>OX388341.1:104434450-105044546 GCA_947579665.1 Sympetrum striolatum
TACATAACCATTCAGTTTTTTACCATGAAACATCTTCAAAAGCATTCAATGAGGTAAGAAGATTTGTGGTCCATACAGACAACAATCAGGGCCCCTGTGAAATAGCTTGGAAACACTACTTTTTCTTCTCTCTCATGGTCTGTCACCCCCCTGATCCAGGTGCACATATAACGTTCGGACAATTTTGGTTTTTTTCTAATTTGGTATCTATAATTATTCAATTGAATTAATTAAGCTTCAATAATTTAGTTTTGATTCCATTGTTATTGAAATAAATATATCATTGCTGGCAATATAAACTCAGGAAGTTTTGTGAAATGTTACATTTTGTGTGAAGGAATGATAATGAAAAATTGTTGGCAGCGTACCATGCCTTTTGACTAAGTTGTTTTAAGTACTAGAATCTATGTCATAGTCTTCCCTAATATTATTGCTCTCATAGTTAGCCTCTACATATTTTAAAAGTATCACAGTTTATTTTTTATAAAGAAATCTGTAGAGTTTGAAACTATTTATATTTTTTTCTATTGTGGATTTTCGTTTCCATTCCTTAAATTATTCGCCATTTCTATTACACTTTCATAACATTTCTGAATTATCTTTAAGTAAATATCTCTCCTGTCTTTAATAGAAGTAGATTTAAATGCTGATATCCCTTTGGGCAAGCTGTCAATGGACTTGTGTATAATTATACTTGGCAAACTTTATTAATTAATTAAGAATATATTCATTAAAGAGTACATAATCATAGGACGGAGGTAACAACATGTGCCAATTTTAATGAATTTAACTTATTTTAGGGAGAAATATCTAATTAGTTCCTTCCTTGAGTTTTGTGATATTCAGATACTTATGATTTTTCATTATTATGTGAAGTAATTTAGCTTATGTGGACAGTGATGATTTACTTTCAAATGAGATATTACCAAAACTAAAAGTTCAGAGCCAAAAAGGTCAACTTGATAATTCATGTGAAACAAGCTATGATATGTATTCTGAATAATTATGTGAGATATTATTGATTTTATAGTAATCCCATCTTACCTTTATATAAATGTTATAATATAAATAATAGAATTTAAAATTGATGTTTTCTTGGATTTTTTAGAAAGACAAGAATTATTGTTATAGTTTTCCATTCTGCTATGTCTACTTTCATACTTATCCGGAAAACTATTTTTTAATCGTACAGTATTTATTTTAGTAATCAGTGGGTAATGTCAAATCTTTAATTTGATTTAAAGATATTTAGTTTAGGTTAAGATACATTTTCATGAAGTACTTGCATTCCTATTATTACTAAATTAGTATAATTATTCATGTTCAGTCACAAAGTTATCATAGGATTAGATTAATAGAATAATGAGTTGGAAAATTTTTGTGATAAATTGCGACGAACAGCTCAAGGAATTCGTGAAGGTCGGTTATTTGAAAGAGTAAAATCAAGATTCTCAATTACTACGTATAATTCAAGTTGTACATTTGCTACATAGCCTTGTTGCTTCTTTATATTTATTTTAATTCAAATGATGTTTTGCTTTCGAAATCTCCAAATCATGTCTTAATTTAAGTTTTCACACATAACACATTTATTTTTCTAATACATGAATTGCTAAATCAATTACTGAAATAGTTATATATTTATGGTTTGAGATAATGAATTTACTTTAAATACTCTTTCGAGGAAGCTTCAGCGATAAAATATTACTTTAGAGTTTAGGAATTTAAGAAAAAATCGCAAATACTTAAAAATATAGTACTTTTGCTTTGAGGAATTGAAGTATTGATTGAAAAACAAAGTGAAACTTATTTTAGGATTCCTGAAGTTTCAAAAAAAATATGTTTATTCTAAAAATGGTAAAAATACAATTTTAAAATTTCAAGGTCTGTTGATAATTTAAGAAAATTAGGAGTTGAAAATTAAATAAAAATGGTGCTGTCATCTCTTGCTGAAAATTGGAACTTTTGTTTTTAAATATTGATACTGCTGCCATCTCTTGAGGAAAATTCGTACTAATGTTTTAAATTTTCACGCTGCTTCCATCTCTTGAGGAAAATTACAACTTTTGTTTTTAAACTTTGCACTGCTGCCATCTCTTGAGGAAAATTCGAACTTTGGTTGTTAAAATACGCAGATTCTTCCTAATTTTAAGGAATAAGCGATTTTTTATTAATATATTAGAACTTGAAATATATCCGATATTTTTTATGTATAACCTCCTCTTTCCTAATTCCTTTTTGTTCGAGATATTATTGAGTATTCGTTGCTCCTCCCCTATTTTTCATAATGGTAATTGTCCTTTCTATGGATATTTTTAGTAATCTCTTTTCCAGTGAAAACAAACTATTGAAATAATTTTTCCGTTTTCAGTTTTCATATTTGATTCGCATTAATTCGGAAAAGTGTTCTCGAAAATATATTATCTTCTTTTTGCATTCCTCCAATAGAAATTTTATTATTGCAATCAAATATGAATCAGTGTTTTTTATAACGTAAAATGTTTTGAATATATATTTTTGCACATTCTTCTAACAAAGTATTCAAACTAAAGTTTATGGCCAAAAAAGAATATATATTCAATTTGTTTCTTCTGGAATTTATCAGGTCGCCCTGGGACCACTATTTGTAATAATTTTGGTCGAGAAATATCGTTTTTGATTCTAAATTGCGAGAATTATGAATAAGAGATATGATTTTTTTTTAATTCGAATTTAGTTGACGAGTCTGTAGCATCGAAGCTTTATTTTTATCAATGTAATTTTTTACCGTCTATTTCGTAAAATGAATGGATTTTATAGTTGTGGTGTACCGAAAAATGATTTCTGTCGATCAATTCAACTGGTTGCGTATAAACATCCTGGTACGTTGCGTATTTTTTGAAGTGTATTCTTCTGAATTATGTACTAAATATAATCTATTTGCAATAATGTATATTTAGCGATTGACGGGAATGGAGTTAGCGAAGAACGTAAAGATTTCCCAGATTCGGTGTTTGTAATCTTTGAAGAGTTGAACGGCGAGTTGTAAAGTTGTAGCAAACCTCCAGCATCGTATGATAGACCAAAAAGGTAAATAAATTTTATTTTATTACATGCAGAATATAAACATTGATTTAATCGTTGTTTTAAAGTGCTTCCAATCCATTTTATTTAGCCTTAGTAAATATCTTCATATTTTTTAGCCCTAAAATGTACCTATTTAATTTAGCATGCAAATATCGTATCTAAAAAATATTAATAGTTTGGCTGCACATTACTTGAAATCAAAAGAGGTGTTACACTTGATAACCAATCTTCGATATACTAAAAAAAATCCATTTAATGTCTCAAACAAAGACAAAATTCCTTTTTAACCTTTCCTTTATCACGCAGATGTAAACTTTTCATTCTTTGAACTTCTTCTGAACTTCAAAACTATATTTTTGCACGAACTGATAGATTTCATTTCAGTTGGTACATAATTTTGCATATATACGGCAATTCAGCGAAACATAAACTTAAACACATTATGGAGAAAAGATATTTTTAATATTCTTATTCCCGGGTAGAAGTTATTATCATTTTGAATTTCGCTGTAAAAGGAATATTAGATGAACATTGATGAACATATCGAAATCCAATTTTGCTGTCGGAGTACCATCGATAGCATTTAAGTATCGCTATCGCTTACTTTGAAAACATAGATTGTTGTTTTCTTTCACTTAATGTTACCATTCTTCTGAGATGTTGTTTTATTGAATGACTAAGGAAATGAAGACCAAACACTTCAAGGTTGCGGATTTATGTAAAAAGTTAGGAATATCATATTTCTTATTCATATGTTAACATTAAATACAGATATAAAGGGGTAGTGATCAGTTTTAGCAGAAATCTCGGTAAACTTTTATACTAAGCATAAAATTAAATGTAGTCAACATTCTTGATGTTCAGTATCAATCAGCCTGTGATGTTACTGAATAAAAAGTTCGTAATAATTTTCTCAATGAAATACCTACTATAGTTTTTCGCAGGTGTTCAATCGTTAGCCTTTTCATAATAGCACCAATTCTTTTTAACATTCAAATCACCAAATAATTGAAACAACATGTTTTCAATCGTTAAAATCTTAATTAAAATGGTATACATCTTCTGCCGAATGTTTTTGACAATCTTAGCCTGGCAACTTCATTTAAAAAATAACTCTAGAAATTTTAATATCAATAGTCAAATAACAATTATAAATATCAAAGTATGGACTCGATTTTATACTCTGAAGGTATCACCGGTTTTGCTCTCAAGGATGATAATTAAACTGCGAATTTATTCCTATAGTAGCAAAGATGCAGTGCAGGCTCTTTCGTCTGACGAAAAGGTGATTGTGATATCAGTGTTTGGTAAAAGTCCAGTGACAGCATGTAGCTTAAAAGCTAGCGCATTTGATGTAATCTTAGGGAAACATGTCATTCATCAGAATCGTGATAAAGAAGACGAACTAGAAGAAGACTTTTTGGTAACAATTACATGAGTAATCGTATTCATTAAATGCATTGAAGTATTATTTTTCTATATCTTAACCCTGTGGTTTTTATTCTTGTTATTTATAGTGTGAAATAGATGGGTATTATGATGGAAATCAGAGAGTCATCTTTCTTCATCTTCGGGGTGTGTTCGATACACAAATATTAATTCAGGCTTATAATCTTCTAGCAAAGGATTTGGAGGAGAAGGTATGTTGTACTGTCATTTATATTATTTCATTCATCATTGCATTCATTTTTCAATTCATTGCATATTTCAAGCTTACATTCTTTATCTTAAACATTACATTTTGGTGCTAATTTGGTGGCCCATTTAAAATTATTTTTAGAAGATGCATGAACAGTGGCACATATTAAAAAAAAACTCCACCGAATTATTAACTTGTTTCTCTTACATCTATATCCAAGAATAATTGTTCCATAGTGGTATTTAATGGCTGCTTTTCGTTTTTGGTTGATGCTATGGAATAAGAATTTTGCTTCTATTCTAAAAGTGAGAGAAGGAAAGTATTAGAATTCAACTTTGATGATATAATTTTAAATGCAAGGATTCCTGATGGTGTGGTCCAAACTGAAGTACAAGTATGCTAGAGCACTGCTGTTTCTGTTTTCAGTCTCACATGTGCTAATTGTTTCACACCCAAAGCACACCTTTGACATAAGTTACATTCAGCTGTTTCGAGCTCTTGATGTTGCAAGGTAGGAACCAAGATCCTCATATAAAATATAATTAAATATATTTTCTGTGGCTACCTGAGTAACAATACATACTCATGCCACACAATTGTAATATTTCTCCCTAGTTACTTTCATTTCATGACCTTTAAAAATCATGTAACTGGTCAATTTGAAGATTAAGTTGTTCATGAAGAAAACAAATTGGAAAAAATATTTACAGAATAAATATTTTATTGTATTATTTTATTGCTAGATTTATAATATATTCAATGTTATGCTTGAAGCTAGTTTTTTTTTAGCATTTTTACATCACATTTAAGAGAAGTATAATGGAAGTTTTAGAAATTGGATTGATTTTTGTTTTTGATAGGCAAAAGGCTCAGCCCCTGCTGTCTTAGATTCTACGAGGGATAAATGGTATTCCCAGAGATTGGGTTATGTCTGCCCGGCCCTGTGCTCCTCGAGTCCTATTTTTATTTCAGTCTTGTCCTCGAGCTCATATGGAATTGGGTAATTTTTTAAACATTTTCTTATCATTAACATATTCATACATCATCTAGATTTTTTACTATCAATTATCCCAGAAAATTTAATATCTTCTAATTTCTGTAAAAAGTAGTTCATAATGCATTTTATTTGTAATTATAGTATAGATTACATTTTTTCATTCTGATGTTTTTAAAGCTTTTTTTTAATGTATCATAACTGCATTGTATTATGGAAGGGGAATTCAACAGTCAGTGATTATGAACATCAAAGCTTAATGAAGTTATGGGCTTCATCATTTCTTTTATTCTGAGTTCAGTGATTTCAACTGCTTTTCATAATAAAATTTGAATCCATTCCTTATGGCAGATTCCTTTTTGTTTTAGTACTGTAATATTACTCCAAACCTAGCCTTTGAAAGTATATCTTCAAAACAACTTTCTAATTCTCTGTACTAATTTGTTCAGTGCAATAATAGAATATTCTATGATAATACATCTTTGTTGAGAAGTGATGAATATAAATTATTTTTGAAGTACAAAAAATTATTTTTATTTTTAGGGAAATGCCAATCCTCCTTGCCTGTATATACCTATTATCTTATTGAATGATACCAGGAATATATTTTTGCAAAATAAGAAAAACCTTATTGTCAATATTGACTTACATTGATGTAAAACTCATTGATTTTTATTTGTATTGGGATATTGATACTTTGTTCTTAGTGTGTACTTAGCATAATGTATTTTCTCATTTATAAATACTAAATGGGTTTACTGACAGTGCTTTGTAGCCAGTGAGCAATAGAAGTTATACCGAAGAAAATAATTCATGGTAGCTTCTTATAGTGTGTACATTATGAAAAAATATGTATGGGAATGTTATTTGATAACTCAGTCTGTTTCTAAAATGTTATTTTCAGTTATCTTTTATCAAAAGAACCATGATGCTCATAGTCAATAAATTACAACTAAAAAAGTGGAAATGTTTATACTATTTTTATGTAAGCAAATATTCTGCAAATTAAGCTGAAATATTCTTTTAGTCATAATCATACACTGTGCATAAATAGCAATTATTTTTTTCATAAGGTACACAATTTATTTTAAGCTTTAGGTAATCATGCTAAAATTTTGTTTAATTTCATGAAAATAATTTCCAATTGTTTCAGTTAGTGCTGCAAGAGCCAAGCAGTCAAATGCCAAACACAGTCGCAGTAACCAAGGGGAGGTGATCAGTGCTGTTGCAAAGTCAGTGAAAAAATTGGAACATGCTCTTAAAGATCAAATATATCACATTTTAAGGAAAACCAGAGTGATCACAAATGTCAGGTATAGCATAAAATTGATTATTTTATTCATCTGAATCATTTTTTGCTATTTTTATCCTTGCCTTTAATAGTAGAAAATATTTCCTTTGATTTTATTGGTTCTAAATTTAAAATAAAGGTTTATATTTATGAAAATTGATAAAAATAGATTTATTGGAATCCAGTTTATCATTTTAAGTGTATTTTTTTTTTAATTTTAGTATATAATATATTTTATCATTTAAAAGACTTTCCTCTTATTTATGAGGAAAATTGGCCTTGATACAGATCTGCATGTTGTGAATGCTCTGCTGATTCAACTTTAACTTGATCTGCTGTAGAGCAATCTTTTTAAATAAGCATGGCGATATTGAATTTTTGTGATTACAACTACCGTATTTTTTGCCTTAGAAGACACCTATAGAATATAAGACACACCCAATTTTAAAGGAGGAAAATCTAGAAAAATAAGATTCTGAACCAAATACTGTAGTAAATATTTTATATCAACTGTATAAAGTTAAGAGCAGTTTAAGAACAATTTTATGTCAACCATGTAACATATTAAGAACATTATGACATATAATTTCCTAAGACCGCGGCGGCATTGCGCTCTGTGGATTCTCGTTCTGTTTCCGGTTGATCTGTTCGGATTGCGGATGGCTGAGGTGAACTGTCTATTCATTGTATAAGTCGCACCAACTATTACCCCCCAGTTTTTGGGAAGAAAAAGTGCGATTTATCCTGCGAAAAATACGGTATATACTTCAGTGCTTCCGTTAGAGCCTGATATTTCTACATATTGTTTAGTATTTTTAGATTTGTTTGTTTTGCTAAAGTTGAAGGAAAGTATGTCAATATGAAATTGAATGATTTTTACTATGAGTACTTTGTTATGTTGAATGTTGCAACATATACTGAACAAAAATAGATAAAACTTGAGCACAAAATGAGAAATGAGAACTAATTAATATCTTGAATCTACCAATTTAATCGTTTAATCAATATTATGAAAAAATTGTAGCACTTATGTTAAAATTCATTTTTTCACAGCTCCAATTCCCTTCTTGCCATACCGGCTAATCAAGAATTCGTGTTCGTTAATACTCAGAGTCTGTCATCTTCTCAAGAATCTGCAGAAGACAGTAACTCAAATGATTCAATCTATGATGCAATTCTGTGATAAGCCTTATAATGGTGAGTAAAGAAAGCCTCGTAGAAGTGACTGATATAAGATTTGAGTCTTTCCTGTTATACGATTTGGATAATTTCTTCTTGGGACCTCCACCAGGTCAACTGTGTTCCCATTAAGGTTTTGATGGCTGTCTCCACCGTTAGACGGTGGCGATGAGGATGATGGTGAAGTCATTCATTGAAACGTTGTTAGTAACACATTTGATCTGGTAGAGGTTCCAAAAAGAATTTATCCAAAGAAATCCTCCTCACTCAAGCATTTCATCTATTTAAATTTTATTACTATTTATGAAATTAATTATCTATTATATAGCCAATATCAAGTCATGTGTTTTGTGTGCCATTTTCAGAAGGGAGAGTTTATTTCTTCCGATGCTATGTTTAAGTTACGCCAGGTAAACTTCTAGAATTTGAATACTTAAAATCTTTTACTATCAAATTTCATCATATATGTGAGATATCTTTAAGATCACCTTCATTATTTGATGTGGCTATTCAGTTATACATATAATATTACCTTTAAGTAATATGTTGATGTAGTAGTTTTGAATCCTTGAATTTACTTATGTTTTAACAGTTGAAGTTTGAGAATTTATAGCCAGCTACATCCTTTTTTATGTGTATAATTTCAGTTGAATTTTTGGATAATCTCATTGCCGCTTTCTCTGAGTATTCATATATTCATATCGATGATTGCTTTCTCCTTTCGGTTAGTAGAGAACATAACATCATTGTATAGGTGTACAACTTATTCCTTTATGAACTGACACATTCCTGTGTTCATTGTGTTCCAACTTTGTCATTTAGAAGCTCTTACATTGTTTTATCAATTTTTAATTTCTTAGGAATCTCAAGATTTTTCTTCTTGAAAGTTTACTATAGTAAGTCTCTTGGTTTTGAAAAGAACGTTGTTGAAATATCAGTGAGTTGAGCACAGTATTCTTTCAATTTTCAGAAAAATCCTGGAGCTGTTAGAGTTCCAGAGGAGGACCGTGGGCGAGAAATGCTTCCTATGGACCTCTGGGTAGAAGTAGGAAATTCAGCATCAAGTGCCATATCACGTCACATACCTTCACTTTGTGCTGAAGCAACAGATGCCACCTACGCAAGGGAGTCTGATTTGGAGCTTTGGGCAGCCAGAGGTGATGATGATTTCTGATAAATCTACTGATTAGTCAAACATAATGATATTATCTTAAGGTGAGGGATGAGTTAACTTTGTATTCATGGAAGTGCACCTTGTAAGACTTAAGGGTAATTAGAATGGAAGATTGCACACAAAGCATTCCTTTAACAGAAGCAGAATGAATGTTGCATGGCAGTTTAATTGCTAGCATACCCTCCTTGGCTCATGCCACCGTAATGTTTCTATTTTCCACTTCTATTTATACTTGGGGTGCTATCTTAATTTTTTTGGATTTTGGTCAATTATTGGTGTGGAGGATTGTGGTTAGTATTTCCTGCTATGTGATTAATGCAACTAAATGGGTTATCTAGAAGCTATATTTATTCTTTGGTATTAGCAAAATTAATCCAAAATTTCCTGAGTTCATTAATAGTGGGGAAAGGTTGATGAAAAAATTCATGATTTTTACATTCTGCCTAAAATCCCCCTATATAGAATTGTGGAGCTATTGTAGCATCAGGAACAACCAACTTTCTGATTTTATTATTACAAAATAAGTTACATCAATAGATTTTTGTTTCACAATTTACTATGCCTTGCTCCAAAATTCATATTAACCAGATATCTTAGATGTGTTAAGCAACTCTTTTTAAATTAAAGGAGCAGATGCAATTATTATTGAGTATAAATATTCCCTATTTGAAGTTTCTTTAAAAAGATAAATCTATAAAGAGATTTAGATATCTCTTTGAAGAAATAATGCTATTTTAGTTTACAAATTCTGAATCTTACTTAGAGATCTCAGGAAAATGCCTGAACACCTCAATGGATGACACTATTCTAGAAATATACTTTTAATAAGTACAATGAAATTCCAACTGCAATAACATAGATTTCTTTCTTTAACCTGTACTCTAATTCACTTTAGATAAAGTAAAAGTTTGTGTGGATGGTTTATCTTCTGAAATACAATTTATTGTCAGTACATTATTCATAACTATTTAAGTGATATATTACATTTTTTTGTTATCATTCAATGAGCCTTGCAATACACTCTCTTACTATAGTGTTCAATAAAGAACAACTTTGTAGAGTCCACAATCTTTATTATTCTCAAGCACGACCTAGGTTTCGTTACTGAGTAACATCTTCAAGTGAAAGGCTAAAATTCCAGAAACAGTCCAAATATAAGCAGGAAAGGAGGGGGCAAATGAAGGGAGGGCAGGTAGGGGAAAAGGAAGGGGGGAAAAGGGGTAAGGGTTAGGCGGAAAACCACCACCAATTCCATACATTTATACAAGGTCAATACAAACGTTAAAAGGAACACCTCTTAAGATTCATAACAAGGTCAAAATACAAAAGAATGCACAACACATCTTGCAGTTTGAATGAAGGTTGTTGGCAAGCAGCAAAATAAATAAATAAATTACAAATTATATAAAAACTTATGTTAAGAGAAACAGGAACAAAAACCTGAATATAAAGGAAAGATTCCAATACAACATATCTACTGAGACAATTTAATAATAAAGTTGGGGAATATCCAGTAGGGAGGAGTGGGACGGAAACAGAAACTCATTTACCACCTCAATATTTCAGATTTTTTAAACTCCAAAATCATGATTTGTTCCAATATATCCCATCTGGGGCCTTTATTTTCTACGTGAAGAATGGTAGGTATGAAGGAACTATTATGATTGTTGTCCAGCTAATGTTTGGCAAAATGAGAGGATTCTCCTTCTTTCAGGAAACAGTTCTTGTGTTCTTTAATCCTAGTTTTAAAATTCCTTCCAGTGTGTCCTATATAGACCCCATTACAGTCATTACAATCGAGCTTATACACTCCATTTCTTTCTTCATTTACAATTTTGTCTTTGGGGTTGGAAATTAAATTTCGCAATTTTATCTTTGGGGAGTAGTTTTTTTATTTTTAATCATAAAGGTCCTAAGTAGGGTAATCTCCACCATTGTTGAGCCTCGGCATGAATAGGAGGAGTTTTGTAAATCCCTTTTTGGGCAAGAAATTTCCTTTTTCTTTTCAGTAAACTGTCTTCAATTTTGCTCCGATAACCGTTATTTATTGCAATTTGCTTAATCGTATTGAGTTCTTTCTTTTTATTGAAATCAGACATTGGAATCAATAAAAAGCGATTTAACATGCTGTGGAAGGCGGCCAATTTCGTAGCGGTGTAACGTTTTGAAGATGATTATATGATGTGTATACGAAGTTTTTCGGAAAATACCAAAATCAAACTGTTGATTTATAACAGAAATAGTGAGGTCAAGGTAATTCAGTGACCCATTAACTTCCTTTTCTCAGGTAAATTTTAAATTAGGGGATCTGGAATTCAAAAAATTAGTAAAACTACTTAATTGTCTGTTGGAACCTTTCCAAACAAAAACCGCATCACCCACATAACGGAACCAACACAGAAAATTTTCACAAAAGATTGTGGACTCTACAAATTTGTTCTTTATTTTATATTATGAAGGAGTTCCACAGAATCAAACCACAAACTGTCTCATTTATGGTGTTTAATTTGCCCTGAAGTTAAGTAACTTTTGATGCACTTTTCATAATATTGATGCCAAAATATATATAGAGGAATCTCCAGTTATCGTATTATTTTGATCTTGATTTAAAATTTATCCTTCGTTAATCATATATGAGACTGGTTCAGATATTTGAGTATTTTTCTATGTATTTATCTATACACAATTGTGACCATTCCTACCAATTATATAGGGAGAAAGACCTCATCATCACTTCAAGATTTGATAGCATAGTCTTTTATTGCAGAAGAGTAGTTCATTCTGATAAAAACACTATCATTATTTTCTAAAGACTGATGTCTTGTCAATGTCAATAAATTTTATTTTCCTCTCCTTGATTTCTGTTACTAATCTTCTCTCTTCTTTTACCTCCTTTAAAACTTCCAGATTTTTCTTTCCATCCAGTTTGTTCTTGTCATCTTCTGCCACATGCACATTTCAACAGCTTCAAGTTCTTTCTAATTTACTGATTGTCCAACTTTCACTTCAATATAGCAGTGTACTTCATACAAATGTTTTGCAAAGGATTTTCTGATATCAGTATTCATGTGTTTGCTGGTGAAAATAATTTTCTTATTAATAAATACCTGTTTTGCTGAAGCAATCAGTATCTTCACTTCCATTAACCACCTATTGTCCTGTGTGATTATACTTCCTAGATAGCAAAAGTGTTCCACTGGATTAACTCTCATTTAATCATATTTTTTTATTGGTTTTACTTCTTCCCCTATTTTTGGTACAAATGACCAGAACAGGGACTGTGTCATGAGGATCTCTGCTTCTACTGGCAGTCTTGATATAAAGTTCTCCCTATAGTATCCTTACAACTGATGGCACCACATGCTGTTATTTGCACTTCATCGTCCATAAACTTTTGTAATATTTACTATACATTTTGTTTATAAATTCGAAAAAGAAAACTGTATTATTCCAATATTGTTACCATCTAAGTCAAATGCAATACAATTTTGTTTTTAAATCTTACTTACTTCTGAATTATTACAACATTAAGCTATAATGCAAATACATATTTTAGACTGACAAACATCTCTTCGTCTAGCAATACTTTTATGAAAGGGATTACTAAAATTGGTCTTCAGGATTAGGTAGAGTAATGTATTGAAAAATATGGTGCACAATATTTAAATAAAATAATTAATATGATTAAGAAGGTTTCCCAATATACATGTCTGTCTGACCACATTCCCTGTACATATCAAACCCCCTCAAGCCACCAGAGACAAATATGAGTTTTACATAAGCTGCAAAGTATTTTCCCAGAATGATACTGTTACTTAGACCTTTTTAAAAAATATAGATGCCTAAGCATGTCTGATAAAGGTATTCTATCCCATTCCAGTTGATGCTGGGATCAACGCCTGGTCTCCTTGAGCTTCTATCAGGGAAACTTTTACCCAATGGTATATATAGCGGCAACCTTTATATCACTATTTGGAGCTGTTTTGAAAAAATGGCTGTTTCTTACACAACATGTTAATGGAAGTCTTAGAATAAAACTAATATATATATATATATATATATATATATATTCTAACGTGACCTAACTTCCATCAAAAATGTATAAGAAACTCAGAATTTTTTTTAAGGCACTATCAGAATAAATATCAGCCTAATTATCTACATATCCTTTCATTAGGTATTTCTGTCACAGAAATGTGATAAAATATCTTCTTAAATAGTCCTGCGTTTGACACTACTTTATTTATAGTATCTCATATGTAGAGATGGGAACCTCGAAAAAAATGAAACGCTTTAAGCGTTTAAAATGTTTGAAAAAAACTTTTTTTTCATTCGCCTTGAAAAAAACGTGAAAAAAACTTTTTTTTCGTCAATTTTGAGATGGCATTCTTTGTGGTTTATCCGATAAATTTACTATCCTGATTAGTAAATTTTGCAGTTATCCTGACGTAATAGCTTGTAAAGAATGTATTTCTCTAGTTTTTAAAACGATTTTATAAGAAACGCAAGTGTTTATATGTTTTCAAGACTGATGCATAGTATAAAATCAAGATTTTCAGGCGTAACTTTGTGGAAGTTTGTCTTTATGATAAAATTAAAACGAGTCAATAGCTTTGTAAAAGCAATCTCTGATAAAGTGTAGCAAATTTCTAAAATTGAACCCACGTGGTTTTCTAATGACCGCTAAGTTTCATGTTGCTGAACAGAAATAGTGTACATAGTCGTTTTTTGACACCACATATTCACGTGTTGCAATTCATCAAATTCAGTGCTCCGCTTCAAGCTCTGAGTGGAAGACGTATCTTTGCATATTTGGGCGTGTATATCATCGTTCGAACTTAGTTTTCAGATGTTCAGAAGAGCAATAATTATCACTTTAAAAAACCCTGCAGTAACTCGATTCTGATCCACAGCTCTCTGGAGTCATTAATTACTAACAAAAGTGTGCTGCAACAGATAGCGATTGATGCAAATCCTAAGAATCCACCCCTGAGGCTCCGCCACGACACAAAAAAACGTGTAATGTCCGAAACTTAACTTTTGGATTTTTTAAATAGTCTGCAAGACATTCTGAAACCATTAAATGCTTACATAATCGACAAGGCAAATGATGAGCCACAGTTTATCAAAGTCTGCTGCATTTTCCTAGACCCCTTTAAAAGAATACTACATTTTTGTATGATCACAACTGAAATTACTGATGGTCGCAGTAGTAAAATAATAAATTTAATTAAAAAGAGAAGTGATATGACCGTGACGAAGCCCCATTTGCCAGCTAATGTTTTTGATCCTTCAAGAAAAGGTTCGAGCTTGGAACCATCAAAAATTTCTGATGTTTTCAAATTTTTTGATATTCTCACCAAATCAGATCCCACCTTCAGAGAAGAAAATATAGCTGAAATTCATTCCGAGATGGCCAACTACGTGACTGACGATGGTAAGTGGAAGACACCATACGTCATTTCAGTATCTAAAAGATTTTCACCTCTAATTTTTTGGAAGGAAATATGCTCCAAAACAAAAGTCTAACGAGTTGCCATAAAGATTTTTTCACTTCCACCCACATCCTCGGCGACGGAAAGAAGTTTTAGCAAGCACGGAAATATTTACAACCTAAGAAGAAACCGCAGGACTAATGAAAGAGCTTTGAAACCTATTTTAATCAATCACAACTTGAAATTACTGGAAACCGAAAGAGCTAAAATTTCAAGCGATAATCTCTCGAAAACTGGATGGAGAGGAAGTTGTTACACTTGCGGGTGCAGATGAGAACATTTCTTCACTCATTTCCAGCGAGGAATCAGATCTAAATGTCATTGTGGAGGAATTTGAAGACACAGTTACAGACTAATCCAAACCAAAACATATATGACGGGCCACTTTGGTTCTTTTGCTTTTGTATCGAGTTTTATGGATGTTAAGTGTTGTGCCCTACAGACTTTAATTTATCTACAACTAATACAGACTATAATTTAACTACAACTAATACAAGTATAGCTGCAATTAATGCCATGGAAGTTGATATTCTCCATTATTAAAAAATGATGGAAAAATATATCCTTCTTATTTTTTGATTACCTAAGAACATTTTCACTCATTTATTTCAAGCATTCTAAGCTACGAAACAGAATTTTGAAAACAAAGCATGTGCCATCATAATTAGATTGGAATGTTAAACATAAATGTTGCTGCTGTTTATTTTTCATTTTATTGTTTTTAAGCCTAAATTAATCCCCTATACTATTAGATACAAAAACCACTATCGATATACTGAAAAGATATAAACATTTTTCGAAGATGTTTCTGCTATTCGAGGTAAGTCGTATTAATAGTATAAATAATTTATTTATTATTCATATTAACTCTGCCCTTACCGTGTGAAAACTGGAGGAATCCTCAGCATTTATATCCAATTGAATATTTTCCTTTAAAATTCAGAACCAGTTAAAGGTGGCTGAAATAATTTCATATCTAATACTAATTATTATACTTATCATAACTATTACATGCTTAATCCATTTGGTTGTAATTTGCTCTTTAATATGACAAGTAAGCAAGATTTACGTGTTTGAGATCACCGAGTATTCAAATGTGATTTTCCGCGCATCATTGTGCATAATTTTGTAATAAACTAAAGTCATAAATTTCAATTTTTTGTTGAATAACTATTACTTGGAACAGATAATGTATCAGTTTATGTTGTCAATGAGTGATATAGACATAAATGTCTCTTTTCAATCCTAATATGGGAATAAAATGTAAAAAACGTTTTTTTAAGAAATAAAAACGTTTTTTATGAAAAAAACGTTTTTTATTCAACGTTTTAAAACGTTAGCATGAAAAAAACCCCCCAAAAAACCCTATTTTTTCCCATCGCTACTCATATGGGGTTACCATTAGATATATATTCAAAATACTTCCCAAGAAGTTAGCAAACTGTCACCCTATCTGACAGATTAGGTTGTGAAATACTTCACTATTTGCATTGTATGCATTGTTATCTGTTTGGGATAAAATTTTATTATTCTTGTTGGCCTTGCTTTAAAGTGACCATGGGTCCAAATTCAGCTAGCTCATTTGGTTTATTCAAAAAAATAATCAGAAACTGATCATTGTATGTGCTAGAAGCATAACGTTTGGCAGCTACTTTTTAATTTTAAACTTATTAATACTAAGCCTGCTTTATATAGTAACAATTTTCACTTGCATTATATTACAGATATACATTCACATATTCAGAATTCATTGAAATATCTTTCAGCAGCAATCACTGTTACTATTAACCAACAGACTTATCCTTACCTAACTTAACTTACTATTGACAACCAAAGGAAAGTTTTTGACAATGATTCACTAGGAAAAAATCCAATCTTTTTTGTGATATTGTTAAATTTCCATAAGTACGCTCATGGTGTTGATAAAACCAGCTAATTGTAGCAATTTTTTGCTCGAAAGAATATATTTTTCTCAATTACTTGTGTTTATAGAATGCAAAAAGGTGCTTGCAAACAAACCACCTTGATATCTCATTTAAAAGAATAGCTGGTATACATTACATATTACTCCCTTACTGAATACCTATCAACTAAAAATAGGCACTAGACATAATCTCTTTAATTTTCTAATTGTAAATAAAATTGACTTTGAAACAAAATTGATAGATGATTGTATGATAGATTCTGAATTAAAATTGTATTTATATAATCTAAAATGTAGATTGAATCAGCAACTTCGGCCTTGACTTGGTGGTATCGCTCCATAATAAAAGAGTGAAGAAGAACTAATTTTTACAAATACCACAAGATCATACTTGGTATTTGTAAAAGTTAGTTTTCTTCACCCTTTTATTCTGTAATGTAGATTATTACTTAAATGTATGTGTGTGTGTGTATTGTAATGTTCCTTCTGCTTGGGGGTTGGGCTCGTCCTTGACTGCTCCCCTATCTCTTCCAATCCTCCACCATCCGCACCTTAGCACTCTCCAGTTCTGACCCCTGTCTCCTTAACGACCCCACAAATCCCAAAAAAAATAAAGGTCAGAATTTGTGTTGGATGGTGCCGTCCCTGGCAGGCCTGTCACAGAATGTATGAGTGTGTGAATATTCCATATATATCATCATCATCAGCAATTTTCAATCCTACATCAGGTGTTGGCCTCCCCAAGTATTTTTAAATTTTCTCTGCCCTGAGCTTCTCGTTGTCACCTAACACCTAAGTACTTGATGATATCTCCATTCTACATATCCTTAGGTTTTCTTCTTGGTCTCTTAAAATCTCTTGGTATACAGTTGAGAACTGTAGATGTTACCCAATGGGTTCCCATCTCCAGCTATAAACATTTAGTTAATTGTGCATTTTGTAAGGGAAGACTCATCACCACGCAAACGATACAAATTAGGCAGAAAAGGGATTCAGGAAATATTTTAGCCTTTTTGCTTGATTTTTTTGATCATGTTTATAAGTAAGTTCAATGATCATTTATACCTCTTATAGAAACTATACAAAACATTTCGATAATATTTCCTTTTTTTGTATTAATAGTGTGTTCTTACTTCATATTACATTTATGAAATGAGAAAAAATACTCTAACATGATAAAAAATGGTACAGGCAAACACATGTGGAATTATGGTTGAGATGAAAGGTAAAAGCCACCATAACAAAAAATTCCTAAGTTTTTGTACTTTTTCGAGTTCAAATTTTTAATAAGCAACCAAAAATTATTAAAAAACAGTTATTACCATCCATGTTATAAAAAAAAATATTTTTCAAATATAGGCAAATTAGTATACAGTTACGGATAGGAAAATAGTAATAGTTACAATAACTAAAAACCTTACTTGGAGGGACTTTTTGAGTTCATATCCATAAAATGGATGCAAATCCACCCAAATCCACAAAATAAGTGTCTGAAGGTGAACAGACAGTGAATCAGTCTTTCAGAAAGATCAATGTCAGAAGCTGTAAAACAGTTATGAGTCAGCTTATAATCACTCATAGAAGAAACACAGCAGAAAGACTACAGGATATATTTGACTTATATGAACACAAGACCAATTGTGTGATGAAGGGATTGCAGATTGAAGGTATATGAAATATATCTGTGATTTTTACTACGTACAACTTTAAATGCATTTATTGTCTAGATATCATATATTTTGAGTGAGGCTCATAACTCAAGCAAATACTGAACAATTGACTTCAAAATTTAACTGTATATTCATGACTATATTATGTACTGAACCACCTGGGATTTTTTCAATATATTGCATTGTTCTTTTATTATAAGTACTGTTCTGTTGATTTTTTATTTTATTTTGACTATTTTCATATTTATTGCTTCGAAAAAATTATTTTTATAGTGTATTCCTTAAATAATAAATACCTTTATTTAGAGTTTTGATTTACTGAATAAATACATAGAATATGCTTATTTTCTTTGAGAGAAAACATTTTAATGTAACATTCCTGAAAAATAATATAGCAATATGCAATAGTTAGGAATAAATATATTCAGACAAAATTATTAAGTAAAGGCTTTTAAATTTCAAAGATCCTATATCTACTTTCAATTTGAACAACTCAATTACCATACATTATCACATAAGCATATTTATAATCAATGATGGGAGAAATACTGAAAAGATGTAATTGGGCTCATTTACAATTACACTGTTGAATTTGTAACTAATTACAATTACAAATTACTCTTTGAAAAAGTAATCAGTAGGTTTACAGTTACAATTACTTTTTATTTTGCTCCTGTAAATGATGCAATCACAGTCAATGTCTCCTCAAACAGGTAGTACTAACATGCAAAGCAACATTTTAATTATTATTTAATTCTACAGCGTTAAAGCCGGGGGTACTCAACCCAAGGACATTTCAGAAAGCAAAGCAGGCACCACATAATGTTTTCATCCAGGTTGATATTTAGGGCATCCCTTGGCAATATTATTATTTTACTAGTTAACCATAGGCCATTAAAATAATACAATGCTACTAGGTAAATAAGACCGAGAAAATTAGAACTTATAGAATTTCATCACAACCTGAGAAAGTCTTTATTTCCGAAGAAGATTTGATAATGGGGAATACATCTGGTATGAAAGTTTTTGCTGGATGTGCATCACTTAATTCTGAAAAGCAGCATTTAGTCATTGATTAAGGGAAATTTGAGATCCTGATGAGCCGAGCTGAATCTTCACATTTACACTATAAACAAAATACATCATAGAAAGGCAACTTGTTAATCTGGACGGAGACAATATGAGGGATAAAGTTTAAACACTCCATCACCCTTGATGTCTACGAAAGCCAAGACAAAACCAACCAAGTTTCTGACCCTTCCCCACTGACCCTCCTCTCTATCCCCGCTAGTGCTATCCCTCTGGGGTATAGGGAGGGTGGAGCACAGTGAGACAGGGTGCACAGTGAGACAAATTAAAATTTTGCGCATTCTGAGGCTTGTTGAAAATTAACACCATCTAGGATTACTTTCCCTAACTTCATCTAGCTTCCATGCAGTTTCTGTGGACGCAAGTGTTCAACGTTGGATTATTTTAGCAAAAATCGATTTTTGGGTAAGTTGAGTAACTTTAATATACTTTCTTTCAAGTGTTTAAATATTTTATTATGAATTATATTTAAGGATATTAAATTATGGGTTAAAATTATAGAGTTTTAGATTGACGGTCATGTAACCAACGCCATGATAAATGTTTGAAAATTTATAATCATATGCCTGCTTTTTGAAATTGACCTGTTGGGGCACAGTGAGACAAATTATATATAAATTACCTCTGAAACTAATTGATTTTTACTGCATGATAGTAAGCCTATGTACTTAATATACAATATAAATAACTTTGGTTGTAAATATATATTCAACATTCAGTTAAAGTTCATATTTTTATGAATTAGGAACTAAGATTTTTCAAAGAAGTATTAAATGACCTCTTATTATGTTTTTATTCTTAGGTGACAATGAGGAATCGAGTTAGAAAGACAGATATAGGGACATTCTCGGAGGACTCGATGCATATGGCTGTAGACCTTGTTTTAATAGATGGGTTGATAGTAAGGGCTGCAGCAGAAAGGAGTAATCTTAAACATCAGACGTTTGTTCGGTGGGTATTTTCAATATAATGTAATATGGGAGTCACAAATCTATACCTATAGTCCTTCCTAGAGTAGGTAAACTAGTTTTCCTCTGAACTTTGAAATTGATTTAATCTGTCATTCTGAATATTGTTTTTGTAGATATGTAAAGAAAAGAAGAATGAACCCTGATGCTGTAATGAGGCTGACTCTCAATTATCAATCAAGATTGGTATTTACTGCCAAGCAGGAAAATTTACTAAAAGACTACATTGTGCGTTGCTCTTTAATGTGCTATGGGAAATCAACAAGAGTCTTGCGGGAGTTAGCCTATGAAATGGCTAAGATAAATAACATTGAGATGCAAGAGAATTGGAATTTGGAAAAAAAAGCTGGGAAAGATTGGATGAGTGGCTTTCTCAAACGTTTTCCAGATTTGAGTATAAGGCGTCCAGAAGATTGCTCATTGTCAAGGTTGACTTCCTTCAATAAGGCTAATGTCAACAAATTTTTTGATAACCTCAATGATGTATATCGTAGAACTCGTGCATTTTCTGATGGTAGTAAGATTTGGAACCTTGATGAAACTGGTACCTCCACCGTTCAAAGGCCAAGTAAAGTCATTGCTCAAAAAGGAGTCAAACAAGTAAACCAAGCTACCAGTGGAGAAAGGGGCTCAATGGTAACAACGGTTTGCTTCATCAATGCTACTGGCAATGCATTGCCTCCAATTCTTGTGTTCCCTGGGGTAAATTTCAAATTCACATGTTGATTGATTCTCCATCTGGATCTCTGGGTTTATCTAACCCTTCTGGTTGGATAACCTCAGAGCTATTTCCAGAGGTTATGAAACACTTTGTCAAATTTACAAGTGCCTCAATGAATAATCCACAGCTGCTAATTTTAGACAGTCATGTGTCACATTTGTCAATCGAATCTTTAAATGTAGCCAAGGAAAATGGTGTAACTGTTTTGACAATTCCACCCCAAAGTTGCAACATGTTGCAGCCTTTAGATGTTAGTGTATTTTATCCCTTTAAAGAATTTTATAATGAAGCAATAAGGTCTTGCTTAATTGCTCATCCAGGTAGGCCCTTCTCATTATATGATGTAAGTGCATGTGTGGGTATTGCCCATCAAAGAGCCCTAACACCTACAAATATTATTAATGGGTTTAGAAAGACTGGAATATATCTGTTTGATAGGAATATTTTCACTTACATTGATTTCATGGGTTAGTCAGGTTACTGGTTGTCCTGACCCAAGTCAACCCAGTAGTGAAGGCCCCCTTAATGAGAATCTATTCCCCATCCTGGAGCCAGAATTTCAGTCAACAGCAGCAGTTCAAACACAGAAGCTTGATAATCAGCCAAGTTCATCCAACTTTTTAAGTCCTGAACAGTTTCGTGGATATCAAAAAGCAGGGCCCAGGAAGAAGAATGGCACGAAAAGATGTAAAATGAAAAGTGTCATAGCCACAGACACTCAAGTAAAAAATATTTTAGCATTGAAGAAAACAGGAGGAAGTATCACAAAGCGGAATAAAAGAAAGATTGTGAAAAAACTGTTTATAGAGAATGAAGAAGGTAGAGAGGAAGTGATTCTGGAAACGAATGATTGTGGAGCATCACATAAGATCCATCATGGAAAACCATTGGGAGTGAATTCAGTAAGAAAAGGAGAGTATGTTTTAGTAGAGTTCAGTGATAAAAAAATATTTCATTTTGTGGGTTAAATGGCGCAATCTGTGAAGAAGGACAGGGACCTTGAGATAACTTTCTTTGAGGAAAGTCACAAAATACCAGGTTTTTTTTTCTACTCTCTAACTGAGGATATTTCTTTTGTGTCTAAGGATGATATTAAAATTGTTTTACCACCACCTATAACTAGAACAGGTACTAAACGTTTAACCACTTTCTTGTCCTTCGATGTTGACCTTTCTAACCTGGATATTCGTTTAAATACCTATTAAAAGATAACTAAATTGTTCATTATTGTTTGTTAATGGTTAATAAATCAATTTTTATTAAATTTATGATCTTATTATTATGTGTAGCTGTGCCATGTTCATCCTTTTGCTAGTCTCAATGTACCCCAGTGCTTGTCTCACTGTGCCCCCACAGGCGGGGCAGAGTGAGACAATATTATTATTTTTAAAAAGTTTCATAGCTCACTCAAAAGTTATTTTTATACTAAAATTTAATCAAAATGAACAAAGATATTCCTAATAAATTGTGCTGGCTTATTTAGCTTTGGATTCGTACAATGCTTTCTAAGTTATTAAAGATATTTCAATTTTTGTCTCACTGTGCCCCACCCTCCCCACATACCATGCTCACTGTATTTGTATTGCCAAACTTATATTGTATAACCCACACAATGCAGCAACATTGTAGGATTTACATTTTTACCCATATTCAGGTATTGTCTGAACCTTCTCAGTTTTTTGGAAGCATGCAACTCCTCTCCTGGGTGGGGAGTAACCGGTCACTTCTGTGAAATAGGAAACCAAAAACTCGACTCAGCAAGCCATGTCCAGTGATATTTGGCAAGCATTGCCTATTGGCTATTATTAGGAATATTTATAGGCTTCATTTACTGATGGGATGCAGATACTTATATAGCATATCCCGCACCATGTAGATACATTGTTGCGTTTACATTTTTACCCGTATTCACGTATCGCCTGGCCCTTCTCTGGTTCTCAGGAGCGACTCCGCTCATAGTTGGGCAGTCACCCCTCCTCTCCATCGCTCCTTCCATCCCAAGAGAAGAGAAATTTGCCTTCAAGGTGAACAATGTAGTTAGAACTGCCTCTCGATGCGTTCAGCGCATGAGGAATTCAAATTTCTACTTTTGATTACTCAAATGTAATGATTACTTGCACGAGATTTGAAGTAAATTACCAATAAAAATTACTATTTTTAAAATGTATGGATTACAAGTAAAAATTACCAAAAATGTAATCATTACAAGTTATTATATTACTTTTACTTTGTCACATCACATCACTGTCTATAATGACCTAACTGTTCATTTTTCAAGGACAGAAGGGTAAGAGTTTAAGGATAAGGTACATAGTACTGTTTCTCTCGATTGTAATTACACATCCAAATTTATATTTTTGAGACAAATGTTGTCAGGCATATTATATGATTAAAAATCAGACTTTAAATTATTCAATTTGGGTAAAAATCAGAAAGATATTGAAATGATAATTCTTGTTTACAATTAAAACAAATCATATTCATGAAAATATGCATTGCATTATTAAAAATTTACAGAATGTAAGTAGAATGGACCCAAGTATCATGAAAAAATAAAATAAAAAAATCTCACAACAACTTCAGTAATCTTTTACAAAAGGTTCATATCCCAATTGTATTTCAGTAGGATTAATTCCATCTTTTTTAATATTCTCCTGATAATCTTTAAAAGTAGGATCGTTGACCAGGTATATATATTATATTTCTGTATATATTTCAAATGGGTATAATGGAGTCTTATTTTAGGACCTTTCTGGTATAATATCAATTTCAAAATTTGAAATAAATAAGTTTTATTTCTACCAGAGCCTTATATGTATTCATATCTTCCAAAATTTCCTGGGTTCGACACCAGGCAGCTCTATTATTTGAAACATATGGCAGGAATTTCAAATTATTGATGATTCATTTTCGAAAATATTTTAAGCTACATGCTGGTAGGATAGGAAACTCATAATCACAGAGATCCCAGAAATCGCGCTCATCTATATTTATAAATTTGTCACCATATGTGCGTGAGATCGATGCCAGGTGGGTGAAAAGTTCTCCTATTTATAAAACATTGCGGCAATATTTAAGAGTTTTTTGAGCCCCTTTCCCAATAATATGCAAACGTAAAAAAACAACGGTATCCATATATGTACGATAGCTTAAGGATTATTTTCCGCAAAAGATTAAGATGCTAGAACTGTTTCTTTCAGCTGCCATGTCAACATCTCGCCACTTCTTAGCTATTACACAAGTTTCTATCGTTGGTATCACTCAGGCTCGGGGTACAAAAATAGAAATGCGTTACGAAACAGATACACAAATGAATTACAAATATATTGTAGAAATAATTGTAATATAGCGTAGTAATATCAAATTACGACACTGCTAAAACAACTTCCTAACGAAAAGTCTTATCATAAATATTATATTAACAAAAAACCATGATATGCTATTGATCCTCATTTGTAAAAAGAAAACATCGAAATATACATGAATTAAAAAAATAAAATACATGAGAAGAAAAGAATATAATTTGCGAATAATAAAAATGCACCAAATTCATTTTAAAGATATGAAAATGGTTTACTAGTGCAACTCTTTTATAATGAGAATGTGTCATTACTTAAATGTGGTAATAAAAGAACCCTAAATATTCCTCATCATCATCTGACATAAACATTAATACTTCGACAGCTAGTGTGTCATCATATGGATCATCTACCAATCTGGATGAAATTGCAATGTTCTTGTTGAATTCAATAAGTAGTACCATCACAATCACCACCATCTTTATTATCCTGCAACAGTGCATCATCTCCAATGCCATCCATTGAATTAGAGATCACACGCTTCTAAAATGATTTGATGACATTTATTGTTTTAACAGATTCCCGTGCGTTTAATACAAAGTTGTTCAAAATGTCATGTGAAGTAGCACATATATTTCCAGTTTTCGTGTATTTCTTATGAATCTCAGCCATCCCATTTATCCACTATTGACGGATGTTACGTTTGAAAGGCTTATTCAGGGATACATCTACTGGCTCGAGAATAGATGTAAATGTACCGGCCCCTCTCCCTCCCCCCCTCTCCCTTCCCACCCTCTCCCAACCCACCCTATCCCTCCCAACCTCTCCCTTCCCACCCTCTCCCAACCCACCCTATCCCTCCCACCCTCTCCCTTCCCACCTTTTCCCTACCCACCCTCTCCCTCCCCCCCTCTCCCTTCCCACCCTCTCCCAACCCACCCTATCCCTACCCACCCTCTCCCTTCCCACCCTCTCCCTCCCCCCTCTCCCTTCCGACCCTCACCCTTTCCACCCTATCCCTACCCAAGCTCTACCTTCACACCTACTCCCTTCCCAACCTCTCCCTTCCCACCGTCTACCTTCCCACCCTCTCCCTGCCACCCAGTCCATTTCCCCCCTCTCACTTTCCCACCTCTCCCTTCCCTCCCTAAACCACACACTCTCCTTTCCCACCCACTCCCTTCCCACCCTCTCCCTTCCCACCTTCTCCCTTCCCACCTTCTCCCTTCCTATCCTTTACCTCGTCCCTTGCTTCCCACCCTTTACCTATCCTCTCTTTTTTCATGCTAAACACCACCTTGGCCTTGCCAACCTTTACCCCACCCTATCTCTGCCTACCATCTTTAAAAATTAAAGTTTCCTATCTACTACCTTCCCTCCATCTCCCCAATAATAATAAGAGTAGAAAAAGTTCTTTATTCAAGTAGGGATTGATAAAATTCTCTTCTGTCATCGAACCCTTACGGACCTCAAAGAGACATGATGAAAATTGAGTATTACAATGGAAAGTTACAGGATATATACATTCTACATAGCTTTGCTTTACATACATAATTAAAAAATATATATTTCTCCTGCAGTAGATGTTTTGATTCAAGGGACAAAAGTAATTATTTTTACAGTCTTATTATTAACATTTATGGTCAAGGTAAACTATACAAGTTCCGGCCATACATTTTATGTGATACATAATTGAAATTATGATTTGGCCCGGAAGACAATGATTGTATTTCACTATGCGTGCATCTTCTGTGGTCGTATGATGCTTTCCATATCACCCAGGCTGCGAACTAGTGATATTCCCAACGTATGTGTCCTGCATACATTTTGTATTCACGGAAAAAGAAGTCCAGGCATAGCAATGCTTAAAAGGAAAAGGATATTAATTAAAGATAAAAAATCTTTTCGAAATAAAGGGACAAGATTTGACACACTGTTTACTTGAAAACAATATACGTATACGATTGTGATTTAAGGAAATA
The DNA here is from genome assembly GCA_947579665.1 of Sympetrum striolatum. Classification (NCBI taxonomy): domain Eukaryota; kingdom Metazoa; phylum Arthropoda; class Insecta; order Odonata; family Libellulidae; genus Sympetrum; species Sympetrum striolatum. The sequence continues at coordinate 104,460,942 of OX388341.1, forward strand.
TTTACATGTCAAAAAATAAAAATATCAACAAAAATAACTTTCAAAGATTCCATTATGTTTTTCTACTAAATTATCATTAACATCTATGATATAAGTAATTCATATTTACGAAGTGTCGATTCCTAAATTCGTAAGTTCCGTAAGTAGTACAGCAAGCATCTTCTCCGAAACATCCCCGTATTTGCTGGAAGCATCATCTAAAACAATTACATACATAATATAATATGAAGGTATGACTAATAAATGAAAACAAAACGCTTATAATCTTTAAGAATAAAATTAATTACGAAATAATTGATAAGCAGCATTATACCTATATTCTCTAAAGGTAGCGGTTCGGGCTGCGACAGAGACAGGAGACCGAGACAGGCTACAGATCTAGGAGACCGAGACTATTACTTGACCAATGCTTTCGAACGTGTGCCAGTTCGCGAGCGAGACCGAGGCAGGAGATAGCGTGGCGAGACAGATGACCGGGAGACCGATGCCGCCCGGGACAAGTAGTGTCTCGTGTCTCGCTCGAGAGAACGTTCAAGATGACGTAATTTCCTGATGAAGAAACGGATATTTTGATATGATTCGACAACATCCGGTGCTCTTCAATTCTCAGCTTGACTCATATAGAGATGAAAATTTGAAAGAGAGAGATATATATATATGTAGTAATATATAGAGATAATATACAGAGTTATCAAGATTTGATTGAGTAAGTCGAACGTTTTGGAACAAAATGTAGTTTGAGCAATGTGTAACACGAAGCAATTTTGTTATTTTTGCGTTTCTCAACGTTTTATAGGTAAATAAGCAGGTGTCTGTTTCTGCCTCTAGCATGGTTCATTGCTGTGTATCAAAACAGCTGCCCCCTCAAAATGCTCCGAAACTAGAATGTATGCATCTTCCTTAATTTTATTATTTCATTCATTATCTAAACTCTATGAATCAGAACGAACGTCGGTATTTAGCCACGGCGTTTTAATGAACATTTAATTGTGTTCTAGGCTGCACCTGCAGGTCTTGCATGTATATAAGTTCTCGTATTCGTCATTTTGACAACTTCTACTGCATTGAGCCCCAATTATGAATTAGATCAATCATTTGCACAAGCGGAAAATCTCTAATTACCCAGGAAAGGTATTATGATGTATTATAGAGAAGCTTTATTTCATTGCGGTAAACGATTATTAAGGAATTTTTAGGCTATACTGAGAATTGATCAACTAAAGACTGGAACAGATCAATGAATTAGAATATTCATAAAATTAACATTAGAAAAATTATCGAGGTTTTACTTCGGTTTGCGGGAGGTTGGCTGATGTTTCGTTTTCTGCATCGATGAAGCAGACGACACCGGCATCCGAACAGTTCACATTGCAGGCATGTTTTATTTTCCATAATAAAAGGAATCAAGAGGACTTTGAGAAAAAAATCCAGCATGATCGTTAAGTAAAAGGTTCGTTTAAACTATCTGAGTCCATGTCATAGGTGAGACAAGCTCCTGAGTACCGTATGAGAGGAAAATAAAACCCCAAAAATACATGTAGTTCAAGGGGAGCCGGCGAAAAGTTCAATCCAGTTCGCTCAGGGATTGCGTTATTCACTTTTCCGACGTCAGTCTCGGTGCACAGTAGACCACCGGAGACTGAGACATGTGTCTCGGTCTGCCTATCTCTGTAGCCTTTCTCGGTCTCCTGTCTCTGTCGCAGCCCGAACCGCTACCTTAAGTGGTCCAGGAAGCATCTTCTCCGAAACATATCCGTACTTCCTCGAAGCTTTATCTGAAATAATACATATATGCAATGAATGATGAAGGAATGGACTAATAAATGTAATACAAAATGCCTATAATTTATGATAATAAAACTGATAACAAAATAATTAATTACCAGTCTTATCTTAGATATAAGTCATTCATATTTACCAAATGCCGGTCCAAAAGTCCTATGTTCTCTATGTGGTCAAGGAAGCATCTTCTCCGAAACATCTCTGTATTTCCTCGAATCATCATCTGAAATAACATACATATGAAATGAATGATGAAGGATAGGACTGATAAATAATAAACAAAATGTATATAATCTATGGAACTAAAGTTACTTACGAACTTATTAATTATCAGCATTTTCTGTAATTTAAGTCATTAATACTTACGAAACGCCGTGTCAGAAGTCCTATGTTCTCTACGTGGTACAGGAAGCATCTATTCGAAACAAACACGTATTTCCTCTAAGCTTCATCTGAAATAATACACTTATGCATTGAATGATGATGGAATTGAGTAATATATGTTATAAAAATGGTTATAAAATATGATAATAAAATTAATTACTAACTAATTAATCATCATCATTATCAATGATATAAGTCATTCATATTTACGATCTCTTCGATTCCAGAAATCCTATGTTCTCTAAAGGGTCCAGGAAGCATCTTCACCGATACATGTCCATATTTCCTCGAAGAAACATCTGAAATAATACACATACGCAGTCAATGATGAAGGAAAAGACTTATACATGACAAAGAATGCCAATAATCTCTGAGACAAAAATGAATTACGAACTAATCAAATTACAGCATAATCTATGATAAATGTCATACATATTTACGATATGCCGGTTCCATAGGTGCTATGTTCTATAAGTTGTCCAGGAAGCATCTTCTCTTATACATTTCAGTTTTTCCTCGAAGCATCATCTGAAATATTACACATATGCAATGAATGATGAAGGTAAGCATTAATAAATAATTAACAAAATGCCTAAAATCTATGAGATTAAAATTACTTACATTCTATACGATATAAGTCATTCATATTTACAAAATGCTGGATCCAGATGTCTTATGTTCCCAAAGTGGTCCAGGGATGCATCTTCTCCGAGACATTTCCGTATTTGCTGGAAGCATCATCTAAAAAAATACACATACATAACGAAATATGAAGGTATGACTAATAAATGATAACAAAACTCTTATAATTTATGAGAATAAAATTTATTACGAAATAATTAATTAAGGTCATTATCTATGAAAAAATTCATTCATATTACGAAATGCCGGTCCCAGGAGTCCTATCTACTCTAAGTGGTCCAGGAAGCACTTTCTCCGAAACATCTCCGTATTTCCTCGAAGCATCATTTGAAATAATGCACATATGCAATGAATGATGAAGATAAGTACTAATTAAAGATAAAGATAAAGGCCTTTAATCTATGAAAACAATATTTTTCAAAAACTGATTAATTATCAGCATTATCTGTGATATTTGTCATTCATATTTACGAAATGCCGGTTACAGAAGTCCTATGATCTCTAAGTTGCCCAGGTAACATTTTTTCCGAAACATCTACGTATTTCCTAGAAGCATCATCTGAAATAGTACATATATGCAATGAATGCTGTTGGGAAGGACCAACAAATGATAAAATAAATGCCTATTATCTATGATACTAAAATTAATTAAAAACTAATTAATTATCGGCATTAATTACGATATTAGTCATTCATATTTTCGAATAGTTAGTTCCAGGAGTGGTTAAGATCTAATAATAGCCCATCAAGCATATTCTAAAAATCAACTTGGTAGTTGCTATTATCATCTTCTGAAATCATACAAATATATAATCAAAGATAAAGGTATGACTAATAAATGATAAACAACAATGCCACCGAAATACGAGACTTAAATCAATTACGAACTAATAAATTAGCAGCATTATCTATGAAATATATTATTCATTTTTACGAAAAGTTTTTTCCTGGAGTCGTTAGATCTCATGGTAGTCCATGAAGCATATTCTCCAAATCAACTTGGTTTATGCTAGGAGCATCTTCTGAAATATATATATAAAATTGAATATGAAGGTACGACTAATAAATGATAAACATAATGACTATAATCTATGCGATTAAAATTAATAAGGAAATAATTTAGTATCAGCCTTATCTATGGTATAAGTCATTCATATTTTCGGAATGCCGGTTCCAGGTTTCGTGAGTACTCTTTGTGTTCCATGAAGCATCTTCTCCGAATCTATTCCGTTTTTCTTGAAAGCATCAACTGAAATCATACACTAATAATATAATGAAGGACAAACGTATGACTAATAGAAGATAACTAAATCTTTCATTTTACATGTGTATGTTTTCAGTTTCTTTCTTTCTTTCATATTTCCAGTAAATACCGAGATGTTTCGGAGAACATGCTTCCTGGAACACTTAGAGAACTTACCAATCCTGGAACTGGCAATTTGTAAATATGAATGACTTTTATCGAAGGGAATGCTAATAATTAATTAGTTCTTATTTATTTTTAGTCTCGTAGATTATATTCATTTATTTATAATTTGTTATTCATACCTTCATCTTTAATGATATATGTGATAGTGATATCGAAGCAAATAAAGAGAGATAAAATTGAAATCGAAAAGAAAATCAAGTTCCAAAACTTGATTTTCTTTTGCTACTCAATTGGATGATAACAGCGAACATCCACTGTCTCTCAGATTACACTCCGGATGATGAATGCATTGCATTCAAATGCGTATTGAGGGCTCTTAAGATGCGTGGTGTCCTGTCTTGTCTACAATCTACAATATTATCTATAATTACACCATATCTCTAGTATCATCAAACGGAAAGTAGAACTGATCGACCAAAATTTAAGATTAACTTTTTATGTATATTTTTTATTCTACCTGACATTGATCTATCAATATCTAATCAATTATAAAACCTTAGGTTCATTCGCTAATAAAGTGAAATTAAAGATCAGTAATACGCCCTATTTAGTTCCGCTTCAGACCAGTGGGACAGTAACACAAACAAACTAACGTAAAAATATGTACGTTTTTAGACACTGTGTACGAAAACAAGACCTTGAACTTGTGGAAAGACTCGATGGTAGAAATAGCTGGAACAGTTGGCTTCCGATTAAAAAAACGTAGCAAGGGAAGTTATTTGAGGAAACGAAGACCTTGAGGATAGGAAATGTTTCTGTAGTTAAAATGCTTGAAGATGGTAAGAAGAAATGAGAAATTGACAGTAGGCTAATCTGAGAAAGGAAAGAATTTTAAGATGATTCTAGAATTGAAACGGAAAGAATGAAAGGGAATTCACATCAATGTAATGGCATCCACTTTTACTATGACGACATTGCTTACGCGATTTCAAAAGTTAAGTACGCAATGCTAAAAACATATGGAGTGTCTATTGAAGTCATCTGTAGTATAAAATTATCAATTCATTTTGAATTTCAACTTAATAATTTGGAATCTAATATAAAAGATAATCCTAATTCTATCGAAGATCAAATGGAAAATACGTGCATTAAAATTAAAATAGAATTTCTCGTTTAATGCTTTCTCGAATTCGTATGAGCTCTCGAACATGATAATTTATTAAAAAAATTAAGCCTTTAGAGTTAATGAATTGTAGATGTGGATATTATGGGAAAGTGTTGCCTTTACTATGATAGAAACACTTATTATTATGTATATAAAACCATCTGATATCAAATGACTATCTATCTAACCTATGCTTTTACAGAAGAGACGTGAAATAATCCTTTAAGAATGAAAAACGTATAGTAATATATTGGAACCTTTTTATATATATACGTCACATAAATCAAAAAACGTAACAGAATAAATTGAAATGCAATTCAGTATGTTTGTGTCTGATTTTAATAGCTGCATTTCGAAATAAATTGCGAAATTAATTAGTGGTAAATAGATTGCAGAAAAAATATATATTAGAAAACAACGAAGATCTATGCCATATTAAAGTGTTGAATAATACGGCAGACGGATGATACCCAAAATATAATATTAACTTGAAATACTAGGTCCCTTTCAAGTAATCTTTCAAATCTCGATAACTTATGTTATTTATTAAACATTCTAATGTCTTATATCGAACTTTATAACTTCAAATATCTATATACTGCTTTATATTATTTTAAAAAATCCTCTCACATGAAAGATGCTTCATGATTTCTTAAAACAAACCGGACGTTTTTCTTTTTTTCATTAAACCGTTCTGACCTTATCTCAAATCTTAAGAAGACAACAATTAATTGGATGACTTAAATAAATTATGAAGACCTACATTAATTTATTAAGAAAAAGCTTTTGGAATATTTGTACTGCGTCAATAAAATATTTTACACTCGGACTGTATAAAATTTGAAAGTAACGAAAGAAACGGCGAAAATTCTAGTTAGGCAGAAAATATCACTATAAAAGAAATCACCTGAATCTGGAAACCGGAAGATATTATTTTCATTATCCTTCGTTTTTGGCATTTTCGGTATCACAGAATCCAGAATAACCATCCTAAAGTGAGTGGAAATGACTTCCTCGAGACTTGAAAAAAGAAAAAAATCACAAATTAATTTTGAAATTAATTAATTATATCCATAAAATTTGCATAAATGATATCGAACAGATTTTAGTGCCTATCAATCTAATTAGTATTTCTTATGAGACGTAGTTAAACGAGGTTAAGTACCACATCGAAGATGTTTCGGAAATATTGCTTCGGGATTCAAGTCGATTATTCATCAACCTCAAAAACAGAAATTACTTAACTGAAAAATATGCAATAAAAATACTAACGTAATAACTAACGTAATCATTCCCGGAATTCAATCCTGTAATTCCATTGAACACAATAAACTGAGATAGCATAACGTTAATTTAAAATGTTAAAATTAAAAGCTTACAGATTGCAATTCATGATTCGCTGTAAGAATAAAAATATATATGTGAAGAGATAATTTGTTTTACCTACTTGTACAGTTTAGCATGCCAGAAAGAGGTGAATATAATATTATAGGGAGTTTTTAAGAAAGATGTTATATAAAATACGTCTATAAGGGTAATAAAAAAGTTAAATTTAAAAAATAACACTCGTTGATATGTCATCGGTTGATGATATCCAGGTAATCTCGAAGTAATTTCCAAAAATATTACTCATTTTACTCCAAAACCAAGTAAGATTTATAATTAATTTAAAAAACAACCATTCTGACGATGATTTTCAGAGAAAATTAATTGTGATATAGTATAAAGTCTAATGAAAGGTAAGCGTCGATGAAATAATCTTCGCAGTGGAAGTAATACAATTTTTAGGAAACCACGACCTTGAGGTGATGCCTTTTTTCCTTTTCTGATTTGATAGTATTCACATAACAGAAAAAAATAGAAAATGAAAGTAAGGTATTCTAAATAACTGATTAAAAATTGAAGGTGATTCTGTAGTTAAGAAAAGAACGAATGAAAGGGAAATCAAATCGACCTAACGAAATCCCTTTTCAAAACGACTGCAAGTTTTCCGCTTTGAAACAGCTAACGCGAAGCCCAAAGGATGAAGAGTCATCCATTGCAGACTACAGACACTGCAAACATCCACAAATCATCTTGAATATAAAAAATCAAAATCAGGATATAAATACATAATTTAAATGGCAATCCTAATTATTTTGTTAGAGCAATATTAACTGCCCGTTAAAAATATAAAAAAATATGTTAGGCTGGAGGTATTTAACATCAAAAAGAATAAATGTCGCAAAATATCATAGTAAAATAGCTAACCTGTATCTTATATCCAAAATAACATCATTTGATGATCCTAATTTGAACGCACTTTCGGTATCACACCCAAGACATCCAAAAGAATCATCCATATGCGAGAGAGCTCACTTCCTCAAACATGAAAAAGGGAAAATTTAATAAAATGTATCAATAATTATTTAAGGTTTTAATGAAATAATAATTAATTATTTCCATAAAATATAGTACGATTCAAGCGCAAGAGCTATCTAGTACCAATCGCTCAGAGTAGGATTTTCGTTAGACGAGTTTGGATTCCAAATCGAAGATTTTAAGAGATGACTTTAATTGTCAGAGATAATCAGCAGTTAACTATTATTCATACGGTGGGATTCCAAATCGAAGATGTTAAGGAACTATCTTTTAGGCATTCAGTAAATTAATTAATCCAACCTCAAACCCGAAGATATCTTAACTAATGTACACAAATAAAATACTAGTAATAGTTTGCTCATTTAATTCATATTTAAATTTTGAATTTGGATCCAATAAAAATATTAAAGGGACACGGGAATTTAATAATTTGTGAATAAAGCAAATATCTTAAAACAATAAATAATGGAAAATTCAAATTCAAATTCTTTTCAGAACGTGCGTTAGATGAATATTTGGTGGAATTAAAAAATGTTATTAATGATTACCCCAGAAATTCTGTTAAAGACAAAGTACTGTGCTAAGAAACGTTTTAGAATTACGTGAATTTGAGTTTTAAAGATTCCAAACAGATATCCATTCATGATTCAAGGGTGAGCATAAAAAGATGTATAATACCAAGAGAGTTGGTATCAAGGTTCTAATACTCCAAATTTAAATTTAAAGTCTATTTGAATCAAATGTCAAAAGGAAAGTTTACAGAAAGAAACTACAGCTACCAAACATTCATGTGTTAAAGTGCATATTGGCAGCATCCGACAATAAATTTTTATAGGGAATTCAGAATATTTTCAAATAAATAATTGAATGACTATTGCAATGTTTTAAATGTAGTCTAATTTGTCAAATAATTAAGTCAAACTTAAAAAAATCGTCATATGATATTTAATTGAGAAACTGAAATACTTATTTACAACAAAGAATATCTTGTAATGATGCTTTAGCTCATTAGACTACTATCAAAGATGCCTCTTATCTAATGTATAAATAATAAATGTAGTGATTTCTATGATAAAGAGGCAGCGATACATTTTTAGTGATGGGACTGGGAGGAAAGGACTGGTAGTACTCACGAATTGGTCTCGAAACCAGGAGATGCTAATGAGGTGCTCCCCTGTAATGAAAGAGATGAGATTATGAATATGATAGCTTTACATAAAGATTTTCTAACGTTACGTTAAGTATTTTCCTTTTAGGCCAATTTTAATAGACAGTGTTTATATCTTCAACAATAGGTACAATCCATATTCATGATCCTATGTCAATATCTACGATTATAAATTTGGACATTCAACTTAATATCAACACGACTAGATAAAGACCAACTCCTTGCAACCCTAATTAAATGTTACAAAAAGTACATAAATCATTTAATATCCGAAGTAACTGTTGATCATAATGAGACCAGCAGTAAACAACTTTGCAATCATATGTTGATAGGCGATAATGATAATTGTATCTGAGGAAAATCAGATTGGGATTGATGTAACGTGTGTTCTTAACAAAAATTGTAAGGAAAAGGGAATTAACTGAATGGAACATAAGGTGGCAGAGCTAGCCTACACCAATTATCAATAACTTATCCTTCCGGAAAATTAAAGATCATTTTTCCGTTGTTTATTATTCCGTTGTTGAAGTATTATTAATTCAATGTTGAAAAAGAACCTTCGCAGCAACAATGTTGATAGGGTTTTACCATGTAAGAGATTAATTACAAGATAAAAATGGAATGCATCTCACATATAAAATTAGAATTTCTTAGAAAATAAATGCAATACAGAAACTGGAAGAATTCACATAAGCGCGGTGATTCTTCGAATGTAAATAAAAGACTACCTCAAACCGTAAAAACTGACTCTAGCATTTGAAGATCGTCTGAACTCCATGTGGTATCAAACGGATATATCTATTAAACATTGCTTTTAGATTCTGAGAACAAATACTTCGAGTGAAAATGGAAAGGGCACCAAAATAACAATCATCCTTGAAGATATCTCTTGGTATGCACGAAAATACCTTTCACTTTTTCTTACAGAGATTAAAAGTAAGACTGGTCTACGAAAGTGCATTTTCGTGACACAGAAAGTTATGCACAAATGCTAAGGAACGAAAACGCAACTGATTCGATCATAACTTTGGAATCGTTAGGTCATATAGCTTTGGTAAATAGTATTCAAGAAGAATATAATTAGAATGTCTTATATACTTTTAATTTAAATATTACAAAATTTAAGAGATGAAACAGACAGGCGCAAATACTATTTATCGAATTGATAGTAAAATACGGCATTAGCATAGTACCTTTGGGGAGGATTAGTGAAAATTAAAATAAGAAATGCAAGCAAAACCGAAATTCCAACCGAAATTCCAACCGAAAAAAATTTGTATCGGTATAGGTATTGATATAAATTGAAAATATAATTTGGGAGTGGCCTCCAAGTACAAATCAAGTACGAATGTATCTTTAGTTGCCCGGGCATTGGCAGTCATTTGGGTTTCAGGTGGGCTTCATTTATTAATACCAAAAACGCAATAGTGAATACTGGATAATAAATCTAGCGGTACAACTCTAGGAAACATTTTAATTCTATTTTCACCGTATCATTCTTCTAAGCATTCTAATAGTAATAGGGTAGCAAAAGTAGAAACGAGTTTATATTTAAGAATAACTTCTGCATAGAATTAGCAGTATTACATTATTGTGAAACTAGTAGCTGAGTGCCAATTGGTTAGACGGGTCTAAAACGCTAAGTATCTTTATCGAACATTATAGTCACCTATGCATTCTTAATTTCCTGACTAAATAACGGTACAGTTTTCATATCCCTTAATTTACAATAATATTTAAGAAGATAAGCGAAGAAAAAGGTATTGCATGTAAAAATATATTTAATCCACAGGTATCAAGCAATACCTATGACTCGTACCAGTGGAAAATCGATTCATGAATAGTTACTACTCGTTGTTATCGTCTAAATGGCAATGTGTTGAAAAACTGAGATAGTATTACAACGGAGATAAAAATAATAATAATTTCTGTAATGGAAACAGAAAGACACCAATTACATCCATTTCGATAATTATTATTATTTACGAAGCTAAAAAACCACTCCCTAGCCAGAAAAATCCGACTAGCCGGAAGTCGAACCCGGGACCTTGGAGTTGGAGAGCTAGCACGCTAACGACTCAATGATAATATAAATAACGAGATTCATATAGTAATATTACTTTTGCTTGCCAAATTTAGAGATTCGGTCTTCCACTGCTGTCATGTATCATCAGTGACGAATCCTTTCGCTGTCGTTTTCTGTCGAAACGGGTATGGCTTATACAGGAGTCGATTATGGCAATCCGAGAAAATTCACTTTCCCCTAATCTGAAAAATTTAAAACGTCAACCTACTAACATAGGTTCAATTAGGCAAACATAGTGCATGAAGTGGGAGGGACGACACTTTGACCTTCAGAAGTCAAAGATAAACAATTCAAGGAATTCGGTACGCGATTTCGAGTCTAAGGAAATCGTTAGCATCTTAGCTAACTTTCCGGCCATAACAATGCATTGAGAGCGGACAATAGGGAAAGCGGAATATCAATATGCATGGTAACAACTTTCAACAGCTCATGGTAATTTACAGTTAATTAGATGGCGAAAGTGCATCAGACGAGACGTAATACCAAAAATTTTACAGAAAAGAAAGTCCAACACTGTGAAGTCTTAGAGCTCTGATTAATAATGTCGAAGAACGTATGAATTTATGAATGAACGTTACAGTCTAAATTGGCATCTGTTTTAAAACTGAAAATGGTATCATAGCAGAGACAATTCAATGATAAAACAACTGCATTGAATCAATTAAATTCAGTAAATGTACATCAAATTATCTTACTAAATTGAAAAAAAATATTTAATTCTCATAGTATGTATGAGACATATGATTACGCCAACATTTGTAAACAAAAATATTTATTCAGCAAGTGATCCTAAAAAGCATAATACTGTAATATTGAAAAGTAGATTTTCGGTTTTAGATCCACATCATGCGTGACATTTGATTATTATTACGATTCACAGGGAAGTGAAAGCTTTCTTTTTAAAGAAAGAAAATTTTGCTATATTGTTGGACACAAATCACGTAATAAAGTAATGGAAAATTTACCGAAACCCTATCCTACAAAAATATTCAATTCGAATACGATAATGCCTACAAATAAAATTTCTGTTTACCTAATTTCAGAGATCCAGTCTTCCGCTACCCTCGGGTATCATCGGCGACCAATCCTTCCACAGCCTTTCTAGCGAAAGGGAAATTACTTATGTGGCAGCCCACTATAGAAATCAGAGAAAATTCAATTGCTCTAAAATCCGAAAAAAATAAAAACGACATATTAATAAAAATAAATTCAATTAGGAAAACGTTTCGGCCTAGCCATAGGCAGACATGAACTTGTATTGATAACTTTCGAAACCGCTGCAACCGTTACCCACAATGTCTCATGACATCCAGTTTGAAAAAAACAAACGACTAACTAAAAAAGAATGGGTGAAACTTTATTCTTGTAACAGATAACTAAAGAAGAGAGCATTAACTTAATTTCTGATATATATTATGCATATAAAGTTCGAGCTTAAGACTGAAAACTTAATTATACTTACGGTTGCCTTCGATGAAAGCGGTCCCAAGCGTGAAATGACCTAAGCTGTCGAAGCACTTTTAACAATGCTTACTATCATTACTTATTAACACCAAAAACCAGGACTAAATGTTAAGCAAATGAACAAACAATAGAAATTATGCATGCATCTGTTTTAAAGGAAAACGAAACTTACTTAGACCGAACATAAGCGATAAATCTCATGCACTAACACTATTCAACGATTGCGGTTAACGTAAATTACATTTTTAGCACTAACTGCTATAATCAATACATCGTGCAACGTGTTTAAGCATTTAACCAACAATTAAAGAATTTCAACCGCCAATTTTGTTTGCAAATCCTTGTCTCGAGCATCGATCTCCCGTTTGCCGGGCGAAAGCTTTTCATAGACATGTTAAGTAACCACTGGGAGTACCGCGTTCGAGTCCTGGCAAAATCGGACTTGTTTCTCCTCTAAGATAAAGCACCCAAGATATGATTTTCTTAGTAATTATTAAAGCTCAAGTAGAATTATCTTCGATTCCTTTTCGTAAAATCATTCTCGAAATTAAGGAAAAAATGTACGTACTTGAAATTAATGACAACTAAAACGAATGGAATTCTCAAAATAAGCTCCGGCTAAATCGCAAAGAAATGAGCTATTTTAGACGTTGACTCTTACCGTTACCTAACATAACCGAGATTTTACATAAATTACATGGACTAATAATGCGCATCGAGAACAATTTAATACAAGGAATTCTAATAATTATTCCTTAAAAATGATCGCAAGAAAAATTAGTTTAAGATATTTGATGAAACTTAGCTTTACAGGAAATCATGGGTCGCGACGAACAACATCTTGACCAAGATCATGTTAACACAAGAAGGTAAATTCAAATCAGTAACGGTTATTTTTAAAGACTTACCAAGTGACTGCTCCGGAAGAAATCTCGGCGACGACTGAGGACTTAACCGTCTTTTAAGGTTTAAGCAAGGTTGATCATCTCTGATTGGTCGATTTTGAGTTCAACGTCCTTTGCAACGTCCCCAAGTCTATTAATTTTAATTTTCGTAAATCATATTTGTAATTAAATATGCATTAATTTATGTGATATATTATATTTATAGAAAAAACATATTAAGAATATAAATTTTCCTTTGAAGTAATATTTTTTTAACTAAATGAATTGGATGTTCGGTTTAAACAATGTCGCTGTTCTCTGATTGGTTGATTTTAAAATCTATGTCCGTCGCACCGTTTCCAAGTCTATTAATTTTAATTTTCGTAAAATGTATACCATAATTATATATGCATACACTTAGATTATATATATTTATCGAAGTAAATATTTCTTTAGAACATTAAATTTTGCTTTAAAGTGACATATTTTCCACTAAATGAATTAGATGATGGTACCAAGCCATTGCTCACAATAACGGAAAAGTATTAGAATAAAAAATATTTCGTATTAAAAATGTATTTTTCTCTAAATAGGATAGCGTCTTTAAGGATATCAGATCTTGGTAATCGTATTTCGTATTATTAAATCCAAATTATCACAATTCGTAACCTCTCATCTTTCATTAGCAAAAGCATGCGATTAGCGCATTGCCCTATCTCACACGTTTACGTTGTTATTACACATTATAATTTATGAAAACTATTATTGCTTTAAAAATTAAATTCTCCCAGAATTCGATGATATCGATGTCTTAGAAAAATATTAATCACATTCTTTCTTTGGTATATATATTTATTACGGTTCCTTTCTAGCATGAACTTAACTCCATCGAAACTTCTGGAAGTTATCTGAAATGTAACAAGGTTTATTATGGATCTTACTAATGCCCTAGGTTGAAAACTTAACTATACCAAAAGCGTACATTACATTCACATTGAATACATTTCACTCGATTGGTTTTAAATTACAATTTGGATAAATGGTTTCTAATTATTGCCTTGTGCTATAGCCATGAAATTTAAGCAGACACGAACTCAAAAGAATGTATGACATTCTATATTGCGAAATTTCAATATCTCATGACAAGAAATGCTTTTCACACGGGTCTGACTCTAAATTATCTTACCTCTTGATATTTTCCTCTTGAAATGCTTCTTTCACTGTGCAATCATTCATTCAAAATGTAGATTACCTCCATACTCTACATTTCTTCTCACCTTATGAATATCCTCCTCATTGTCGTTGCTTTTACCTTTAAGTGCCACAAATATTAATATTTAAAACCACTGCTGCACATGTAAGTCACACGTAAAACTTATATTGATGTAATATTTTGCATAATGCACTAACGAAGGTAATCACAAAATGGATGGCCTCCTTCATACACCAAAAGAAACTTCTGCTTCGAATATTTGTCAGCTGAGCTCATCCCTCCGATGTTTTAAGAACCCATTGTATATCCACAAGAATTCGCCACAAGGAATTTTAGAGTTAGATAACGACTCCATAATGAAAATATGACGAGAGCAAACAGTCACCTGACATTCGTCATAGCTCTTGGAACGCCTTTACGTCGTTCAATTTTCGGAAGAAGACGATCGTAAGTTCCCAAAAGCGCGCAAAAATGCCAAAGCCTCGTGGTCACCTTTAGGTCATATGTGAAGTAGTGTTTTAAAGACTGGTGATTTTTAAGTGCAAAAATGTTTTACGGATGAAGATTACCTGTAGTGACTGTGAACAAGATCAAGTTTACTTCTGGATTACTTTTCTACTCTACTTTTCAGTGAGTGTCACAAGTGCAACGCAAGGGTTCAATAATAAAGTTAAAAGCTTTGTGTCGACGAAACAGCTGAAACGCAGCTCTAATC
Organism: Sympetrum striolatum; assembly: GCA_947579665.1. Classification (NCBI taxonomy): domain Eukaryota; kingdom Metazoa; phylum Arthropoda; class Insecta; order Odonata; family Libellulidae; genus Sympetrum; species Sympetrum striolatum. The sequence continues at coordinate 104,476,175 of OX388341.1, forward strand.
CTAGGATAGAATTGAAAAGGTATGTAATTCCTCAAATGTGATGAACTAATCGTCAAGGAATCGAAGCCTCAGAATGGATTCATGCTGTTAATCTTCGAAAACGTTCCGAAGAATGTAACGAATAAGAGATATGAATATCTGTAGGACGTGTTTCATTGCTGTAAAATTTAATCTGAGACTATCGATTTTATTCCATAGGTTTACAAAGAGATATTATATAGCCATAACTTATCTTTTTCCACTGATTTTGTATGTGATAGATCCAAGAGTGTTCAACATCACTGAGTGTGGTACTTTTTTAAAGAATCAAGCGATTTCATTCACGAAAATATTCCAGAAATAGTTCACAATGATTAAGTAACGTAATATTTCTGTAGCGTAATAAGTGTAGCATTTGAATAATATTCTTTGGTCTACTAAAACCACGATATCATTCCATTATTTTAGATTTCAAAAGGCATTTTTCTCAGATATATGGGTTCAAGCTTTGCAAGTAACTGTCCAAGTCTTCTTTTCACAATGGAGGTCTTCATCTAACCTTTAAATTTCTTGCAACGAATGTTTGTGGATATACAATGAGTGTTTACGACATGGGAATGATAAGCTCAGCTGACAAATATTCGAAGGGGAGTTACTTTAGAATGCAATGAAGGCCATCCACCGCGTAATTTACTTCAAAATCCCGAATTGTAAATGAGGGAGAAATAATTAATCAGAGGAAGTTTTGGCAAAGTATAATAAGTTTAGAGAATTGCGACATAAATATGTGTAGTAGGACGATGAACCAAACACATTCTTTTCTTAAAGTAAGATAGGGGGGTAAGACTTGTGATAATTGGGATATCATATTACGTAATATATTTCCTCAGAATTAAATTGTTTTAAGAAGCTATCCAAAACAAAGAAAAATATTTCGCAAGCAAATAAACAGCTCGAAGGAAAAAATTTATATTCCTAATTTTTTTGTTCAATAATTATGATATGTGTAAATTAATGCATGTAAAATTAAAATTAGAATCTGCTAATATAAATATACAGGGGCGGGGCGACGAATATAAAATTCAAGAACGGCAAATCAGAAGCCATGATAATATTGCGAGCAATGGCATTGTGGCAGAATAAAATTCATTATACTAAAAAATATAACTTTAAAGGAAACTTATATAGTATTAAAACTTTTTAATTTGAAATATATTTTATCTCACATACGTTAATGTATATTTAATTATAATTAAATTATACGAAAATAAAAATTAATAGACTTGGGTGCGGGGCGTCGGACGTACAATTCGCAATCGACCAATCAGAGAAGAGCAACATTGTTTAAACCTAATAAGACGGTTAAGTCCTCAGTTGTCGACGAGATTTCTTCATTAACAGTTGCTTGGTAAGTTCTTAAAAATAACCGTTACTGATTTGAATTTACTTTCGTGTGTTAACGTGGTCTTGGTCAAGATGTTGGTCGTCACCACCATGATTTCCTGTAAAGCTAAGTTTCATAAAATATAAGATATTTTATGACTAATATTTTTTATAACTAATTTTTCTTGCGATAATTTTTAAGGAATAATTATTAGAATTCCCCGTATTAAATTGTTCTCGATGTGCATTATTAGTCCATTTAATTCAAGTAAAATCTCGATTATGTTACATAACGGTAGGAGCCGACGTCTTACATCGCGTATTTCTTTGCGAATGGGTGCTTTATCTTAGAGGAGAAACAAGTCCGACTTTGCCAGGACTCAAACGCAGTACTCCCAGTGGTTACTTACCATGTCCATGAAGAGCATTCGCCCGGCAAACGGGAGATAGAGGCTCGAGACAAGGATTTGCTAACGAAATTGGCGGTTGAAAGTCTTTTAATTGTTGGTTAAACGCTTAAACGTGTTGCACGATATATTGATTATAGCTGTTAGTGCTAGAAATTTAGTTTCCGTTAACTGCAATCCTTGAATAGTGTTAGTGCATGAGATTTATCGCTTATGTTCGGTCTAATTAAGATTCATTTTCCTTTAAAACAGATGCATGCATGATTTTTATAGAGAATGGGTTTCTGAAATTACTCTCAGGAAAATGTATGCGATTTAATGAAGTACCTTTTAGTTGAAGTTATATATAACGGTTGTACTTTAGTTAAATTCTTTATTATACTGGAATTCTAATTTGTATACTCTTTTGTTTTGCTTCGTTTATTGTTTTTTAACGATAGGTTTCTATAATTTTGAAGTGAGATATAAATCTTTCAGTTAGTTTTCGATACATTACTTTTTCTTTATATCGGAGGCATGCCAATATTTATTGTTGGTTCATTCGCTTAACATTTAGTCCCTCGTTTCTGGTATTAATAAGTAATGATAAATAAGTTTTTGTGCTTATGATCAAATTAAATAACCACCATCAAATTCAGCAAATTGAATTAATGCTTTTCAATTTTGTTATCCATCACCAGAGTACAATCTCACCCGTTTTCTTCTAGTTAGTGTTTTGTTTTTTTTTCAAACCGGGTATCATAGGGCATTGTGGGTAACGGGTGCAGCGGTTTCGAAGTGACGGAATGGAACGGAAAGTTACAGAGAAAATTTCATGCCTGGACATGATTGTACAGAAAAATGTTATCGTAATTGAACTTTGAACCAATTTCATTAATTTGACGTTTAAATTATTTTCAGAATTTGGGAAAGTGAATTTTCTCAGATTTCCAGAATGGTCTCCATTATGAGTCATACCCTTTTCGAAGGATAAGGACAGTGAGAGGATTCCTCGCTCATGATACCGGAGTTAAGATTTCTAAATTAGGTAAGCAAAATTTATATGCATTGCCCCCATTGAATTCTGTATGAATTATACCCTTAGAATATAGAATTTCAAAGTAAGTATTTCCTTTTCTATGTTCTAAATGAAGTAGATATTTTATAACCTCCTCCAAAAAGCTCGAATATCTACAATACTAGTGTTCGTATAATAATATTAAATAACAAACCCTAATATGTGTACTCTTGTCCAGGCAGAGAATGGGTTTCTGAAATTACTCATAGGAAACTGCATGGAAGCATGCGATTTAATGAAGTATCTTCTACTTTAATTAATATATATTTAAGTTGTACTGTATTTTAATACATTGTGATACTGCAATTCTTACTCGAATACTGTTTGGCTTTGCCTCGTGTATTTAATTAGAATGTAAGACTTCTATTATTTTAAGCAAAGATATTTATATTTCAGTAGAAGTTCCATTACTTTATAACGAGAGTTGTTTTAGGCAGTAAAGAAATAATTTTCTTCTTTAAAAAAGGAAGTTATTACTTCCCTATGGATCAAAATAACAATGCAAATGTCACTTCAGCATGATGTGACTCTGGAAACCTTGTTGATGTTATTAAGATAAAGATGATAATCTGCTTTGCCTTATTACAGTTTATGCGATTTTGAATTCCTTGCTGAATCAATATTTTTGGATAACAAATGTTTGCATAATCATGTACCTCATACATATTTGGAGAATCAAATGATTGTTTATTTATTGATTTATCTTGAGTAAGATAACTTGGTAAAGCTTCCATGAGTATTTTTGATTGAATGATTTATTGTATTATCATTGAAGCATATCCGTTATAATACCACATAAGCTTTTAAATTTAAGCTTTTAAGCCTTTAAACAGAGGGCAATTTAGACTTTAATGTTCATCTGTAAATTAACATGTTCTTCGGCTTTATTAACAGGAGATAAAAACTTCACAATGTTGGAATATTTTACCAATAATCTTTAGCATATTTTACCACGTGATTGAAAGATAAACTTCCACCCTCAAATTTACTGTGAATTTCAGTGAGCAGGTGAATGTTGTTTACATTCATATTGATATTTTGCTTTCCCTTTCCTCTGCTCTCAGTGCATTATTATAGCCGAAAAGTCAGCTGAAATTTTACTAAAGATTTTCTCAGACCCAATCCAAATTCCTTTATGCCTTTAGCCTCCATGGTTGAAGGTCAAAGTATCCTATTTCCTACTTTATTCAAAATGTTTGCCTAATTCAACGAATTTTGCTAATTTGACGTTTTAATATTTTACAGCTTTTTGGGAAATATTTTTTCTCGGATTTCCAGAATGGAATCCCGTATAGGTCATACCCATTTCGAAGAATAAGGAAAATGAAAGGATTCGTCACTGATGATACCCGAGGACAGCAGATCTCTAAATTAGGTAAGCAAAACTTTTATGTGTTAACTTCACCATATTATATTTCAGTTATATCCTCAACTTATGGAATTTCAAAATACATTGTCTTTTCTATTTTCTATGTAAAGTAGATATTTATTTACCTCCTCAAATAATCGTAATATTCTAGAATAATAGCAAACATGTTACAAATTACATAAAATAGCAAGCCAGAATTATTGGTAGGTGATAAAGTGTATGCAAAGAATAAATTTAGAAAATTACTCTGACGATACTAAAAGGATATGCATGCGACTCGGTGAACAATCATTTACTTAAATTATAGTAGATAGTGGTTGTACTGTAGTTTAAAACATGATGCTGGAGTTCTTACTCGAATGCGCTTTGGATTTGCTTCATTTATTTAGTTTCAATGTAGCGGTTGCAATATTTAGAATCAGTACAGGAATGTTTCAGTAAATTCTCAATTCTTTATAACCTGAGTTGTACCAAACAAAGTAAAAGCTTTTCGCGGAAAGGAATTATCATCTAATGGATAGGATTAACATATAATTTTCATGTCAATTAATGCCACTCTAAAACCGTTTATGTATTTGATAGAAATGGATGATATTATGCTGTGCAATATTAGTGTAATACTAGGGATCACTGGCAGAATCGATTTTTTTGGATTTCAAAATTCGCATAACGATGTATCTCATGGATACGTATTTTGGAATTAGGTGATTATTTTTCTCGCGAGTAAGGTAATTGAAGTTGCCTTTACTGAGTATAATTGATTATCCTCATTTGTTTTATCATTGAATCATCTCCGTAAAAATACAATTTCAGTTTTTTAGCACAAGACAATTTAGACGATAACATCCAATTGTACACTCTAAATCTTATTCTTCGATATTACATTTCAATACTGGGATGCTTCCTTATGCTGGACTTATAGTTAGATCAGTATCGTTGTCGTAAATACGGATAAACTTTGGCGCATCACGTCACTTGTTTGGAAATGCATTTTCGCCCTGCAATTTGCTGTAAATTTCCGTGAGTAGGTGAAAGTTGTTTACAGGCATTCTGATATTTTGATTTCCTTATACTTTGCTCTGACTAATATTTATAGATTATGAAATTTAATCTGCTAAGTTCATTTATGTTAAGGCCTTTGAATTCATTAATCCGTTGTTTTCCTATTCCTTGATCGAAGATTACAGCATAAGGCTCCTTCATTTATAAATTTTTGAAATTATATACTTCTGCTGATAATTCTATTCTATTGTTAGCATGATTTTCCTCTAACTTTTCTTCTTTATACACTTATTATCCATGCTATTCTTATTTTCCTTTTAGAATACGTTAGTTCCGGTTTCATGGGGAGAAACGAGGTGACTTCAAAGAATCCTAGGGAGGCAGTTTACCATATCATAAGTATTCAAACATTTGATTTTATATTCAGTCATATTTTTGAGATTATCTGCTCTACTGATATCTCTATTCTATTTTTTATATGCTATTCCTCTTTTATTTCTTTTTCATACACTTATTTCCTTTTCATTTCTATTTTAATTTTAGATTACGCTGGTTCCTAATTCCTAAGGAGAGAGGAGGTGCCTTTTGTCAGTGACGTCCTGGGAAGGCAGTTTGCCAAATCATAAGTATTCAAACATTTGAGTTTATTATATTATCCTTATAGAATGTCCTAGGGAGAGACGAGGTTCCATGTTAAAGTGACGCCTAAAGGTAGGCGTCCACAAGCTCGCATCGGACGGATCGCATCAAACGGTTTTTAGAATTCTTCGTATAGAAAGCAATTGGAGTGCGTCCACTGATTCGCAGCGGACGGACCGCACGCATCGGCCCTTCGGCAATACCGATGCGATTGCTCGGAGAGGCAACTTTCCGATGCGTGCCGATGACGTTTTCCGTAGCAGACTCGCTCTCACCCCTGTATGTTGTATTCTGTCTCAATAAATGAGGTCTCAGGATGTCAAGAAGAGTAGTAAACATGGCATGAGACATACGAAAGTACTGAAGAATTTTACGTCGTCATTCAGCAAATCAGGAAATAGCATATGTTACGATAATTTCTTGAATATGTCATGTATCCACATGTCATGTTTCCTTTTTTCTTTCCTCTTCTTCTTCATCCAACAAACAAGCAATTACGACAAGCTCTTCATCGTCACTTTCCATTTTGTCTCGCACGCACCGTTTCCGCTCACTGCGAAAATCCAACTGCCTGTAGCCGTCGCGCCTGCAAATCCGATAACTGCGTATAAATGGACGCTCTACCGTAAAGCGATCCGTTTGATGCGATCTGTCCGATGCGTCTGATGCGAGCCTGTGGACGCCTACCTTTAGGAAAGGAGTTTGTAAAATCATGTGTATTTAAATATTTGACCTTATATTCAATATTATTTCTGAGATTAACTACTTTACTGATATTTCTAATCCGTGTTTTATATGGTATTCCCCTAGCCATATTTTTTCTACACTTATTTTGCTATTCATTCTTATTTTACTTATAGAATACGCTGGTTCCTGTTTCCGAGGGAGAGAGGAGGTGTCTCTTGAAAGTGACGTCAAGGGAATACACTTTACCAAATCGTAAGTATTCGAACGTTTGAGCTTATATTCAGTTTTATTTTTGAGATTAACTACTTTACTGTTATTTCTATTATGTTACTTATATGCTATTCCACTTTTTAAAGACGTAGAATCTTCTCACAGCAGCGGAATATTAGATTTCTTATTAGAGAAAGTGAAAATACAGTGTTATCCTAATCCTTATATTTCGTCAAAAGACCTCTGATAATATTCACCATCATACTTGTTGGTTTGAGAGGCCTATAATAATAAATGCTCGATGAGAAAGGAAAGAGATTTTGGTTTTCAAAGATTTAATCATTCTGATAAGTCATGCATGTAATTTTTAATTGCACTTTGAGAAACGTATAAGTATTAACAATCTGAATAGTCATTTTGAATTCTACGAGCAGACTAGTTTTCAAAATTCAAACATTACTTCCATACCAAATTCCTTACCAACACCGATTTAGAGGAGCGACAGTAAATCGCATTACAGCAATGAAGCCCGTTTCATGTATTGATGTTTCTGATGGAAAACTTCGTCTTAAAGTTCCTTGGGATTGAAAATTGCGAATGTAATGGTCCGTGAGGTGAAACAGTAGCGCCTGCTGATCAAGTGTATATAAGGTTCGAGAATAATCCCTTAAAACTAACGTTGATGTCTTCACTTTTACTCCGTCAAATTAGGCTCGCCGTATGACGCCACACCGATGAACACCTGGTCATTTCTCCATTCTTCGAGAGGAGTGCCTTTAGCGACCTCTGGTTCTGCAATATGTCAGCTCACAAAGAGTCCTTCCACCGAATTCTTTCCCGTACGTTACCATCGCTTCACCGAGCGAAAAACATGCATTATCATTGGATTCAGTTGTGGATCAATATTTCGCAATTTCCATTCATTCTTTGAAATAATTTCCCAGCTAACAAAAGTATGGTTAAGCGTGCCGCTAATTTAATGCGTGTGCGAGAAGGTCGGTTTCCCTTGCTCTGCGATCCGGTACCAAATCCGATCGCGCTTGGCAGTGCGGGAGAACGGCTGATATTTTGCCTCGGAGTCGTTTCTTTCCAAGAGAGCGTTTACCTTGAATCTCTTTTCAATTCTTTCTGGAATATTTTGAAGGGACGTATAAATTCATATATCTAAGCATCGTCTCAACTGGCATTTCCTTCTCTGGTCATTTTACTTACGACTCATTTAAACCATTTAAGATCGACATTATGTGTCCTTTGAAGCCTTCGAAAGCCTCTTTCAAATTATCTATTTATCTTTTATTTCGCTCGTCTTTAGCTCAACACCTGCACGATATTTATGTTTAGGTTTATTGTTTTTCTTATGCAAGTATTCGAATTTCATGTAATTGGCTTTGTGGTCGCCTTCGTATTTAAAAATTGGTCGATAAAATCTTCACCTGAAATTTTATTCCATACACAAATATTTTTGAATCATTTTACCTGTCTTTTACTCGATAGTCGTTTACTACTATTTTTGCGCTATTCTTTTTAAGTCCTCATCTGGACGATGGAATCACTTCATATGTTCTTTGATTATTCTTACACGTATACAAATTTATTTCCTCCTTAAATTGCGCCTAATTGTCCAGATGAGATTTGATAGTGCACGAGACGCCTTCAATGCACGTTCGTGCTCTGCTAAGAGGATTTCACGGTAATTAAACCACCTGTTCCTTATTCACGGGAAACAAATCGAAAATCTCTAGGAATCTTTTATTACTCTTTTATTCTATTACCATTTATCCTTCCTATGATAACATCGAGACCACGGAAGAGGCACGTCTAATCAGATGATCGAATTCCCTTAACATCTTTATCCTTAACTGCACTGCTCGGACGAGCCGCCCTTCTCCGAGAGAGGGTCGCTGTCGGTCGAATGCAGCCAAGAGACCGAGCGAGGGAGCGTTCCATGCGCCTTCGACACCAGAGAACACCTGCACCGAAGGACCGCTGCACTCGTACACAACTTGCCACCCGCAGTAAAGATGGAAGTTGCCTAAAGGCAGAGAATTTCCAACTGGGAAAACAAACTTTAATGAAGGTAGTGAGACTTTTAGACTAGGTAAAAGAAAATGTACCGCTCGGTCTCGAAATAAGGTGAAAATATTTTTAAAAAGCCAAAAACAGACGGGATGAAGAATAAGTTACGATAAAAAGGCGTCTCAGATATACAGACGTCATTTGCCGACTACTGGCGTTTCGGTGGCCAAGTCACTCAAGGGGTTCTGCACACCTCGGTTGTCAAATCGCTGCCATTCATCTGCAGGGTCTCATTATTAGCTATTTAAAGTGGTTTGTGGATCCTCATACCATATTATGATGAATGAAATATATTAATTTGTCATTTGGAACATGATAGAGAAAACTGTGTCTTTCATTTACTTTTGTCCCGGTCTTGTGATGAAACGAAACCGACTGAGGGCTCTTATCAAGGTCTCTCCTTAGAGAAGTGTTAGTCATTGTGCTTCACTTGCGTGTTCACAGCATTCTGGCACATAGTCAGTGAGAAAGCAAGGTACGTCATTCTGCCTAGTAATCGTCATTCCTCTCTTCAAGTTCGCCTAAAATTATGAAGAGACTATGTACATCTTATGGTCCAGTATATTTCTTACGTCGAAAATGTTACAACTTGCATAAAAAAGTAAAGTTGGCGAAAATTGATTTTGAAAACACTCAGCATTGAGTAAAAGTGACTCCGGGTAGCATAGAGTTACTTAGACAAGATTTTACACTATCAAAATGGAAAGGGGAATAAGAAATGAATGCTTTCAAGAAGATTAGGAATAAGATGGGATATTGTTTGAACCAATGTTTTTTCGACCATCTTTCGAGTTACACATAAGTTTCTGGCATCACATTCTATCATCGCCATCAATTTTACTGTTCAGAAGGTTTTGGAGGCAATCGTCCATGGGTAATATATGGGAATGTCTACAGTTTTCGGTAAAATGCATAGAGAAATGTGGCCGCCTTCTACTTTTCGTTCTATTCCGGTAGAAGAGAGAGAAAGTTTCTGAGGAAATGCTGAATTTATTTCGTGGAGCATCCCAAGGCTTCGAAAGCACGAGATCTCGATCTTTCTTTTCTAAACTAATGCGAATTAAAAAATTGTTTAATTTCTTTGATAGAGAAATGTAAGTCGAAGAAATTTATCATAAAAGCTCACTCTTTAGGAAAGAGGTCTGCTCAAATGAATAGGAGTTTTAAACAGAATAGCTAGACTTTGTGCGAACAGTTGTGCCAGTCTTTGACGAAGTGCACATGAAGTAGAAATGCGGTGGAGACTTGAAATAAAACAATGCATTTCTGTCAGGAACCCCGACCAAACTCGCAAGAGGAAGTTAATGAGAGAAAGGACAGAAGAAACTTAGAATAAAGGATAGCACTTAATTAATTTTAAACCAATAATTCATAGTAGCAGCAGCCACAGTTCATGTTCTGCCTTCGAATGTAACTGCATCAAAAGGATTGAAGATATTGGAACATATATTCTTATTTATTTAAGAGACATGGCAAACAATGATTTTGCATGTAGAAAGTATTTCCAAATATATTATGGATTTGTGTACTCCAGGATAAATTAACCGCTAGGGTTACTTCGAGATATTTCTCAGATTTTACTGTCATTAAGCTTACTCCACGGAGGCTGTGCGAATAAAAATTTATTATATGTTTCTTTCGAAGAAGTTAACTACTGAATCTACAATTAGCTACAATTGACATTCGTCGCACCTTTTTGTAATTTTATCTGACAATGAGTCATTATCCCCCCCCTGCCACACGCCGAAAGGCGGCTTGTAGGGTATTAATGTAGATGTAGATGTAGATCCGTTGACCTAACCTTCCGTCTATTTATTACCTAATTACTTGTAAATGTATAACTGTTTGTTCTTTTTTGTTTTTGCATAATATTTATATTATTGGTTTCTCTTTTTTATTTTTATGATTCTATTTTATTTATCGGTTCTTCTTTTTTATTTATATGACGAAGAGTTGAGACATTTTAGTTTCGATCTGAATAATATCCTTTATTATTATTATAAATGGCCCGGCGAGCTTCGTATCACTTACAATTTATTTGATTATAACTTTTGATCAGCATCAGATTTGTCATTCGTAATCAACCTTCCAACTTCAATTCATTGAGATCAATAATACTGGCTGCATCCTGTAAGGTTGACTTTCGTTCATTAAGGAAACTTACTTGTAATTCAAATTCAATGTCTTTTATTCACATGAAAGTTAAAAACAGTTATTAAATGTAAAGCTTAATGATAAACTACATTTTTTTAAATGCATACAAAGATGATGGCTTCCATGCGCGAAACACGGAAACTCAAAGTTGATACCGCAAACTTGTGGTGACTCAAATGGTGAATTTCCTAGTTACTTAAAAAATGCAGTGGTAATGCCCTATTTAAAAAAGGCTATTAATCCCAATTTAAAAATTACAGGCCCATTTTGCTTCTGCCGATATTTTCCAAGATCATAGAAAAATGATTTAAGAAAGGATTATTGAGTTTTTGGATAAAAACGTGTTTCTAAGCTCACGCTTGTTTGGATTTAGGTTTGGAATGCTTTATAAAATCACTTATCTCACATTTATAAAGCTATAAACTTAAGTGCACATAATGTGGGATTATATATTGACATTTAAAAGGCTTTCGACACTCTTGGTCATAACATATTATTGGGTAAAAATAAAACAGATAGGAATTCGGGGAGTTCCATTATGTTGGATAAAAAACTACTTATCCAAACGATATCAGTGTGTGAAAATAGGAAATAGTTACAGTGGTTATAAACTTATAGACACTGGAGTACCGCTACTGGAGTAATTATTGTATCTGTATCAGTGTCAGTCACCCTCCTTATGTTTATATTGAGTTTTATAGTAAACCTGAGACAGGTTATACCAATGGGGTACCTATTTCCATCTTAATATTAAGTTTTTCATGTTGTTTGTATTCCTCGCAAGATGGATTTACTTAACTTTGCTTCCAGCGACTGTCCTTGTGATATGTTTATGGTCACCGCAAAGGGCAGACTCACAGGGAATTGCAGCCGCTTAAAATCGACTGTCCCGAAAAGAAATTTTGAATGGTCGCGTTGAGATCATCGACATATTTGATTTATATCAATATTACTAGTTCGCTCAGCCAATTATGGTTTTGGAATTGCTGTTTTACGTCTGAAAAAACACGCTGAATGAGCTACTCTTTCGATTCGGACATCCGAAAAAAATCTGTAGGTAATGTGATGAATCCGGTGGAACTGCTACTTTCTTATTACCAATGTCCAACCTTTGCTTCGGAATGACACTTTGATCTTGTTGCAATAAAATTCGCATGTTAATCGTCAATCGGAGTGTCTTCACATGCCCCCATAAATTTGATGATGTTAAGCACGCATTTAGTTGGTCAGCTTCAGTTAATCGGGGAATAACTGGAAGAGTCTGACGAAAAACACCGGACAACAGAATCATGGCTCCGCCAGAAAGTTTTTGGTTGTCGCGAAGATCTTTCGAGGTTCTGTCCAGTGCCTCCAGTGATCTCCTGTGGACCATTGTGCATTCGTCTCGAAGGATCAATTTGCATAACTGTTGGTCAATCACGTAACTCATAGGGCCTCGATTTTGATGTTACAGAGCGCCAAATCATTACACAGCGACACTCGCGATTACGTATCGCTTGCTATATTGCAATTATCCGGCGCTCTGTAACGTCCACCCGTCATATGTCTGCGTCAGAAGCGATCACGTAACTGCAATATACGCTATAGAACGTCAAAAACGAGGCGCTACATAAAGCCATGTAAGAAGTCGGTCTAATCATAATGTAGCAGTGGCTCAATATTTCATCTTCTAAAAACAACCGCCGGATGCAATCAGTTATCTCGAAGACCTTAATCGATGGAAATTGAATGGTAATGTTAATTTTTCATTCAATTTACAAATTATCATTGGCATCACCTCAAACGATCAAGCTTCTTTGGAAATTGCCATTTTGCACTTCACTTCGCATTATTCCTTCACCTTAATAATAGCCAAAATTGGCAAGTGTGCGTGTGGGAAATTGCGTACATTAACCCCTTCGGGTTTGTTAGTTTGTGTTAATAAATCGTAAATTAACGGTTAATCCAACTAACCGATTTGAAATTGATTCCATAATATTCACTTGTGAACTTTCCGTTGGGAAGTTGCAGACATTTCACAACTTAGAAAAAATCGATCCTTTAAATTGCGAAATAATTGAAGTTGAAAGTCATTCAAAAGATAAAGTTATGGCATAAGTTATAAATCGCAATACTTTAACAAACAAGTTTTATAATCTATATTTATTATTGCACTTGATGACTGAACTCTGATAGTTTTTTAGTCGCGTAACAGTATTTTTCAATTTCTCTTATCCAACCGGTTCAATTATGCTTTTATTTATTCAGTATGAAGAAAATGAAATTCTGTGAATTCGGTTTGGATTCTGGTCAAACTTTTATACCATTAATAAGGATGAATAATTACGTTTTCTGCCTTATACCAAATATCGATTGGCGTTATCAAATTTCAGATAATATCTTAGATACATCTTACCTTCGATATTAATATTTTTCACCTGAATTCACTTTCTATAATATATTAAACGTTTGGTGGGGTAGATTAGGTGAAATCAAAATAACGGAATTTCCGTTTGAAAATTACCGGTATATGATCATATTATATTTAATGTTTTCTTTAATGTTTCATGTTCCATATTACGACTGAATATGAAATGATTATTGTTTATTCCTTATTTCTACTTATATTCCGTGTCTCTTTTTTCAACAGTTTAAATGCACGAATTACTTCTTAGTTCAACAATACTCCGGTGGATTGGTCACTCGTATTCTACATAACTGAGCTGTGCCATGAACATCGATGGACCGGATCTTCAAGTTAAGGTAAGTGGAATATATGTTATTACATTTGTTCATATTTTTAAATTTTTTTCGTAATTCCTAACCCATTATCAATTTATATTAATACGTCAAAAAATTAATTATGATTACTTTCAATTCCACCAGTTGTCACTTATGTCTCTAATTTTCCGTTGCTATCAGAATATTTATTTATTTATTTATTTGACCCTTTATTGGCGAGGTTAGGCCCAAGTGGGCCTCTCTTCCACCTAACCTCGTATGTCGTCAGAAGATGAATAATTACAAATTAAATTAAAACAAAAAGACAGAGCAGAGTGTGGGGAAAAAATCTTTGCAACTGAAGGTTGCCAAAGAAAAACCCAGGATGATTCTACAGGAATTTGAATTTCATTTTTCAGGGTGAATTTCCAGGGGTCAATCAGCTTTTAGGTCTCTTTTTTCCTAAGCTCAAAGTCCTCCTTGGATCTCCTCAATACACATTTGCAGACATTAGCTATATTTTGGTCCTCGTTATCCTGACCATATTTAGTTGGAATGAATAAGGAAACTTTACACTTCAATTTTCAATTGTATGCATTATCTTATCTAGAATTCGACGACTGACTCGTTTAATAGTAATTAATCCTAACACAATCCTGTTGTGTATCCTCAGCTTGTGTGCTTCACTTTCTGAATCAAAAATGACGGCAAAGCTAAGTGGTCACGTGTATGAAGTCGAGTGAATAAGCACCTAAGCAATTTCTTTTAATACATTCTACTCTTTGTTATGTGTTTAATGTCTAGATTATAATTGTTCATCAAAGTTCAATTGTTGCGTCAATTAGTGATAATTTATATGAGTTGGGATTATGCTATTTCTCGTATACCCTTATTCGTTGTGACAGAAATGTGGAAGAGAGAAAAGCATATGCCATTGGTCACTTATATAAGTTAAAATTGAATAGCTTATTGTTTCCTCGTGCGTAAGAAAATTAGAAGCGATATTAATCTTTAAATGCATATTGATACATATTTTCTATTTTAGAAACAACTCCATTGACTTGCCATAGCTTAATTCTGTATATAGTATAAAAGAGTTTAACATTTGCTCAAGAAATATCGTTCTGGAGTACTTTTAACTTAAACTGCAAGATCCAACCCCCCCTGTCTACCATTTAAATCAGTTTCGTCCATTGCCTGCTAGCCTGGCCGTAATCATTCTTTATCATAAGGTTGCAGTTTCTATTGTAGGTCTTCTGTATACAACCACAGCCAAGAGTGAATGTTATTTACATACAACATCAAAACAATTTACATACAAATGATGAGATTTGACGAAGGTCAAATTCTTTGCTTTCACTAGCAATACTCTCCCTTTTTCCCAGATAGGAGACCTTGGCGTAACCGAATACTTCCCTTAAACCCAATGCGATTTCTTCAAAGACCTTCAATTCTTTCCTTTCTCTTTGCGAAGCAGCTTCCCGCATTCTCCTTACATTTTAACGTAGATCAGGAATTTTATTCACAGTATCATCTGTAATTATATTTTGAATTAGGATAAACGAGAAACATTATGGATAATTATATTACTGATAAATTAATTATTTGTTCATGTAATCATGACATCTGGCTTAAAAATAAAACACGCTGAATACTTCAGTGATCGCCATTTTTTACGTTTGAATCGGTAAAGAGACAATGCTCTTCATGCTCCGTCATGAATGAAGGATTTAGGTTAATGGAAGTATAGTTTAGGGGCAAGATGAAGTTCCCGGGCGATCAGTAGGATTCGGTAAGACATTCTTCTGATGGAAGCTGATGTATAAGACTGAATTTAAATAATATTAAATCCATCGTACATGATATTGATAATGCATTACATATGAACTTATGGACTTTTATTTTTCGATATCTTTCTATTTTTATAGTATCGTGTTAATCTGTCATCAAAATGTAACCTTTGAGTCCAAAGGGACTTTCCCCATTGATCAGTATTCGGATCCGGAAGGAGATTCTTCTGATGCGATCTTGGAAACTGATGGGTATAACACCGATTTACATTGATATAAAGTTCATCATGTATTTTACTAATATATTTATATATAAACGTGAGCCTACGGAAAATGATTAATCGATATACTTTAATTTATCTTGCGTCTCAAACACCAAACAAACCCTCGAGAGCATAGCGAGATTCCCCAGCGATATAGAAGGGCATTCTTTTGATGCGATCATGAAAACTGATGTGTATAAACCCTGGATAAATTTTATATTAACTTTCGGGTTACCTTTCTTGATTTTTGATTAAACAAATTTCGGTTTATGGTAGTTAAGTGAGGTTTTTTAAAGGTCCATCCCTAGGTGCCGTTTTTGCAGCTTTATCACAGTTTTTTTCCCACGACTCGAGCTCCGAGCTGATAAGGATCCTCGACTTATCAGCAGATATCAGCCTTTATCAATTGAGAGGTAAAGAAAGGCGTGCAGTACGATTTGAAAAGTTATAAACAATTGCAATATACAATCATTTGATATCTTCGGCGTGTCCCTCGTCTTAAGACAAGTACATGCGTCTTTTGATCTACGCTCTCCGATGAAAATCTAGGTTTTTATGTTTTTTATAGAAATTACTCGGTGAGTTATGGAAACGCTGCATTGCCAGGAGACCCAGAAGCGAGGATTTCATTTATTGAATGCGGAAGATATTCATATCCCTTTAACAGTTTGTTATTCATATCCATTTTACAACCCAACCCAACCCAACCCAGCCAAACCCAACCCAACCCATCCCAGCCCAACCCAACCCAGCCCTACCCATCCCAACCCAACCCTCCTGGCAATGCAGTATTGCCATAACACCAGGTAATTTCTATAGAAAACATAAAAAACCTTAATTTTCATCGTAGAACGTAGATCAAAAGACGCATATTCTTGTCTTAAGACGAAGAATACGACGGATATATCAAATTGTTGTATATTGCGATTGTTTATAACTTTTCAAATCGTACTGCACGCCTTTCTTTACCTCACAATTGATAAAGGCTGATATGTGCTGATAAGTCGAGGACCCTTATCAGCTCCGAGCTCGAGTCGTGGGAAAAAAACTGTGATAAAGCTGCAAAAACGGCGCCTAGGGATGGACCTTTAAAAAACCTCACTTAACTACCATTAACCCAAATTTCTTACTATTTTTCTAATATCGCGATTATCTGACATCAAAATCAACCCTAGGAGTCCATGGAGAGAATCCGCAGAGATCAGTATGATCCGGAAGGACATTCTTTTGATGCGATCATGGAAACTGATGAGCATAAGGGCTAGGACACAATCAACGTGTACTTGTACGTGCAGCGTTAACGTGAAACCTACAAAAGTTGGCCGTGTGTAAATGAATGGCACCGGACACAGTTCCCGTGTACGTACGTACGTGTACTTATGGAGATGGGCAACTTCTGTCTCTACACGTTTCATGTACACGGAAAACCAATCAAGATTCACCTTGCGATAGATTTGCCATCTTGAGATAAATACAAGTATTTCTATTTGGCATCCGCCATTACAGACCGAAGATTTGAATGATCATTAAGCCATAATTATGAAAACGAACTCCGTATTAATTGCCTCATTTTCATCAATCATTCTATAAGATTATTTTTCTCGACACCACTTTGTAAATGTTAGAACACTCAGCGTGCATAGAGCAACGAATGCACATCGTTCCCTAGGATTTACTGATGTCTCTGATTGGCTGAGGTTCACGTTCTGACTGTGTCCACTTGTACTAAGTTCGAATTTTGACGCAAAAGTGTAACGCTTGAGTACTCGCCGATTGCGTCCTCGCCTTAAACCCTAATAACTTTAAAGGTGATTTCCTCATCTATTTTATTAATATTTTGTTATACAGAATTGAGCCAATATTTTTTTTAATTTAATTATTTCTATTTTGCTAGTATCGAGTTTATATGTCTTCGGAATCAAAGTTTCGTGTCCATGGCGAGATCTCCAACAATATAAAGGATTCGGAATGACATTTAAAAAATTCTTAAATTGTCCGCAAAGAATATTATTTTGAGAAATTTCGTATCAGCAAGACGTTCAATTCGAGTCTGTATTGGAAGAATTATTTACTGATTTCAATACAGAAACAGATCTAAAGAAATATATAAAACCCCAAAAAAAATCCGAAAATTCGGACAATGCATTTTTATGGAAGATGTCCGGAATTCGTGATTTTCTAGGACCGAGCCAGGGTCCTCCCGCGATGCGCACGCAAGGGTACTCCCTCCTTGCCCATACCGGGTTCATCCCTCGTTGCCCCCAACGGGTTCCTCCCTCGTTGCCCTCGCTGGGTTCATCCTCTGTAGCCCCCGCCTAGGTTCTCCCTCGTAACCCCCGTCGGGGTCTTCCATCGTTGCCCCCGCCTGGGTCCTCCCGCATTGCCACCGCCGGAATACTCCTTCGTTGCCCTAGCTGGGGTCTACTGCGTTGCTCCCACCAGGGTCCTCTCTTAGTTACCCTCACTGGGGTCTTCCCTCGTTTCCCCTACGGGGTCCTCCCGCGTTGCCCCCGCCGGGGCCTTCCCTCGTTCACCTTGCCGGGGTCCTCTAGCGTTACCCTCGCTAGGGTTCTACCGCGTTGCCCCCGCCGGGGTCCGCCAGCGTTGCCGTCGCTGAGGTCCTCCCTCGTTGCCCCCGCCGGGGTCATCACTCGTTGCACCCACCGGGGTCCTCCCACGTTGCCCTCAACGGGGTCTTCTCTCGTTGCCCCCGCCAGGGTCTTCCCTCGCTGCCCTCAACGGGGTACTCCCTCGCTGCCCTAGCTGGAGTCCTCCCTCGTTGTCCCCGCCGGGGTCTTCCCTCGTTGCCCCCGCCGGGGTCCTCCCACGTTGGCCCAGCCGGGGTCTTCCCTCGTTGCCCCCGCCGGGGTCCTCCCACGTTGCCCTCGCCGGGGTCTTCTCTCGTTGCCCCCGCCAGGGTCTTCCCTCGCTGCCCTCAACGGGGTACTCCCTCGCTGCCCTAGCTGGAGTCCTCCCTCGTTGTCCCCGCCAGGGTCTTCCCTCGTTGCCCCCGCCGGGGTCCTCCCACGTTGGCCCAGCCGGGGTCTTCCCTCGTTGCCCCCGCCGGGGTCCTCCCTCGTTGCCCCCGTCGGGGTCTTCCCTCGTTGCCCCCGCCGGGGCCTTCCCTCGTTCACCTTGCCGGGGTCCTCTAGCGTTGCCGTCGCTGAGGTCCTCCCTCGTTGCCTTAGCTGGGGTCCTCCCGCGTTGCCCCCGGCGGGGTCATCACTCGTTGCCCCCGCCGGGGTCCTCCCTCGTTGCCCCCGCCGGGGCCTTCCCTCGTTCACCTTGCCGGGGTCCTCTAGCGTTACCCTCGCTAGGGTTCTACCGCGTTGCCCCCGCCGGGGTCCGCCAGCGTTGCCGTCGCTGAGGTCCTCCCTCGTTGCCCCCGCCGGGGTCATCACTCGTTGCACCCACCGGGGTCCTCCCACGTTGCCCTCGCCGGGGTCTTCTCTCGTTGCCCCCGCCAGGGTCTTCCCTCGCTGCCCTCAACGGGGTACTCCCTCGCTGCCCTAGCTGGAGTCCTCCCTCGTTGTCCCCGCCGGGGTCTTCCCTCGTTGCCCCCGCCGGGGTCCTCCCTCGTTGCCCCCGCCGGGGTCTTCCCTCGTTGCCCCCGCCGGGGTCCTCCCACGTTGCCCTCGCCGGGGTCTTCTCTCGTTGCCCCCGCCAGGGTCTTCCCTCGCTGCCCTCAACGGGGTACTCCCTCGCTGCCCTAGCTGGAGTCCTCCCTCGTTGTCCCCGCCAGGGTCTTCCCTCGTTGCCCCCGCCGGGGTCCTCCCACGTTGGCCCAGCCGGGGTCTTCCCTCGTTGCCCCCGCCGGGGTCCTCCCTCGTTGCCCCCGTCGGGGTCTTCCCTCGTTGCCCCCGCCGGGGCCTTCCCTCGTTCACCTTGCCGGGGTCCTCTAGCGTTGCCGTCGCTGAGGTCCTCCCTCGTTGCCTTAGCTGGGGTCCTCCCGCGTTGCCCCCGGCGGGGTCATCACTCGTTGCCCCCGCCGGGATCCTCCCTCGTTGCCCCCGTTTGGGTGTTCCCTCGTTGCCCTCACCGGGGTCTTCCCTCGTTGCCCCCGCCGGGGTGTTCCCTCGTTGCCCCCGCCGGGGTTTTCCCGCGTTGCCCCCGCCGGGGTCCTCCCTCGCTGCCCTCAACGGGGTACTCCCTCGCTGCCCTAGCTGGAGTCCTCCCTCGTTGTCCCCGCCGGGGTCTTCCCTCGCTGCCACCGCCTGGGTCTTCCCTCTTTGCCCCCGCCGGGGTACTCCCTCGTTGCCCCCGTTGGGGTATTCCCTCGTTGCCCTAGCTGTGGTCCTCCCTCGTTGCCCCTGTCGGTGTCTTCCCTCGTTGCCCTTGCCGGGGTGTTCCCGCGTTGCCCACGCCGGAGTCCTCCCGCGTTGCCCCCGCCGGGGTCCTCCTCTCTAGACCATTCGCAGTATTCAGGACGTTGTATCCAGACGTTCTCATCCGGGTTGTCCTTCCTCATCTCTTCTGATAGATGTCTCTTGCCCTTGGTGCACCAGTAAAACATGAAAGAGATATGAGATTATTTTTAAATGCGTGTTTAAGAAACGGAAATGTCAAAGTTTTTAGGCATCATGAATAAATACGTTTTAACTTTTATCTCAAAGAAGACATTTGTTTTGAGAAATAAATTATCATTACGGAGTAGTCCATAATCTCCCTAGTACACGAATGTGACCTCTACAAATGAAAGGAAGGTATTTTTCGTAAATAAGGTTTAGAATTTAAATTTAAATTATACTGAAAATTAATAAATATAACGCGATAAAGTAATCGATCCGACACTGGAGTAAAATATACGATGCTTTTGATTTATAGTTTTGAAAATTAAAAGGTGAATTTTGAATGAAGCATTAATCGATAAAGAATTTTAATATTTCTTTACCGCAAATAGCGATCTAGTTACTCCAAATCCCAACCAATTCTTAGAGAAATTACAAAATTATCCCAAATTGTTCGTAAATGGTACCTAATTACTTTCCGACCATAATACTCCCACAATGAAGTCATTCAATGTGAAGGGAAAATGGATGTCATTGTACGTGTATAATGAAAAGGCGATAAAGGAAATCTCATCTTTGTGTCATACCAATTAATTAACTTAATTTAATGCTGATCGATAAAAACGGAAAAGAAAATAACCTCTACAAGATATTCAGCTTTAAAAGTCTTACATCTACTGAGGTTTATTTATTCCATAGTGTATTAAATGCAATAACATTAATTTTAATAATAATTCATTTAAATTTTATATTTAAAACAGAAAATCTTTACTTTAAACTGTATGTTCTCATTGGCATGTTCCTTCTTTTCTATCCACATTTAAATGCACACCAAACTACGATAAACGGAGCTGAAGAGGGTGTATTTTCGAATTAATGTAAACAATTAATTGCGTAAAATGGAAATTCGACTTAACCTAGCAACGAACATATCAGAGAATTAGAAAATATGGCCTTGGCTCTGATAATATTGAATTCTTTGGCAGCGTATAGTTTCAAGTACACAGGGGATGCTCGTTTCTATTGAAAGAGAACATAGTGGACTGAATGATATGATAATGCATACAATTGTGAACCAAAAGAATTAGTTTTACATTTTATCGTAACTTATTATGGTATACTCACAGGGAAACAAAATTATTGAATGTTTGCGTAGGCTTAGCGAGATAGTTAAGATTCTTAGCTGTTCGGAATTCTTGCCAAACAAATAAGGATTTGAAATATAAGGTGTCTTGATAATACTATATATTTTTATAAATGCATAATGTTGTTTTATTAAAGTAATTGAACATTTGGAAAATAAATAATTTTTGCACCTGCACCAGTGAGCCTCCGCCGAGTGGTTTGCGTCATTGAACTTCAACATTTATTTATAAGTGCCAATATAAATCTATCCGTTAAAATATTTTACCTTTTGAATAAAAAACAGGATGAAGAAAACTGTATATCAATCGCCTTCATTGAAAGTAAAGACTGCGAATAGTCTGTATTGATCTGAATTGACATTTATAGTTAACAATTAATGCTAATTGCATAAATGTATTCATTCTTAACTCTGAATTTCCAACCTAACATTTCTGGTTTTACTTTTTATGCGATTTGAGTAGGTGTGTGCCTTTTTAACTGTTAATTTCGCAGAAAGCCTTCGCCCACTGATCCTTTTTTTCCTTACTTTATTAAAGTACAATGTATTTATACACAATTCACTAGTAAGATCTGAGCAACATGCATGTGGCAATCAGCAAAGACGGTAGCTTTGACAGCTAAGATGGCAATACGTTTGAGCATTTGTGATATATATAAGGTTAATGGGAAGGTATGGCTGCAGATCTTTATGAGTTGTAGGATAAATCAAGTTACGGAATAGAACATTATGTGACAGCTCTTCCCGATATCCTCAATACTTTGGTGCATAGGTTTAAATTCACGAGGAGGTGGTTCGTATGATTATCAGGATATTTTAATCCCAGCCCAAAAAATCGTATAAATGGGATTTATAAAAATTCATGCAAATGAGATTTGTAATTCAAATTTAGAGATTTCTTAGCTAATGCTTTGCATAATATAGGATAATTGTATTCTGATGAAATTATGAATTAAGAAAACGAATATGCCTGTGAGTGACATCACGCAGGTAGAATCTATAAGAATGAAGAAAAAATTGAACTTGAAAATACACACCAACAATTACGGCTCTGAGAGATAGCTTCGCCGGTCTTATTTAAGCTTCAATATTAGTTCTTCGCTACTTCCCTTTTCGAATTCCGATGTTGCAATTGATTAAAGGAAAAAGGTTTCATCTAATACAAATCAAGTGTAATACTAATTTAATTCAACACGATGCGCTAAAAAACACATAAACCGTGGAAAATAATTTAAATACAATTCAGGTGATAGAATCGATTTTTTAAAACTCATTCGAAATTTAAGAAATCAAATTACTTATGGATGTCAAACAAATGAATCGATATTTAATTGAGTTTCCGTAATAGCACCGTATTTCTGAAACTGTATTTTCCCTATTTTCCGTCTTCTAAGATCATAGGTTAATCACACCATATTGCAGTCATTAGAAATCAATGTTTAAGGCGCCAAGTTGCTAGTTACAATGAATTTAACGTAGTTTGATTAGGTTAGGGTAATTTAAAGCTAGGTTTAAATACTCCTTACGCGCAACTAACGCCCTCATACTTCAAAAGCATAAATGAATCTGACGTAGACTATCTATAAAAATACTAATACAATGTAACTTGCAAATTCCAAGTATATTTAAAACAAATTATACATTAAGAAGTAGTTGCCGAAAGGTTTCGCCTCCTAGTTCCGAAAATTTTTATCCCAAAATACCTTAATCCTGACAGTAATACATCCTTAGAATCGAACCCGGGTTCGCTTTTGAATAAGTGAAATGCATATAATCACGGAATTATCTCTTTAATCATTATGCCAGGTAATAATTATTTTATCTCTTTAGGAAGTTCAAAATTTCTCCAGTTAATCAGAAAATATTCTTTGCAGTATATTTTGATAGACCGGTGTCGAACCAAGGATCATTTTGGGTGATGGGTTTCCACGAACTGTAGCGCAATCGCAAAATCAAACTATTCATAGAATTTCAGGTCGATATGCACTCGAGGTTTTGCAGAAAAATCATTCTGAATATATATTGGTTGATTATAAAAGGAAATGTAGCTTTCATTTCAATACTATATAATAATATTGAGGTTACGCTTGAATATTAAAATATATCAAATCAAATATTTCTAATGCAATACAATAACATGCTACTTAAACGCAATGCGTATGGGAGCTTCCGTACTAATGTTTGTTGTAAAAGGAGAGAATGTATTTTAAGTATATAAATTAGCTATTCATTAGCTAGGCAAATTCAAATGAATGCATAATTTGGGTACCAAAGGGTTGTGACTTGAAATCTCATAAGTTATGAATTGTTAGAAAAATCAAGTAATTGGAACGGAAGAGCATATCAGTAGTATTACAAAACGTTATCACGTTCAGATATGACATAGTTACTTTCAAAGAAACCGAATCGTATTTAGGGGTGTATAGTGTTCATCTCCTTTTCAAATGAAACACCATGGGTTTTGGAATTATCATGTGGACAGCGCGTTTGCTTTTGGTGAAAGCGGTCTCCTGGGTTCGATTCCCGGTGGGAGCCAATTTCTGAAATGACCTAAGCTGTCGAAGCACTTTTGAAAGTACTACTACTACTAGGAAACATAGTTTTAATAAGAAAAAAACCGGATTCACAACATTCCACGCAACACCTACCATAAAAGGGATGACTAGTTGAAACCGAACTAAGTTATTGAGAAAATGACTATGTGAAATTAATTCGAGGTTACGAATTTAGACCTTAAAAAAGTCTATTTTTCGAGAAAACTCATGAATTCTACTTTAATCAAATCTATGTCCACCAAATGCTAAAGCACAAAACTCGTTTTCACTATATATCGTACGGAATCTTTGGCATGCATTTTAGTTGCTAATGGAGTAAAAATTCAAGGAACCATTTTATAATTCTATGCAATGAAGCATTTACTGATATCAAATTAATGCAAATATGTGCTAATATATTACTTTAAATGCCTTGGTTGTTCCAAAGTAGATAAAAGATCACCTTGAATTTGAAAACCGAGGCAAAAGCAATGAAGGCCGCTTTAGGGTCCCCTTTTACTACTACCCTATTTAGGGTCCAAAGAAAAATGTCTCGAATATGTTGAGAGCAATTTTACCGAGGAATCAGACGAAAGTGAAACCCAAAACAAGAATTAGCTACTTCGTAGTCCCATTCTGTGTATGTAAACACTTTCCTTTCATGCCTACACTGATTAAGATTAAAGAGGGAAAGCGAAAGTGCGTGTTAGTGGAACACGCATAAAAGCACCGAAGTAAATGAGTAAAGAACGAAAGTAAAACTAAACTTTAATAGAAATTTGTAATTATGAAAGTCTTACAACTTTAAAAGTACTGAGTGAGGTTTTGAGATCTCGAAATCAGAAAGGAGTTAACGGTGCAAAAGAAAGTGCATCTTTGTGACTCACCAAAGAATACGCTACTATGTATGGAAGGAAACGAGAATTGATTCTACAAGCAGTTCAGTATAATTAAAATTTACAACTTAAGCGTGTAATATTCCAGAACAGAATCCCATGAACAAATTTCGTAATTTAGATATCTAAATATTCAAATTATAAAATAATATTCAAATACAGATGGCTGGCAAAGTTAAAATTATGTAAATTATTGGCTATCTCAAGCATTATACACACTTTGATATGTTTATTTTATATTTTAATGTTATTGTATGTTATATAATTGAAATATATTGAAATATGGAGATGATTCTTGATGAAGTATATCAGTGCATGTTTCGATATAGGAGTAATAATTAATGTCATCTCGATTGTGGAGACGCATTTAAAAAAACCCGACATTATACATACGTATAATTTCATTGGTGTCCACTTTAATATCCACATAAATTCAAACCCAGTAAGGGAAGAGAAGGTGGTATGATGAAGTTCAATGGACAATTACAAAGTAAAGAATTGGTCAACGCGCAAAAACTGAGCAGAGATGAGAAGAAATGGCCTTGGCTCCAAAAATAATGCATAATGCTCGAAATCTATTCAATGACTCTAACGATAATTTTTTTTCGTAATAATATGTGATACGCACGGTAGGAACCAGGGCTGCGAATAGTTCTATTGAATGCGTTTGTCGTTTACAACATGACATGATGAAGCATACACTAACTATGCTATCACACTACTAAGCTGTTATAGTGCACATACAAAGAAGCATTACGTTCTAATTTTCCCCTTAAGTGTAAGTAGGTGTTCGGTACAACGCCTCGAACTTTGGATAAAGCAGTATGGGGGCTGAAGGCCACCTCGGACCCTGACAACACTTCCTTCGATACCTATTGTTTATCCCTATCTTTTGCTAAACGTTACTCTTTCTCAATTATATTAAATCAAATAAAAGTTAAATGGCCTCTGCATGAGTACTTCCAATGCTAGAACAAGTACATAGTTCTTGAATACGTAATGTAGATTACATCGCAGAGATCAATGCTAAGCAAAGAACTAATCTGCTAACTTTACAAATAATGCAGTACGTTGATAAAAATAGATAGTACAAGAGCTAATCCTCAAGAAAGGATTGCAATAAGCGATAAGAGTGAAAATAAGTATGGAAATAAGGAGCAAGGATAGGAAATTACTTAGCACGTGAAGTGGTGTGACTGAAACCCTATGATAAACAGAGGTGAAAAAGTGCGACATGAATCGAAGGCAGGTCTCCCACTTTCCGGGCAGGTATTCTAACCACTAAACTACCATGTCGCAATGTGAGTATGGAATATTGTATGCCATGTTTTTAAATCGAGACGCTGTACGTTCCTTGAAAATAGCAATTCACGACGAATACTTAAGGCACTTTTTACAATTATTAACTAATGAATCTCTGTGAGTCACTTCATTAAAAAGTGGTCGTTTCTTTCACTTTCCTAACAGTAAATTCTAAGTTCATGTCTACGTTACAACTCCAGCCCCTTTCCTAAAAGTCATCTAAATTCATAAAATCTCCGGAGTCTGATATGCTGTGAAAATTAATTGCAAATGATTGAAGAGATGTGAACTTTTTCACATTTTTTTATCATAGACTTGACAAGCGGATTTAACGTAAAGTTGACATCGTCAGGTCTGAACACTATGGCCACTCAATACCGAAACCGATTTACAAGTTTAAATAATAATAACGTTATGGAGAATTACTTTTCTCTTCGATTAGTTGTCATGTAATTCCTTTAAATACACACTATTCTTCTCACACATTGGGAACGTACGAGATAATTTTAGCCTAGTCTTCATTGATTTGATTAACGAAATGACAATTATTTCGAAATATCATTCCCTAACGAATAAAAACAAGAAAGAAAATTGAATAAAAGATAATATACTGCTCACTTGTTCAGTAGATCCGGTCGGAGGTTGTCTCCCTCTGGTGGCGGTTGCTTCCATTCGAGTTTGAAATGGATGACGCATCGTACATCTTGACGTCATCGATACGAGGTGAGATTTTCTTTCATGAAATCAGGAAAAAACGGAATTAAAAATGAATACATAATCAGCTAATTTCAATAACATGCAGACTGTTATGCCTGGCTATGTGGTAGCATGAACTTGTACTATAATTCTCAAATTAGGATTTCTGTTATGTAAAACCACTATTCTCATTGATCCCACACACTTAATTCCTACAGGATGGTAGTAATTTAAGTAGTTAAATTTTAATTACCCAGACAAGAAATTCGGAAAGCCATCATTCTATGTTCTTAAAGTAGAATAACGGCGTACTATTTTGAGGTTTAAAAAGAAACAGTTCATATTAATAATATTTTACGCAGTATTAAGAAGGATGGATTCTTATAGAATTTATTAGAAATAAAAATGAACATGGATCTGATATCAGACTAAACTGCACGAAATGTAGATGGCACGAAAACTAGAAGTTGATACTACGCAACGATGGCAGGTAAAGTATCTGAAATATCAGACAGCAAAAGTAGTTAAAAAAGGTGTTTAGGAATGCAGAGTAGCACTGCGTACCGGTAATTCTTAACCCAGGGTTTCCGTTAATTTAAAGATCGATTTCCAATGAGTCCCCAATTGATATATCTGTTAATTTATACTCTTATAACTAAAGAGGCAAACAGGGAATCAAGATTAAATCGTTAACGTAAACACGTAACAAAGGATTTAGAAATTGGTACTCGAAGCCAAATTCCTAACTTTCCCAAGGACGTATCGAGCAACCGGAGGGAAGAAAAAATTCCAAGTCCCACTTACATCAGACGGTTCTTCTTCGTTACTTATAATATAATTATGCATGAGAGGCGAATTGTTTCAGCGATTAATTTTAATTTTCTTAGATTTGCGATTGCCAATCACCTACTCAACACAAAAACATACTTTAAAAATACGTTTATTGATAAATACATTCGCAAAATATTTTGAAAATACGTTTTATGCGAATACACTATGAATACAAGCAAAGATGTTAAAAATTGAATCGATGACCGAGGGCAAACAACACGATGACGCGAACGACATGCACGAATATTGAACAGTGAAAACTTTTGAAATATTTTATATGTATTATCTCGCCAAAGCAATCATTTTTTTTAAACAAGAATATGTCATAAATTAGATTACACCACTTACCGGACAATGAAAGCCCTTGGTTCAGATCATGGGACATCTTGATATGAAAACTGCAATCCTAACGGCTTTTTTAAAAAACTAAGTTGATACAACATGATCACTGGCAGAAATCTCGACAGGAACTGGAGATGTAACCGTTTGGATAAGCTTTGAACAGAAATGCAGTCATCTGATTGGTCCAATTCCAATTTCCTGTCGACGGCCCTGCCCCCTTCTTTTGTTAAACATAATCATAATTAATAATTTATTGAAGTTCCATTTTATGAGCTACCATCTTAATCGAAATTTAAAAGTATTTGGATTTTTAATTTTTCTTAAAATTATTTGTTTATACTTGACGTTAATTTGACCATCTCTCGTGATGTTGTAAAATATTGACATTCTAATTGTTTGTTTTTTAGAAACAAAAATGTTTTGTGATAACTACTTAAAGACGTTAAAGCTCCATATAAATATTAAATATAACATTTATTACATTTCAATAATATACTTTACCTTAAGTATAGCAATTAATAACTCATCAACGATAACAAATGAATGAGAGCATCGACTAACTTAGATCGAATTATTATATTTCTGAGTAAGGGCATTAAAATTTATGAAGAAATTCAGTTTCGATCATCGAGAAATACAATGCAATTCAATTTAAACGATTTCGGAGAATATAAATCAATGGCCCCGTAAAACATTCTGTATCATGTTGTCCCACTTGTCCTATACGTCACAATATATTTTCTGCAAGGAAATAAATTACACGCCACCTTCACAGTATATCGATTGAAATGATTTACAATATTGTCACCTACACAAGAACCCTTAAATAAGATAAATAAGAACCACTGATTAACTTTCTATACCCAAAGCATTTATAAAACATAAACTACTTACTTTTTAGTCATTCTTCCCTGGTATGAATACATCTTTGAAGAATATGACATTTCGAAATATTAATTGCAGATAAAGTAGAAAATGTCATTCATATTCATGGCCTTTTCTCGTTGAAGATTCTTTTAGCACTGATTTGATAGCACTGCTGTCATTTTGACACTCCGCATATTCCCATTTACGGAAATCACAAAATAAATAACTGAGTTTTAACTGATGAGAAGTAATTCCACAGAAGCCGCTAATTCAGTAAGAATTCACAAGATAAGAGACTCTATGTTCACAGTTCCACTTATATTTCCGAATAGAACATCTACAAGAAAACGTAGCAGGTACTTTTTGGAGGTCATGAAGACAGCCATTGTGAGAAACGAAACGAATATCATCAGTGCGACCTCGCATTACTCATAGGTACTCAAAAGCTACTTACGTAATTCAGATTTTTCTAGACGATCGAAAATTGCCAAATGCGCGGCAAGAGGCCGAGTAAACGCCTCGTGGTTATAATGAAATGGTGTTTGAGACGAAGATCTGATTTTAAATGTTTTAAAATGTGTAATAAGTATCTTCCGATATGGAGTGAGTATGTTAAGTGTGTTCCAGATCGTGATTTCTGTGGTATATCTTCTAATGTGCGTGTGTAATCTATTGTATGTAATAATCTACTTGAGGAAAGTTCAATGTTTAACATAAGTGGAAATTTATCTCTTCATTCAGTGCTTCTGAGGTGAATGTGAAAAAGGTGTGCTTTATGCTTTCTCCAGGAAGTGTTTTAGAACCCTATTATTCTTCAAAGTTGAACTCACAGCCACAACATGATTTGAAGTAAGTACAGCATGTCTAAGGAACTTGTTAGCTCTTTTTCGGCCTTTGCAGGGTAAAAATATCAGATAGATCTAATTGATGCGCTAAATGTAGAGGAATGTATATCATTTAATATAATTTCATTAATTTTTTGAGCCTTTTATGGACACCAATTTGAAATAATGACTTTTTTTAGCAAAGGCTTCTGTCAGGAATATATTTACCGTAATCGCTAATTGTTAGTTCAAGATAGGAGAGAATTGTGAGGAATCAATAGCTACGTACAAATATCGATTTAATGATTGAAATTCATGTCTTAAGTTTGTAGAGTTAATATTATAATCACGAACTCTTAAACTACATGTTTTCTATGAATATAGTTGCATAAATTAATACCTGAACATTAAGGAGTGTGGCAGGGAGCACTGTTTTCTTTTAATATGCCTTGCTATTTAAAAAGGTTTAATACCTTTGAACTCGGTATGTCGATACACTTTGTCCCTCATTTTTTAATTTTTATAACAACAGTTTTGAATAATTTGGTAAAAGGAAATTTAAGTAAAGACTACCACATTAGAATCTGAGTTATAACTACTTCTTCCTTGCGTCTCATCTCCTCTAAGAAGGTATGCAATCATCGTGGTGATTTCTGTTTTCGGAGTTGCATATCTAAGATAGATCTATGAACTTGAATATAGGCCAATAATTCCTATTGTCCATCTAAGAATTCCTTCTTCTTCCTTGTGCTTTTCCCTGTATTATTATGTAAAATAGTATATATTTATAATTCCACATAATATGTTTAAATATTGTAGGTAACTTGATTTAATATTGTTTTGTTAGCCCATGAAATATCTGTATTTCCGTCTTCATCCTTCTTATTTTTCTAACTCTATCTTTGTAACCAATTAATTCTATGAATTCTTTTACACGGCCATAATTTCAAGGACTCTTGCTTATTTGAATCAATTTTCTTCAACTTCCAAGATTCATGATAATACATTATCATAAAAAAGATCTAGTTTATCCTATTCTTGGCTTTATTTCTTCGGAGCGGTTGATGGTTTGTCTGTCTGTTAGTTGGTCTCAAGATACTTGAACCTCTGTATTCCTTGCACTTCTGTTTTATGAAACATACATTTTTCATCTTGCTGAGGTTTCTTTGAAATTACCACCATTTAGACTATTTTTCAAAGGTAAGCACTGCCCATTTCCTGATTACTTTAATATCTCTTCTCTGTATATAATCTCCATGCGTTTGGACTGTGCCGTCTGCATATCTTATGTAGTTAACAGATTTTCCATTTTTTCTTATACAAATAACATCGTTGCTGTTGCTTCTTGAATGAAATCTTTAACGTGTTTTGTAGCAGCAAACATCATATGCAGATGAGACAAAAATAAATCGTGATAAATAGAGCCCGATGAAAAAAATTATTATAATTCTGTTGAAAGGTGAATATGAAAGGTGGTATTGTTATGATTTTTATTTGGCATAATATTATCTCTGTATAAAACAATAAGTTGAACCGATTACCTATACTCCTTCTATTGTTTATCAATAGAAATCTTATGAACCATGATAAAAAGAAATGGATGCTTGATAATAATTTTACAAGATTAAAATATTTTCAGAAGTTTTAAAAAACTAATGAGCCTATTTTTAAAATAATAAAATTTAATACTTTGACATGTCCGTAGTACGTACTTGGAATTACTGCATTGGTGTAACCACCACCTAAATCCCAAAATATAGAAATAAAATAATTGAAGAATAATTAATATTAAAAAAATGAAATTTGTTTAAAAAATAATAGATCCTAAAATTTAATTTTGATAAATGAATAAGAAATAAAAATTTATTAAATGAAATTGGGGGCGTTGACTACGATGGAAAAACCAAATTCTACCAATCAGATCGCAGCACTGTGTTCGTTACTTATTCTGAAGATGGGAAGCTCAGTCGCTGTCATATTTTCGTTAAGTGAGGGGTAAAACTAAAGTTTAGATACCTGTTTTTTGTTTTCGAAATTCGCCGCTAAGTGGCAGCACCTGTGTTACTTATATTTTACGAAAGGAATCCTACCTACCCTACTCAACCCAAGGACACCGCGCATATTTCGCGATTAAAAGCAGAGATTCGAAAGGAACGAAAAGAACCCTACCTGCCCTACCACAACCCATCGGCGCCGCGCATATTTTGCGATTAGTAGCGGAGATTGAGCGCGCGAGTTCTGTAGAAATACATTGTTGGTTGTTGACAAAAGTGCTGCCACCTAGCGGCAAATTTCAAAAACGAAAAAAAAAAACAGTTATCTAAACTTCAGTTTAGTTGGTTGTTATAACAATTGTTGACAAAAGTGCTGCCACCTAGCGGCAAATTTCAAAAACAAAAAAAAAACAGTTATCTAAACTTCAGTTTAGTTGGTTGTTATAACAATTGCTTTCAAGAAAACAGTTAAATTTTGAATTTTGGGCCTTTCGGTTGCCAAGATGCTGCTACCTTTCAGGACTTCCAATACATGGTAAGTTATTTAGACTCCTTAATTCTAATTTTTCTCTTTAATATTTATAATTCCTTTAGTGCGCTGATAATTCTAATATTATGTATGTTCTTTTCGCGCATAATTAGTGAATATAGTTGGTGTCTCTAGTGTATCTGAATAATCTTCGGTCATACCTTATTTAAAATGAATCATACTAACTCTAATCCTGCAACGAAATAGAATCGTGCTTAAATTACTTCGATAATCTCATTCGATATAGTAATAATTATATTTAATGAGATCGTCTCGTCTGCAGATTTTCGTTAACTTACCGAACAGAATGCAATCGCAAGATGCACAACCAATGCGCAAATCATAGTTTATTTGCTTAATTTCGGAGACGGATGCGGGGCAGAAGAAAAGTGTGAGGTTCGTGCGACTCGAATTCTTCCCAAATACCGGCACTTTGTCTATCCTTTTTTCCTTTTGGGAGGGATACAGGTTGGCGTTCATTCTTCGTGAAGTAAAGGTAAATACAACATTTATCTAATCGAGTTTAAATTGATTCCCAATTATACTATTGTTATTTGATGTGAGTATTTGGTAGACATTTCAAAGCGTAGAAAAAACTACTTACTACCTACTTAGAAATGACGGAGATCGGCGGTTGAAAGTAATTCGTATGAAAGGATTATGACTAAGTTATATATTTAAATGTTTAAACATATGTATTTATAATTAAAATTGATTAATGAATTGAATGAATTCTAACTGACAATGACGCGTAACGGATTTTTTTCAAATTCTCTTATCAATACGATTAACTTTCTTTAACTTTATTAAGAATGAGGTTTGTTGTATTTATGTTGGTTCGCCTTAAATTCTGGCTGAATTTATTGAACATTAATAAGTATCGACAAGTACGTTTTCTGCGAATAGTAAGTATTGTCTCCCACTATTAAATTACAGTTTATACTTCAGAGTTAGGATTCAATCTTCCTCCAATATTTATCTTCGCCACTTGAAATCAAAATCTGTAATTATGCTCTAATCAGTATTTCGTATATTTTCGACGAGATATCTGAAAGCTTTGTGTTAACTTCTTAGGTAGATTCAAATGAACAGAATTTTAATTTGAAAATTACCGTTGAAAGTTATAGATAAAATTGATCCATCGAAATACAATAGAAAATTGAATAATCTATTTGCTGATCGTGTCTAACATTATTAATTTTGAATATGGATACGAGGCAAAAAGAACATGTGACGGGGGTCTAACTCTGTTAATGAATCGTAAACTAACAGTTAATCCAACTATCCGATTTGAAGCTGAAAGACCCAACCCTCCTTGTCTACTATTTAAATCAGTTTCGTCCATTGCCTGCTAGCCTGGCCGTAATACTTCTAGGTCATAAACTAGCAGTTTCCCTTGTACGTCTTCTGTATACATCCACAGCCAAAAGTGAATGGTATTTACATACAACAAGAAAACAATTTACATACAAATGATGAGATTTGACGAAGGTCAAATTCTTTGCTTTCATTACATATACTCTCTTATTTCTTAAAAGACCTTCAATTCTTTCTTCTCTCTTTGCGAAGTAGCTTCCAGCATTCTCCTTACATATTAACGTAAGTCAGGAATTTAAATCACAGTATCATCTCAAATTATATTTTGATGTAGGATTAACGATAAAAAACATTATGGGTAATTATTCGTACGTGTAATCATGACATCTGGCTTAAAAATAAAACACGCTCAAAACTCCAGTGACCGCCAATTTTTACGTTGGAATCGATAAAGAGACAATCCTCTTCATGCTCCGTCATGAATGAAGGATTTAGGTTAATGGAAATAAAGTTTAAGGCCAAGATGAAATTCTTTGGCTATCAGTAGGATTCGGAAAGACATTCTTCTGATTGAAGCTGATGAGTGTAACACTGAATTTAGATAAAATTAAATCCATCGTGTATTACATTGATAATGTATTATATATGAGCTTATGGTCTTTATTAGTCGGTATCTTTCTATTTTTTGTATCGTGTTTATTTGTCATCAAAATGTAACCTTTGAGTCCAAAGCGTCTTTCCCCATTGATCAGTATCCGGATCCGGAAGGACATTCTTCTGATGCGATCTCGGAAACTGATGGGTATAACACCGAATTACATTGATATAAAGTTCATCATGTATTTTACTAATATATTTATATATATAAACTTGAGCCTACGGCCAATGATTAATCGATGTATTTTAATTTACTTATTACGTCTCTATCAAACATCAAACAAACCTTCGAGACAATAGCGAGATTCCCCATCGATCAAGACGTTAGGGAAGGACATTCTTTTGATGTGATCATGAAAACTGATGTGTATAAACCTAGAATAAATTTTTATTAACTTCCACGTGTATTTTATTAATATTTGGGTAAACATAATTTAGCCTATATGTTTTTTCTAATCGATTTCTTACAATTTTTCTAGTATCGTGATTATATCATATCATAATCAAACCTTCGAGTCCAAGAAGATTACCCGCAGTGATGAAGATGATCCAGAAGGACATTCTTTTGAGGCTATTTTGGAAAATGATGAGTATTAGCCGTGAATAATTTTATATTGAGTTCTTCATATCATTTAAATTTCTATAACCTCGTAAAACAATATTTATGACCTGACTAATCCTTTGTTTAAATTTTTATTAATGTGGTATGCTGTATTGTATTGAAAAATGTTAGTAAGAACAAATAAAAACTAAACATACTGTTCCTCGGCAAAAGAAAGAAAAATATCTTGCAATGTAGCCTATTGGAATCGGAAACTTTTTCTCTATTTATTAAACGAAATTGACTTTTTCAATATAGAATTTTACAAATCCCGTAATCACTTGACTGGAAAAACACAGATGTAGTAGAAGAAACGACCAATATACAAAACAAAAATTTAAAATTGACAAGTTTCCACGGAAATTGCAGAGAATATTTTTATGATAATACGATAAATGTTCATTCATATTCTTGGAATACTTTGAGATATATTTTTCTTAGATTTTGTCTTTCATTAATATATTCCTACATAATTAGAGGGAGAATCATTCATCACCGAACCTTACTGGACGAATAAAGATAAAAAAGAAAGAGCAAACCGATTGAAAGCTAAAATTGCAACGGACAAGGAAATTCTGTACTTGTATTGTTGAAAAAAAAACTATTTCCTCTCCAATAACTGTAAATGATATCTGATATTGTTCATATTTCCTGGAATTATATTTTTCCTACATTTTGTCTTTCAATGATACATTCGTAGATTGCACTAAAGGAAGAATCATTAATCTAAACTCATAAAAGTATGAAAAAAGAAAAGGAATATGGAGCCGGAATGGGGAGAGCGAAAATACCAATGGACATGTAAATAATTTAGTTGTAATTAAAAAAATCCTCTCCAAACATGAAAGGACGAATATGGAGTAAGAAGATACAGCAAAGGGAGGGGGAGCCAGCAATCCAATGGACACGTAATCATTGTAATAGTATTGTAAATTATACATCGTATTTCCTCATAAACGGTATCTGATAATAGAAAGTTTTACATT
Source organism: Sympetrum striolatum (assembly GCA_947579665.1). Lineage (NCBI taxonomy): Eukaryota > Metazoa > Arthropoda > Insecta > Odonata > Libellulidae > Sympetrum > Sympetrum striolatum. The sequence continues at coordinate 104,511,919 of OX388341.1, forward strand.
CACTTACAATTATTTTTTAAAAGATTTTACTTCCATTAATAAAAACTTCTTTTCTGTATATGAAGTTTCATTCGTCTCCACACATGAAAGGACACGGATGGAAGGGACATCTGGATGAAGAATACATGAATAGATGAAGAAAACATGAAAGGACGAATATGGAGTAAGAAGAGGCAGCAAAGAGAGGGGGAGCCAGCAATGCAATGGAAACGTGAATATTACACTACTAATGTTAATTATACATAGTATTTCCAACAAAACTGTTATTGAACTTAGATAGTTCTGCATTTTCTTGAAACTATACTTTTGCTACATTTCTCGTTCATTAATACATTCTTCTTTTTCAGAGTAGCAGTAGATTCAGTCGTCTCCACAGAAGTAAGGACTTATTTTGATGAAGAGGAAGTGTCCAAGTGAGGGAGAGCCAACAATCCAATAGACACGTGATTATTAAACTCGTATAGTTAATTTTACACAGTATTAACTCAAAAACCGTTACTCAACCTTGAGAATTCTGCATTTTCTTGGAATTATATTTTTGCTACATTATTAGGTTTATTAATACATTCTACTTTTTCAGTAGGTGTAGCTTTTTGTCGTCTCCACAGAAGTAAGTAAAAATCTTGATGAAGATAAAGTGTCCAAGCGAGGAGTTGCCAGCAATCCAATAAACACGTAATTATTGTACTCGTATTGTTCATGTTACATAGTATTACCTCTATTCAAATTTGACAATTCTGCATTTTCTTGGAATAATATTTTTGCTACATTTTTTCGTTTATTAATACATTCTTCTTTTTCATAGTAGGTTTAGTTTCAGCCGTCTCCACAGATGTAAGGACAAATCTTGATGAATAAGAAGGGTCCAATCGAGGGAGAGCCAACAATCCAATAGACACGTGATTATTGTAAACGTATTGTTAATTTTTCATAGTATTACCTTCATAACATGAAAGAGTTTAATAGATACTTTACTACATTCAGATATTTTTAATATCCTGTGAGTGGTTTAAAGCTTTCAATAAAGTTAATTATAATTTTAAAAAGTCATTTCGACAATTATTAAAATGATTCAGGAAAATTCCATATTTTATGGGTTATAGAAATAGTGCATCTCTCAAGGTAAACTCTGATACTTTTTTCCTTTTTTTCCTTTGAAATATTAAATATTTACGAAGTATTTAAATAATAATATTTACGAAGTATTTAAATAATAGTATTTAAATAATAATATTTTGAAATCGAAGGTTCAACTGATAAGTTACGGGACTGCTGTGTTTGTTACAGAATTAAAAATAGGAAAAAATATCTTAAATAGATGAAAAATAATAAAATATTAAAAAAATATAATTTAAAAATATAAAAATAATATATATAATAAAAATATTTTTTCCAAGTTACAGATTAATGAATGCTACGAATTCGTACATGAAATTTTGTTAGCAGGAATGTAGCCGTTTTCCTGTTTAGTATTGCAGAAATATTTTTAGCGATGTTAGTATAGAAACAAGCAAATCTCGTTAATAGTGTCAAAACTAATTTCCCAGAATTACCGAATATTAACAATTTTTTTACATCTTTGGATATAACTGAAGAAGGAATTTAACAGAACAATTAAAAAATAATATTATTTAATCAGCTGTGGAATGCTACGCATTGTAATTATTTATAGCGAAGCAGCCAAGAATCGGTCAGAAAGATGATTGATTTTTAGTCTCCTTCATATCTATCGCATTTTATTCTATTGTCATTGAAATAAAAAATCACAGTCAAGGAAGAAATTATTTCACGTCTCTGGGTAGATAGAAAAAAGGAAATTCTACCCGAATCATCATCTTCGAAATGGAATCCGTCCTGTTTCGGAAGATATGGCTAAAAGTAGAGAACACCGATTCTAATGAAATAATATACTGTGACGGTTTTTCTTTATTGACACAAACAAAAACAAAGAATCTACTACAAAGGCAGTGACGGTGCTTCGCGATGCTTGCTGACCACGCGGTCTTCCCCTTCTTCGGCGATGTCTTCTGTGACTTCAGGTTCCCCGCTGGCTTGCCCTCTCCCTCTGCGCTCCGCAAGTCCTTTTTCTCTTTGTGCTTTCCTTCTATCAGCAAGTGGTAGTCCACCTTATTCACGATTACCTCCTCTGGGGTGAAGTTTCTTTCGGTCACCTCGCTTATTATTGAGTCCTATGTGACCAGAGTGCCACCACACGCCACTTCATCAAAACAAAAACAAATGCATAACTCAATAGAAAAACTCGTACAATACAGGTGATAGAAAAAATAAAACAACCAAATATAATAATAGCCTTCATGCTATTTCGTCACAATACCCATGATAAAAAGTTTATTTCCACGCTAAATGATGAGGATTTCAGAATTTTTATAACCACTTATGTACTATTACAGGAACTTTCTTGAGAAAAGTACCTGATTTTGGCGATCAAAAATCGTTTCCCTACTTTCAATGATTTTCATTCAGTTAATATTCGTTGAATGACTTTCCCATTTGAGTATGATCTAGCGGAAGATGTTTATAATATAAAAATATAAAAAATGTTTTTATTTTGTTGAATTTGCGCACACGATGTGCAATACTGTGAACCTATGCTAACATAGGAACGAAAAATTCGTATGAAACTGAAGTTATACTGTTGTGACCGCAAGGATAACAAGTATACAAATTTTCAGTATTAAGTTACTAAAACATATCAGTATCAACATTATGGATTGGCTAATATACACCATGATCGCAACTTACGAAATCGAAAATTAAGTGAGTTTCAGTCATTGAAAATTGGACCACCGATTTTTAATCTTCAAAATAGGATACTTCTCCAAAGTAAACTACAGTATTTGTCCAGGAACGGCAAGTAAAACATAAAGGTTCACATGCATGAACGTGCAAAAGGATTGCTCTAGCATGCGCATTTTATTTCATTGTTATTGTTGGACTACACCCGAAGCTATAACTTACCAAATTCGATTGATTCAACTGATGTAAAGGCACTCGGAGTCTAGTGAAATTTCGTGTACCTATTATTTCTATATCGCTAAGTTTGAATTCAGCACGACTTTTATCGATATAATATTCATCTTACTTCTTCTAATTGAAGGGAAGCAAAATTGGGGGAATAACCTCCCTGTTATGTCGTGTTCGCGTTATGTGTTAAATTTTCCTTGTTTTTCTTGTTTCAATTTTTTCAATCTTTTTTCAATTTTTCATTTTGTTTTTGCATTGTAAATTTTATCACAGTGTTCGCAAGTGACTCGGTAAACCCCCTACCTAGACCCTCCTACCTCTAAGCCCCATCCCTCTACGCCCCCTCCCGCGAAGCCCCCTCCCTCGAAGCCCCCTCCCTCGACGCCCCCTCCCTCGACGCCCCCTCCCTCGACGCCCCCTCCCTCGACGCCCCCTCCCTCTACGCCCCCTCCCTCGACGCCCCCTCCCTCGACGCCCCCTCCCTCGACGCCCCCTCCCTCACCACCCCTGCATCACCACTATTCAATTCGGTAATTAAAAATTGAATAAGGTTGAAATATTAAAAATACGTAAAGGTTCACTTCATTGTTCAATAGATGGTTCACTAAATAATTGAGAATAAGAATACACCACCATGAGTCACATGAAGGGTTAACGATTAAAAAAGGTAAAATAGCATAAATAGATAACGGCTCACTTAATTGTTCAAAATTTGGTTCACTAAATAGTTTAGAATAAAAGTTTATCATTGGGATGTGTACTTCACGGTTTAACTTCACTTCACTTCAAAAGTCACGGATTACATTTCACAAGGAAGTCCTTATTTTACTATTTCACTGCAAAATTGATCACGATGATATCCATCGACGCAGCCTCACAACGCCGTCCCCCGACGCCATCCTTCGAGAAAAATAATAAGTGTGATATTAGCAGAAAACAAAACGTAGTCAATGACACAGAATAGCGTTTATTCCAGTTCTTAAATCCTGGATTGCATGAGCGGAGTCTCCGCAAAGCACAACAGTTTGTTATAAAGAAATATTATTAATATATTCAAAAAGTAAAATCTGGTTGCGTCTTAAATTAGAGAATCCAGATGTTAGGCTATGATATTTCTAGTAATGCATCTGAGATTTAATAAATAAGATTCTTTACAGGATTCTTTACTTTCAATAATGGTACTTGTATTTAACCAAATTTAGGAAGATCATTATGTAAAATCTAACTAAATAAATAATAAGCGTATTTTAGCGAAACAAATTAGATCTTCAGGTATATCCAGTGGATGATAATGATGTAAAAATACATAACTAACATAGATTTTCATTATGTATGATTTCTTTAAAATTGATTTGTTTTTCTAATATTTCGCGAAAACAAAGTTAAGGAGCATTGGTTTAGTTTTGTTCGTTGAGTAGTCAGCGTTATATAAATTAACAATTTTAAGAAAAATACAAGTAACTTCTCTTCGATAAAGAAACATAAGAATTTTGGAGGCGGAGCCTTAGCCATAAGGTCATTAAGACTCTGAGAGTAGAAAGTAATTGATGATTTATCTCTTAAACTGATTTTCTTGTAAGAAGAAAAGAAGAATTACGGAACTAGCACTCTAAATAAGCTGAACTGACGATTGATTGTCAACACGAAATCCATCACCAACCCAAACATCTTCCGATAACCCACATACACCGATCATGCTAGACCCTACTTTTTCTCGCATCTTCATTCCCGCAGACATTCCTTCTTAAACTCTCTCATACACAGGCTCCTACAAATCCCTCTTTCCCCCCAAAACTTTCAAAAAGTACTCAACACTGTAAAATACAGAGCTCAAATAAATAATTACAACCCCAACCACATCAATAATATACTCAATAGGAAACTCAAAAGCTTGCTGCCCAAAAGATTGCCCGTCACCCCCCTCGAAAAAGAAGCCACCTCATGGCGGAAAATTCCCTTCTTTCGGACCCATTTCCTACGCCATTACTAACCTTTTCACAAATCATATAAGACCCGCATTTCACAACCCCTTAACAATAAGAAACCTTCTCCCTAGCCCCAAAGACCACAGGGATCCTGCGATGACCAGCGGCGTCTACCTTCTCTCCTGCGACAACTGCGATGCCAAATACGTTGGTCAAAGCGGCCGCGACCTGGCCGCTGGGGCCGCGGAACACCGAGCTTGCCTCCGCCGGAAACAATCCCCCCCCGCCTCTGCTTTCTCCCGTCACCTCCTGAAATCGGGACATAAAAGCAACTTTGCCCCCGCACGCCTTCGCCAGGAGAAAAAAGGACGTCGTTTGGACATCCTAAAGACAATCGAAATTGTGATTTTTTCCGCAGAAAAGGGTTTACTCACCAATAAACACACCTTTCCCCATACCTCACCTCTCATCTCCCTTCCCAAAAAGATATTCTCACAACCTCTCCTTCCCTTTCCCCTCCAACTTTTCAGGACTTTTAAGAAACCTTCCAAAAATTTCTGTACCAGAAGATGCTACTCCGGTAGCGAAACCGGTCGTCAGTAAAATAAGCGTGGAAAATTTACATTGTTTTTCTTCATTATCTGAATGGCCTTACACAAAGTAACGCCTGATCATTTAGATTTCACTAAATAACTCCATTTAAATGGCAAAAATCTCTCAGAAACGTGAATGCTCTAAATCAACAATAGCGTTGTTCAGTTAAGGATACGATTTTTTAAATCAATAAATGTTATAATATTTTCATTTGTTACACTAAGATTCCAAAATCATCTAATGGAAAGAAAAATTAAACGACCAAAAAAGGAGTCAGAACTAAATTTCTCAGCTTTTTATGACATTTCAATTTCGTATGACCTTCAAAATTGGTAATGTGTTTTCAAATAATACCCATTACTTCATAATAGTTCATGAATATCTTATGGAATAGTGTCGCCATTACTGTGATAGAAAAGCAAATCATTATGCAAACAAATAATATGCGTTTCTACTTAAATCGTTTGATATTAATTTCTTTTTACATCAAGGAATCAATTTTAATAACAGTTTACGATGCTTTCATTCGAATGTTGGTCTCTCAAACAGTCAAATGTAAAATAGCACTGCCGTTTCACCCTGAAACTGAGGCATTATTAAAAAATAATACTGATAGAAGTTGGAAGTGAATCAATTGTGACGAATATCCGATAACATTAGAGACCTTTAACGAATGAAACAAATTGCAAAATGGGGAAATTGTTCGAAAATGAAGCACTATCGATCGTACTTAAATAGGAATTATAATGAAATTAGATTCAATTTGTACTCATCGTATTATGTGTTCCTTCCATGGACCGAGTAACTCTCCTCAGGATCTCTGCATTTCTACTCTTGCTCTTCCAAGATGGAGAAAGGTTCCGAGCGTGTTTCTGAAGAATAAATAAAAACAGTTAATAGACTATTATTTCGAAAGCAAAAACATTATGTTAATCTAAAATACGCACTATCTGTCATACTTGAATAAGAATAGTAATAACGTTAGATTCAAATCATACTCATTGTATTTTGTATTCCATCCCTGGACCGAATATCTCTCCTCAGCATCTCTGCGCTCCTACTCTGCTCTTCCATGATGAAGAAATGAGGCGAGCATGAATAACTAGAATAAATAAAAAATATTAATTCGAAATCAAATTCATTATTTTATCCAAAACTACTCATTACCTAGCGTACTTAAACAGGACTTATAATAATATTAGGTTAAAATTATACTCATTGTATTCTATCCTCCATCCATGGGCCAAATATCCCTCCGCACCATCGCTGCCCTCCTTTTCAGTTTCTCCATGATAAAGAAATGATTTCTTAACATGTCTGACCACTCAGGAAAACCGAATGAAAATAATATAAATGATCACGCGAGTAACATTAGCCTTCATACACCAACCACATCTCACGCAATCGTTTTCTTATAAATCTCAAATATCTCACTTATTTATTCAACATTCTGAAAATACAATTTAAAAAGAACTTAACTGTATGGGGCTTCGGAAGGACGTCGCTTGATAATCCTTTTGGTTGAACCGCCTTTCGCACCAGAGACACCAAGAGGAATCTTCCAAGAGTGAGAGTATTTACCTCATTGGAAATTGAGAAAATAGAGAAGCAAAAATCAATTAAGTATTCACATAAAACATTCTACAATACAAGTGTAAGAGTTGGCAGATATTTTAGCGATCGCTCAAATTAGAATTGTATATTTTACCTCGTAGGACAAGGTCTGATACCAAATCGAAGATGTTTACGAACAATCGCTTCGGAATTCAAAATAATTAATTCGTGTATCTCAAAAAGAGAGATTAGTTAGCCGAGATGTAAATAATAAAAACACTACATCTTGCTCATTCAATATTAATTTGGAATCTCAATTCCAATCAAATCAAAATTTATATCAAAACGGAAATTTGTTAGTAAATAAAAAAGCGAGATGCTTAAAACGATAACTATTCGTCAATTCAAATATTTTCTGGACTTCCGTCACAAGAACAGTAGAAGGTATTTACTGAAGTAATTAGAATATATTATTTGTGTTCATTTTCGATATTCAACTCAAGAAATTCAATTTAAGACAAGAAGCTGTGAATACTATTATCTTAGTATACAGCAGATCACCAGTAATTATTACTGATATTCATCTTGGGTTGCACTAAAGAGATTAGATTCGAAGACTTCCATTGGATTTTGAAATTAGTACCTCCAACCTGACTTCTGAATAATTGAGACTCGAAAACTAGAATGATAATACACTATTTCCGCACAAATGAATATCTACTCATATTCAGTCCGCCTATGATATATTTATAAAAAAATCATGGTAAACAAACTTTTACTAGACCAGTAACTTAGTATCCGAATAACATGACCCAGGTTTCGTAGCGTCGCTATATCATCAGGTGACAAAATAAAAACACACGTCAAATAACGGAAGTCAAAATACTTCTTTTTCTATTTTCAGGCGCACACCGTGAATGAAATAGGCTTCAATGAAGGTTATCTCTTTTGTTTGAAAGGAAAACAACAGCTATGGAAGACCTACCTTTCTTCAAGGAATTTCGGAAGGGCTGCGATAGATATCGAAGGGTCCGGAATCCGCATCAGCTGACCTCCCAATGACGTCAGGACTTCCCACGATTCACCTTAGTTCAGCTTATGTTCCTGCTGTGAGGGCTTCATGAATATGGAATAAAAGGGAAACAACTTCCAAGGAGTTCATTACTTAACGTGTGAAATATCCGTTTACGTTAGCTCAAACAATGCATCTGCAGTGATACTATTACATGGAGTTAGTTGTTTTGTAGAATAACGCTGTTCAAGTTATATATAAATCAACCAATACAGTGAGAACTCGGTGCTTCGAGGGGTGCATTATATCTCAACCATAATTTTTGGCTTGTGTGAATAACGCGTATAAAGTGAACTACTGTAACATCCAAACTGTAGTTAGTAATGCAAAAGTGATCCTTTATGGTTTACCAGTGAGTGAATCAGTGAAATATGAACGAGTGGTTCCTCGTTGGGGGTCATTGGTACCTGCTGGTTTTGCTGGATAACTGGATACTTCCTCCGATAGTAAACTGGATTATTCCAATGGCACGTTAGTAAATCTATCCCCGAAATATTCGTATCTATCGCTAGTTTGATCCATATAGTAGAAAAGGTAGTATTAGTTTAATATGTTGTACCAGGTGTAGAAGTATGAAATCGGAATTTCCATATAGATGGTGCTCGCTATCAGTTTAAAGACCGTAAGACCGCTTCTGCAGAGCCATCTTCTCCCTCTGACAGATGACAAAGTTTTTCAACGTGCAATAACCTAATTTTAATATATTTTAATATAACCTCAAACATGTCGAGTTCTGTGTATACGAACTATGACTTGCATACAGTATTGGTTCTCTGCTATCATTTAAAGAAAACTGCTGCAGAATCACATACAATGCTTGTTGAAGCATAGGTGAACATGCTCTTGGCAAAACTCAGTGCTTCGAGTGGTTTAAAAAATTTAAAATGGGTGATTTTGACGTGAGAAGGAATGGAGGAAACTCAAAGGAAGAATTGTTTTTTGGTGTGGCATTCATAACCTACCGGAGAGGTGGGAAAATGTATGAATTCCAATGGAGATTATTTTGAATTAAATAGTTTTTTTAATTTTCAAATAACAGACGTGTAATTTTTACAAATAAATTCCGTTTTCATAATTCTAAACCTGGTAAATTCCGCTACTTTAGAATATCTTAAACATATTGGATTGCAGGAAGAAAGATCAGCGGAATAAGTCATTTCAACGTAGTCATTTTCCCGTGATTTAAGAGAGCAATCGATTTTGGATATTGAGTCATAGTGCTTGCATCCCCTGCCACATGCCAAAAGCCAGCCTTCAGGGATCTTACATAGACATCTCAAAAATTTTCGACCAGTTTTCCTTCATTTAAATTTCCAATTATGGCGCATTACCATTGCAATAGATATTCTTTAAACATAAATAGGCAATCAGTCTTACTTTTGAAATAATGAACTAGTTTCAGATTGAATAGGTACTAAAATTTTACATATTCAAACACGCAGAGTACTACTTTACAATTAATTCATCATAAATAATAGATGACGTCTCGGTTTTTTCCAAAAATGCTGATTTTATCGATGTTAATAAATTCCAGAAAGATAAAGGGCCGGAGCAACTGTTGTAAAAACCTACATTCAATCGAGTGCAAGGTAAAAGTTAATAAAAATTGCTTCGTAAATATAATAGAAAATCATGTTCAAACAATCAATGTAAGAAATTATAGAATTAAGGAGTAAAATTGTAAAATCAAAATTAGTAAAATTTTCAAACTGTAAACATTCGTTAATGTCACTCCTTTCATGAATATAGGAACCTTTTAATTACATAATGGTTTAAGTTTCTATCGCAGTAAAGGAGATACTGTCCCGTAAGATATGTATATACAGTTCGTTATTGTTAAGGGTTTATTTAATTTTGAATATATATATTACTAATTTTAAAAAGTAATGCGTAATCAAGAAAGAGTTTCAAGATGAGGAATTTGATTCAAACTTTCTTAGGTCTTGTTATTTAACTACTCGTATAAATTGCTGGAATTTTGGTGTAGTTGCAACATTTTATGATCAGAAAAACATTCGTACTCTTAATGACCAACATAGTTATAAATTCAGAGCAATTGTATTTCTTTTTGTCATTGTTGAAAAACAGGACATTTCTTAATGACAGAAACATAATATTCAATATGAGTATTTTCTCTCGAACCGTTTTTAACTTACATTGTACATAGTGAACCCAAATATTTGTTTTTACTATTAAATAAGTAATTTATTTTTTTTATTTAAAATCAATAATATGTTCGGCATGAAATTTCTACACCCCATATCTGAAATTGCGTTGACCATTACATAAAATCCATGTGTTTCAATTAACATTTCCTCTTTCTTTATGAATTCTTGAAGGACATAAAGAAAGAGGTGAAATTATTTCAACTTTCTTAGTTGCTTCAAATAAGGCCACCTTAAACTTTGTAAAGAAGGGCAGAACAATTTAGTTCTATCGGAATCACATATTCTCGCATTTTTGTGTATAAAGTGTCCGAGAAATCAAAGGAAAGGGAAAGCAAAAGAGCAAACAGTTCTGGAAAGATTATCGTATGAATGTAAATACCTTTCATTTCTTCTTACAGTCATATATGAAAGCGCGAGAAAGGGAAAGTTCATGTTTGTGAGAAAAAAAGTAATGCGCTACTGCTAATTGATATGGAGCAAAAAAATAATTAATACAGATGTTCGGGATTGCGAAGACTTACAGCTATTCTTCAAGAGCAATATTTTACAGATGAACATTATATGATACATAAGTATTCGTAAAAGATATTATATGAGTATGTATCAACACGGTTCCGTAAATTATGCATTCCTTTCGAATATTAATTTTTACATCAAAAGGTGTGAATGTATTTAAGGAGTTATTAATATTGAATTTGATTTAAATCTCTTTCCACCAAAACAAAGTTCCTTCGCTAATTTTAAAAAATACGGCAAATACCAAGCAGACTTAGGAACTTGGACAAAAAGGTGAACCTTAGAGAAATCTCATTGAAATCTTTGTAAAAATACGATGAAAAATAAATTATCGTTCGTCAACTTACCGATAATTTCCGATGCCAGCTTGTTTAGCCAAGTGGCAAAGTATTCGAGCGGTATATCATTGCCTTTTCAATTTTTGTACGTACATGATACTGTCACATATAATAGAAAATAGGTACCTAACTGTACAATGTCTTTTGTTTAATTTTTTTGACGTTAATATCATTATTTTTAATCTACAACACCGATCCTACATATCATTAGGAGTAGGTAATTTTTTTATTAATAATTTGAAGAAAGTTCTTCTAGAATACAGTAAATATATAAGATTCTTCATAATATACTAACTCTTGCATAATTAGATACATGGAAACCAGAAACTACTGAAATACATCTAAGAGAAGAAATTTGTCAAATAATAAAATGTGCATATAATATAATGAAGTTCAGCTTACTTGAGATGGTGATCCGGTTGAACGTTACCCCGCGCCCCTATGGTGGCAACTCCTTTCTTGGCAGGAGACTCAAGAGGCCGAAGCTTGATCAAAATGAGTTGAAAACAGCTTTCTCAAAACCTAAAAAAATATAAATACACGTTTAATAATATAAAAAAATGTAAATTAAGTTGTGATGACTAATTATTCTTAAACAAGATCTATTCTTTAAGGGCATGCGTAGGAATGAGCCGGTAACACTAAAATTAAAATATCTGTTATTTTAAAACCGCCAAATAAATAATCAAATCAGCTTGGAAATATTAATAAAATAAAAATAAACAAATAAAGTACTAGATTCATGATGCTTTCAGAAATAAAATTCCTGAAACAGAGATAATAATTGAAAGAGGAACGAATTCAATTTTCTTTAATTAGGTAACAGCGATGACTTATATATGATGTATAAATCTTCCTAACATATTAATAAATATTTCATACATATTAATAAATATTTCGATTGTAGTAGCAATCGTTTACAGTTTAAAAAATAATATGAAATAAAAATATCAGTCAGAGAAAGTAATAATGAATTACAAAATTCCATCAAGTACTTCAGAATACAATTTATAGCAATATTTAAAGGTAAGAACAACTGCAAATACCTACTTTGGTTGAAAACCAGACAAGGATTGTTGATATGAATACGGTTCGTGATAAATGTTTATTTCCGTCGACAAGAAATACGAGAGAAATGTTGGCATTAATTTAAAATAATTAAAGAAACCTCTTTCTTGAGTTTGCCTTGTACTGGATTTCTTCCGGTAGTTCAGATCTAGCAACCACCTAGCAATGGAAAGATTGAGTCTCGGTTAAGACGTTATTTTTTTCTTCCTTTAGTTTACTAAAAAAAAATTTTCAAGGCACATCTCCCCATTTATCATTAACGCTTCAATCAAATTCTTTGTGCCGTTTTAAAGACATGGCTTGGTATGAACCAGGACCCCAGGCATGACGGGTAATTTTCAAATGAGATTTCCGTTATTTTGAAGTTTCTATAACCATTACAACATCGTTTTGGTGACATTTGGTAAAAATTCACAGAATTCGAGCTCAAGGATTGTTAAAGGAATTAAATGCCATTTCTAAGTTAAATAATCAAAAGCAATTATTCGGATTTCTGTGATAGGATAACGGCGAACTCTTTCGAGCTAAACAGAAAAAAATCACATATCGAAACCTGTAAAAGCCAAATTAAAAAAGAAAATATCACAAAAGAAAAACAAAATTGAAATTGCTTTTGAAAAGAATGAAAACTGAATTAAATATCAAAATCATGTTGATGCATAGCTGAACATTCATCTCCGTTCCGTTCAATTTTCAAACAAAGATGACCGTTACACTAACAGTTATGGGATATCCGCTAATTCTCAGCAATAAAATAACAGAAAAAAATTGCAAATTAAAGACGTCAGTGATAGGTGAGATCTATGGATTGATACGCAAACGTGTGACTCAAACATAAGTGTCTTTATCTCAGGGCTGGTATTTTTGCCAGTAGGATAGAGGAACCCTCTGCCAAGTACGAGGTCTGGGTTTGAATTCCGGTAGGTCAGAATTCCCCTCCCACGTTTCTTTCAGTAACATTAAACACTTAAGGTACGATTCTGGTAATCTGATCACATTTAGCAGTGATGTACAAGGTCACGAGAAACCTTGAGCTGCCATTTTATATTCATTGCAAAAGATGATATTATTTTTACGTATTGATATTCCTGAAATTCCCGCTCAAAAACTAATAAGACTGAATTTGGAAACTATTTTAAAGTAGTATAAGTAAGCAATGAATTAAGCTACAACTTATGCATCGGAGATACATTTTCGAAACTAGATTACATCAGACCCTTTCTCCTATCTTGCATTCTCAAAAATTAAGCACCTTGTACCTTTGATGATGTAAGCTTAGTTGGAATTTCCTTGAATTACTTGAATAAATTATATCATGAAACTTAGTAAACATTAATTCATGAAATCTGATGTTTTCTATTCGAACTAGATACACTGGTGAAATTTCATGCGAACGTAAAAAGAGAATAAAATGAAGATTGTTACTAATATAAGATATTCCAGAAATTAATTCAGATTTACAAACAATCTAACGTTAGGCGATAATATAACGCTATGATAATGGTTGAAGAATCGGTTTAAAGCTCTCAAAATGAAATATTTTCATAAAAACAACGGTTAATGTAAATTAAATTAAGGTATTTAACGCAACTTACCAAATGAAGGATGACATAGGACTCGACCAAGGACGTCTTAGACCCTATTCCTTTTCTTCCTTCGCGAAATTAAACTTTAACGGTTTTTTTAAACAAATTGACATAGCGACAACACTATACGACATGTAGACAGCAATTGAGAAAAGAGCCCTCTGGGTAATCTGTCATCAGAATTGGTTTCACGTGATTGGTCGGATCCAAATTCATCGTCGATGCCCCCCACAGTCAGTTAATAATTATATATAAAAAATAATGAAATTGGAGTGAATTATTGTGGATTTTTATCTTAACTGAATTATAAAATTATTTGGAGCGTTAATTTTTCTTCAATATCATTTTATATACATTGATTAAATTTTGCCTTATCACGGTAGGGAGCACACGAGATAACGGATACGGAATGAAAGCAATTTCACGATTTCCTTTACTACGTTTCAGTTTTTTAAAATAATTATATAAATATATTCAAAGAGGATAAGATCAATGCATATTATTGACCCTATTCATAGAATATCGTTTCCCTAAAGCATCGGCGAAAAAGAATTATTATACGATAAGCTCACGAGTCATTTATTTATATATATATACCCTGTGTTGGTATTAGTGATAATACTAAATCAAAATAATGAATATTTCTCATTTTCAATAAATCCCGGTGATATCAATGATTAAGTATAAAAACAACTAAGATAACATAATCTATGGATTTTGTTAGTTTCAAAAAAACGAATGGTTTGAAGTGTTCGAATATGCTTTTATTAGTTTACCATAAAATTGCAGCTTAATGTATACCATAATGGAAGACCAAATTTGGAAGTAAACATATTCACCCATGACTTCATCACCTTGATTTTAACGCTAATAAATATATAAAGTATATATACGTCAAGTTGGCTGTATCTGTGAGAACAATGAAAGTTGATTCTGACACGGAATATCTTTTTCCACATGACCAGGAATGCCTTTTCGATGCATCAGCAAATCGACATTCATACATTTGTAGTTTATATACATACATACGGTTTTTGCCTCTTCAATTTCTTTCTTCTTGCATCCGGATTTACAAGACGTTCCCTTGTATTTTTTTTGTCTATGGCCTTTCACGTCATTTACTGTAATAATTTACACCATCGTTACAGACAAAACCTTCAAGAGATGAATTTCATTTTATTCACTTATACACTATGTTACCTCATGCACACTTTACTTCACGAACTTCAGAAATCCTAAATCTAAAGATTCCGTATTCACTCCGATAAAAGTTATTCTCCAATCATTGCAAGGTTTCAAACCCATCTTATCCGTCTGTAGTCTTCAACAAGAAGAGAAAGAAACATTTACGCCTGAATATATCACAAGAAAACGGGGCAGGCACATTTAGAAGCAGATAATGACCGCCATTAGAGAACGGTAACGAAAATTGTAAGACACCTGATGTTACTCACTGTTCTTGAAACGTCATTTACGTAATTCAAACTTTTTAAGACGAACGAAAATTCCTAAAACTGCGGTAGGAGGCCCTGTAATCGCCTCGTGATTGCTGTAAGGCCACGTGAGAAATGGCGGTGTAAAATTAAGTGATTTTCAAGTTCCTATATGCTTTGGTATCAACGTGGAGTGATTTCGTAAAAAGTGATCAAGATCGTGCATCCCTCAGCCATCTTACTGTGAGTGTGAGTGATTCGTGAGATTCCACTTATGAAATGCTTTAATTGAAAACGCATATCGACAGTTGAATCTCAGCTCTGCATTCAGTCTTTTCCTTATATTCGTGTAGAAATGTGTATCAGTGATGATGAAGTCTTAAACATGAAGCACGAAACAAGGTATCAGTGTGAATTAATTTTAATGTTCTGATTCCAGGTGATCTTCTTTTAATCTTCGCTGACATATTATTGTCTGAGAGTGATGCAATATTAAAGTAAGTACAACATCTTTGGTGTTTGAGCTAGATATTGAAAATTGTACCAGTGCATGTCATTTAACTCACCCCTTTGATCTCTTGTGTATATCATTGGAAACAATAGTATTAATTACTCAAATCATGGAAGAGTAAAAGTAAGCACAGTTAAATCAGTAGTATATCTACTAAAATGTAATCTGTGATAGATAAATTCTAGATAGAGGTTATTGGAAAAAGAACTACAAACGATGCAGATTCATGGTTAATTTTGTAGTAGTTATTAACTATTTAAAAATCCACGGTAAGGAAACTTTTACTAGACCACTAATTTTAAAATTAGTGGTTTAGTAGAAGTTTCCTCACCATGGAGTTTTTAAGAACTTATAGGTCTGAACGTCCATGGTCGTGCAAATCTGTGATGAATACAATTCAATTCCATGGGTAAACCTGTTTTTTTCGATTATTAAAGTTCGCCTTGCTGTCAAAGGTAGTTTCATTTAAACATTTTGTCTTTATTTACTGGGGATCGTTTGGAATAAATCTTTTAATAGTATAACAGGCATAAATGCATATGAAATCCATCGAGTGAAACATATACTCTTCCTCTTACTCAGTTGATAGGGAATATTAGTAAGAGCTTAACAAATGTATTCCAAATCACCATTATGTGTTTCTTTGCAGTTAGAATCCGGAAATTCCAAAGATGGAAAGTAACGTTTTTAGTTGTTTTTTTTTGTCGATAAGAAAGCGTGTCGATATTCTTAGAATAAGCTCTTATATATTGTGATATTTTCATGATCTTGAAATACATGTAAGAGTTATCCAACAAATTTATAAAAGTTGCAATGCAAATCGTAACATAGTTTTCGTTCCGTATAACCTTTATTCCGTGAAAACACTAACGATATAGGGCCAAATTAAAGTTAGTAATAAAATATTACATTTAAGATAAATTAACGTTCAGAATAAGAAAAAATCTGGATTAAAATAATATTTTATATTATCTCATCCCAATTTAATTAATTTAATAATTAATTAATTATTAACTGATTGTGGGCGTGGTCATTGACGACGAATTCGAAATTATAATGTATTTTTAAAAAGACATTTAAGAAAAATTATAGCTTCAAACAAGTTTAAAGCCGGATTAAATGATAATTTATAATATATAATGCCAATATAATCATTATAATTATTTAAATAATTGCTAACTGATTATGTGCGTGGTCATCCTCGAGTAATTTGGATCCGACCAATCAGGTGAAGGCAACTCTGATCATAGATTACCCAGATGGCAATCTTCTCAGTTCCTGCGCAGACCTCGTCTAGTGTTGTTGTTAAGTCACTGTTTAAAAAAAACCGTTAGAGTTTGAATTTTGCATTGTGAAGAACAGTAATACGATTAACGACGGCAGTGGCCCACATCCTCCCTGAATTGGTAAGTTGTTTAAGATAATTAATGCATATATGTTTCTTGAGATATTTATTTTGGCAATAATTAACTTTCCGAGTTATGAGCCGATGTTTTATAAATTACTGTAACGTAGTTATTGTGCATCATCCCCGAGTTTTGTAAAATCTCAATTAATTTCGGGAATTGATTAAATAAGAAACACTATTCCTTGTTATTTTATCCGTTCGTATAAAATTTCCTCACTGTATTTTGCAAAGATAATTGAATCTGGAATGGTCAGATATCAAAAGTTTTACAAGTTTCGTGATTGACTTTCCTGAACGAATCCAGGGAAATTGCAATTATGTCATCGAAGACAAAAGCGCGTTAAGTTTATTATCTTACGGAATGGAACAGAGGAGAACAAAATTGGCGTTCCCGCGATTCAAAACCGGTTCTCCAACGTTCCAGGTGTTTGTCCCGTCCTCACGGCGAGTGAGAGATTGGGGTTTGAATACCGGCCTCGTTATTTAGTTCTTCGTTCATTGATTATCTAAACTATTCCAAACATTTCCCAAAGAATATCTTGTAAGATTATGGGAGACTTTAGTAGATATATCGATGCGTAGAAATAGCGAAAGTCCTGTATTAAGATATACGGAAATTGAGAGTTAGAAATTTCTCGTAGTATGGTACATTTAATCACATTATTCTTTCCGTATCCTCTCGTGTATTTTTAATGTGTATGCAATTTCTTCGACTGCCCGATATTTCAGATTCTCGAAGTGCCACCATTGCGTAATATTAGTGTGTAGGATCGTTACATAAGTTTGGGTTCTCCTGTCCCTAAGATCTACACACATTCTTGTTCACTTTAATCAGTATCCTGCTTAATTATATCGCTTTTGAACTTGCTTAATGATCTCTAAAATAGAATTAAGTGTTGATAAGTATTTTTTGTCTTATGCACGAATATAATGACGTTATATTATATCCTAAAATGAATGTAATATTTTCTGAAATATTTATCATTATCTCGGGAGTTACATTTCATGGGCTTATTTAAAAATAATATTTGGAACGATTCGACCAAAGATTTTAAATTTTAGGGCCAACGGATGTAGTTGTGTTTGAAATAACGGTCATCCTCATTTGAAAAAAACCGTTGAGAGTTTATGCCTGCTCCTGTCAGTAAATAATTCCAATAAAATTTAATTAAAGCTTAAATGATTAATATAAGACGTACCTTATCCTAATTTTCGGATATAGAAATTTAAGGATCGGAAAATTGAAATAGTTTGGATTTGAATTCGAACTTATCAATTGGTAGGCTGTTGTTCTATATAAAATGCGCATTCTATATTAGGGTTTGCATTTCAGTTTCAAGTAATTTTAAGCTCATTACTTCAATTTATTTTTTTCATTTATGGGTTTTTTGAGACAATTCACAAAACGGAAATTCTCGTTTGAATTTAAATGGAATTAGTCAACTGAATTTTTTCGTAACGTGACCTGCTTACGTAGACTATGTTATTAGAATACTTAAGCCTATTTAAGAATCAATAATAAATTTTGGTGTGTGATATTTCAGAATCCAATATTTATGTAATATTTTCTGCATTTTCTTTACCTTTGCGTCCGACCTATATTCAGTTCACTATTATTTTTTTACATAATCATGCTTTCTTCTGCTTAATATGAATTCGATAAGAATTAACCATAATTTTTTTTCAAATTAATAAATTAATTTGTATTAATAAAGTTACATACTAATCTTTGTCTAAGAACTAAGTCAGTTATCCTATCTCGCAAAGTTAAATCAGTACTTTCTGTAATTTTTAACTTGGCTCTGGAAATTATTTCTTTGGTTTTTTTTTCATATTTCAGCTATTTTTGCCTACAATTCTTAAAAATCCTTGAGAATAGTTTACCGGAATTTTTGTTTTCAAATGGCAGATATCCTCATTTTAAAATAACAGTAAAAATTTCAAGCCCGACCATGTCCACAGAATATAGTATTAACCTGCAATCATATAATTAAAATAGATTAATTTGGTATTTCTTTCTTTCTAGGAAAATGAATTTCCTTTCATTTTGATAAGGCTCGGGGGTCACTCGTTTCAAAAGCCATGAAAGGCATCGAAGAGGCGCTGTGCAACGTTCGACCGGATCTCAACTTTGGTAAGCTGAAACTAATTATTTTGCTTTCATAATATATAGCTCATATCTCACGTGTATTGTTTTTATTGAAAGTTTCTGCTTTTCGTGTATCTAATTACACTAGACTTGGTGTGAATTAGCTAATTTATTACCAATAACAAAGAAGATCATTGTTGAAGTCATTGATTACCTGCTTCAAGTAATAGATATTATGTATAGATAGCGCAGCAAGATTAATCCCACAATCCACTTAAATCAAAAGAAATTAATATCGCATCGCACTATTAATTCTCGAGACTGTTTTTGTGTGTTAAGTAATATCTCAGCCCCTCCATTATGCATCAAGTATCAGTTTGCACGTTTCATAGATCACACCAATTCTGTATTAACAGTCTTTTCCTTAGTCTTTCCTTGTTCTGTGTAGAATATTATGTGGATTAAATCTGGTATATATCGAGAACCAAATGCATGCATTATAAGACGGTTCTTTGATTTTTAATTTCTCATAGATAGAATATTGGAACAAGCATCGGTCTTGCTGTATATTTCAGATGCATATCCTTTAGAACTCAATTTCATAACTAAAACTTATTTTAATACATTCTCAAAGCCAATAAAGATTATCAACCAATGTGGTAAGACGTAACAATTCTATTCTTGTTAAATACATTTTATTTTCCTTCATTTACCAATTTGCTTTATCTTTGATGCATCGTTCGTCACAAACATGCACCTTCCTTGCTACTAGTCTAACGATGGGCGAGCTGTAGCAAAATATATTTACTTTTATTTTGTAACGTACGTTTGCAAATATCTAATGATATTTTCGCAAGGCCAGCTGTTATTTATCTTCTTTATTTCCGTTAGCTTATGCAAATTTTTCAGTCTGACCCGATATGGAATTACAATGACATTCAATTCTTTCATCACTGTTTCTATGTCTAAGTAGTGCTTTCCTTACCTCAGTTCGTTATATAAGGACTTAAAATGAATTCATTTGAAATCAAATTTCCTTATTCCTAAATACAAAAACCCTTTCTACACTATCGGTTCTACCATTTTGCCATAGATAAACTTGCGCTTCCTGAATTTACGAATTTAAGCTGCCGGAAAACAAATGACTGTCAAAAGTACAACAAAAGAAGCGGGTCTTTAAGCATTCGGCTATGCTTTTGAAGTTCATCGTCTTTAATGTAACGTTTTGGAGCAACTTATATATGGTACCTGTTGTGAGCAAATCAATAAGTTTTACAAATGTCTTTGATGCAAATTTTCTTTAGAGAAGCTATAAACTTATCATATGCTTTTAAGTCTACTACCGTTTTTAATGTGTTTTATTGTAATGTTGATAGTAATTGAATTTCAAGTTTTAGCCGATACTGACAAATAAGATAGTGTTCAGTTACTTGGTTTAACATTGTAGTTTCTAGCTAACGAGAGCCCGTTGTTGACCAGTATCTTATTATCAACATATATAAAAAATATTGCCATTGAATTAATCATTTTTATCAAATTCACTTCGTTATTCTTAGAAAAAACTTACAATTGTTATGAAATTGGGAATCATGTTGTCATTTTTTTTTTATCGAGTTGGTGGGTTTTTTGGTTGAGAGGCATGGGAATGTTTTATGCAACGAGGAAAAGTTTGACGCCGTATTAATTCTTTTTTATTGGTAACAATAACGTTCACTATTGATGTTTAAAATTACAATTCATTGCTTGACTGCATTTTACTTATGAGTCATTGGCTTGCATCTCCAGGTTTAAGTATTTGAGATGTCATCCAACGTAAATGCTAGAATAAATTGGTAAAATATGGACTTCTAATTTAACGAATCACGGAGCTGTGATTGATACAGTTCTGTAAGACTTAATTATTCCGGATATCTTTTTGGATTGGTATTGTGCTCCTTCCATCTCTACTAGCTTTTGTACAGCAGCATTGAATACATCGAAGCCCTCGGTTGGGAATCTCTTAAGAACAGAAGAACTGGGTATAGTAAAAAATAATTCGAGAAGTTGATGTACACGAAAAAATACCCGACATCGTAATTCCAGCTCTCAACAAACGCGATTTCAGCTTCCAGACACTAAAAAGATCCAGGAAATGATGGACTATGTTTTTCACTGGATAGTATAAGGTGCACTAAAAATAGTTTTGTAGATCGGTGTCTCAGCGGGGTATTAATGGAAATGTATATACACTTTCCTTTTCTACGTTATCCTCTCCTTCGGTGAGAAAAATTGAAATTTGTTTATACACGAAAAACGAGATTTCTGGAAGGCAAGGACTGTTTGGTTCTCCCTTTCTATTGCTATCTCTCCTTAAAAATGTGAGTAATGCTCCAGAAGGACATCTGCTAGACTCCGTTTGGGGCTCAAACGACCTTCAAATCTTTCAATTGTATATTTCGGTAAGGAGTGAAAGCTGCTTACGTATATACGATAATAATTCTAGAACTCCCTTTGCTGTTTTGCTTTCTCTTTCATTTGTATTCTCGAAAACATTAATCTAAAAAAATGCGAGTTATTCTCCGCAGGTATACGCGTAAAATCCGGTTAGGGATCTCGAACTACCTTTCATTTTTCTGCCTATGATGTTGAGGTTCAAGGACGTGGTTGATTTACCTTGAATAGAATTAGTGACTTAAATGATTTTACACCCTTTTTTTCGCCCCGTCCATAATTACAAGAAGTAGCAATATTGTTTAGATTATAAAATTATAATTATTTCTTAAGGTTTACACTAGATTAAATGAATTGCCTGGTCCCATAGAATGATTTTACATATAAAAGATTTTCAGCCTATCTTCCTACAATGCTTTCGCTTACTTATTACACTAGCCCTGGAGCATAATTCTGTTGTAAGATCTGATTTATCTTGCAACTCATAAAGTATAATATCAATTTTGCATAACAATAAAAGGTTGTTGGTTATATGAAGAGGATGAAGTAGTTGTAGAATGGATCGGGGGAATCCAATCGAAAGTCATTGCGCCGTCATACAAAGAGCAGTACCTTGAGAGGATGGAGGTATCAGTTACCATGCATAGTATTTGATGCTATTCATGTAATATTTTTATCATGCTATCTACAAATTGTTTTTAAGGTAGGTAATGTTAATGAGATGTAATACCCTTAATATATATTCCATTCACAGATATAGTCATCGTGATTCAGGCACCGTGTTAGATCCGATGTTCAGCCGATGCTCCTAAAATGGCAGAGCATACGAAAAAGAACAATGCAGTTTATTCTACGGACCAAAGCCGAAACAAAAGATAAAGTATTCATATCATTCTAAATTTCTTTTACCACGTAAAACAATATTTATGACCTGACTAATCTTTCGTTTAATTTTTTATATATGTGGTACGCTGTATTGTATTGAAAATTCCTCGGCAAAGGAAAGAAAAATATCGTGCAATGTAGCCTATTGGAATCGGAAACTTTTTCTCTATTTATAAAACGAAATTGACTTTTTCAATATAGAATTAACAAATCCCGTAATCACTTGACTGGAAAAACACAGATGTAGTAGAAGAAACGACCAATATACAAAACAAAAATTTACAATAGACAGGTTTCCATGGAAATTGCAGAGAATATTCTTATGATAATACGATAAATGTTCATTCATATTCAATGAATATTCTGAGATATTATTTTCTTAGATATTGCCTTTCATTGATATATTCCTACATAATTAAATAAAAAATCATTCATCACGGAACCTAACAGGACGAAAAAAGATAAAAAAGAAAGAGCAAACCGATTAAAAGTTAAATTTACAACGGACAAGGAAACATTCAAATTGTAATTAAAAAAAAACAAATTTCCTCTACAATAACAGTAAATGATAATTGATATAGGTCATATTTCCTGGAATTATATTTTTCCTACATTTTGTCTTGCAATAATACATTCGTCAATTGCACTTAAGGAAGAGTCATAAATCTACAGACTTAAAGAATGAATAAAGAAAAGGAATATGCAGGCGGAATAGAGAGAGCGAAAATACCAATGGAGATGTAAATAATTTAGATGAAATTTAAAAAAAAAACCTCTCCAAGCATAAAAGGACGAATATGGAGTAAGAAGATGCAGCAAAGAGAGGGGGAACAAGCGATCCAATGGACAAATAATCAATGTACTAGTTTTGATAATTATGCATAGTATTTCAAACAAAACGGTCATTGAACTTAGACACATCTCCATTTTCTTGAAATTATATTTTTTTATTAATTTTTCGTACATTAATACATTCTTCCTTATCAGAATAACAGTAGACTCTGTCGACACAACAGAAGTAAGGGATTAACAGAATGCAGTAAAAGTGTGTAACGCACAGACAGCGGCGAATCAAGTGAAAACATGATTATTGTACTCGCATTCTTAATATAGCATAGTATTAACTCATAAACAGCAATTTTTAAATTATCATAGTATTAACTCAAAATATGTTATTCAACTTTGAAAATTCTGCATTTTCTTGGGATTATATTATTTCTACCTATTTTCGTGTTTTAATACATTTTTCAGTTTCAAGGTAGGAGAAGTAACAGTCGTCTACACAGAAGTAAGGTCTTCCTGGATGTAGTAGAGGCGACCAACGGAGGGAGGGCAACCAATCAAGTGAACACGTGATTATTGTGCTAGAATTCTTAATTTATCATAGTATTAACTCAAAATAAGTTATTCATCTTGACAATTTTGCATTTACATGGGATTATATGATTTCTTCCTATTTTCGAGTTTAAATACAATTTTCTAATTCAGGGTTGGAGAAGTAACAGTCGTCTCCACAGAACTAAGGTCTTCACTGGATGTAGTAGAAACTACTTACGGATGGAGAGCCGCCAATCAAGTGAACACGTGATTATTGTGCTCGAATTCTTAATTTATGATAGTATTGACTCAAAATAAGGTATTCATTTTGACAATTTTGCATTTACATGGGATTATATGATTTCTACCTTTTTACGTGTTTTAATACAATTTTCTATTTCAGGGTTGGAGAAGTAACAGTCGTCTCCACAGAACTAAGGTCTTCACTGGATGTAGTAGAAACTACTTACGGATGGAGAGCCGCCAATCAAGTGAACACGTGATTATTGTGCTCGAATTCTTAATTTATGATAGTATTAACTCAAAATAAGTTATTCATTTTGACAATTTTGCATTTACATGGGATTATATGATTTCTACCTTTTTTCGTGTTTTAATACAATTTTCTATTTCAGGGTTGGAGAAGTAACAGTCGTCTCCACAGATCTAAGGTCTTCACTGGATGTAGTAGAAACTACTTACGGATGGAGAGCCGCCAATCAAGTGAACACGTGATTATTGTGCTCGAATTCTTAATTTATGATAGTATTAACTCAAAATAAGTTATTCATTTTGACAATTTTGCATTTACATGGGATTATATGATTTCAACCTTTTTTCGTGTTTTAATACAATTTTCTATTTCAGGGTTGGAGAAGTAACAGTCGTCTCCACAGATCTAAGGTCTTCACTGGATGTAGTAGAAACTACATACGGATGGAGAGCCGCCAATCAAGTGAACACGTGATTATTGTGCTCGAATTCTTAATTTATGATAGTATTGACTCAAAATAAGGTATTCATATAGACAATTTTGCATTTACATGGGATTATATGATTTCTACCTTTTTTCGTGTTTTAATACAATTTTCTATTTCAGGGTTGGAGAAGTAACAGTCGTCTCCACAGAACTAAGGTCTTCACTGGATGTAGTAGAAGCTACTTACGGACGGAGAGCCGCCAATCAAGTGAACACGTGATTATTGTGCTAGAATTCTTAATTTATGATAGTATTAACTCAAAATAAGTTATTCATTTTGACAATTTTGCATTTACATGGGATTATATGATTTCTACCTTTTTTCGTGTTTTAATACAATTTTCTATTTCAGGGTTGGAGAAGTAACAGTCGTCTCCACAGATCTAAGGTCTTCACTGGATGTAGTAGAAACTACTTACGGATGGAGAGCCACCAATCAAGTGAACACGTGATTATTGTGCTCGAATTCTTAATTTATGATAGTATTAACTCAAAATAAGTTATTCATTTTGACAATTTCGCATTTACATGGGATTATATGATTTCTACCTTTTTTCGTGTTTTAATACAATTTTCTATTTCAGGGTTGGAGAAGTAACAGTCGTCTCCACAGATCTAAGGTCTTCACTGGATGTAGTAGAAACTACTTACGGATGGAGAGCCGCCAATCAAGTGAACACGTGATTATTGTGCTCGAATTCTTAATTTATGATAGTATTGACTCAAAATAAGGTATTCATTTTGACAATTTTGCATTTACATGGGATTATATGATTTCTACCTTTTTTCGTGTTTTAATACAATTTTCTATTTCAGGGTTGGAGAAGCAACAGTCGTCCCCACAGAACTAAGGTCTTCACTGGATGTAATAGAAGCTACTTACGGACGGAGAGCCGCCAATCAAGTGAACACGTGATTATTGTGCTAGAATTTTTAATTTATCATAGTATTAACTCAAAATAAGTTATTCATTTTGACAATTTGTCATTTACACGGGAATATATGATTTCTACCTTTTTTCGTGTTGTAATACAATTTTCTATTTCAGGGTTGGAGAAGTATCAGTCGTCTCCACAGAACTAAGGTCTTCACTGGATGTAGTAGAAGCTACTTACAGAGGGAGGGCCGCCAATCAAGTGAACAAGTGATTATTGTGCTAGAATTCTTAATTGATGATAGTATTAACTCAAAATAAGTTATTCATTTTGACAATTTTTCATTGACATGCGATTATATGATTTCTACCTTTTTTCGTGTTTAAATACAATTTTCTATTACAGGGTTGGAGAAGTAAAAGTCGTCTCCTCAGAACTAAGGTCTTCACTGGATGTAGTAGAAGCTACTTACAGAGGGAGGGCCGCCAATCAAGTGAACACGTGATTATTGTGCTCGAATTCTTAATTTATGATAGTATTAACTCAAAATAAGTTATTCATTTTGACAATTTTGCATTAACATGGAATTATATGATTTCTACCTTTTTTCGTGTTTTAATACAATTTTCTATTTCAGGGTTGGAGAAGTATCAGTCGTCTCCACAGAACTAAGGTCTTCACTGGATGTAGTAGTAGCTACTTACAGAGGGAGGGCCGCCAATCAAGTGAACACGTGATTATTGTGCTCGAATTCTTAATTTATGATAGTATTGACTCAAAATAAGGTATTCATTTTGACAATTTTGCATTTACATGGGATTATATGATTTCTACCTTTTTACGTGTTTTAATACAATTTTCTATTTCAGGGTTGGAGAAGTAACAGTCGTCTCCACAGAACTAAGGTCTTCACTGGATGTAGTAGAAACTACTTACGGATGGAGAGCCGCCAATCAAGTGAACACGTGATTATTGTGCTCGAATTCTTAATTTATGATAGTATTAACTCAAAATAAGTTATTCATTTTGACAATTTTGCATTTACATGGGATTATATGATTTCTACCTTTTTTCGTGTTTTAATACAATTTTCTATTTCAGGGTTGGAGAAGTAACAGTCGTCTCCACAGATCTAAGGTCTTCACTGGATGTAGTAGAAACTACATACGGATGGAGAGCCGCCAATCAAGTGAACACGTGATTATTGTGCTCGAATTCTTAATTTATGATAGTATTGACTCAAAATAAGGTATTCATATTGACAATTTTGCATTTACATGGGATTATATGATTTCTACCTTTTTTCGTGTTTTAATACAATTTTCTATTTCAGGGTTGGAGAAGTAACAGTCGTCTCCACAGAACTAAGGTCTTCACTGGATGTAGTAGAAGCTACTTACGGACGGAGAGCCGCCAATCAAGTGAACACGTGATTATTGTGCTAGAATTCTTAATTTATGATAGTATTAACTCAAAATAAGTTATTCATTTTGACAATTTTGCATTTACATGGGATTATATGATTTCTACCTTTTTTCGTGTTTTAATACAATTTTCTATTTCAGGGTTGGAGAAGTAACAGTCGTCTCCACAGATCTAAGGTCTTCACTGGATGTAGTAGAAACTACTTACGGATGGAGAGCCACCAATCAAGTGAACACGTGATTATTGTGCTCGAATTCTTAATTTATGATAGTATTAACTCAAAATAAGTTATTCATTTTGACAATTTCGCATTTACATGGGATTATATGATTTCTACCTTTTTTCGTGTTTTAATACAATTTTCTATTTCAGGGTTGGAGAAGTAACAGTCGTCTCCACAGATCTAAGGTCTTCACTGGATGTAGTAGAAACTACTTACGGATGGAGAGCCGCCAATCAAGTGAACACGTGATTATTGTGCTCGAATTCTTAATTTATGATAGTATTGACTCAAAATAAGGTATTCATTTTGACAATTTTGCATTTACATGGGATTATATGATTTCTACCTTTTTTCGTGTTTTAATACAATTTTCTATTTCAGGGTTGGAGAAGCAACAGTCGTCCCCACAGAACTAAGGTCTTCACTGGATGTAATAGAAGCTACTTACGGACGGAGAGCCGCCAATCAAGTGAACACGTGATTATTGTGCTAGAATTTTTAATTTATCATAGTATTAACTCAAAATAAGTTATTCATTTTGACAATTTGTCATTTACACGGGAATATATGATTTCTACCTTTTTTCGTGTTGTAATACAATTTTCTATTTCAGGGTTGGAGAAGTATCAGTCGTCTCCACAGAACTAAGGTCTTCACTGGATGTAGTAGAAGCTACTTACAGAGGGAGGGCCGCCAATCAAGTGAACAAGTGATTATTGTGCTAGAATTCTTAATTGATGATAGTATTAACTCAAAATAAGTTATTCATTTTGACAATTTTTCATTGATTTGCGATTATATGATTTCTACCTTTTTTCGTGTTTAAATACAATTTTCTATTACAGGGTTGGAGAAGTAAAAGTCGTCTCCTCAGAACTAAGGTCTTCACTGGATGTAGTAGAAGCTACTTACAGAGGGAGGGCCGCCAATCAAGTGAACACGTGATTATTGTGCTCGAATTCTTAATTTATGATAGTATTAACTCAAAATAAGTTATTCATTTTGACAATTTTGCATTAACATGGAATTATATGATTTCTACCTTTTTTCGTGTTTTAATACAATTTTCTATTTCAGGGTTGGAGAAGTATCAGTCGTCTCCACAGAACTAAGGTCTTCACTGGATGTAGTAGTAGCTACTTACAGAGGGAGGGCCGCCAATCAAGTGAACACGTGATTATTGTGCTCGAATTCTTAATTTATGATAGTATTAACTCAAAATAAGTTATTCATTTTGACAATTTTGCATTTACATGGGATTATATTATTTCTACCTTTTTTCGTGTTTTAATACAATTTTCTATTTCAGGGTTGGAGAAGTAACAGTCGTCTCTACAGAACTAAGGTCTTCACTTGATGTAGTTGAAGCAACTTACAGAGGGAGGGCCGCCAATCAAGTGATCACGTGATTATTACGCTCGAATTTTTAATTTATAATAGTATTAACTCAAAATAGGTTATTCATTTTGACAATTTTGCATTTACATGGGATTATATTATTTCTACCTTTTTTCGTGTTTAAATACAATTATCTATTTCAGGGTTGTAGAAGTAACAGTCGTCTCCACAGAACTAAGGTCTTCGCTGGATGTAGTAGAAGCGACCAAAGGATGGAGGGCCGCCAATCAAGTGAACACGTAATTATTGTGCTAGAATTCTTAATTTATGATAGTATTAACTCAAAATAAGTTATTCATTTTGACAATTTTGCATTGACATGGGATTATATTATTTCTACCTTTTTTCGTGTTTTAATACAATTTTCTAATTCAGGGTTGGAGAAGTAACAGTCGTCCCCACAGAACTAAGGTCTTCACTGGATGTAGTAGAAGCGACCAACGGAGGGAGGGCCGCCAATCAAGTGAACACGTGATTATTGTGCTCGAATTCTTAATTTATGATAGTATTAACTCAAAATAAGTTATTCATTTTGACAATTTTGCATTTACATGGGATTATATTATTTCTACCTTTTTTCGTGTTTTAATACAATTTTCTATTTCAGGGTTGGAGAAGTACCAGTCGTCCCCACAGAACTAAGGTCTTCACTAGATGTAGTAGAAGCTACTTACAGAGGGAGGGCCGCCAATCAAGTGAACACGTGATTATTGTGCTAGAATTCTTAATTTATGATAGTATTAACTCAAAATAAGTTATTCAACTTTGAAATTCTGCAATTTACATGGGATTATATTATTTCTAGCTTTTTTCGTGTTTAAATACAATTTTCTAATTCAGGGTTGGAGAAGTAACAGTCGTCTCCACAGAACTAAGGTCTTCACTGGATGTAGTAGAAGCTACTTACAGAGGGAGGGCCGCCAATCAAGTAAACACGTGATTATTGTGCTCGAATTCTTAATTTATGATAGTATTAACTAAAATAAGTTATTCATTTTGACAATTTTGCATTTACATGGGATTATATGATTTCTACCTTTTTTCGTGTTTTAATACAATTTTCTATTTCAGGGTTGGAGAAGTAACAGTCGTCCCCACAGAACTAAGGTCTTCACTAGATGTAGTAGAAGCTACTTACAGAGGGAGGGCCGCCAATCAAGTGAAAACGTGATTATTGTGCTAGAATTCTTAATTTATGATAGTATTAACTCAAAATAAGTTATTCAACTTTGAAATTCTGCAATTTACATGGGATTATATTATTTCTACCTTTTTTCGTGTTTAAATACAATTTTCTGATTCAGGGTTACAGAAGTAACAGTCGTCTCCACAGAACTAAGGTCTTCACTGGATGTAGTAGAAGCTACTTACAGAGGGAGGGCCGCCAATCAAGTAAACACGTGATTATTGTGCTCGAATTCTTAATTTATGATAGTATTAACTAAAATAAGTTATTCATTTTGACAATTTTGCATTTACATGGGATTATATGATTTCTACCTTTTTTCGTGTTTTAATACAATTTTCTATTTCAGGGTTACAGAAGTAACAGTCGTCTCCACAGAACTAAGGTCTTCACTGGATGTAATAGAAGCGACCAACGGAGGGAGGGCCGCCAATCAAGTGAACACGTAATTATTGTGCTAGAATTCTTAATTTATGATAGTATTAACTCAAAATAAGTTATTCATTTTGACAATTTTGCATTTACATGGGAATATATTATTCTACCTTTTTTCGTGTTTCAATACAATTTTCTGATTCAGGGTTGGAGAAGTAACAGTCGTCTCCACAGAACTAAGGTCTTCACTGGATGTAGTAGAAGCTACAAACAGAGGGAGGGCGGCCAATCAAGTAAACACGTGATTATTGTGCTCGAATTCTTAATTTATGATAGTATTAACTCAAAATAAGTTATTCATTTTGACAATTTTGCATTTACATGGGATTATATGATTTCTACCTTTTTTCGTGTTTTAATACAATATTCTATTTCAGGGTTAGAGGAACAGTCGTCTCCACAGAACTAAGGTCTTCACTGGATGTAGTAGAAGCTACTTACAGAGGGAGGGCCGCCAATCAAGTGAACACGTGATTATTGTGCTCGAATTCTTAATTTATGATAGTATTAACTCAAAATAAGTTATTCAATTTGACAATTTTGCATTTACATGGGATTATATGATTTCTACCTTTTTTCGTGTTTAAATACAATTTTCTAATTCAGGGTTGGAGAAGTAACAGTCGTCTCCACAGAATTAAGGTCTTCACTGGATTTTAGTGGAAGCTACTTACAGAGGGAGGGCCACCAATCAAGTAAACACGTGATTATTGTGCTCGAATTCTTAATTTATGATAGTATTAACTCAAAATAAGTTATTCAATTTGACAATTTTGCATTTTCATGGGGTTATATGATTTCTACCTTTTTTCGTGTTTTAATACAATTTTCTATTTCAGGGTTGGAGAAGTAACAGTCGTCTCCACAGAACTAAGGTCTTCACTGGATGTAGTAGAAGCTACTTACAGAGGGAGGGCCGCCAATCAAGTGAACACGTGATTATTGTGCTCGAATTCTTAATTTATGATAGTATTAACTCAAAATAAGTTATTCATTTCGACAATTTTGCATTTACATGGGATTATATTATTTCTACCTTTTTTCGTGTTTTAATACAATTTTCTATTTCAGGGTTGGAGAAGTAACAGTCGTCTCCACAGAACTAAGGTCTTCACTGGATGTAGTAGAAGCTACTTGCAGAGGGAGGGCCGCCAATCAAGTGAACACGTGATTATTGTGCTAGAATTCTTAATTTATGATAGTATTAACTCGAAATAATTTATTCATTTTGACAATTTTGCATTTAAAAGGGATTATATTATTTCTACCTTTTTTCGTGTTTTAATACAATTTTCTAATTCAGGGTTGGAGAAGTAACAGTCGTCTCCACAGAACTAAGGTCTTCACTGGATGTAGTAGAAGCTACTTACAGAGGGAGGGCCGCCAATCAAGTGAACACGTGATTATTGTGCTCTAATTCTTAATTTATGATAGTATTAACTCAAAATAAGTTATTCATTTTGACAATTTTGCATTTACATGGGATTATATTATTTCTACCTTTTTTCGTGTTTTAATACAATTTTCTATTTCAGGGTTGGAGAAGTAACATTCGTCTCCACAGAACTAAGGTCTTCACTGGATGTAGTAGAAGCGACCAATGGAGGGAGGGCCGCCAATCAAGTGAACACGTAATTATTGTGCTAGAATTCTTAATAAATGATAGTATTAACTCAAAATAAGTTATTCATTTTGACAATTTTGCATTTACATGGGATTATATTATTTCTACCTTTTTTCGTGTTTTAATACAATTTTCTGATTCAGGGTTGGAGAAGTAACAGTCGTCTCCACAGAACTAAGGTCTTCACTGGATGTAGTAGAAGCTACATACAGAGGGAGGGCTGCCAATCAAGTAAACACGTGATTATTGTGCTCGAATTCTTAATTTATGATAATATTAACTCAAAATAAGTTATTCATTTTGACAATTTTGCATTTACATGGGATTATATGATTTCTACCTTTTTTCGTGTTTTAATACAATTTTCTATTTCAGGGTTGGAGAAGTAACAGTCGTCTCCACAGATCTAAGGTCTTCACTGGATGTAGTAGAAACTACTTACGGATGGAGAGCCACCAATCAAGTGAACACGTGATTATTGTGCTCGAATTCTTAATTTATGATAGTATTAACTCAAAATAAGTTATTCATTTTGACAATTTCGCATTTACATGGGATTATATGATTTCTACCTTTTTTCGTGTTTTAATACAATTTTCTATTTCAGGGTTGGAGAAGTAACAGTCGTCTCCACAGATCTAAGGTCTTCACTGGATGTAGTAGAAACTACTTACGGATGGAGAGCCGCCAATCAAGTGAACACGTGATTATTGTGCTCGAATTCTTAATTTATGATAGTATTGACTCAAAATAAGGTATTCATTTTGACAATTTTGCATTTACATGGGATTATATGATTTCTACCTTTTTTCGTGTTTTAATACAATTTTCTATTTCAGGGTTGGAGAAGCAACAGTCGTCCCCACAGAACTAAGGTCTTCACTGGATGTAATAGAAGCTACTTACGGACGGAGAGCCGCCAATCAAGTGAACACGTGATTATTGTGCTAGAATTTTTAATTTATCATAGTATTAACTCAAAATAAGTTATTCATTTTGACAATTTGTCATTTACACGGGAATATATGATTTCTACCTTTTTTCGTGTTGTAATACAATTTTCTATTTCAGGGTTGGAGAAGTATCAGTCGTCTCCACAGAACTAAGGTCTTCACTGGATGTAGTAGAAGCTACTTACAGAGGGAGGGCCGCCAATCAAGTGAACAAGTGATTATTGTGCTAGAATTCTTAATTGATGATAGTATTAACTCAAAATAAGTTATTCATTTTGACAATTTTTCATTGATTTGCGATTATATGATTTCTACCTTTTTTCGTGTTTAAATACAATTTTCTATTACAGGGTTGGAGAAGTAAAAGTCGTCTCCTCAGAACTAAGGTCTTCACTGGATGTAGTAGAAGCTACTTACAGAGGGAGGGCCGCCAATCAAGTGAACACGTGATTATTGTGCTCGAATTCTTAATTTATGATAGTATTAACTCAAAATAAGTTATTCATTTTGACAATTTTGCATTAACATGGAATTATATGATTTCTACCTTTTTTCGTGTTTTAATACAATTTTCTATTTCAGGGTTGGAGAAGTATCAGTCGTCTCCACAGAACTAAGGTCTTCACTGGATGTAGTAGTAGCTACTTACAGAGGGAGGGCCGCCAATCAAGTGAACACGTGATTATTGTGCTCGAATTCTTAATTTATGATAGTATTAACTCAAAATAAGTTATTCATTTTGACAATTTTGCATTTACATGGGATTATATTATTTCTACCTTTTTTCGTGTTTTAATACAATTTTCTATTTCAGGGTTGGAGAAGTAACAGTCGTCTCTACAGAACTAAGGTCTTCACTTGATGTAGTTGAAGCAACTTACAGAGGGAGGGCCGCCAATCAAGTGATCACGTGATTATTACGCTCGAATTTTTAATTTATAATAGTATTAACTCAAAATAGGTTATTCATTTTGACAATTTTGCATTTACATGGGATTATATTATTTCTACCTTTTTTCGTGTTTAAATACAATTATCTATTTCAGGGTTGTAGAAGTAACAGTCGTCTCCACAGAACTAAGGTCTTCGCTGGATGTAGTAGAAGCGACCAAAGGATGGAGGGCCGCCAATCAAGTGAACACGTAATTATTGTGCTAGAATTCTTAATTTATGATAGTATTAACTCAAAATAAGTTATTCATTTTGACAATTTTGCATTGACATGGGATTATATTATTTCTACCTTTTTTCGTGTTTTAATACAATTTTCTAATTCAGGGTTGGAGAAGTAACAGTCGTCCCCACAGAACTAAGGTCTTCACTGGATGTAGTAGAAGCGACCAACGGAGGGAGGGCCGCCAATCAAGTGAACACGTGATTATTGTGCTCGAATTCTTAATTTATGATAGTATTAACTCAAAATAAGTTATTCATTTTGACAATTTTGCATTTACATGGGATTATATTATTTCTACCTTTTTTCGTGTTTTAATACAATTTTCTATTTCAGGGTTGGAGAAGTACCAGTCGTCCCCACAGAACTAAGGTCTTCACTAGATGTAGTAGAAGCTACTTACAGAGGGAGGGCCGCCAATCAAGTGAACACGTGATTATTGTGCTAGAATTCTTAATTTATGATAGTATTAACTCAAAATAAGTTATTCAACTTTGAAATTCTGCAATTTACATGGGATTATATTATTTCTAGCTTTTTTCGTGTTTAAATACAATTTTCTAATTCAGGGTTGGAGAAGTAACAGTCGTCTCCACAGAACTAAGGTCTTCACTGGATGTAGTAGAAGCTACTTACAGAGGGAGGGCCGCCAATCAAGTAAACACGTGATTATTGTGCTCGAATTCTTAATTTATGATAGTATTAACTAAAATAAGTTATTCATTTTGACAATTTTGCATTTACATGGGATTATATGATTTCTACCTTTTTTCGTGTTTTAATACAATTTTCTATTTCAGGGTTGGAGAAGTAACAGTCGTCCCCACAGAACTAAGGTCTTCACTAGATGTAGTAGAAGCTACTTACAGAGGGAGGGCCGCCAATCAAGTGAAAACGTGATTATTGTGCTAGAATTCTTAATTTATGATAGTATTAACTCAAAATAAGTTATTCAACTTTGAAATTCTGCAATTTACATGGGATTATATTATTTCTACCTTTTTTCGTGTTTAAATACAATTTTCTGATTCAGGGTTACAGAAGTAACAGTCGTCTCCACAGAACTAAGGTCTTCACTGGATGTAGTAGAAGCTACTTACAGAGGGAGGGCCGCCAATCAAGTAAACACGTGATTATTGTGCTCGAATTCTTAATTTATGATAGTATTAACTAAAATAAGTTATTCATTTTGACAATTTTGCATTTACATGGGATTATATGATTTCTACCTTTTTTCGTGTTTTAATACAATTTTCTATTTCAGGGTTACAGAAGTAACAGTCGTCTCCACAGAACTAAGGTCTTCACTGGATGTAATAGAAGCGACCAACGGAGGGAGGGCCGCCAATCAAGTGAACACGTAATTATTGTGCTAGAATTCTTAATTTATGATAGTATTAACTCAAAATAAGTTATTCATTTTGACAATTTTGCATTTACATGGGAATATATTATTCTACCTTTTTTCGTGTTTCAATACAATTTTCTGATTCAGGGTTGGAGAAGTAACAGTCGTCTCCACAGAACTAAGGTCTTCACTGGATGTAGTAGAAGCTACAAACAGAGGGAGGGCGGCCAATCAAGTAAACACGTGATTATTGTGCTCGAATTCTTAATTTATGATAGTATTAACTCAAAATAAGTTATTCATTTTGACAATTTTGCATTTACATGGGATTATATGATTTCTACCTTTTTTCGTGTTTTAATACAATATTCTATTTCAGGGTTAGAGGAACAGTCGTCTCCACAGAACTAAGGTCTTCACTGGATGTAGTAGAAGCTACTTACAGAGGGAGGGCCGCCAATCAAGTGAACACGTGATTATTGTGCTCGAATTCTTAATTTATGATAGTATTAACTCAAAATAAGTTATTCAATTTGACAATTTTGCATTTACATGGGATTATATGATTTCTACCTTTTTTCGTGTTTAAATACAATTTTCTAATTCAGGGTTGGAGAAGTAACAGTCGTCTCCACAGAATTAAGGTCTTCACTGGATTTTAGTGGAAGCTACTTACAGAGGGAGGGCCACCAATCAAGTAAACACGTGATTATTGTGCTCGAATTCTTAATTTATGATAGTATTAACTCAAAATAAGTTATTCAATTTGACAATTTTGCATTTTCATGGGGTTATATGATTTCTACCTTTTTTCGTGTTTTAATACAATTTTCTATTTCAGGGTTGGAGAAGTAACAGTCGTCTCCACAGAACTAAGGTCTTCACTGGATGTAGTAGAAGCTACTTACAGAGGGAGGGCCGCCAATCAAGTGAACACGTGATTATTGTGCTCGAATTCTTAATTTATGATAGTATTAACTCAAAATAAGTTATTCATTTCGACAATTTTGCATTTACATGGGATTATATTATTTCTACCTTTTTTCGTGTTTTAATACAATTTTCTATTTCAGGGTTGGAGAAGTAACAGTCGTCTCCACAGAACTAAGGTCTTCACTGGATGTAGTAGAAGCTACTTGCAGAGGGAGGGCCGCCAATCAAGTGAACACGTGATTATTGTGCTAGAATTCTTAATTTATGATAGTATTAACTCGAAATAATTTATTCATTTTGACAATTTTGCATTTAAAAGGGATTATATTATTTCTACCTTTTTTCGTGTTTTAATACAATTTTCTAATTCAGGGTTGGAGAAGTAACAGTCGTCTCCACAGAACTAAGGTCTTCACTGGATGTAGTAGAAGCTACTTACAGAGGGAGGGCCGCCAATCAAGTGAACACGTGATTATTGTGCTCTAATTCTTAATTTATGATAGTATTAACTCAAAATAAGTTATTCATTTTGACAATTTTGCATTTACATGGGATTATATTATTTCTACCTTTTTTCGTGTTTTAATACAATTTTCTATTTCAGGGTTGGAGAAGTAACATTCGTCTCCACAGAACTAAGGTCTTCACTGGATGTAGTAGAAGCGACCAATGGAGGGAGGGCCGCCAATCAAGTGAACACGTAATTATTGTGCTAGAATTCTTAATAAATGATAGTATTAACTCAAAATAAGTTATTCATTTTGACAATTTTGCATTTACATGGGATTATATTATTTCTACCTTTTTTCGTGTTTTAATACAATTTTCTGATTCAGGGTTGGAGAAGTAACAGTCGTCTCCACAGAACTAAGGTCTTCACTGGATGTAGTAGAAGCTACATACAGAGGGAGGGCTGCCAATCAAGTAAACACGTGATTATTGTGCTCGAATTCTTAATTTATGATAATATTAACTCAAAATAAGTTATTCATTTTGACAATTTTGCATTTACATGGGATTATATGATTTCTACCTTTTTTCGTGTTTTAATACAATATTCTATTTCAGGGTTAGAGGAACAGTCGTCTCCACAGAACTAAGGTCTTCACTGGATGTAGTAGAAGCGACCAACGGAGGGAGGGCCGCCAATCAAGTGAACACGTCATTATTGCGCTAGAATTCTTAATTTATGATAGTATTAACTCAAAATAAGTTATTCATTTTGACAATTTTTCATTTACATTGGATTATATTATTTCTACCTTTTTTGTGTTTTAATACAATTTTCTATTTCAGGGATGGAGAAGTAACAGTCGTTTCCACAGAACTAAGGTCTTCACAGGATGAAATAGAAGCTACTTACAGAGGGAAGGCCGCCAATCAAGTGATCACGTGATTTTTGTGCTCGAATTCTTAATTTATGATAGTATTAACTCAAAATAAGTTATCCATTTTGACAATTTTTCATTTACATGGGATTATATTATTTCTACCTTTTTTCGTGTTTTAATACAATTTTCTATTTCAGGGTTGGAGAAGTAACAGTTGTCTCTACAGAACTAAGGTCTTCACTTGATGTAAAAGAAGCTACTTACAGAGAGAGGGCCGCCAATCAAGTGATCACGTGATTATTGTGCTCGAATTCTTAATTTATGATAGTATTAACTCAAAATAAGTTATTCATTTTGACAATTTTTCATTTACATGGGATTATATTATTTCTACCTTTTTTCGTGTTTTAATACAATTTTCTATTTCAGGGTTGGAGAAGTAACAGTCGTCTCCAAAGAACTAAGGTCTTCACTGGATGTAGTAGAAGCGACCAACGGAGGAAGGGCCGCCAATCAAGTGAACAATTAATTATTGTGCTAGAATTCTTAATTTATGATAGTATTAACTCAAAATAAGTTATTCATTTTGACAATTTTGCATTTACATGGGATTATATTATTTCTACCTTTTTTCGTGTTTTAATACAATTTTCTATTTCAGGGTTGGAGAAGTAACAGTCGTCCCCACAGAACTAAGGTCTTCACTAGATGTAGTAGAAGCTACTTACAGAGGGAGGGCCACCAATCAAGTGAACACGTGATTAATGTGCTAGAATTCTTAATTTATGATAGTATTAACTCAAAATAAGTTATTCAACTTTGAAATTCTGCAATTTAAATGGGATTATATTATTGCTAGCTTTTTTCGTGTTTAAGTACAATTTTCTGATTCAGGGTTGGAGAAGTAACAGTCGTCTCCACAGAACTAAGGTCTTCACTGGATGTAGTAGAAGCTACTTACAGAGGAAGGGCTGCCAATCAAGTAAACACGTGATTATTGTGCTCGAATTCTTAATTTATGATAGTATTAACTCAAAATAAGTTATTCATTTTGACAATTTTGCATTTACATGGGATTATATTATTTCTACCTTTTTTCGTGTTTTAATACAATTTTCTAATTCAGGGTTGGAGAAGTAACAGTCGTCTTCACAGAACTAAGGTCTTCACTAGATGTAGTAGAAGCTACTTACAGAGGGAGGGCCGCCAATCAAGTGAACACGTGATTATTGTGCTCGAATTCTTAATTTATGATAGTATTAACTCAAAATAAGTTATTCATTTCGACAATTTTGCATTTACATGGGATTATATTATTTCTACCTTTTTTCGTGTTTTAATACAATTTTCTATTTCAGGGTTGGAGAAGTAACAGTCGTCTCCACAGAACTAAGGTCTTCACTGGATGTAGTAGAAGCTACTTGCAGAGGGAGGGCCGCCAATAGTGAACACGTGATTATTGTGCTAGAATTCTTAATTTATGATAGTATTAACTCGAAATAATTTATTCATTTTGACAATTTTGCATTTAAAAGGGATTATATTATTTCTACCTTTTTTCGTGTTTTAATACAATTTTCTAATTCAGGGTTGGAGAAGTAACAGTCGTCTCCACAGAACTAAGGTCTTCACTGGATGTAGTAGAAGCTACTTACAGAGGGAGGGCCGCCAATCAAGTGAACACGTGATTATTGTGCTCTAATTCTTAATTTATGATAGTATTAACTCAAAATAAGTTATTCATTTTGACAATTTTGCATTTACATGGGATTATATTATTTCTACCTTTTTTCGTGTTTTAATACAATTTTCTATTTCAGGGTTGGAGAAGTAACATTCGTCTCCACAGAACTAAGGTCTTCACTGGATGTAGTAGAAGCGACCAATGGAGGGAGGGCCGCCAATCAAGTGAACACGTAATTATTGTGCTAGAATTCTTAATAAATGATAGTATTAACTCAAAATAAGTTATTCATTTTGACAATTTTGCATTTACATGGGATTATATTATTTCTACCTTTTTTCGTGTTTTAATACAATTTTCTGATTCAGGGTTGGAGAAGTAACAGTCGTCTCCACAGAACTAAGGTCTTCACTGGATGTAGTAGAAGCTACATACAGAGGGAGGGCTGCCAATCAAGTAAACACGTGATTATTGTGCTCGAATTCTTAATTTATGATAATATTAACTCAAAATAAGTTATTCATTTTGACAATTTTGCATTTACATGGGATTATATGATTTCTACCTTTTTTCGTGTTTTAATACAATATTCTATTTCAGGGTTAGAGGAACAGTCGTCTCCACAGAACTAAGGTCTTCACTGGATGTAGTAGAAGCGACCAACGGAGGGAGGGCCGCCAATCAAGTGAACACGTCATTATTGCGCTAGAATTCTTAATTTATGATAGTATTAACTCAAAATAAGTTATTCATTTTGACAATTTTTCATTTACATTGGATTATATTATTTCTACCTTTTTTGTGTTTTAATACAATTTTCTATTTCAGGGATGGAGAAGTAACAGTCGTTTCCACAGAACTAAGGTCTTCACAGGATGAAATAGAAGCTACTTACAGAGGGAAGGCCGCCAATCAAGTGATCACGTGATTTTTGTGCTCGAATTCTTAATTTATGATAGTATTAACTCAAAATAAGTTATCCATTTTGACAATTTTTCATTTACATGGGATTATATTATTTCTACCTTTTTTCGTGTTTTAATACAATTTT
The DNA here is from genome assembly GCA_947579665.1 of Sympetrum striolatum. NCBI lineage: Eukaryota > Metazoa > Arthropoda > Insecta > Odonata > Libellulidae > Sympetrum > Sympetrum striolatum. The sequence continues at coordinate 104,552,417 of OX388341.1, forward strand.
CTATTTCAGGGTTGGAGAAGTAACAGTTGTCTCTACAGAACTAAGGTCTTCACTTGATGTAAAAGAAGCTACTTACAGAGAGAGGGCCGCCAATCAAGTGATCACGTGATTATTGTGCTCGAATTCTTAATTTATGATAGTATTAACTCAAAATAAGTTATTCATTTTGACAATTTTTCATTTACATGGGATTATATTATTTCTACCTTTTTTCGTGTTTTAATACAATTTTCTATTTCAGGGTTGGAGAAGTAACAGTCGTCTCCAAAGAACTAAGGTCTTCACTGGATGTAGTAGAAGCGACCAACGGAGGAAGGGCCGCCAATCAAGTGAACAATTAATTATTGTGCTAGAATTCTTAATTTATGATAGTATTAACTCAAAATAAGTTATTCATTTTGACAATTTTGCATTTACATGGGATTATATTATTTCTACCTTTTTTCGTGTTTTAATACAATTTTCTATTTCAGGGTTGGAGAAGTAACAGTCGTCCCCACAGAACTAAGGTCTTCACTAGATGTAGTAGAAGCTACTTACAGAGGGAGGGCCACCAATCAAGTGAACACGTGATTAATGTGCTAGAATTCTTAATTTATGATAGTATTAACTCAAAATAAGTTATTCAACTTTGAAATTCTGCAATTTAAATGGGATTATATTATTGCTAGCTTTTTTCGTGTTTAAATACAATTTTCTGATTCAGGGTTGGAGAAGTAACAGTCGTCTCCACAGAACTAAGGTCTTCACTGGATGTAGTAGAAGTTACTTACAGAGGAAGGGCTGCCAATCAAGTAAACACGTGATTATTGTGCTCGAATTCTTAATTTATGATAGTATTAACTCAAAATAAGTTATTCATTTTGACAATTTTGCATTTACATGGGATTATATTATTTCTACCTTTTTTCGTGTTTTAATACAATTTTCTAATTCAGGGTTGGAGAAGTAACAGTCGTCTTCACAGAACTAAGGTCTTCACTAGATGTAGTAGAAGCTACTTACAGAGGGAGGGCCGCCAATCAAGTGAACACGTGATTATTGTGCTCTAATTCTTAATTTATGATAGTATTAACTCAAAATAAGTTATTCATTTTGACAATTTTGCATTTACATGGGATTATATTATTTCTACCTTTTTTCGTGTTTTAATACAATTTTCTATTTCAGGGTTGGAGAAGTAACAGTCTTCTCCACAGAACTAAGGTCTTCACTGGATGTAGTAGAAGCTACTTACAGAGGGAGGGCCGCCAATCAAGTGAACACGTGATTATTGTGCTCGAATTCTTAATTTATGATAGTATTAACTCAAAATAAGTTATTCAACTTTGAAATTCTGCAATTAACATGGGATTGTATTATTTCTACCTTTTTTCGTGTTTAAATACAATTTTCTGATTCAGGGTTGGAGAAGTAACAGTCGTCTCCACAGAACTAAGGTCTTCACTGGATGTAGTAGAAGCGACCAACGGACGGAGGGCCGCCAATCAAGTGAACACGTAATTATTGTGCTAGAATTCTCAATTTATGATAGTATTAACTAAAAATAAGTTATTCATTTTTACAATTTTGCATTAACATGGGATTATATGATTTCTACCTTTTATCGTGTTTTAATACAATTTTCTATTTCAGGGTTGGAGAAGTAACAGTCGTCTCTACAGAACTAAGATCTTCACTTGATGTAGTAGAAGCTACTTACAGAAGGAGTGCCGCCAATCAAGTGAACACGTGATTATTGTGCTCAAATTCTTAATTTATGATAGTATTAACAAAAAATAAGTTATTCATTTTGACAATTTTGCATTTAGATGGGATAATATTATTTCTACCTCTTTTCATGTTTTAATACAATTTTCTATTTCAGGGTTGGAGAAGTAACAGTCCTCTCCACAGAACTAAGGTCTTCACTGGATGTAGTAGAAGCGACCAACGGAGGGAGGGCCGCCAATCAAGTGAACACGTCATTATTGCGCTAGAATTCTTAATTTATGATAGTATTAACTCAAAATAAGTTATTCATTTTGACAATTTTTCATTTACATTGGATTATATTATTTCGACCTTTTTTCGTGTTTTAATACAATTTTCTATTTCAGGGATGGAGAAGTAACAGTCGTTTCCACAGAACTAAGGTCTTCACAGGATGAAATAGAAGCTACTTACAGAGGGAAGGCCGCCAATCAAGTGATCACGTGATTATTGTGCTCGATTTCTTAATTTATGATAGTATTAACTCAAAATAAGTTATTCATTTTGACAATTTTTCATTTACATGGGATTATATTATTTCTACCTTTTTTCGTGTTTTAATACAATTTTCTATTTCAGGGTTGGAGAAGTAACAGTCGTCTCTACAGAACTAAGGTCTTCACTTGATGTAAAAGAAGCTACTTACAGAGAGAGGTCCGCCAATCAAGTGATCACGTGATTATTGTGCTCGAATTCTTAATTTATGATAGTATTACCTCAAAATAAGTTATTCATTTTGACAATTTTTCATTTACATGGGATTATATTATTTCTACCTTTTTTCTTGTTTAAATACAATTTTCTATTTCAGGGTTGGAGAAGTAACAGTCGTCTCCAAAGAACTAAGGTCTTCACTGGATGTAGTAGAAGCGACCAACGGAGGAAGGGCCGCCAATCAAGTGAACACTTAATTATTGTGCTAGAATTCTTAATTTATGATAGTATTAACACATAATAAGTTATTCATTTTGACAATTTTGCATTTACATGGGATTATATTATTTCTACCTTTTTTCGTGTTTTAATACAATTTTCTATTTCAGGGTTGGAGAAGTAACAGTCGTCCCCACAGAACTAAGGTCTTCACTAGATGTAGTAGAAGCTACTTACAGAGGGAGGGCCGCCAATCAAGTGAACACGTGATTAATGTGCTAGAATTCTTAATTTATGATAGTATTAACTCAAAATAAGTTATTCAACTTTGAAATTCTGCAATTTAAATGGGATTATATTATTGCTAGCTTTTTTCGTGTTTAAATACAATTTTCTGATTCAGGGTTGGAGAAGTAACAGTCGTCTCCACAGAACTAAGGTCTTCACTGGATGTAGTAGAAGCTACTTACAGAGGGAGGGCTGCCAATCAAGTAAACACGTGATTATTGTGCTCGAATTCTTAATTTATGATAGTATTAACTCAAAATAAGTTATTCATTTTGACAATTTTGCATTTACATGGGATTATATGATTTCTACCTTTTTTCGTGTTTTAATACAATTTTCTATTTCAGGGTTAGAGGAACAGTCGTCTCCACAGAACTAAGGTCTTCACTGGATGTAGTAGAAGCTACTTACAGAGGGAGGGCCGCCAATCAAGTGAACACGCGATTATTGTGCTCGAATTCTTAATTTATGATAGAATTAACTCAAAATAAGTTATTCAATTTGACAATTTTGCATTTACATGGGATTATATGATTTCTACCTTTTTTCGTGTTTAAATACAATTTTCTAATTCAGGGTTGGAGAAGTAACAGTCGTCTCCACAGAACTAAGGTCTTCACTGGATTTTAGTAGAAGCTACTTACAGAGGGAGGGCCGCCAATCAAGTAAACACGTGATTATTGTGCTCGAATTCTTAATTTAAGATAGTATTAACTCAAAATAAGTTATTCATTTTGACAATTTTGCATTAACATGGGATTATATGATTTCTACCTTTTTTCGTGTTTTAATACAATTTTCTATTTCAGGGTTGGAGAAGTAACAGTCTTCTCCACAGAACTAAGGTCTTCACTGGATGTAGTAGAAGCTACTTACAGAGGGAGGGCCGCCAATCAAGTGAACACGTGATTATTGTGCTCGAATTCTTAATTTATGATAGTATTAACTCAAAATAAGTTATTCAACTTTGAAATTCTGCAATTTACATGGGATTATATTATTTCTACCTTTTTTCGTGTTTAAATACAATTTTCTGATTCAGGGTTGGAGAAGTAACAGTCGTCTCCACAGAACTAAGGTCTTCACTGGATGTAGTAGAAGCGACCAACGGACGGAGGGCCGCCAATCAAGTGAACACGTGATTATTGTGCTCAAATTCTTAATTTATGATAGTATCAACAAAAAATAAGTTATTCATTTTGACAATTTTGCATTTAGATGGGATAATATTATTTCTACCTCTTTTCATGTTTTAATACAATTTTCTATTTCAGGGTTGGAGTAGTATGAGTCGTCTCCACAGAGCTAAGGTCTTCACTGGATGTAGTAGAAGCGACCAACGGAGGGAGGGCCGCCAATCAAGTGAACACGTCATTATTGCGCTAGAATTCTTAATTTATGATAGTATTAACTCAAAATAAGTTATTCAATTTGACAATTTTTCATTTACATTGGATTATATTATTTCTACCTTTTTTCGTGTTTTAATACAATTTTCTATTTCAGGGATGGAGAAGTAACAGTCGTTTCCACAGAACTAAGGTCTTCACAGGATGAAATAGAAGCTACTTACAGAGGGAAGGCCGCCAATCAAGTGATCACGTGATTATTGTGCTCGAATTCTTAATTTATGATAGTATTAACTCAAAATAAGTTATTCATTTTGACAATTTTTCATTTACATGGGATTATATTATTTCTACCTTTTTTCGTGTTTTAATACAATTTTCTATTTCAGGGTTGGAGAAGTAACAGTCGTCTCTACAGAACTAAGGTCTTCACTTGATGTAAAGGAAGCTACTTACAGAGAGAGGGCCGCCAATCAAGTGATCAGGTGGTTATTGTGCTCGAATTCTTAATTTATGATAGTATTAACTCAAAATAAGTTATTCATTTTGACAATTTTTCATTTATATGGGATTATATTATTTCTACCTTTTTTCGTGTTTTAATACAATTTTCTATTTCAGGGTTGGAGAAGTAACAGTCGTCTTCAAAGAACTAAGGTCTTCACTGGATGTAGTAGAAGCGACCAACGGAGGAAGGGCCGCCAATCAAGTGAACACTTAATTATTGTGCTAGAATTCTAAATTTATGATAGTATTAACTCAAAATAAGTTATTCATTTTGACAATTTTGCATTTACATGGGATTATATTATTTCTACCTTTTTTCGTGTTTTAATACAATTTTCTATTTCAGGGTTGGAGAAGTAACAGTCGTCTCTACAGAACTAAGGTCTTCACTTGATGTAGTAGAAGCTACTTACAGAGGGAGGGCCGCCAATCAAGTGAACACGTGATTATAGTGCTCGAATTCTTAATTTATGATAGTATTAACTCAAAATAAGTTATTAAACTTTGAAATTCTGCAATTTACATGGGATTATATTATTTCTACCTTTTTTCCTGTTTTAATACAATTTTCTATTTCAGGGTTGGAGAAGTAACAGTCGTCTCCACAGAACTAAGGTCTTCACTGGATGTAGTAGAAGCGACCAACGGAGGGAGGGCCGCCAATCAAGTGAACACGTAATTATTGTGCTAGAATTCTTAATTTATGATAGTATTAACTCAAAATAAGTTATTCATTTTGACAATTTTGCATTTATATGGGATTATATTATTTCTTCCTTTTTTCGTGTTTTAATACAATTTTCTATTTCAGGGTTGGAGAAGTAACAGTCGTCTCCACAGAACTAAGGTCTTCCCTGGATGTAATAGAAGCGACCAATGGAGGGAGGGCCGCCAATCAAGTGAACACTTAATTATTGTGCTAGAATTCTTAATTTATGATAGTATTAACTCAAAATAAGTTATTCATTTTGACAATATTGCATTTACATGGGATTATATTATTTCTACCTTTTTTCGTGTTTTAATACAATTTTTTATTTCAGGGTTGGAGAGGTAACAGTCGTCTCTAAAGAACTAAGGTCTTCACTTGATGTAGTAGAAGCTACTTACAGAGGGAGGGCCGCCAATCAAGTGAACACGTGATTATTGTGCTCGTATTTTTTATTTATGATAGTATTATCTCAAAATAAGTTATTCATTTTGACAATTTTGCATTTACATGGGATTATATTATTTCTACCTTTTTTCGTGTTTTAATACAATTTTCTATTTCAGGGTTGGAGAAGTAACAGTCGTCTCCACAGTACTAAGGTCTTCCCTGGATGTAATAGAAGCGACCAACCAAGGGAGGGCCGCCAATCAAGTGAACACTTAATTATTGTGCTAGAATTCTTAATTTATGATAGTATTAACTCAAAATAAGTTACTCATTTTGACAATTTTGCATTTACATGGGATTATATTATTTCTACCTTTTTTTGTGTTTTAATACAATTTTCTATTTCAGGGTTAGAGAAGTAACAGTCGTCTCTACATAACTAAGGTCTTCACTTGATGTAGTAGAAGCTACTTACAGAGGGAGGGCCGCCAATCAAGTCAACACGTGATTATTGTGCTAGAATTCTTAATTTATGATAGTATTAACTCAAAATAAGTTATTCATTTTGACAGTTTTTCATTTACATGGGATTATATTATTTCTACCTTTTTTCGTGTTTCAATACAATTTTCTATTTCAGGGTTGGAGAAGTAACAGTCGTCTCTACAGAACTAAGGTCTTCACTTGATGTAGTAGAAGCTACTTACAGAGGGAGGGCCGCCAATCAAGTGAACACGTGATTATTGTGCTAGAATTCTTAATTTATGATAGTATTAACTCAAAATAAGTTATTCATTTTGACAATTTTGCATTTACATGGGATTATATTATTTCTACCTTTTTTTGTGTTTTAATACAATTTTCTATTTCAGGGTTGGAGAAGTAACAGTCGTCTCTACAGAACTAAGGTCTACACTTGATGTAGTAGAAGCTACTTACAGAGGGAGGGCCGCCTATCAAGTGAACACGTGATTATTGTGCTCGAATTCTTAGTTTATGATAGTATTAACTCAAAATAAGTTATTCATTTTGACAATTTTGCATTTACATGGGAGTATATTATTTCTACCTTTTTTCGTGTTTTAATACAATTTTCTATTTCAGGGTTGGAGAAGTAACAGTCGTCTCTACAGAACTAAGGTCTTCACTTGATGTAGTAGAAGCTACTTACAGAGGGAGGGCCGCCAATCAAGTGAACACGTGATAATTGTGCTAGAATTCTTAATTTATGATAGTATTAACTCAAAATAAGTTATTCATTTTGACAATTTTTCATTTACATGGGATATATTATTTCTACCTTTTTTCGTGTTTTAATACAATTTTCTATTTCAGGGTTGGAGAAGTAACAGTCGTCTCCACAGAACTAAGGTCTTCACTGGATGTAGTAGAAGCGACCAACGGAGGGAGGGCCGCCAATCAAGTGAACACGTGATTATTATGCTCGAATTCTTAATTTATGATAGTATTAACTCAAAATAAGTTATTCATTTTGACAATTTTGCATTTACATGGGATTATATTATTTCTACCTTTTTTCGTGTTTTAATACAATTTTCTATTTCAGGGTTGGAGAAGTAACAGTCGTCTCCACAGAACTAAGGTCTTCACTGGATGTAGTAGAAGCGACCAACGGAGGGAGGGCCGCCAATCAAGTGAACACGTAATTATTGTGCTAGAATTCTTAATTAATGATTGTATTAACTCAAAATAAGTTATTCATTTTGACAATTTTGCATTTACATGGGATTATATTATTTCTACCTTTTTTCCTGTTTTAATACAATTTTCTATTTCAGGGTTGGAGAAGTAACAGTCGTCTCCACAGAACTAAGGTCTTCACTGGATGTAGTAGAAGCGACCAACGGAGGGAGGGCTGCATATCAAGTAAACACGAAATTATTGTGCTAGAATTCTTAATTAATGATTGTATTAACTCAAAATAAGTTATTCATTTTGACAATTTTGCATTTACATGGGATTATATTATTACTACCTATTTTCGTGTTTTAATACAATTTTCTATTTCAGGGTTGGAGAAGTAACAGTCGTCTCCACAGAACTAAGGTCTTCACTGGATGTAGTAGAAGCGACCAACGGAGGGAGGGCTGCCAATCAAGTGAACACGTAATTATTGTGCTGAAATTCTTAATTAATGATAGTATTAACTCAAAATAAGTTATTCATTTTGACAATATTGCATTTACATGGGATTATATTATTTCTACCTTTTTTTGTGTTTTAATACAATTTTCTATTTCAGGGTTAGAGAAGTAACAGTCGTCTCTACATAACTAAGGTCTTCACTTGATGTAGTAGAAGCTACTTACAGAGGGAGGGCCGCCAATCAAGTCAACACGTGATTATTGTGCTAGAATTCTTAATTTATGATAGTATTAACTCAAAATAAGTTATTCATTTTGACAGTTTTTCATTTACATGGGATTATATTATTTCTACCTTTTTTCGTGTTTTAATACAATTTTCTATTTCAGGGTTGGAGAAGTAACAGTCGTCTCTACAGAACTAAGGTCTTCACTTGATGTAGTAGAAGCTACTTACAGAGGGAGGGCCGCCAATCAAGTGAACACGTGATTATTGTGCTAGAATTCTTAATTTATGATAGTATTAACTCAAAATAAGTTATTCATTTTGACAATTTTGCATTTACATGGGATTATATTATTTCTACCTTTTTTTGTGTTTTAATACAATTTTCTATTTCAGGGTTGGAGAAGTAACAGTCGTCTCTACAGAACTAAGGTCTACACTTGATGTAGTAGAAGCTACTTACAGAGGGAGGGCCGCCTATCAAGTGAACACGTGATTATTGTGCTCGAATTCTTAGTTTATGATAGTATTAACTCAAAATAAGTTATTCATTTTGACAATTTTGCATTTACATGGGAGTATATTATTTCTACCTTTTTTCGTGTTTTAATACAATTTTCTATTTCAGGGTTGGAGAAGTAACAGTCGTCTCTACAGAACTAAGGTCTTCACTTGATGTAGTAGAAGCTACTTACAGAGGGAGGGCCGCCAATCAAGTGAACACGTGATTATTGTGCTAGAATTCTTAATTTATGATAGTATTAACTCAAAATAAGTTATTCATTTTGACAATTTTTCATTTACATGGGATATATTATTTCTACCTTTTTTCGTGTTTTAATACAATTTTCTATTTCAGGGTTGGAGAAGTAACAGTCGTCTCCACAGAACTAAGGTCTTCACTGGATGTAGTAGAAGCGACCAACGGAGGGAGGGCCGCCAATCAAGTGAACACGTAATTATTGTGCTAGAATTCTTAATTTATGATAGTATTAACTCAAAATAAGTTATTAATTTTGACAATTTTGCATTTACATGGGATTATATTATTTCTACCTTTTTTCCATTTTTAATACAATTTTCTATTTCATGGTAGGAGAAGTAACAGTCGTCTCTACAGAACTAAGGTCTTTACTTGATGTAGTAGAAGCTACTTACAGAGGGAGGGCCGCCAATCAAGTGAACAAGTGATTATTATGCTAGAATTCTTAATTTATGATAGTATTAACTCAAAATAAGTTATTCATTTTGACAATATTGCATTTACATGGGATTTTATTATTTCTACCTTTTTAGTGTTTTAATACAATTTTGTATTTCAGGGTTGGAGAAGTAAAAGTCGTCTGTACAGAACTAAGGTCTTCACTTGATGTAGTAGAAGCTACTTACAGAGGGAGGTCCACCAATCAAGTGAACACGTGATTATTGTGCTCGAATTCTTAATTTATGATAGTATTAACTCAAAATAAGTTATTAAACTTTGAAATTCAGCAATTTACATGGGATTATATTATTTCTACCTTTTTTCCTGTTTTAATACAATTTTCTATTTCAGGGTTGGAGAAGTAACAGTCGTCTCTACAGAACTAAGGTCTTCACTGGATGTAGTAGAAGCGACCAACGGAGGGAGGGCCGCCAATCAAGTGAACACGTAATTATTGTGCTAGAATTCTTAATTTATGATAGTATTAACTCAAAATAAGTTATTCATTTTGACAATTTTGCATTTACATGGGATTATATTATTTCTACCTTTTTTCGTGTTTTAATACAATTTTCTATTTCAGGGTTGGAGTAGTAACAGTCGTCTCCACAGAACTAAGGTTTTCCCTGGATGTAATAGAAGCGACCAACGGAGGGAGGGCCGCCAATCAAGTGAACACTTAATTTTTGTGCTAGAATTCTAAATTTATGATAGTATTAACTCAAAATAAGTTATTCATTTTGACAATATTGCATTTAAATGGGATTATATTATTTCTACATTTTTTCGTGTTTTAATACAATTTTTTATTTCAGGGTTGGAGAGGTAACAGTCGTCTCTAAAGAACAAAGGTCTTCACTTGATGTAGTAGAAGCTACTTACAGAGGGAGGGCCGCCAATCAAGTGAACACGTGATTATTGTGCTCGAATTCTTTATTTATGATAGTATTAACTCAAAATAAGTTATTCATTTTGACAATTTTGCATTTACATGGGATTATATTATTTCTACCTTTTTTCGTGTTTTAATACAATTTTCTATTTCAGGGTTGGAGAAGTAACAGTTGTCTCCAGAGAACTAAGGTCTTCCCTGGATGTAATAGAAGCGACCAACGGAGGGAGGGCCGCCAATCAAGTGAACACTTAATTATTGTGCTAGAATTCTTAATTTATGATAGTATTAACTCAAAATAAGTTATTCATTTTGACAATTTTGCATTTACATGGGATTATATTATTTCTACCTTTTTTTGTGTTTTAATACAATTTTCTATTTCAGGGTTGGAGAAGTAACAGTCGTCTCTACAGAACTAAGGTCTTCACTTGATGTAGTAGAAGCTACTTACAGAGGGAGGGCCGCCAAACAAGTCAACACGTGATTATTGTGCTAGAATTCTTAATTTATGATAGTATTAACTCAAAATAAGTTATTCATTTTGACAATTTTTCATTTACATGGGATTATATTATTTCTACCTTTTTTCGTGTATTAATACAATTTTCTATGTCAGGGTTGGAGAAGTAACAGTCGTCTCTAGAGAACTAAGGTCTTCACTTGATGTAGTAGAAGCTACTTACAGAGGGAGGGCCGCCAATCAAGTGAACACGTGATTATTGTGCTAGAATTCTTAATTTATGATAGTATTAACTCAAAATAAGTTATTCATTTTGACAATTTTGCATTTACATGGGATTATATTATTTCTACCTTTTTTTGTGTTTTAATACAATTTTCTATTTCAGGGTTGGAGAAGTAACAGTCATCTCTACAGAACTAAGGTCTTCACTTGATGTAGTAGAAGCTACTTACAGATGGAGGGCCGCCTATCAAGTGAACACGTGATTATTGTGCTCGAATTCTTAGTTTATGATAGTATTAACTCAAAATAAGTTATTCATTTTGACAATTTTGCATTTACATGGGATTATATTATTTCTACCTTTTTTCGTGTTTTAATACAATTTTCTATTTCAGGGTTGGAGAAGTAACAGTCGTCTCTACAGAACTAAGGTCTTCACTTGATGTAGTAGAAGCTACTTACAGAGGGAGGGCCGCCAATCAAGTGAACACGTGATTATAGTGCTCGAATTCTTAATTTATGATAGTATTAACTCAAAATAAGTTATTCATTTTGACAATTTTGCATTTACATGGGATTATATTATTTCTACCTTTTTTCGTGTTTTAATACAATTTTCTATTTCAGGGTTGGAGAAGTAACAGTCGTCTCCACAGAACTAAGGTCTTCCCTGGATGTAATAGAAGCGACCAATGGAGAGAGGGCCGCCAATCAAGTGAACACTTAATTATTGTTCTAGAATTCTTAATTTATGATAGTATTAACTCAAAATAAGTTATTCATTTTGACAATATTGCATTTACATTGGATTATATTATTTCTACCTTTTTTCGTGTTTTAATACAATTTTTTATTTCAGGGTTGGAGAGGTAACAGTCGTCTCTAAAGAACTAAGGTCTTCACTTGATGTAGTAGAAGCTACTTACAGAGTGAGGGCCGCCAATCTAGTGAACACGTGATTATTGTGCTCGAATTCTTTATTTATGATAGTATTAACTCAAAATAAGTTATTCATTTTGACAATTTCGCATTTACATGGGATTATATTATTTCTACCTTTTTTCGTGTTTTAATACAATTTTCTATTTCAGGGTTGGAGAAGTAACAGTCATCTCCACAGAACTAAGGTCTTCCCTGGATGTAATAGAAGCGACCAACGGAGGGAGGGCCGCCAATCAAGTGAACACTTAATTATTGTGCTAGAATTCTTAATTTATGATAGTATTAACTCAAAATAAGTTACTAATTTTGACAATTTTGCATTTACATGGGATTATATTATTTCTACCTTTTTTCGTGTTTTAATACAATTTTCTATTTCAGGGTTGGAGAAGTAACACTCGTCTCTACAGAACTAAGGTCTTCACTTGATGTAGTAGAAGCTACTTACAGAGGGAGGGCCGCCAATCAAGTGATCAGGTGGTTATTGTGCTCGAATTCTTAATTTATGATAGTATTAACTCAAAATAAGTTATTCATTTTGACAATTTTTCATTTACATGGGATTATATTATTTCTACCTTTTTTCCATTTTTAATACAATTTTCTATTTCTTGGTAGGAGAAGTAACAGTCGTCTCTACAGAACTAAGGTCTTTACTTGATGTAGTAGAAGCTACTTACAGAGGGAGGGCCGCCAATCAAGTGAACAAGTGATTATTATGCTAGAATTCTTAATTTATGATAGTATTAACTCAAAATAAGTTATTCATTTTGACAATATTGCATTTACATGGGATTTTATTATTTCTACCTTTTTTCGTGTTTTAATACAATTTTGTATTTCAGGGTTGGAGAAGTAGCAGTCGTCTGTACAGAACTAAGGTCTTCACTTGATGTAGTAGAAGCTACTTACAGAGGGAGGTCCACCAATCAAGTGAACACGTGATTATTGTGCTCGAATTCTTAATTTATGATAGTATTAACTCAAAATAAGTTATTAAACTTTGAAATTCAGCAATTTAAATGGGATTATATTATTTCTACCTTTTTACCTGTTTTAATACAATTTTCTATTTCAGGGTTGGAGAAGTAACAGTCGTCTCTACAGAACTAAGGTCTTCACTGGATGTAGTAGAAGCGACCAACGGAGGGAGGGCCGCCAATCAAGTGAACACGTAATTATTGTGCTAGAATTCTTAATTTATGATAGTATTAACTCAAAATAAGTTATTCATTTTGACAATTTTGCATTTACATGGGATTATATTATTTCTACCTTTTTTCGTGTTTTAATACAATTTTCTATTTCAGGGTTAGAGTAGTAACAGTCGTCTCCACAGAACTAAGGTTTTCCCTGGATGTAATAGAAGCGACCAACGGAGGGAGGGCCGCCAATCAAGTGAACACTTAATTTTTGTGCTAGAATTCTAAATTTATGATAGTATTAACTCAAAATAAGTTATTCATTTTGACAATATTGCATTTACATGGGATTATATTATTTCTACCTTTTTTCGTGTTTTAATACAATTTTTTATTTCAAGGTTGGAGAGGTAACAGTCGTCTCTAAAGAACTAAGGTCTTCACTTGATGTAGTAGAAGCTACTTACAGAGGGAGGGCCGCCAATCAAGTGAACACGTGATTATTGTGCTCGAATTCTTTATTTATGATAGTATTAACTCAAAATAAGTTATTCATTTTGACAATTTTGCATTTACATGGGATTATATTATTTCTACCTTTTTTCGTGTTTTAATACAATTTTCTATTTCAGGGTTGGAGAAGTAACAGTCGTCTCCAGAGAACTAAGGTCTTCCCTGGATGTAATAGAAGCGACCAACGGAGGGAGGGCCGCCAATCAAGTGAACACTTAATTATTGTGCTAGAATTCTTAATTTATGATAGTATTAACTCAAAATAAGTTATTCATTTTGACAATTTTGCATTTACATGGGATTATATTATTTCTACCTTTTTTTGTGTTTTAATACAATTTTCTATTTCAGGGTTGGAGAAGTAACAGTCGTCTCTACAGAACTAAGGTCTTCACTTGATGTAGTAGAAGCTACTTACAGAGGGAGGGCCGCCAATCTAGTCAACACGTGATTATTGTGCTAGAATTCTTAATTTATGATAGTATTAACTCAAAATAAGTTATTCATTTTGACAAATTTTCATTTACATGGGATTATATTATTTCTACCTTTTTTCGTGTTTTAATACAATTTTCTATGTCAGGGTTGGAGAAGTAACAGTCGTCTCTACAGAACTAAGGTCTTCACTTGATGTAGTAGAAGCTACTTACAGAGGGAGGGCCGCCAATCAAGTGAACACGTGATTATTGTGCTAGAATTCTTAATTTATGATAGTATTAACTCAAAATAAGTTATTCATTTTGACAATTTTGCATTTACATGGGATTATATTATTTCTACCTTTTTTTGTGTTTTAATACAATTTTCTATTTCAGGGTTGGAGAAGTAACAGTCATCTCTACAGAACTAAGGTCTTCACTTGATGTAGAAGAAGCTACTTACAGAGGGAGGGCCGCCTATCAAGTGAACACGTGATTATTGTGCTCGAATTCTTAGTTTATGATAGTATTAACTCAAAATAAGTTATTCATTTTGAAAATTTTGCATTTACATGGGATTATATTATTTCTACCTTTTTTCGTGTTTTAATACAATTTTCTATTTCAGGGTTGGAGAAGTAACAGTCGTCTCTACAGAACTAAGGTCTTCACTTGATGTAGTAGAAGCTACTTACAGAGGGAGGGCCGCCAATCAAGTGAACACGTGATTATAGTGCTCGAATTCTTAATTTATGATAGTATTAACTCAAAATAAGTTATTCATTTTGACAATTTTGCATTTACATGGGATTATATTATTTCTACCTTTTTTCGTGTTTTAATACAATTTTCTATTTCATGGTTGGAGAAGTAACAGTCGTCTCCACAGAACTAAGATCTTCCCTGGATGTAATAGAAGCGACCAATGGAGAGAGGGCCGCCAATCAAGTGAACACTTAATTATTGTGCTAGAATTCTTAATTTATGATAGTATTAACTCAAAATAAGTTATTCATATTGACAATATTGCATTTACATTGGATTATATTATTTCGACCTTTTTTCGTGTTTTAATACAATTTTTTATTTCAGGGTTGGAGAGGTAACAGTTGTCTCTAAAGAACTAAGGTCTTCACTTGATGTAGTAGAAGCTACTTACAGAGGGAGGGCCGCCAATCAAGTGAACACGTGATTATTGTGCTCGAATTCTTTATTTATGATAGTATTAACTCAAAATAAGTTATTCATTTTGACAATTTTGCATTTACATGGGATTATATTATTTCTACCTTTTTTTCGTGTTTTAATACAATTTTCTATTTCAGGGTTGGAGAAGTAACAGTCGTCTCCACAGAACTAATGTCTTCCCTGGATGTAATAGAAGCGACCAACGGAGGGAGGGCCGCCAATCAAGTGAACACTTAATTATTGTGCTAGAATTCTTAATTTATGATAGTATTAACTCAAAATAAGTTACTAATTTTGACAATTTTGCATTTACATGGGATTATATTATTTCTACCTTTTTTCGTGTTTTAATACAATTTTCTATTTCAGGGTTGGAGAAGTAACAGTCGTCTCTACAGAACTAAGGTCTTCACTTGATGTAGTAGAAGCTTCTTACAGAGGGAGGGCCGCCAATCAAGTAAACACGTGATTATTGTGCTAGAATTCTTAATTTATGATAGTATTAACTCAAAATAAGTTATTCATTTTGACAATTTTTCATTTACATTGGATTATATTATTTCTACCTTTTTTCGTGTTTTAATACAATTTTCTATTTCAGGGTTGGAGAAGTAACAGTCGTCTCTACAGAACTAAGGTCTTCACTTGATGTAGTAGAAGCTTCTTACAGAGGGAGGGCCGCCAATCAAGTAAACACGTGATTATTGTGCTCGAATTCTTTATTTATGATAGTATTAACTCAAAATAAGTTATTCATTTTCACAATTTTGCATTTATATGGGATTATATTATTTCTACCTTTTTTCGAATTTTAATACAATTTTCTATTTCAGGGTTGGAGAAGTAACAGTCGTCTCCAGAGAACTAAGGTCTTCCCTGGATGTAATAGAAGCGACCAACGGAGGGAGGGCCGCCAATCAAGTGAACACTTAATTATTGTGCTAGAATTCTTAATTTATGATAGTATTAACTCAAAATAAGTTATTCATTTTGACAATTTTGCATTTACATGGGATTATATTATTTTTACCTTTTTTTGTGTTTTAATACAATTTTCTATTTCAGGGTTGGAGAAGTAACAGTCGTCTCTACAGAACTAAGGTCTTCAATTGATGTAGTAGAAGCTATTTACAGAGGGAGGGCCGCCAATCAAGTCAACACGTGATTATTGTGCTAGAATTCTTAATTTATGATAGTATTAACTCAAAATAAGTTATTCATTTTGACAATTTTTCATTTACATGGGATTATATTATTTCTACCTTTTTTCGTGTTTTAATACAATTTTCTATGTCAGGGTTGGAGAAGTAACAGTCGTCTCTACAGAACTAAGGTCTTCACTTGATGTAGTAGAAGCTACTTACAGAGGGAGGGCCGCCATTCAAGTGAACACGTGATTATTGTGCTAGAATTCTTAATTTATGATAGTATTAACTCAAAATAAGTTATTCATTTTGACAATTTTGCATTTACATGGGATTATATTATTTCTACCTTTTTTTGTGTTTTAATACAATTTTCTATTTCAGGGTTGGAGAAGTAACAGTCATCTCTACAGAACTAAGGTCTTCACTTGATGTAGTAGAAGCTACTTACAGAGGGAGGGCCGCCTATCAAGTGAACACGTGATTATTGTGCTCGAATTCTTAGTTTATGATAGTATTAACTCAAAATAAGTTATTCATTTTGACAATTTTGCATTTACATGGGATTATATTATTTCTACCTTTTTTCGTGTTTTAATACAATTTTCTATTTCAGGGTTGGAGAAGTAACAGTAGTCTCTACAGAACTAAGGTCTTCACTTGATGTAGTTGAAGCAACTTACAGAGGGAGGGCCGCCAATCAAGTGATCACGTGATTATTATGCTCGAATTTTTAATTTATAATAGTATTAACTCAAAATAGGTTATTCATTTTGACAATTTTGCATTTACATGGGATTATATTATTTCTACCTTTTTTCGTGTTTAAATACAATTATCTAGTTCAGGGTTGTAGAAGTAACAGTCGTCTCCACAGAACTAAGGTCTTCACTGGATGTAGTAGAAGCGACCAAAGGAGGGAGGGCCGCCAATCAAGTGAACACGTAATTATTGTGCTAGAATTCTTAATTTATGATAGTATTAACTCAAAATAAGTTATTCATTTTGACAATTTTGCATTGACATGGGATTATATTATTTCTACCTTTTTTCGTGTTTTAATACAATTTTCTAATTCAGGGTTGGAGAAGTAACAGTCGTCCCCACAGAACTAAGGTCTTCACTGGATGTAGTAGAAGCGACCAACGGAGGGAGGGCCGCCAATCAAGTGAACACGTGATTATTGTGCTCGAATTCTTAATTTATGATAGTATTAACTCAAAATAAGTTATTCATTTTGATAATTTTGCATTTACATGGGATTATATTATTTCTACCTTTTTTCGTGTTTTAATACAATTTTCTATTTCAGGGTTGGAGAAATACCAGTCGTCCCCACAGAACTAAGGTCTTCACTAGATGTACTAGAAGCTACTTACAGAGGGAGGGCCGCCAATCAAGTGAACACGTGATTATTGTGCTAGAATTCTTAATTTATGATAGTATTAACTCAAAATAAGTTATTCAACTTTGAAATTCTGCAATTTACATGGGATTATATTATTTCTAGCTTTTTTCGTGTTTAAATACAATTTTCTGATTCAGGGTTGGAGAAGTAACAGTCGTCTCCACAGAACTAAGGTCTTCACTGGATGTAGTAGAAGCTACTTACAGAGGGAGGGCCGCCAATCAAGTAAACACGTGATTATTGTGCTCGAATTCTTAATTTATGATAGTATTAACTAAAATAAGTTATTCATTTTGACAATTTTGCATTTACATGGGATTATATGATTTCTACCTTTTTTCGTGTTTTAATACAATTTTCTATTTCAGGGTTGGAGAAGTAACAGTCGTCCCCACAGAACTAAGGTCTTCACTAGATGTAGTAGAAGCTACTTACAGAGGGAGGGCCGCCAATCAAGTGAACACGTGATTATTGTGCTAGAATTCTTAATTTATGATAGTATTAACTCAAAATAAGTTATTCAACTTTGAAATTCTGCAATTTACATGGGATTATATTATTTCTACCTTTTTTCGTGTTTAAATACAATTTTCTGATTCAGGGTTACAGAAGTAACAGTCGTCTCCACAGAACTAAGGTCTTCACTGGATGTAGTAGAAGCTACTTACAGAGGGAGGGCCGCCAATCAAGTAAACACGTGATTATTGTGCTCGAATTCTTAATTTATGATAGTATTAACTCAAAATAAATTATTCATTTTGACAATTTTGCATTGACATGGGGTTACATAATTCTACCTTTTTTCGTGTTTTAATACAATATTCTATTTCAGGGTTAGAGGAACAGTCGTCTCCACAGAACTAAGGTCTTCACTGGATGTAGGAGAAGCTACTTACAGAGGGAGGGCCGCCAATCAAGTGAACACGTGATTATTGTGCTCGAATTCTTAATTTATGATAGTATTAACTCAAAATAAGTTATTCAATTTGACAATTTTGCATTTACATGGGATTATATGATTTCTACCTTTTTTCGTGTTTAAATACAATTTTCTAATTCAGGGTTGGAGAAGTAACAGTCGTCTCCACAGAACTAAGGTCTTCACTGGATGTAGTAGAAGCTACTTACAGAGGGAGGGCCGCCAATCAAGTGAACACGTAATTATTGTGCTAGAATTCTTAATTTATGATAGTATTAACTCAAAATATGTTATTCATTTTGACAATTTTGCATTTACATGGGATTATATTATTTCTACCTTTTTTTGTGTTTTAATACAATTTTCTATTTCAGGGTTGGAGAAGTAACAGTCATCTCTACAGAACTAAGGTCTTCACTTGATGTAGTTGAAGCAACTTACAGAGGGAGGGCCGCCAATCAAGTGATCACGTGATTATTACGCTCGAATTTTTAATTTATAATAGTATTAACTCAAAATAGGTTATTCATTTTGACAATTTTGCATTTACATGGGATTATATTATTTCTACCTTTTTTCGTGTTTAAATACAATTATCTATTTCAGGGTTGTAGAAGTAACAGTCGTCTCCACAGAACTAAGGTCTTCACTGGATGTAGTAGAAGCGACCAAAGGAGGGAGGGCCGCCAATCAAGTGAACACGTAATTATTGTGCTAGAATTCTTAATTTATGATAGTATTAACTCAAAATAAGTTATTCATTTTGACAATTTTGCATTGACATGGGATTATATTATTTCTACCTTTTTTCGTGTTTTAATACAATTTTCTAATTCAGGGTTGGAGAAGTAGCAGTCGTCCCCACAGAACTAAGGTCTTCACTGGATGTAGTAGAAGCTACTTACAGAGGGAGGGCCGCCAATCAAGTAAACACGTGATTATTGTGCTCGAATTCTTAATTTATGATAGTATTACCTCAAAATAAATTATTCATTTTGACAATTTTGCATTGACATGGGGTTACATGATTCTACCTTTTTTCGTGTTTTAATACAATATTCTATTTCAGGGTTAGAGGAACAGTCGTCTCCACAGAACTAAGGTCTTCACTGGATGTAGTAGAAGCTACTTACAGAGGGAGGGCCGCCAATCAAGTGAACACGTGATTATTGTGCTCGAATTCTTAATTTATGATAGTATTAACTCAAAATAAGTTATTCAATTTGACAATTTTGCATTTACATGGGATTATATGATTTCTACCTTTTTTCGTGTTTAAATACAATTTTCTAATTCAGGGTTGGAGAAGTAACAGTCGTCTCCACAGAACTAAGGTCTTCACTGGATGTAGTAGAAGCTACTTACAGAGGGAGGGCCGCCAATCAAGTAAACACATGATTATTGTGCTCGAATTCTTAATTTATGATAGTATTAACTCAAAATAAGTTATTCATTTTGACAATTATGCATTTACATGGGATTATATGATTTCTACCTTTTTTCGTGTTTTAATACAATTTTCTATTTCAGGGTTGGAGAAGTAACAGTCGTCTCCACAGAACTAAGGTCTTCACTGGATGTAGTAGAAGCTACTTACAGAGGGAGGGCCGCCAATCAAGTGAACATGTGATTATTGTGCTCGAATTCTTAATTTATGATAGTATTAACTCAAAATAAGTTATTCATTTTGACAATTTTGCATTTACATGGGATTATATTATTTCTACCTTTTTTCGTGTTTTAATACAATTTTCTATTTCAGGGTTGGAGAAGTAACAGTCGTCTCCACAGAACTAAGGTCTTCACTGGATGTAGTAGAAGCTACTTACAGAGGGAGGGCCGCCAATCAAGTGAACACATGATTATTGTGCTAGAATTCTTAATTTATGATAGTATTAACTCAAAATAAGTTATTCATTTTGACAATTTTGCATTTACATTGGATTATATTATTTCTACCTTTTTTCATGTTTTAATACAATTTTCTATTTCAGGGTTACAGAAGTAACAGTCGTCTCCACAGAACTAAGGTCTTCACTGGATGTAATAGAAGGGACCAACAGAGGGAGGGCCGCCAATCAAGTGAACACGTAATTATTGTGCTAGAATTCTTAATTTATGATAGTATTAACTCAAAATAAGTTATTCATTTTGACAATTTTGCATTTACATGGGAATATATTATTTCTACCTTTTTTCGTGTTTCAATACAATTTTCTGATTCAGGGTTGGAGAAGTAACAGTCGTCTCCACAGAACTAAGGTCTTCACTGGATGTAGTAGAAGCTACTTACAGAGGGAGGGCGGCCAATCAAGTAAACATGTGATTATTGTGCTCGAATTCTTAATTTA
Organism: Sympetrum striolatum; assembly: GCA_947579665.1. Lineage (NCBI taxonomy): Eukaryota > Metazoa > Arthropoda > Insecta > Odonata > Libellulidae > Sympetrum > Sympetrum striolatum. The sequence goes on from OX388341.1 coordinate 104,573,427, forward strand.
TGATAGTATTAACTCAAAATAAGTTATTCATTTTGACAATTTTGCATTTACATGGGATTATATGATTTCTACCTTTTTTCGTGTTTTAATAGAATATTCTATTTCAGGGTTAGAGGAACAGTCGTCTCCACAGAACTAAGGTCTTCACTGGATGTAGTAGAAGCTACTTACAGAGGGAGGCCCGCCAATCAAGTGAACACGTGATTATTGTGCTCGAATTCTTAATTTATGATAGTATTAACTCAAAATAAGTTATTCAATTTGACAATTTTGCATTTACATGGGATTATATGATTTCTACCTTTTTTCGTGTTTAAATACAATTTTCTAATTCAGGGTTGGAGAAGTAACAGTCGTCTCCACAGAACTAAGGTCTTCACTGGATTTTAGTAGAAGCTACTTACAGAGGGAGGGCCGCCAATCAAGTAAACACGTGATTATTGTGCTCGAATTCTTAATTTATGATAGTATTAACTTAAAATAAGTTATTCATTTTGACAATTTTGCATTTTCATGGGATTATATGATTTCTACCTTTTTTCGTGTTTTAATACAATTTTCTATTTCAGGGTTGGAGAAGTAACAGTCGTCTCCACAGAACTAAGGTCTTCACTGGATGTAGTAGAAGCTACTTACAGAGGGAGGGCCGCAAATCAAGTGAACACGTGATTATTGTGCTCGAATTCTTAATTTATGATAGTATTAACTCAAAATAAGTTATTCATTTCTACAATTTTGCATTTACATGGGATTATATTATTTCTACCTTTTTTCGTGTTTTAATACAATTTTCTATTTCAGGGTTGGAGAAGTAACAGTCGTCTCCACAGAACTAAGGTCTTCACTGGATGTAGTAGAAGCTACTTACAGAGGGAGGGCCGCCAATCAAGTGAACACGTGATTATTGTGCTAGAATTCTTAATTTATGATAGTATTAACTCGAAATAATTTATTCATTTTGACAATTTTGCATTTAAAAGGGATTATATTATTTCTACCTTTTTTCGTGTTTTAATACAATTTTCTAATTCAGGGTTGGAGAAGTAACAGTCGTCTCCACAGAACTAAGGTCTTCACTGGATGTAGTAGAAGCTACTTACAGAGGGAGGGCCGCCAATCAAGTGAACACGTGATTATTGTGCTCAAATTCTTAATTTATGATAGTATTAACTCAAAATAAGTTATTCATTTTGACAATTTTGCATTTACATGCGATTATATTATTTCTACCTTTTTTCGTGTTTTAATACAATTTTCTAATTCAGGGTTGGAGAAGTAACAGTCGGCTCCACAGAACTAAGGTCTTCACTGGATGTAGTAGAAGCTACTTACAGAGGGAGGGCCGCCAATCAAGTGAACACGTGATTATTGTGCTCGAATTCTTAATTTATCATAGTATTAACTTAAAATAAGTTATTCATTTTGACAATTTTGCATTTTCATGGGATTATATGATTTCTACCTTTTTTCGTGTTTTAATACAATTTTCTATTTCAGGGTTGGAGAAGTAACAGTCGTCTCCACAGAACTAAGGTCTTCACTGGATGTAGTAGAAGCTACTTACAGAGGGAGGGCCGCAAATCAAGTGAACACGTGATTATTGTGCTCGAATTCTTAATTTATGATAGTATTAACTCAAAATAAGTTATTCATTTCGACAATTTTGCATTTACATGGGATTATATTATTTCTACCTTTTTTCGTGTTTTAATGCAATTTTCTATTTCAGGGTATGAGAAGTAACAGTCGTCTCCACAGAACTAAGGTCTTCACTGGATGTAGTAGAAGCTACTTACAGAGGGAGGGCCGCCAATCAAGTGAACACGTGATTATTGTGCTAGAATTCTTAATTTATGATAGTATTAACTCGAAATAATTTATTCATTTTGACAATTTTGCATTTAAAAGGGATTATATTATTTCTACCTTTTTTCGTGTTTTAATACAATTTTCTAATTCAGGGTTGGAGAAGTAACAGTCGTCTCCACAGAACTAAGGTCTTCACTGGATGTAGTAGAAGCTACTTACAGAGGGAGGGCCGCCAATCAAGTGAACACGTGATTATTGTGCTCAAATTCTTAATTTATGATAGTATTAACTCAAAATAAGTTATTCATTTTGACAATTTTGCATTTACATGGGATTATATTATTTCTACCTTTTTTCGTGTTTTAATACAATTTTCTAATTCAGGGTTGGAGAAGTAACAGTCGGCTCCACAGAACTAAGGTCTTCACTGGATGTAGTAGAAGCTACTTACAGAGGGAGGGCCGCCAATCAAGTGAACACGTGATTATTGTGCTCGAATTCTTAATTTATCATAGTATTAACTCAAAATAAGTTATTCATTTTGACAATTTTGCATTTACATGGGATTATATTATTTCTACTTTTTTTCGTGTTTTAATACAATTTTCTATTTCAGGGTTGGAGCAGTAACATTCGTCTCCACAGAACTAAGGTCTTCACTGGATGTAGTAGAAGCGACCAATGGAGGGAGGGCCGCCAATCAAGTGAACACGTAATTATTGTGCTAGAATTCTTAATAAATGATAGTATTAACTCAAAATAAGTTATTCATTTTGACAATTTTTTTCATTTACATGGGATTATATTATTTCTACCTTTTTTCGTGTTTTAATACAATTTTCTATTTCAGGGTTGGAGAAGTAACAGTCGTCCCCACAGAACTAAGGTCTTCACTAGATGTAGTAGAAGCTACTTACAGAGGGAGGGCCGCCAATCAAGTGAACACGTGATTATTGTGCTCGAATACTTAATTTATGATAGTATTAACTCAAAATAAGTTATTAAACTTTGAAATTCTGCAATTTACATGGGATTATATTATTTCTACCTTTTTCCTGTTTTAATACAATTTTCTATTTCAGGGTTGGAGAAGTAACAGTCGTCTCCACAGAACTAAGGTCTTCACTGGATGTAGTAGAAGCGACCAACGGAGGGAGGGCCGCCAATCAAGTGAACACGTAATTATTGTGCTAGAATTCTTAATTTATGATAGTATTAACCCAAAATAAGTTATTCATTTTGACAATTTTGCATTTACATGGGATTATACTATTTCTACCTTTTTTCGTGTTTTAATACAATTTTCTATTTCAGGGTTGGAGAAGTAACAGTCGTCTCCACAGAACTAAGGTCTTCCCTGGATGTAATAGAAGCGACCAATGGAGAGAGGGCCGCCAATCAAGTGAACACTTAATTATTGTGCTAGAATTCTTAATTTATGATAGTATTAACTCAAAATAAGTTATTCATTTTGACAATATTGCATTTACATGGGATTATATTATTTCTACCTTTTTTCGTGTTTTAATACAATTTTTTATTTCAGGGTTGGAGAGGTAACAGTCGTCTCTAAAGAACTAAGGTCTTCACTTGATGTAGTAGAAGCTACTTACAGAGGGAGGGCCGCCAATCAAGTGAACACGTGATTATTGTGCTCGAATTCTTTATTTATGATAGTATTAACTCAAAATAAGTTATTCATTTTGACAATTTCGCATTTACATGGGATTATATTATTTCTACCTTTTTTTCGTGTTTTAATACAATTTTCTATTTCAGGGTTGGAGAAGTAACAGTCGTCTCCACAGAACTAAGGTCTTCCCTGGATGTAATAGAAGCGACCAACAGAGGGAGGGCCGCCAATCAAGTGAACACTTAATTATTGTGCTAGAATTCTTAATTTATGATAGTATTAACTCAAAATAAGTTACTAATTTTGACAATTTTGCATTTACATGGGATTATATTATTTCTACCTTTTTTTGTGTTTTAATACAATTTTCTATTTCAGGGTTGGAGAAGTAACAGTCGTCTCTACAGAACTAAGGTCTTCACTTGATGTAGTAGAAGCTACTTACAGAGGGAGGGCCGCCAATCAAGTCAACACGTGATTATTGTGCTAGAATTCTTAATTTATGATAGTATTAACTCAAAATAAGTTATTCATTTTGACAATTTTTCATTTACATGGGATTATATTATTTCTACCTTTTTTCGTGTTTTAATACAATTTTCTATGTCAGGGTTGGAGAAGTAACACTCGTCTCTACAGAACTAAGGTCTTCACTTGATGTAGTAGAAGCTACTTACAGAGGGAGGGCCGCCAATCAAGTGAACACGTGATTATTGTGCTAGAATTCTTAATTTATGATAGTATTAACTCAAAATAAGTTATTCATTTTGACAATTTTGCATTTACATAGGATTATATTATTTCTACCTTTTTTTGTGTTTTAATACAATTTTCTATTTCAGGGTTGGAGAAGTAACAGTCATCTCTACAGAACTAAGGTCTTCACTTGATGTAGTAGAAGCTACTTACAGAGGGAGGGCCGCCTATCAAGTGAACACGTGATTATTGTGCTCGAATTCTTAGTTTATGATAGTATTAACTCAAAATAAGTTATTCATTTTGACATTTTTGTATTTACATGGGATTATATTATTTCTACCTTATTTCGTGTTTTAATGCAATTTTCTATTTCAGGGTTGGAGAAGTAACAGTCGTCTCTACAGAACTAAGGTCTTCACTTGATGTAGTAGAAGCTACTTACAGAGGGAGGGCCGCCAATCAAGTGAACACGTGATTATAGTGCTCGAATTCTTAATTTATGATAGTATTAACTCAAAATAAGTTATTCATTTTGACAATTTTGCATTTACATGGGATTATATTATTTCTACCTTTTTTCGTGTTTTAATACAATTTTCTATTTCAGGGTTGGAGAAGTAACAGTTGTCTCTACAGAACTAAGGTCTTCACTTGATTTAGTAGAAGCTACTTACAGAGGGAGGGCCGCCAATCAAGTGAACATGTAATTATTGTGCTCGAAATCTTAATTTATGATAGTATTAACTAAAAATAAGTTATTCATTTTGACAATTTTGCATTTACATGGGATTATATTATTTCTACCTTTTTTCGTGTTTTAATACAATTTTCTATTTCAGGGTTACAGAAGTAACAGTCGTCTCCACAGAACTAAGGTCTTCACTGGATGTAATAGAAGCGACCAACGGAGGGAGGGCCGCCAATCAAGTGAACACGTAATTATTGTGCTAGAATTCTTAATTTATGATAGTATTAACTCAAAATAAGTTATTCATTTTGACAATTTTGCATTTACATGGGAATATATTATTTCTACCTTTTTTCGTGTTTCAATACAATTTTCTATTTCAGGGTTGGAGAAGTAACAGTCGTCTCCACAGAACTAAGGTCTTCACTGGATATAGTAGAAGCGACCAACGGAGGGAGGGCCGCCAATCAAGTGAACACGTAATTATTGTGCTAGAATTCTTAATTTATGATAGTATTAACTCAAAATAAGTTATTCATTTTGACAATTTTGCATTTACATGGGATTATATTATTTCTACCTTTTTTCGTGTTTTAATACAATTTTCTATTTCAGGGTTGGAGAAGTAACAGTCGTCTCTACAGAACTAAGGTCTTCACTTGATGTAGTTGAAGCAACTTACAGAGGGAGGGCCGCCAATCAAGTGATCACGTGATTATTACGCTCGAATTTTTAATTTATAATAGTATTAACTCAAAATAGGTTATTCATTTTGACAATTTTGCATTTACATGGGATTATATTATTTCTAGCTTTTTTCGTGTTTAAATACAATTATCTATTTCAGGGTTGTAGAAGTAACAGTCGTCTCCACAGAACTAAGGTCTTCACTGGATGTAGTAGAAGCGACCAAAGGAGGGAGGGCCGCCAATCAAGTGAACACGTAATTATTGTGCTAGAATTCTTAATTTATAATAGTATTAACTCAAAATAAGTTATTCATTTTGACAATTTTGCATTGACATGGGATTATATTATTTCTACCTTTTTTCGTGTTTTAATACAATTTTCTAATTCAGGGTTGGAGAAGTAACAGTCGTCCCCACAGAACTAAGGTCTTCACTGGAAGTAGTAGTAGCGACCAACGGAGGGAGGGCCGCCAATCAAGTGAACACGTGATTATTGTGCTTGAATTCTTAATTTATGATAGTATTAACTCAAAATAAGTTATTCATTTTGACAATTTTGCATTTACATGGGATTATATTATTTCTACCTTTTTTCGTGTTTTAATACAATTTTCTATTTCAGGGTTGGAGAAGTACCAGTCGTCCCCACAGAACTAAGGTCTTCACTAGATGTACTAGAAGCTACTTACAGAGGGAGGGCCGCCAATCAAGTGAACACGTGATTATTGTGCTAGAATTCTTAATTTATGATAGTATTAACTCAAAATAAGTTATTCAACTTTGAAATTCTGCAATTTACATGGGATTATATTATTTCTAGCTTTTTTCGTGTTTAAATACAATTTTCTGATTCAGGGTTGGAGAAGTAACAGTCGTCTCCACAGAACTAAGGTCTTCACTGGATGTAGTAGAAGCTACTTACAGAGGGAGGGCCGCCAATCAAGTAAACACGTGATTATTGTGCTCGAATTCTTAATTTATGATAGTATTAACTAAAATAAGTTATTCATTTTGACAATTTTGCATTTACATGGGATTATATGATTTCTACCTTTTTTCGTGTTTTAATACAATTTTCTATTTCAGGGTTGGAGAAGTAACAGTCGTCCCCACAGAACTAAGGTCTTCACTAGATGTAGTAGAAGCTACTTACAGAGGGAGGGCCGCCAATCAAGTGAACACGTGATTATTGTGCTAGAATTCTTAATTTATGATAGTATTAACTCAAAATAAGTTATTCAACTTTGAAATTCTGCAATTTACATGGGATTATATTATTTCTACCTTTTTTCGTGTTTAAATACAATTTTCTGATTCAGGGTTACAGAAGTAACAGTCGTCTCCACAGAACTAAGGTCTTCACTGGATGTAGTAGAAGCTACTTACAGAGGGAGGGCCGCCAATCAAGTAAACACGTGATTATTGTGCTCGAATTCTTAATTTATGATAGTATTAACTCAAAATAAATTATTCATTTTGACAATTTTGCATTGACATGGGGTTATATGATTCTACCTTTTTTTGTGTTTTAATACAATATTCTATTTCAGGGTTAGAGGAACAGTCGTCTCCACAGAACTAAGGTCTTCACTGGATGTAGTAGAAGCTACTTACAGAGGGAGGGCCGCCAATCAAGTGAACACGTGATTATTGTGCTCGAATTCTTAATTTATGATAGTATTAACTCAAAATAAGTTATTCAATTTGACGATTTTTCATTTACATGGGATTATATGATTTCTACCTTTTTTCGTGTTTAAATACAATTTTCTAATTCAGGGTTGGAGAAGTAACAGTTGTCTCCACAGAACTAAGGTCTTCACTGGATGTAGTAGAAGCTACTTACAGAGGGAGGGCTGCCAATCAAGTAAACACGTGATTATTGTGCTCGAATTCTTAATTTATGATAGTATTAACTCAAAATAAGTTATTCATTTTGACAATTTTGCATTTTCATGGGATTATATGATTTCTACCTTTTTTCGTGTTTTAATACAATTTTCTATTTCAGGGTTGGAGAAGTAACAGTCGTCTCCACAGAACTAAGGTCTTCACTGGATGTAGTAGAAGCTACTTACAGAGGGAGGGCCGCCAATCAAGTGAACACGTGATTATTGTGCTAGAATTCTTAATTTATGATAGTATTAACTCGAAATAATTTATTCATTTTGACAATTTTGCATTTAAAAGGGATTATATTATTTCTACCTTTTTTCGTGTTTTAATACAATTTTCTAATTCAGGGTTGGAGAAGTAACAGTCGTCTCCACAGAACTAAGGTCTTCACTGGATGTAGTAGAAGCTACTTACAGAGGGAGGGCCGCCAATCAAGTGAACACGTGATTATTGTGCTCAAATTCTTAATTTATGATAGTATTAACTCAAAATAAGTTATTCATTTTCACAATTTTGCATTTACATGGGATTATATTATTTCTACCTTTTTTCGTGTTTTAATACAATTTTCTAATTCACGGTTGGAGAAGTAACAGTCGTTTCCACAGAACTAAGGTCTTCACTGGATGTAGTAGAAGCTACTTACAGAGGGAGGGCCGCCAATCAAGTGAACACGTGATTATTGTGCTCGAATTCTTAATTTATCATAGTATTAACTCAAAATAAGTTATTCATTTTGACAATTTTGCATTTACATGGGATTATATTATTTCTACTTTTTTTCGTGTTTTAATACAATTTTCTATTTCAGGGTTGGAGCAGTAACATTTTTCTCCACAGAACTAAGGTCTTCACTGGATGTAGTAGAAGCGACCAATGGAGGGAGGGCCGCCAATCAAGTGAACACGTAATTATTGTGCTAGAATTCTTAATAAATCATAGTATTAACTCAAAATAACTTATTCATTTTGACAATTTTGCATTTACATGGGATTATATTATTTCTACCTTTTTTCGTGTTTTAATACAATTTTCTATTTCAGGGTTGGAGAAGTAACAGTCGTCCCCACAGAACTAAGGTCTTCACTAGATGTTGTAGTAGCTACTTACAGAGGGAGGGCCGCCAATCAAGTGAACACGTGATTATTGTGCTCGAATACTTAATTTATGATAGTATTAACTCAAAATAAGTTATTAAACTTTGAAATTCTGCAATTTACATGGGATTCTATTATTTCTACCTTTTTTCCTGTTATAATACAATTTTCTATTTCAGGGTTGGAGAAGTAACAGTCGTCTCCACAGAACTAAGGTCTTCACTGGATGTAGTAGAAGCGACCAACGGAGGGAGGGCCGCCAATCAAGTGAACACGTAATTATTGTGCTAGAATTCTTAATTTATGATAGTATTAACTCAAAATAAGTTATTCATTTTGACAATTTTGCATTTACATGGGATTATATTATTTCTACCTTTTTTCGTGTTTTAATACAATTTTCTATTTCAGGGTTGGAGAAGTAACAGTCGTCTCCACAGAACTAAGGTCTTCCCTGGATGTAATAGAAGCGACCAATGGAGAGAGGGCTGCCAATCAAGTGAACACTTAATTATTGTGCTAGAATTCTTAATTTATGATAGTATTAACTCAAAATAAGTTATTCATTTTGACAATATTGCATTTACATGGGATTATATAATTTCTACTTTTTTTCGTGTTTTAATACAATTTTTTATTTCAGGGTTGGAGAGGTAACAGTCGTCTCTAAAGAACTAAGGTCTTCACTTGATGTAGTAGAAGCTACTTACAGAAGGAGGGCCGCCAATCAAGTGAACACGTGATTATTGTGCTCGAATTCTTTATTTATGATAGTAATAACTCAAAATAAGTTATTCATTTTGACAATTTCGCATTTACATGGGATTATATTATTTCTACCTTTTTTTCGTGTTTTAATACAATTTTCTATTTCAGGGTTGGAGAAGTAACAGTCGTCTCCACAGAACTAAGGTCTTCCCTGGATGTAATAGAAGCGACCAACGGAGGGAGGGCCGCCAATCAAGTGAACACTTAATTATTGTGCTAGAATTCTTAATTTATGATAGTATTAACTCAAAATAAGTTACTAATTTTGACAATTTTGCATTTACATGGGATTATATTATTTCTACCTTTTTTTGTGTTTTAATACAATTTTCTATTTCAGGGTTGGAGAAGTAACAGTCGTCTCTACAGAACTAAGGTCTTCACTTGATGTAGTAGAAGCTACTTACAGAGGGAGGGCCGCCAATCAAGTCAACACGTGATTATTGTGCTAGAATTCTTAATTTATGATAGTATTAACTCAAAATAAGTTATTCATTTTGACAATTTTTCATTTACATGGGATTATATTATTTCTACCTTTTTTCGTGTTTTAATACAATTTTCTATTTCAGGGTTGGAGAAGTAACAGTCGTCTCTACAGAACTAAGGTCTTCACTTGATGTAGTAGAAGCTTCTTACAGAGGGAGGGCCGCAAATCATGTAAACACGTGATTATTGTGCTAGAATTCTTAATTTATGATAGTATTAACTCAAAATAAGTTATTCATTTTGACAATTTTTCATTTACATGGGATATATTATTTCTACCTTTTTTCGTGTTTTAATACAATTTTCTATTTCAGGGTTGGAGAAGTAACAGTCGTCTCCACAGAACTAAGGTTTTCACTGGATGTAGTAGAAGCGACCAATGGAGGGAGGGCCGCCAATCAAGTGAACACGTAATTATTGTGCTAGAATTCTTAATTTATGATAGTATTAACTCAAAATAAGTTATTTATTTTGACAATTTTGCATTTACATGGGATTATATTATTTCTACCTTTTTTCCATTTTTAATACAATTTTCTATTTCATGGTAGGAGAAGTAACAGTCGTCTCTACAGAACTAAGGTCTTTACTTGATGTAGTAGAAGCTACTTACAGAAGGAGGGCCGCCAATCAAGTGAACAAGTGATTATTATGCTAGAATTCTTAATTTATGATAGTATTAACTCAAAATAAGTTATTCATTTTGACAATATTGCATTTACATGGGATTATATTATTTCTACCTTTTTTCGTGTTTTAATACAATTTTGTATTTCAGGGTTGGAGAAGTAACAGTCGTCTGTACAGAACTAAGGTATTCACTTGATGTAGTAGAAGCTACTTACAGAGGGAGGTCCACCAATCAAGTGAACACGTGATTATTGTGCTCGAATTCTTAATTTATGATAGTATTAACTCAAAATAAGTTATTAAACTTTGAAATTCAGCAATTTACATGGGATTATATTATTTCTACCTTTTTTCCTGTTTTAATACAATTTTCTATTTCAGGGTTGGAGAAGTAACAGTCGTCTCTACAGAACTAAGGTCTTCACTGGATGTAGTAGAAGCGACCAACGGAGGGAGGGCTGCCAATCAAGTGAACACGTAATTATTGTGCTAGAATTCTTAATTTATGATAGTATTACCTCAAAATAAGTTATTCATTTCGACAATTTTGCATTTACATGGGATTATATTATTTCTACCTTTTTTCGTGTTTTAATACAATTTTCTATTTCAGGGTTGGAGTAGTAACAGTCGTCTCCACAGAACTAAGGTCTTCCCTGGATGTAATAGAAGCGACCAACGGAGGGAGGGCCGCCAATCAAGTGAACACTTAATTATTGTGCTAGAATTCTTAATTTATGATAGTATTAACTCAAAATAAGTTATTCATTTTGACAATATTGCATTTACATGGGATTATATTATTTCTACCTTTTTTTCGTGTTTTAATACAATTTTCTATTTCAGGGTTGGAGATGTATCAGTTGTCTCCACAGAAATAAGGTCTTCACTTGATGTAGTAGAAGCTAATTACAGAGGGAGGGCCGCCAATCAAGTGAACACGTGATTATAGTGCTAGAATTCTTAATTTATCATAGTACTAACTCAAAATAAGTTATTAAACTTTGAAATTCTGCAATTTACATGGGATTATATTATTTCTACCTTTTTTCGTGTTTTAATACAATTTTCTATTTCAAGGATGGAGAAGTAACAGTCGTCTCTACAGAACTAAGGTCTTCACTTGATGTAGTAGAAGCTACTTACAGAGGGAGGGCCGCCAATCAAGTGAACACGTGATTATTGTGCTAGAATTCTTAATTTATGATAGTATTAACTCAAAATAAGTTATTCATTTTGACAATTTTTCATTTACATGGGATTATATTATTTCTACCTTTTTTCGTGTTTTAATACAATTTTCTATTTCAGGGTTGGAGAAGTAACAGTCGTCTCCACAGAACTAAGGTCTTCCCTGGATGTAGTAGAAGCGACCAACAGAGGGAGGGCCGCCAATCAAGTGAACACGTAATTATTGTGCTAGAATTCTTAATTTATGATAGTATTAACTCAAAATAAGTTATTCATTTTGACAATTTTGCATTTACATGGGATTATATTATTTCTACCTTTTTTCGTGTTTTAATACAATTTTCTATTTCAGGGTTGGAGAAGTAACAGTCGTCTCCACAGAACTAAGGTCTTCCCTGGATGTAGTAGAAGCGACCAACGGAGGGAGGGCCGCCTATCAAGTGAACACGTGATTATTGTGCTCCAAATCTTAATTTATGATAGTATTAACTCAAAATAAGTTATTCATTTTGACAATTTTGCATTTACAATGGATTATATTATTTCTACGTTTTTTTGTGTTTTAATACAATTTTCTATTTCAGGGTTTGAGAAGTAACATTCGTCTCTACAGAACTAAGGTCTTCACTTGATGTAGTAGAAGCTACTTACAGAGGGAGGGCCGCCTATCAAGTGAACACGTGATTATTGTGCTCGAATTCTTAATTTATGATAGTATTAACTGAAAATAAGTTATTCATTTTGACAATTTTGCATTTACATGGGATTATATTATTTCTACCTTTTTTTGTGTTTAAATACAATTTTCTATTTCAGGGTTGGAGAAGTAACAGTCGTCTCCACAGAACTAAGGTCTTCACTGGATGTAGTAGAAGCGACCAACGGACGGAGGGCCGCCAATAAGTGAACACGTAATTATTGTGCTAGAATTCTCATTTTATGATAGTATTAACTCAAAATAAGTTATTCATTTTGACAATTTTGCATTTACATGGGATTATATTATTTCTACCTTTTTTCGTGTTTTAATACAATTTTCTTTTTCAGGGTTGGAGAAGTAACAGTCGTCTCTACAGAACTAAGGTCTTCACTTGATGCAGTAGAAAATACTTACAGAGGGAGGGCCGCCAATCAAGTGAATACAAGATTATTGTGCTCAAATTCTTAATTTATGATAGTATTAACTCAAAATAAGTTATTCATTTTGACAATTTTGCATTAACATGGGATTATATGATTTCTACCTTTTTTCGTGTTTTAATACAATTTTCTATTTCAGGGTTGGAGAAGTATCAGTCGTCTCCACAGAACTAAGGTCTTCACTGGATGTAGTAGTAGCTACTTACAGAGGGAGGGCCGCCAATCAAGTGAACACGTGATTATTGTGCTCGAATTCTTAATTTATGATAGTATTAACTCAAAATAAGTTATTTATTTTGACAATTTTGCATTTACATGGGATTATATTATTTCTACCTTTTTTCCATTTTTAATACAATTTTCTATTTCATGGTAGGAGAAGTAACAGTCGTCTCTACAGAACTAAGGTCTTTACTTGATGTAGTAGAAGCTACTTACAGAAGGAGGGCCGCCAATCAAGTGAACAAGTGATTATTATGCTAGAATTCTTAATTTATGATAGTATTAACTCAAAATAAGTTATTCATTTTGACAATATTGCATTTACATGGGATTATATTATTTCTACCTTTTTTCGTGTTTTAATACAATTTTGTATTTCAGGGTTGGAGAAGTAACAGTCGTCTGTACAGAACTAAGGTATTCACTTGATGTAGTAGAAGCTACTTACAGAGGGAGGTCCACCAATCAAGTGAACACGTGATTATTGTGCTCGAATTCTTAATTTATGATAGTATTAACTCAAAATAAGTTATTAAACTTTGAAATTCAGCAATTTACATGGGATTATATTATTTCTACCTTTTTTCCTGTTTTAATACAATTTTCTATTTCAGGGTTGGAGAAGTAACAGTCGTCTCTACAGAACTAAGGTCTTCACTGGATGTAGTAGAAGCGACCAACGGAGGGAGGGCTGCCAATCAAGTGAACACGTAATTATTGTGCTAGAATTCTTAATTTATGATAGTATTACCTCAAAATAAGTTATTCATTTCGACAATTTTGCATTTACATGGGATTATATTATTTCTACCTTTTTTCGTGTTTTAATACAATTTTCTATTTCAGGGTTGGAGTAGTAACAGTCGTCTCCACAGAACTAAGGTCTTCCCTGGATGTAATAGAAGCGACCAACGGAGGGAGGGCCGCCAATCAAGTGAACACTTAATTATTGTGCTAGAATTCTTAATTTATGATAGTATTAACTCAAAATAAGTTATTCATTTTGACAATATTGCATTTACATGGGATTATATTATTTCTACCTTTTTTTCGTGTTTTAATACAATTTTCTATTTCAGGGTTGGAGATGTATCAGTTGTCTCCACAGAAATAAGGTCTTCACTTGATGTAGTAGAAGCTAATTACAGAGGGAGGGCCGCCAATCAAGTGAACACGTGATTATAGTGCTAGAATTCTTAATTTATCATAGTACTAACTCAAAATAAGTTATTAAACTTTGAAATTCTGCAATTTACATGGGATTATATTATTTCTACCTTTTTTCGTGTTTTAATACAATTTTCTATTTCAAGGATGGAGAAGTAACAGTCGTCTCTACAGAACTAAGGTCTTCACTTGATGTAGTAGAAGCTACTTACAGAGGGAGGGCCGCCAATCAAGTGAACACGTGATTATTGTGCTAGAATTCTTAATTTATGATAGTATTAACTCAAAATAAGTTATTCATTTTGACAATTTTTCATTTACATGGGATTATATTATTTCTACCTTTTTTCGTGTTTTAATACAATTTTCTATTTCAGGGTTGGAGAAGTAACAGTCGTCTCCACAGAACTAAGGTCTTCCCTGGATGTAGTAGAAGCGACCAACAGAGGGAGGGCCGCCAATCAAGTGAACACGTAATTATTGTGCTAGAATTCTTAATTTATGATAGTATTAACTCAAAATAAGTTATTCATTTTGACAATTTTGCATTTACATGGGATTATATTATTTCTACCTTTTTTCGTGTTTTAATACAATTTTCTATTTCAGGGTTGGAGAAGTAACAGTCGTCTCCACAGAACTAAGGTCTTCCCTGGATGTAGTAGAAGCGACCAACGGAGGGAGGGCCGCCTATCAAGTGAACACGTGATTATTGTGCTCCAAATCTTAATTTATGATAGTATTAACTCAAAATAAGTTATTCATTTTGACAATTTTGCATTTACAATGGATTATATTATTTCTACGTTTTTTTGTGTTTTAATGCAATTTTCTATTTCAGGGTTGGAGAAGTAACATTCGTCTCTACAGAACTAAGGTCTTCACTTGATGTAGTAGAAGCTACTTACAGAGGGAGGGCCGCCTATCAAGTGAACACGTGATTATTGTGCTCGAATCCTTAATTTATGATAGTATTAACTGAAAATAAGTTATTCATTTTGACAATTTTGCATTTACATGGGATTATATTATTTCTACCTTTTTTTGTGTTTAAATACAATTTTCTATTTCAGGGTTGGAGAAGTAACAGTCGTCTCCACAGAACTAAGGTCTTCACTGGATGTAGTAGAAGCGACCAACGGACGGAGGGCCGCCAATAAGTGAACACGTAATTATTGTGCTAGAATTCTCATTTTATGATAGTATTAACTCAAAATAAGTTATTCATTTTGACAATTTTGCATTTACATGGGATTATATTATTTCTACCTTTTTTCGTGTTTTAATACAATTTTCTTTTTCAGGGTTGGAGAAGTAACAGTCGTCTCTACAGAACTAAGGTCTTCACTTGATGCAGTAGAAAATACTTACAGAGGGAGGGCCGCCAATCAAGTGAATACAAGATTATTGTGCTCAAATTCTTAATTTATGATAGTATTAACTCAAAATAAGTTATTCATTTTGACAATTTTGCATTAACATGGGATTATATGATTTCTACCTTTTTTCGTGTTTTAATACAATTTTCTATTTCAGGGTTGGAGAAGTATCAGTCGTCTCCACAGAACTAAGGTCTTCACTGGATGTAGTAGTAGCTACTTACAGAGGGAGGGCCGCCAATCAAGTGAACACGTGATTATTGTGCTCGAATTCTTAATTTATGATAGTATTAACTCAAAATAAGTTATTCATTTTGACAATTTTGCATTTACATGGGATTATATTATTTCTACCTTTTTTTGTGTTTTAATACAATTTTCTATTTCAGGGTTGGAGAAGTAACAGTCGTCCCCACAGAACTAAGGTCTTCACTAGATGTAGTAGAAGCTACTTACAGAGGGAGGGCCGCCAATCAAGTGAACACGTGATTATTGTGCTAGAATTCTTAATTTATGATAGTATTAACTCAAAATAAGTTATTCAACTTTGAAATTCTGCAATTTACATGGGATTATATTATTTCTAGCTTTTTTCGTGTTTAAATACAATTTTCTGATTCATGGTTGGAGAAGTAACAGTCGTCTCCACAGAACTAAGGTCTTCACTGGATGTAGTAGAAGCTACTTACAGAGGGAGGGCCGCCAATCAAGTAAACACGTGATTATTGTGCTCGAATTCTTAATTTATGATAGTATTAACTCAAAATAAGTTATTCATTTTGACAATTTTGCATTTACATGGGATTATATGATTTCTACCTTTTTTCGTGTTTTAATACAATATTCTATTTCAGGCTCAGAGGAACAGTCGTCTCCACAGAACTAAGGTCTTCACTAGATGTAGTAGAAGCTACTTACAGAGGGAGGGCCGCCAATCAAGTGAACACGTGATTATTGTGCTCGAATTCTTAATTTATGATAGTATTAACTCAAAATAAGTTATTCATTTTGACAATTTTGCATTTACATGGGATTATATGATTTCTACCTTTTTTCGTGTTTTAATACAATATTCTATTTCAGGCTCAGAGGAACAGTCGTCTCCACAGAACTAAGGTCTTCACTGGATGTAGTAGAAGCTACTTACAGAGGGAGGGCCGCGAATCAAGTAAACACGTGATTATTGTGCTCGAATTCTTAATTTATGATAGTATTAACTCAAAATAAGTTATTCATTTTGACAATTTTGCATTTACATGGGATTATATGATTTCTACCTTTTTTCGTGTTTTAATACAATTTTCTATTTCAGGGTTGGAGAAGTAACATTCGTCTCCACAGAACTAAGGTCTTCACTGGATTTAGTAAAAGCTACTTACAGAGGGAGGGCTGCCAATCAAGTGAACACGTGATTATTGTGCTCGAATTCTTAATTTATGATAGTATTAACTCAAAATAAGTTATTCATTTTGACAATTTTGCATTTACATGGGATTATATTATTTCTACCTTTTTTCGTGTTTTAATACAATTTTCTATTTCAGGGTTGGAGAAGTAACAGTCGTCTCCACAGAACTAAGGTCTTCACTGGATGTAGTAGAAGCTACTTACAGAGGGAGGGCCGCCAATCAAGTGAACACGTAATTATTGTGCTAGAATTCTTAATTTATGATAGTATTAACTCAAAATAAGTTATTCATTTTGACAATTTTGCATTTACATGGGATTATATTATTTCTACCTTTTTTCGTGTTTTAATACAATTTTCTAATTCGGCGTTGGAGAAGTAACAGTTGTCTCCACAGAACTAAGGTCTTCACTGGATGTAGTAGAAGCTACTTACAGAGGGAGGGCCGCCAATCAAGTGAACACGTGATTATTGTGTTCAAATTCTTAATTTATGATAGTATTAACTCAAAATAAGTTATTCATTTTGACAATCTTGCATTTACATGGGATTATATTATTTCTACTTTTTTTCGTGTTTTAATACAATTTTCTATTTCAGGGTTGGAGAAGTAACAGTCGTCTCTACAGAACTAAGGTCTTCACTTGATGTAGTTGAAGAACTTACAGAGGGAGGGCCGCCAATCAAGTGATCACTTGATTATTACGCTCGAATTTTAGATTTATAATAGTATTAACTCAAAATAGGTTATTCATTTTGACAATTTTGCATTTACATGGGATTATATTATTTCTACCTTTTTTCGTGTTTAAATACAATTATCTATTTCAGGGTTGTAGAAGTAACAGTCGTCTCCACAGAACTAAGGTCTTCACTGGATGTAGTAGAAGCGACCAAAGGAGGGAGGGCCGCCAATCAAGTGAACACGTAATTATTGTGGTAGAATTCTTAATTTATGATAGTATAAACTCAAAATAAGTTATTCATTTTGACAATTTTGCTTTGACATGGGATTATATTATTTCTACCTTTTTTCGTATTTTAATACAATTTTCTAATTCAGGGTTGGAGAAGTAACAGTCGTCCCCACAGAACTAAGGTCTTCACTGGATGTAGTAGAAGCGACCAACGGAGGGAGGGCCGCCAATCAAGTGAACACGTGATTATTGTGCTCGAATTCTTAATTTATGATAGTATTAACTCAAAATAAGTTATTCATTTTGACAATTTTGCATTTACATTGGATTATATTATTTCTACCTTTTTTCGTGTTTTAATACAATTTTCTATTTCAGGGTTGGAGAAGTACCAGTCGTCCCCACAGAACTAAGGTCTTCACTAGATGTAGTAGAAGCTACTTACAGAGGGAGGGCCGCCAATCAAACGAACACGTGATTATTGTGCTAGAATTCTTAATTTATGATAGTATTAACTCAAAATAAGATATTCAACTTTGAAATTCTGCAATTTACATGGGATTATATTATTTCTACCTTTTTTCGTGTTTAAATACAATTTTCTGATTCAGGGTTACAGAAGTAACAGTCGTCTCCACAGAACTAAGGTCTTCACTTGGATGTAGTAGAAGCTACTTACAGAGGGAGGGCCGCCAATCAAGTGAACACGTGATTAATGTGCTAGAATTCTTAATTTATGATAGTATTCACTCAAAATAAGTTATTCAACTTTGAAATTCTGCAATTTACATGGGATTATATTACTGGTAGCTTTTTTCGTGTTTAAATACAATTTTCTGATTCAGGGTTGGAGAAGTAACAGTCGTCTCCACAGAACTAAGGTCTTCACTGGATGTAGTAGAAGCTACTTACAGAGGGAGGGCTGCCAATCAAGTAAACACGTGATTATTGTGCTCGAATTCTTAATTTATGATAGTATTAACTCAAAATAAGTTATTCATTTTGACAATTTTGCATTTACATGGGATTATATGATTTCTACCTTTTTTCGTTTTTTAATACAATATTCTATTTCAGGGTTAGAGGAACAGTCGTCTCCACAGAACTAAGGTCTTCACTGGATGTAGTAGAAGCTACTTACAGAGGGAGGGCCGCCAATCAAGTGAACACGTGATTATTGTGCTCGAATTCTTAATTTATGATAGTATTAACTCAAAATAAGTTATTCAATTTGACAATTTTGCATTTACATGGGATTATATGGTTTCTACCTTTTTTCGTGTTTAAATACAATTTTCTAATTCAGGGTTGGAGAAGTAACAGTTGTCTCCACAGAACTAAGGTCTTCACTGGATGTAGTAGAAGCTACTTACAGAGGGAGGGCCGCCAATCAAGTAAACACATGATTATTGTGCTCGAATTCTTAATTTATGATAGTATTAACTCAAAATAAGTTATTCATTTTGACAATTTTGCATTTACATGGGATTATATGATTTCTACCTTTTTTCGTGTTTTAATACAATTTTCTTATTCAGGGTTGGAGAAGTAACAGTCGTCTCCACAGAACTAAGGTCTTCACTGGATGTAGTAGAAGCTACTTACAGAGGGAGGGCCGCCAATCAAGTGAACACGTGATTATTGTGCTCGAATTCTTAATTTATGATAGTATTAACTCAAAATAAGTTATTCATTTTGACAATTTTGCATTTACATGGGATTATATTATTTCTACCTTTTTTCGTGTTTTAATACAATTTTCTATTTCAGGGTTGGAGAAGTAACAGTCGTCTCCACAGAACTAAGGTCTTCACTGGATGTAGTAGAAGCTACTTACAGAGGGAGGGCCGCCAATCAAGTGAACACATGATTATTGTGCTAGAATTCTTAATTTATGATAGTATTAACTCAAAATAAGTTATTCATTTTGACAATTTTGCATTTACATGGGATTATATTATTTCTACCTTTTTTCGTGTTTTAATACAATTTTCTATTTCAGGGTTACAGAAGTAACAGTCGTCTCCACAGAACTAAGGTCTTCACTAGATGTAATAGAAGCGACCAACGGAGGGAGGGCCGCTAATCAAGTGAACACGTAATTATTGTGCTAGAATTCTTAATTTATGATAGTATTAACTCAAAATAAGTTATTCATTTTGACAATTTTGCATTTACATGGGAATATATTATTTCTACCTTTTTTCGTGTTTCAATACAATTTTCTGATTCAGGGTTGGAGAAGTAACAGTCGTCTCCACAGAACTAAGGTCTTCACTGGATGTAGTAGAAGCTACTTACAGAGGGAGGGCGGCCAATCAAGTAAACACGTGATTATTGTGCTCGAATTCTTAATTTATGATAGTATGAACTCAAAATAAGTTATTCATTTTGACAATTTTGCATTTACATGGGATTATATGATTTCTACCTTTTTTCGTGTTTTAATACAATATTCTATTTCAGGGTTAGAGGAACAGTCGTCTCCACAGAACTAAGGTCTTCACTGGATGTAGTAGAAGCTACTTACAGAGGGAGGGCCGCCAATCAAGTGAACACGTGATTATTGTGCTCGAATTCTTAATTTATGATAGTATTAACTCAAAATAAGTTATTCAATTTGACAATTTTGCATTAAGATGGGATTATATGATTTCTACCTTTTTTCGTGTTTAAATACAATTTTCTAATTCAGGGTTGGAGAAGTAACAGTCGTCTCCACAGAACTAAGGTCTTCACTGGATTTTAGTAGAAGCTACTTACAGAGGGAGGGCCGCCAATCAAGTAAACACGTGATTATTGTGCTCGAATTCTTAATTTATGATAGTATTAACTCAAAATAAGTTATTCATTTCGACAATTTTGCATTTACATGGGATTATATGATTTCTACCTTTTTTCGTGTTTTAATACAATTTTCTATTTCAGGGTTGGAGAAGTAACAGTCGTCTCCACAGAACTAAGGTCTTCACTGGATGTAGTAGAAGCTACTTACAGAGGGAGGGCCGCCAATCAAGTAAACACGTGATTATTGTGCTAGAATTCTTAATTTATGATAGTATTAACTCAAAATAAGTTATTCATTTTGACAATTTTTCATTTACATGGGATTATATTATTTCTACTTTTTTTCGTGTTTTAATACAATTTTCTATTTCAGGGTTGGAGCAGTAACATTCGTCTCCACAGAACTAAGGTCTTCACTGGATGTAGTAGAAGCGACCAATGGAGGGAGGGCCGCCAATCAAGTGAACACGTAATTATTGTGCTAGAATTCTTAATAAATGATAGTATTAACTCAAAATAAGTTATTCATTTTGACAATTTTGCATTTACATCGGATTATATTATTTCTACCTTTTTTCGTGTTTTAATACAATTTTCTATTTCAGGGTTGGAGAAGTAACAGTCGTCCCCACAGAACTAAGGTCTTCACTAGATGTAGTAGTAGCTACTTACAGAGGGAGGGCCGCCAATCAAGTGAACACGTGATTATTGTGCTCGAATACTTAATTTATGATAGTATTAACTCAAAATAAGTTATTAAACTTTGAAATTCTGCAATTTACATGGGATTATATTATTTCTACCTTTTTTCCTGTTTTAATACAATTTTCTAATTCAGGGTTGGAGAAGTAACAGTCGTCTCCACAGAACTAAGGTCTTCACTGGATGTAGTAGAAGCGACCAACGGAGGGAGGGCCGCCAAACAAGTGAACACGTAATTATTGTGCTAGAATTCTTAATTTATGATAGTATTAACTCAAAATAAGTTATTCATTTTGACAATTTTGCATTTACATGGGATTATATTATTTCTACCTTTTTTCATGTTTTAATACAATTTTCTATTTCAGGGTTGGAGAAGTAACAGTCGTCTCCAAAGAACTAAGGTCTTCCCTGGATGTAATAGAAGCGACCAATGGAGAGAGGGCTGCCAATCAAGTGAACACTTAATTATTGTGCTAGAATTCTTAATTTATGATAGTATTAACTCAAAATAAGTTATTCATTTTGACAATATTGCATTTACATGGGATTATATTATTTCTACCTTTTTTCGTGTTTTAATACAATTTTTTATTTCAGGGTTGGAGAGGTAACAGTCGTCTCTAAAGAACTAAGGTCTTCACTTGATGTAGTAGAAGCTACTTACAGAAGGAGGGCCGCCAATCAAGTGAACACGTGATTATTGTGCTCGAATTCTTTATTTATGATAGTAATAACTCAAAATAAGTTATTCATTTTGACAATTTTGCATTTACATGGGATTATATTATTTCTACCTTTTTTTCGTGTTTTAATACAATTTTCTATTTCAGGGTTGGAGAAGTAACAGTCGTCTCCACAGAACTAAGGTCTTCCCTGGATGTCATAGAAGCGACCAACGGAGGGAGGGCCGCCAATCAAGTGAACACTTAATTATTGTGCTAGAATTCTTAATTTATGATAGTATTAACTCAAAATAAGTTACTAATTTTGACAATTTTGCATTTACATGGGATTATATTATTTCTACCTTTTTTTGTGTTTTAATACAATTTTCTATTTCAGGGTTGGAGAAGTAACAGTCGTCTCTACAGAACTAAGGTCTTCACTTGATGTAGTAGAAGCTACTTACAGAGGGAGGGCCGCCAATCAAGTCAACACGTGATTATTGTGCTAGAATTCTTAATTTATGATAGTATTAACTCAAAATAAGTTATTCATTTTGACAATTTTTCATTTACATGGGATTATATTATTTCTACCTTTTTTCGTGTTTTAATACAATTTTCTATTTCAGGGTTGGAGAAGTAACAGTCGTCTCTACAGAACTAAGGTCTTCACTTGATGTAGTAGAAGCTTCTTACAGAGGGAGGGCCGCCAATCAAGTAAACACGTGATTATTGTGCTAGAATTCTTAATTTATGATAGTATTAACTCAAAATAAGTTATTCATTTTGACAATTTTTCATTTACATGGGATATATTATTTCTACCTTTTTTCGTGTTTTAATACAATTTTCTATTTCAGGGTTGGAGAAGTAACAGTCGTCTCCACAGAACTAAGGTTTTCACTGGATGTAGTAGAAGCGACCAACGGAGGGAGGGCCGCCAATCAAGTGAACACGTAATTATTGTGCTAGAATTCTTAATTTATGATAGTATTAACTCAAAATAAGTTATTTATTTTGACAATTTTGCATTTACATGGGATTACATTATTTCTACCTTTTTTTGTGTTTTAATACAATTTTCTATTTCAGGGTTGGAGAAGTAACAGTCATCTCTACAGAACTAAGGTCTTCACTTGATGTAGTAGAAGCTACATACAGAGGGAGGGCCGCCTATCAAGTGAACACGTGATTATTGTGCTCGAATTCTTAGTTTATGATAGTATTAACTCAAAATAAGTTATTCATTTTGACAATTTTGCATTTACATGGGATTATATTATTTCTACCTTTTTTCGTGTTTTAATACAATTTTCTATTTCAGGGTTGGAGAAGTAACAGTCGTCTCTACAGAACTAAGGTCTTCACTTGATGTAGTAGAAGCTACTTACAGAGGGAGGGCCGCCAATCAAGTGAATACGTAATTATTGTGCTAGAATTCTTAATTTATCATAGTATTAACTCAAAATAAGTTATTCATTTTGACAATTTTGCATTTACATGGGATTATATTATTTCTACCTTTTTTTGTGTTTTAATACAATTTTCTATTTCAGGGTTGGAGAAGTAACAGTCGTCTCTACAGAACTATGGTCTTCACTGGATGTAGAAGAAGCGACCAACGGAGGGAGGGCCGCCAATCAAGTGAACACGTAATTATTGTGCTAGAATTCTTAATTTATGATAGTATTAACTCAAAATAAGTTATTCATTTTGACAATTTTGCATTTACATGGGATTATATTATTTCTACCTTTTTTCGTGTTTTAATACAATTTTCTATTTCAGGGTTGGAGATGTATCAGTTGTCTCCACAGAACTAAGGTCTTCACTTGATGTAGTAGAAGCTAATTACAGAGGGAGGGCCGCCAATCAAGTGAACACGTGATTATTGTGCTAGAATTCTTAATTTATCATAGTACTAACTCAAAATAAGTTATTAAACTTTGAAATTCTGCAATTTACATGGGATTATATTATTTCTACCTTTTTTCGTGTTTTAATACAATTTTCTATTTCAAGGATGGAGAAGTAACAGTCGTCTCTACAGAACTAAGGTCTTCACTTGATGTAGTAGAAGCTACTTACAGAGTGAGGGCCGCCAATCAAGTGAACACGTGATTATTGTGCTAGAATTCTTAATTTATGATAGTATTAACTCAAATAAGTTATTCATTTTGACAATTTTTCATTTACATGGGATTATATTATTTCTACCTTTTTTCCTGTTTTAATACAATTTTCTATTTCAGGGTTGGAGAAGTAACAGTCGTCTCCACAGAACTAAGGTCTTCCCTGGATGTAGTAGAAGCGACCAACGGAGGGAGGGCCGCCAATCAAGTGAACAGGTAATTATTGTGCTAGAATTCTTAATTTATGATAGTATTAACTCAAAATAAGTTATTCATTTTGACAATTTTGCATTTACATGGGATTATATTATTTCTACCTTTTTTCGTGTTTTAATACAATTTTCTATTTCAGGGTTGGAGAAGTAACAGTCGTCTCCACAGAACTAAGGTGTTCCCTGGATGTAGTAAAAGCGACCAACGGAGGGAGGGCCACCAATCAAGTGAACACGTAATTATTGTGCTAGAATTCTTAATTTATGATAGTATTAACTCAAAATAAGTTATTCATTTTGACAATTTTGCATTTACATGGGATTATATTATTTCTACCTTTTTTCGTGTTTTAATACAATTTTCTATTTCAAGGTAGGAGAAGTAACAGTCGTCTCTACAGAACTAAGGTCTTCACTTGATGTAGTAGAAGCTACTTACAGAGGGAGGGACGCCAATCAAGTGAACACGTGATTATTGTGCTAGAATTCTTAATTTATGATAGTATTAACTCAAAATAAGTTATTCATTTTGACAATTTTTCATTTACAAGGGATTATATTATTTCTACCTTTTTTCGTGTTTTAATACAATTTTCTATTTCAGGGTTGGAGAAGTAACAGTCATCTCCACAGAACTAAGGTCTTCACTGGATGTAGTAGAAGCGACCAACGGAGGGAGGGCCGCCAATCAAGTGAACACGTAATTATTGTGCTAGAATTCTTAATTTATGATAGTATTAACTCAAAATAAGTTATTCATTTTGACAATTTTGCATTTACATGGGATTGTATTATTTCTACCTTTTTTCGTGTTTTAATACAATTTTCTATTTCAGGGTTGGAGAAGTAACAGTCGTCTCTACAGAACTAAGGTCTTCACTGGATGTAGTAGAAGCGACCAACGGAGGGAGGGCCGCCAATCAAGTGAACACGTAATTATTGTGCTAGAATTCTTAATTTATGATAGTATTAACTCAAAATAAGTTATTCATTTTGACAATTTTGCATTTACATGGGATTATATTATTTCTACCTTTTTTCGTGTTTTAATACAATTTTCTATTTTAGGGTTGGAGAAGTAACAGTCGTCTCTACAGAACTAAGGTCTTCACTTGATGTAGTAGAAGCTACTTACAGAGGGAGGGCCGCCTATCAAGTGAACACGTGATTATTGTGCTCGAATTCTTAATTTATGATAGTATTAACTTAAAATAAGTTATTCATTTTGACAATTTTGCATTTACATGGGATTATATTATTTCTAGGTTTTTTTGTGTTTTAATACAATTTTCTATTTCAGGGTTGGAGAAGTAAAATTCGTCTCTACAGAACTAAGGTCTTCACTTGATGTAGTAGAAGCTACTTACAGAGGGAGGGCCACCTATCAAGTGAACACGTGATTATTGTGCTCGAATTCTTAATTTATGATAGTATTAACTGAAAATAAGTTATTCATTTTGACAATTTTGCATTTACATGGGATTATATTATTTCTACCTTTTTTCGTGTTTTAATACAATTTTCTATTTCAGGGTTGGAGAAGTAACAGTCGTCTCCACAGAACTAAGGTCTTCACTGGATGTAGTAGAAGCTACTTACAGAGGGAGGGCCGCCAATCAAGTGAACACATGATTATTGTGCTAGAATTCTTAATTTATGATAGTATTAACTCAAAATAAGTTATTCATTTTGACAATTTTGCATTTACATGGGATTATATTATTTCTACCTTTTTTCGTGTTTTAATACAATTTTCTATTTCAGGGTTACAGAAGTAACAGTCGTCTCCACAGAACTAAGGTCTTCACTAGATGTAATAGAAGCGACCAACGGAGGGAGGGCCGCCAATCAAGTGAACACGTAATTATTGTGCTAGAATTCTTAATTTATGATAGTATTAACTCAAAATAAGTTATTCATTTTGACAATTTTGCATTTACATGGGAATATATTATTTCTACCTTTTTTCGTGTTTCAATACAATTTTCTGATTCAGGGTTGGAGAAGTAACAGTCGTCTCCACAGAACTAAGGTCTTCACTGGATGTAGTAGAAGCTACTTACAGAGGGAGGGCGGCCAATCAAGTAAACACGTGATTATTGTGCTCGAATTCTTAATTTATGATAGTATGAACTCAAAATAAGTTATTCATTTTGACAATTTTGCATTTACATGGGATTATATGATTTCTACCTTTTTTCGTGTTTTAATACAATATTCTATTTCAGGGTTAGAGGAACAGTCGTCTCCACAGAACTGAGGTCTTCACTGGATGTAGTAGAAGCTACTTACAGAGGGAGGGCCGCCAATCAAGTGAACACGTGATTATTGTGCTCGAATTCTTAATTTATGATAGTATTAACTCAAAATAAGTTATTCAATTTGACAATTTTGCATTAAGATGGGATTATATGATTTCTACCTTTTTTCGTGTTTAAATACAATTTTCTAATTCAGGGTTGGAGAAGTAACAGTCGTCTCCACAGAACTAAGGTCTTCACTGGATTTTAGTAGAAGCTACTTACAGAGGGAGGGCCGCCAATCAAGTAAACACGTGATTATTGTGCTCGAATTCTTAATTTATGATAGTATTAACTCAAAATAAGTTATTCATTTCGACAATTTTGCATTTACATGGGATTATATGATTTCTACCTTTTTTCGTGTTTTAATACAATTTTCTATTTCAGGGTTGGAGAAGTAACAGTCGTCTCCACAGAACTAAGGTCTTCACTGGATGTAGTAGAAGCTACTTACAGAGGGAGGGCCGCCAATCAAGTAAACACGTGATTATTGTGCTAGAATTCTTAATTTATGATAGTATTAACTCAAAATAAGTTATTCATTTTGACAATTTTTCATTTACATGGGATTATATTATTTCTACTTTTTTTCGTGTTTTAATACAATTTTCTATTTCAGGGTTGGAGCAGTAACATTCGTCTCCACAGAACTAAGGTCTTCACTGGATGTAGTAGAAGCGACCAATGGAGGGAGGGCCGCCAATCAAGTGAACACGTAATTATTGTGCTAGAATTCTTAATAAATGATAGTATTAACTCAAAATAAGTTATTCATTTTGACAATTTTGCATTTACATCGGATTATATTATTTCTACCTTTTTTCGTGTTTTAATACAATTTTCTATTTCAGGGTTGGAGAAGTAACAGTCGTCCCCACAGAACTAAGGTCTTCACTAGATGTAGTAGTAGCTACTTACAGAGGGAGGGCCGCCAATCAAGTGAACACGTGATTATTGTGCTCGAATACTTAATTTATGATAGTATTAACTCAAAATAAGTTATTAAACTTTGAAATTCTGCAATTTACATGGGATTATATTATTTCTACCTTTTTTCCTGTTTTAATACAATTTTCTAATTCAGGGTTGGAGAAGTAACAGTCGTCTCCACAGAACTAAGGTCTTCACTGGATGTAGTAGAAGCGACCAACGGAGGGAGGGCCGCCAATCAAGTGAACACGTAATTATTGTGCTAGAATTCTTAATTTATGATAGTATTAACTCAAAATAAGTTATTCATTTTGACAATTTTGCATTTACATGGGATTATATTATTTCTACCTTTTTTCATGTTTTAATACAATTTTCTATTTCAGGGTTGGAGAAGTAACAGTCGTCTCCAAAGAACTAAGGTCTTCCCTGGATGTAATAGAAGCGACCAATGGAGAGAGGGCTGCCAATCAAGTGAACACTTAATTATTGTGCTAGAATTCTTAATTTATGATAGTATTAACTCAAAATAAGTTATTCATTTTGACAATATTGCATTTACATGGGATTATATTATTTCTACCTTTTTTCGTGTTTTAATACAATTTTTTATTTCAGGGTTGGAGAGGTAACAGTCGTCTCTAAAGAACTAAGGTCTTCACTTGATGTAGTAGAAGCTACTTACAGAAGGAGGGCCGCCAATCAAGTGAACACGTGATTATTGTGCTCGAATTCTTTATTTATGATAGTAATAACTCAAAATAAGTTATTCATTTTGACAATTTTGCATTTACATGGGATTATATTATTTCTACCTTTTTTTCGTGTTTTAATACAATTTTCTATTTCAGGGTTGGAGAAGTAACAGTCGTCTCCACAGAACTAAGGTCTTCCCTGGATGTAATAGAAGCGACCAACGGAGGGAGGGCCGCCAATCAAGTGAACAGGTAATTATTGTGCTAGAATTCTTAATTTATGATAGTATTAACTCAAAATAAGTTATTCATTTTGACAATTTTGCATTTACATGGGATTATATTATTTCTACCTTTTTTCGTGTTTTAATACAATTTTCTATTTCAGGGTTGGAGAAGTAACAGTCGTCTCCACAGAACTAAGGTGTTCCCTGGATGTAGTAAAAGCGACCAACGGAGGGAGGGCCACCAATCAAGTGAACACGTAATTATTGTGCTAGAATTCTTAATTTATGATAGTATTAACTCAAAATAAGTTATTCATTTTGACAATTTTGCATTTACATGGGATTATATTATTTCTACCTTTTTTCGTGTTTTAATACAATTTTCTATTTCAAGGTAGGAGAAGTAACAGTCGTCTCTACAGAACTAAGGTCTTCACTTGATGTAGTAGAAGCTACTTACAGAGGGAGGGACGCCAATCAAGTGAACACGTGATTATTGTGCTAGAATTCTTAATTTATGATAGTATTAACTCAAAATAAGTTATTCATTTTGACAATTTTTCATTTACAAGGGATTATATTATTTCTACCTTTTTTCGTGTTTTAATACAATTTTCTATTTCAGGGTTGGAGAAGTAACAGTCATCTCCACAGAACTAAGGTCTTCACTGGATGTAGTAGAAGCGACCAACGGAGGGAGGGCCGCCAATCAAGTGAACACGTAATTATTGTGCTAGAATTCTTAATTTATGATAGTATTAACTCAAAATAAGTTATTCATTTTGACAATTTTGCATTTACATGGGATTGTATTATTTCTACCTTTTTTCGTGTTTTAATACAATTTTCTATTTCAGGGTTGGAGAAGTAACAGTCGTCTCTACAGAACTAAGGTCTTCACTGGATGTAGTAGAAGCGACCAACGGAGGGAGGGCCGCCAATCAAGTGAACACGTAATTATTGTGCTAGAATTCTTAATTTATGATAGTATTAACTCAAAATAAGTTATTCATTTTGACAATTTTGCATTTACATGGGATTATATTATTTCTACCTTTTTTCGTGTTTTAATACAATTTTCTATTTTAGGGTTGGAGAAGTAACAGTCGTCTCTACAGAACTAAGGTCTTCACTTGATGTAGTAGAAGCTACTTACAGAGGGAGGGCCGCCTATCAAGTGAACACGTGATTATTGTGCTCGAATTCTTAATTTATGATAGTATTAACTTAAAATAAGTTATTCATTTTGACAATTTTGCATTTACATGGGATTATATTATTTCTAGGTTTTTTTGTGTTTTAATACAATTTTCTATTTCAGGGTTGGAGAAGTAAAATTCGTCTCTACAGAACTAAGGTCTTCACTTGATGTAGTAGAAGCTACTTACAGAGGGAGGGCCACCTATCAAGTGAACACGTGATTATTGTGCTCGAATTCTTAATTTATGATAGTATTAACTGAAAATAAGTTATTCATTTTGACAATTTTGCATTTACATGGGATTATATTATTTCTACCTTTTTTCGTGTTTTAATACAATTTTCTATTTCAGGGTTGGAGAAGTAACAGTCGTCTCCACAGAACTAAGGTCTTCACTGGATGTAGTAGAAGCTACTTACAGAGGGAGGGCCGCCAATCAAGTGAACACATGATTATTGTGCTAGAATTCTTAATTTATGATAGTATTAACTCAAAATAAGTTATTCATTTTGACAATTTTGCATTTACATGGGATTATATTATTTCTACCTTTTTTCGTGTTTTAATACAATTTTCTATTTCAGGGTTACAGAAGTAACAGTCGTCTCCACAGAACTAAGGTCTTCACTAGATGTAATAGAAGCGACCAACGGAGGGAGGGCCGCCAATCAAGTGAACACGTAATTATTGTGCTAGAATTCTTAATTTATGATAGTATTAACTCAAAATAAGTTATTCATTTTGACAATTTTGCATTTACATGGGAATATATTATTTCTACCTTTTTTCGTGTTTCAATACAATTTTCTGATTCAGGGTTGGAGAAGTAACAGTCGTCTCCACAGAACTAAGGTCTTCACTGGATGTAGTAGAAGCTACTTACAGAGGGAGGGCGGCCAATCAAGTAAACACGTGATTATTGTGCTCGAATTCTTAATTTATGATAGTATGAACTCAAAATAAGTTATTCATTTTGACAATTTTGCATTTACATGGGATTATATGATTTCTACCTTTTTTCGTGTTTTAATACAATATTCTATTTCAGGGTTAGAGGAACAGTCGTCTCCACAGAACTGAGGTCTTCACTGGATGTAGTAGAAGCTACTTACAGAGGGAGGGCCGCCAATCAAGTGAACACGTGATTATTGTGCTCGAATTCTTAATTTATGATAGTATTAACTCAAAATAAGTTATTCAATTTGACAATTTTGCATTAAGATGGGATTATATGATTTCTACCTTTTTTCGTGTTTAAATACAATTTTCTAATTCAGGGTTGGAGAAGTAACAGTCGTCTCCACAGAACTAAGGTCTTCACTGGATTTTAGTAGAAGCTACTTACAGAGGGAGGGCCGCCAATCAAGTAAACACGTGATTATTGTGCTCGAATTCTTAATTTATGATAGTATTAACTCAAAATAAGTTATTCATTTCGACAATTTTGCATTTACATGGGATTATATGATTTCTACCTTTTTTCGTGTTTTAATACAATTTTCTATTTCAGGGTTGGAGAAGTAACAGTCGTCTCCACAGAACTAAGGTCTTCACTGGATGTAGTAGAAGCTACTTACAGAGGGAGGGCCGCCAATCAAGTAAACACGTGATTATTGTGCTAGAATTCTTAATTTATGATAGTATTAACTCAAAATAAGTTATTCATTTTGACAATTTTTCATTTACATGGGATTATATTATTTCTACTTTTTTTCGTGTTTTAATACAATTTTCTATTTCAGGGTTGGAGCAGTAACATTCGTCTCCACAGAACTAAGGTCTTCACTGGATGTAGTAGAAGCGACCAATGGAGGGAGGGCCGCCAATCAAGTGAACACGTAATTATTGTGCTAGAATTCTTAATAAATGATAGTATTAACTCAAAATAAGTTATTCATTTTGACAATTTTGCATTTACATCGGATTATATTATTTCTACCTTTTTTCGTGTTTTAATACAATTTTCTATTTCAGGGTTGGAGAAGTAACAGTCGTCCCCACAGAACTAAGGTCTTCACTAGATGTAGTAGTAGCTACTTACAGAGGGAGGGCCGCCAATCAAGTGAACACGTGATTATTGTGCTCGAATACTTAATTTATGATAGTATTAACTCAAAATAAGTTATTAAACTTTGAAATTCTGCAATTTACATGGGATTATATTATTTCTACCTTTTTTCCTGTTTTAATACAATTTTCTAATTCAGGGTTGGAGAAGTAACAGTCGTCTCCACAGAACTAAGGTCTTCACTGGATGTAGTAGAAGCGACCAACGGAGGGAGGGCCGCCAATCAAGTGAACACGTAATTATTGTGCTAGAATTCTTAATTTATGATAGTATTAACTCAAAATAAGTTATTCATTTTGACAATTTTGCATTTACATGGGATTATATTATTTCTACCTTTTTTCATGTTTTAATACAATTTTCTATTTCAGGGTTGGAGAAGTAACAGTCGTCTCCAAAGAACTAAGGTCTTCCCTGGATGTAATAGAAGCGACCAATGGAGATAGGGCTGCCAATCAAGTGAACACTTAATTATTGTGCTAGAATTCTTAATTTATGATAGTATTAACTCAAAATAAGTTATTCATTTTGACAATATTGCATTTACATGGGATTATATTATTTCTACCTTTTTTCGTGTTTTAATACAATTTTTTATTTCAGGGTTGGAGAGGTAACAGTCGTCTCTAAAGAACTAAGGTCTTCACTTGATGTAGTAGAAGCTACTTACAGAAGGAGGGCCGCCAATCAAGTGAACACGTGATTATTGTGCTCGAATTCTTTATTTATGATAGTAATAACTCAAAATAAGTTATTCATTTTGACAATTTTGCATTTACATGGGATTATATTATTTCTACCTTTTTTTCGTGTTTTAATACAATTTTCTATTTCAGGGTTGGAGAAGTAACAGTCGTCTCCACAGAACTAAGGTCTTCCCTGGATGTAATAGAAGCGACCAACGGAGGGAGGGCCGCCAATCAAGTGAACACTTAATTATTGTGCTAGAATTCTTAATTTATGATAGTATTAACTCAAAATAAGTTACTAATTTTGACAATTTTGCATTTACATGGGATTATATTATTTCTACCTTTTTTTGTGTTTTAATACAATTTTCTATTTCAGGGTTGGAGAAGTAACAGTCGTCTCTACAGAACTAAGGTCTTCACTTGATGTAGTAGAAGCTACTTACAGAGGGAGGGCCGCCAATCAAGTCAACACGTGATTATTGTGCTAGAATTCTTAATTTATGATAGTATTAACTCAAAATAAGTTATTCATTTTGACAATTTTTCATTTACATGGGATTATATTATTTCTACCTTTTTTCGTGTTTTAATACAATTTTCTATTTCAGGGTTGGAGAAGTAACAGTCGTCTCTACAGAACTAAGGTCTTCACTTGATGTAGTAGAAGCTTCTTACAGAGGGAGGGCCGCCAATCAAGTAAACACGTGATTATTGTGCTAGAATTCTTAATTTATGATAGTATTAACTCAAAATAAGTTATTCATTTTGACAATTTTTCATTTACATGGGATATATTATTTCTACCTTTTTTCGTGTTTTAATACAATTTTCTATTTCAGGGTTGGAGAAGTAACAGTCGTCTCCACAGAACTAAGGTTTTCACTGGATGTAGTAGAAGCGACCAACGGAGGGAGGGCCGCCAATCAAGTGAACACGTAATTATTGTGCTAGAATTCTTAATTTATGATAGTATTAACTCAAAATAAGTTATTTATTTTGACAATTTTGCATTTACATGGGATTATATTATTTCTACCTTTTTTTGTGTTTTAATACAATTTTCTATTTCAGGGTTGGAGAAGTAACAGTCATCTCTACAGAACTAAGGTCTTCACTTGATGTAGTAGAAGCTACATACAGAGGGAGGGCCGCCTATCAAGTGAACACGTGATTATTGTGCTCGAATTCTTAGTTTATGATAGTATTAACTCAAAATAAGTTATTCATTTTGACAATTTTGCATTTACATGGGATTATATTATTTCTACCTTTTTTCGTGTTTTAATACAATTTTCTATTTCAGGGTTGGAGAAGTAACAGTCGTCTCTACAGAACTAAGGTCTTCACTTGATGTAGTAGAAGCTACTTACAGAGGGAGGGCCGCCAATCAAGTGAATACGTAATTATTGTGCTAGAATTCTTAATTTATCATAGTATTAACTCAAAATAAGTTATTCATTTTGACAATTTTGCATTAACATGGGATTATATTATTTCTACCTTTTTTTGTGTTTTAATACAATTTTCTATTTCAGGGTTGGAGAAGTAACAGTCGTCTCTACAGAACTATGGTCTTCACTGGATGTAGAAGAAGCGACCAACGGAGGGAGGGCCGCCAATCAAGTGAACACGTAATTATTGTGCTAGAATTCTTAATTTATGATAGTATTAACTCAAAATAAGTTATTCATTTTGACAATTTTGCATTTACATGGGATTATATTATTTCTACCTTTTTTCGTGTTTTAATACAATTTTCTATTTCAGGGTTGGAGATGTATCAGTTGTCTCCACAGAACTAAGGTCTTCACTTGATGTAGTAGAAGCTAATTACAGAGGGAGGGCCGCCAATCAAGTGAACACGTGATTATTGTGCTAGAATTCTTAATTTATCATAGTACTAACTCAAAATAAGTTATTAAACTTTGAAATTCTGCAATTTACATGGGATTATATTATTTCTACCTTTTTTCGTGTTTTAATACAATTTTCTATTTCAAGGATGGAGAAGTAACAGTCGTCTCTACAGAACTAAGGTCTTCACTTGATGTAGTAGAAGCTACTTACAGAGTGAGGGCCGCCAATCAAGTGAACACGTGATTATTGTGCTAGAATTCTTAATTTATGATAGTATTAACTCAAATAAGTTATTCATTTTGACAATTTTTCATTTACATGGGATTATATTATTTCTACCTTTTTTCCTGTTTTAATACAATTTTCTATTTCAGGGTTGGAGAAGTAACAGTCGTCTCCACAGAACTAAGGTCTTCCCTGGATGTAGTAGAAGCGACCAACGGAGGGAGGGCCGCCAATCAAGTGAACAGGTAATTATTGTGCTAGAATTCTTAATTTATGATAGTATTAACTCAAAATAAGTTATTCATTTTGACAATTTTGCATTTACATGGGATTATATTATTTCTACCTTTTTTCGTGTTTTAATACAATTTTCTATTTCAGGGTTGGAGAAGTAACAGTCGTCTCCACAGAACTAAGGTGTTCCCTGGATGTAGTAAAAGCGACCAACGGAGGGAGGGCCACCAATCAAGTGAACACGTAATTATTGTGCTAGAATTCTTAATTTATGATAGTATTAACTCAAAATAAGTTATTCATTTTGACAATTTTGCATTTAC
Source organism: Sympetrum striolatum (assembly GCA_947579665.1). Lineage (NCBI taxonomy): Eukaryota > Metazoa > Arthropoda > Insecta > Odonata > Libellulidae > Sympetrum > Sympetrum striolatum. The sequence continues at coordinate 104,608,505 of OX388341.1, forward strand.
ATGGGATTATATTATTTCTACCTTTTTTCGTGTTTTAATACAATTTTCTATTTCAAGGTAGGAGAAGTAACAGTCGTCTCTACAGAACTAAGGTCTTCACTTGATGTAGTAGAAGCTACTTACAGAGGGAGGGACGCCAATCAAGTGAACACGTGATTATTGTGCTAGAATTCTTAATTTATGATAGTATTAACTCAAAATAAGTTATTCATTTTGACAATTTTTCATTTACAAGGGATTATATTATTTCTACCTTTTTTCGTGTTTTAATACAATTTTCTATTTCAGGGTTGGAGAAGTAACAGTCATCTCCACAGAACTAAGGTCTTCACTGGACGTAGTAGAAGCGACCAACGGAGGGAGGGCCGCCAATCAAGTGAACACGTAATTATTGTGCTAGAATTCTTAATTTATGATAGTATTAACTCAAAATAAGTTATTCATTTTGACAATTTTGCATTTACATGGGATTGTATTATTTCTACCTTTTTTCGTGTTTTAATACAATTTTCTATTTCAGGGTTGGAGAAGTAACAGTCGTCTCTACAGAACTAAGGTCTTCACTGGATGTAGTAGAAGCGACCAACGGAGGGAGGGCCGCCAATCAAGTGAACACGTAATTATTGTGCTAGAATTCTTAATTTATGATAGTATTAACTCAAAATAAGTTATTCATTTTGACAATTTTGCATTTACATGGGATTATATTATTTCTACCTTTTTTCGTGTTTTAATACAATTTTCTATTTTAGGGTTGGAGAAGTAACAGTCGTCTCTACAGAACTAAGGTCTTCACTTGATGTAGTAGAAGCTACTTACAGAGGGAGGGCCGCCTATCAAGTGAACACGTGATTATTGTGCTCGAATTCTTAATTTATGATAGTATTAACTTAAAATAAGTTATTCATTTTGACAATTTTGCATTTACATGGGATTATATTATTTCTAGGTTTTTTTGTGTTTTAATACAATTTTCTATTTCAGGGTTGGAGAAGTAAAATTCGTCTCTACAGAACTAAGGTCTTCACTTGATGTAGTAGAAGCTACTTACAGAGGGAGGGCCGCCTATCAAGTGAACACGTGATTATTGTGCTCGAATTCTTAATTTATGATAGTATTAACTGAAAATAAGTTATTCATTTTGACAATTTTGCATTTACATGGGATTATATTATTTCTACCTTTTTTCGTGTTTTAATACAATTTTCTATTTCAGGGTTGGAGAAGTAACAGTCGTCTCCACAGAACTAAGGTCTTCACTGGATGTAGTAGAAGCGACCAACGGACGGAGGGCCGCCAATAAGTGAACACGTAAATATTGTGCTAGAATTCTCATTTTATGATAGTATTAACTCAAAATAAGTTATTCATTTTGACAATTTTGCATTTACATGGGATTATATTATTTCTACCTTTTTTCGTGTTTTAATACAATTTTCTTTTTCAGGGTTGGAGAAGTAACAGTCGTCTCTACAGAACTAAGGTCTTCACTTGATGCAGTAGAAAATACTTACAGAGGGAGGGCCGCCAATCAAGTGAATACAAGATTATTGTGCTCAAATTCTTAATTTATGATAGTATTAACTCAAAATAAGTTATTCATTTTGACAATTTTGCATTAACATGGGATTATATGATTTCTACCTTTTTTCGTGTTTTAATACAATTTTCTATTTCAGGGTTGGAGAAGTATCAGTCGTCTCCACAGAACTAAGGTCTTCACTGGATGTAGTAGTAGCTACTTACAGAGGGAGGGCCGCCAATCAAGTGAACACGTGATTATTGTGCTCGAATTCTTAATTTATGATAGTATTAACTCAAAATAAGTTATTCATTTTGAAAATTTTGCATTTACATGGGATTATATTATTTCTACCTTTTTTTGTGTTTTAATACAATTTTCTATTTCAGGGTTGGAGAAGTAACAGTCGTCCCCACAGAACTAAGGTCTTCACTAGATGTAGTAGAAGCTACTTACAGAGGGAGGGCCGCCAATCAAGTGAACACGTGATTATTGTGCTAGAATTCTTAATTTATGATAGTATTAACTCAAAATAAGTTATTCAACTTTGAAATTCTGCAATTTACATGGGATTATATTATTTCTAGCTTTTTTCGTGTTTAAATACAATTTTCTGATTCATGGTTGGAGAAGTAACAGTCGTCTCCACAGAACTAAGGTCTTCACTGGATGTAGTAGAAGCTACTTACAGATGGAGGGCCGCCAATCAAGTAAACACGTGATTATTGTGCTCGAATTCTTAATTTATGATAGGTTTAACTCAAAATAAGTTATTCATTTTGACAATTTTGCATTTACATGGGATTATATGATTTCTACCTTTTTTCGTGTTTTAATACAATATTCTATTTCAGGCTCAGAGGAACAGTCGTCTCCACAGAACTAAGGTCTTCACTAGATGTAGTAGAAGCTACTTACGGAGGGAGGGCCGCCAATCAAGTGAACACGTGATTATTGTGCTCGAATTCTTAATTTATGATAGTATTAACTCAAAATAAGTTATTCAATTTGACAATTTTGCATTTACATGGGATTATATGATTTCTACCTTTTTTCGTGTTTAAATACAATTTTCTAATTCAGGGTTGGAGACGTAACAGTCGTCTCCACAGAACTAAGGTCTTCACTTGATGTAGTAGAAGCTACTTACAGAGGGAGGGCCGCGAATCAAGTAAACACGTGATTATTGTGCTCGAATTCTTAATTTATGATAGTATTAACTCAAAATAAGTTATTCATTTTGACAATTTTGCATTTACATGGGATTATATGATTTCTACCTTTTTTCGTGTTTTAATACAATTTTCTATTTCAGGGTTGGAGAAGTAACATTCGTCTCCACAGAACTAAGGTCTTCACTGGATTTAGTAAAAGCTACTTACAGAGGGAGGGCCGCCAATCAAGTGAACACGTGATTATTGTGCTCGAATTCTTAATTTATGATAGTATTAACTCAAAATAAGTTATTCATTTTGACAATTTTGCATTTACATGGGATTATATTATTTCTACCTTTTTTCGTGTTTTAATACAATTTTCTATTTCAGGGTTGGAGAAGTAACAGTCGTCTCCACAGAACTAAGGTCTTCACTGGATGTAGTAGAAGCTACTTACAGAGGGAGGGCCGCCAATCAAGTGAACACGTAATTATTGTGCTAGAATTCTTAATTTATGATAGTATTAACTCAAAATAAGTTATTCATTTTGACAATTTTGCATTTACATGGGATTATATTATTTCTACCTTTTTTCGTGTTTTAATACAATTTGCATTTACATGGGATTATATTATTTCTACCTTTTTTCGTGTTTTAATACAATTTTCTAATTCAGGGTTGGAGAAGTAACAGTTGTCTCCACAGAACTAAGGTCTTCACTGGATGTAGTAGAAGCTACTTACAGAGGGAGGGCCGCCAATCAAGTGAACACGTGATTATTGTGCTCAAATTCTTAATTTATGATACTATTAACTCAAAATAAGTTATTCATTTTGACAATCTTGCATTTACATGGGATTATATTATTTCTACTTTTTTTCGTGTTTTAATACAATTTTCTATTTCAGGGTTGGAGAAGTAACAGTCGTCTCCACAGAACTAAGGTCTTCACTTGATGTAGTAGAAGCTACTTACCGACGGATGGCCGCCAATCAAGTGAACACGTAATTATTGTGCTAGAATTCTTAATTTATGATAGTATTAACTCAAAATAAGTTATTCATTTTGACAATTTTGCATTAACATGGGATTATATTATTTCTACCTTTTTTCGTGTTTTAATACAATTTTCTATTTCAGGGTTGGAGAAGTAACAGTCGTCTCTACAGAACTAAGGTCTTCACTTGATGTAGTGGAAGCTACTTACAGAGGGAGGGCCGCCAATCAAGTGAACACGTGATTATAGTGCTCGAATTCTTAATTTATGATAGTATTAACTCAAAATAAGTTATTCATTTTGACAATTTTGCATTTACATGGGATTATATTATTTCTACCTTTTTTCGTGTTTTAATACAATTTTCTATTTCAGGGTTGGAGAAGTAACAGTTGTCTCTACAGAACTAAGGTCTTCACTTGATGTAGTAGAAGCTACTTACAGAGGGAGGGCCGCCAATCAAGTGAACACGTAATTATTGTGCTCGAAATCTTAATTTATGATAGTATTAACTAAAAATAAGTTATTCATTTTGACAATTTTGCATTTACATGGGATTATATTATTTCTACCTTTTTTCGTGTTTTAATACAATTTTCTATTTCAGGGTTACAGAAGTAACAGTCGTCTCCACAGAACTAAGGTCTTCACTGGATGTAATAGAAGCGACCAACGGAGGGAGGGCCGCCAATCAAGTGAACACGTAATTATTGTGCTAGAATTCTTAATTTATGATAGTATTAACTCAAAATAAGTTATTCATTTGACAATTTTGCATTTACATGGGAATATATTATTTCTACCTTTTTTCGTGTTTCAATACAATTTTCTATTTCAGAGTTGGAGAAGTAACAGTCGTCTCCACAGAACTAAGGTCTTCACTGGATATAGTAGAAGCGACCAACGGAGGGAGGGCCGCCAATCAAGTGAACACGTAATTATTGTGCTAGAATTCTTAATTTATGATAGTATTGACTCAAAATAAGTTATTCATTTTGACAATTTTGCATTTACATGGGATTATATTATTTCTACCTTTTTTCGTGTTTTAATACAATTTTCTATTTCAGGGTTGGAGAAGTAACAGTCGTCTCTACAGAACTAAGGTCTTCACTTGATGTAGTTAAAGCAACTTACAGAGGGAGGGCCGCCAATCAAGTGATCACTTGATTATTACGCTCGAATTTTAGATTTATAATAGTATTAACTCAAAATAGGTTATTCATTTTGACAATTTTGCATTTACATGGGATTATATGATTTCTACCTTTTTTCGTGTTTAAATACAATTTTCTAATTCAGGGTTGGAGAAGTAACAGTCGTCTCCACAGAACTAAGGTCTTCACTGGATGTAGTAGAAGCTACTTACAGAGGGAGGGCCGCCAATCAAGTAAACACATGATTATTGTGCTTGAATTCTTAATTTATGATAGTATTAACTCAAAATAAGTTATTCATTTTGACAATTTTGCATTTACATGGGATTATATGATTTCTACCTTTTTTCGTGTTTTAATACAATTTTCTATTTCAGGGTTGGAGAAGTAACAGTCGTCTCCACAGAACTAAGGTCTTCACTTGATGTAGTAGAAGCTACTTACAGAGGGAGGGCCGCCAATCAAGTGAACACGTGATTATTGTGCTCGAATTCTTAATTTATGATAGTATTAACTCAAAATAAGTTACTCATTTTGACAATTTTGCATTTACATGGGATTATATTATTTCTACCTTTTTTCGTGTTTTAATACAATTTTCTATTTCAGGGTTGGAGAAGTAACAGTCGTCTCCACAGAACTAAGGTCTTCACTGGATGTAGTAGAAGCTACTTACAGAGGGAGGGCCGCCAATCAAGTGAACACATGATTATTGTGCTAGAATTCTTAATTTATGATAGTATTAACTCAAAATAAGTTATTCATTTTGACAATTTTGCATTTACATGGGATTATATTATTTCTACCTTTTTTCGTGTTTTAATACAATTTTCTATTTCAGGGTTACAGAAGTAACAGTCGTCTCCACAGAACTAAGGTCTTCACTGGATGTAATAGAAGCGACCAACGGAGGGAGGGCCGCCAATCAAGTGAACACCTAATTATTGTGCTAGAATTCTTAATTTATGATAGTATTAACTCAAAATAAGTTATTCATTTTAACAATTTTGCATTTACATGGGAATATATTATTTCTACCTTTTTTCGTGTTTCAATACAATTTTCTGATTCAGGGTTGGAGAAGTAACAGTCGTCTCCACAGAACTAAGGTCTTTACTGGATGTAGTAGAAGCTACTTACAGAGGTAGGGCGGCCAATCAAGTAAACACGTGATTATTGTGCTCGAATTCTTAATTTATGATAGTATTAACTCAAAATAAGTTATTCATTTTGACAATTTTGCATTTACATGGGATTATATGATTTCTACCTTTTTTCGTGTTTTAATACAATATTCTATTTCAGGGTTAGAGGAACAGTCGTCTCCACAGAACTAAGGTCTTCACTGGATGTAGTAGAAGCTACTTACAGAGGGAGGGCCGCCAATCAAGTAAACACGTGATTATTGTGCTCCAATTCTTAATTTATGATAGTATTAACTCAAAATAAGTTATTCATTTTGACAATTTTGCATTTTCATGGGATTATATGATTTCTACCTTTTTTCGTGTTTTAATACAATTTTCTATTTCAGGGTTGGAGAAGTAACAGTTGTCTCTACAGAACTAAGGTCTTCACTTGATGTAGTAGAAGCTACTTACAGAGGGAGGGCCGCCAATCAAGTGAACACGTAATTATTGTGCTCGAAATCTTAATTTATGATAGTATTAACTAAAAATAAGTTATTCATTTTGACAATTTTGCATTTACATGGGATTATATTATTTCTACCTTTTTTCGTGTTTTAATACAATTTTCTATTTCAGGGTTACAGAAGTAACAGTCGTCTCCACAGAACTAAGGTCTTCACTGGATGTAATAGAAGCGACCAACGGAGGGAGGGCCGCCAATCAAGTGAACACGTAATTATTGTGCTAGAATTCTTAATTTATGATAGTATTAACTCAAAATAAGTTATTCATTTGACAATTTTGCATTTACATGGGAATATATTATTTCTACCTTTTTTCGTGTTTCAATACAATTTTCTATTTCAGAGTTGGAGAAGTAACAGTCGTCTCCACAGAACTAAGGTCTTCACTGGATATAGTAGAAGCGACCAACGGAGGGAGGGCCGCCAATCAAGTGAACACGTAATTATTGTGCTAGAATTCTTAATTTATGATAGTATTGACTCAAAATAAGTTATTCATTTTGACAATTTTGCATTTACATGGGATTATATTATTTCTACCTTTTTTCGTGTTTTAATACAATTTTCTATTTCAGGGTTGGAGAAGTAACAGTCGTCTCTACAGAACTAAGGTCTTCACTTGATGTAGTTGAAGCAACTTACAGAGGGAGGGCCGCCAATCAAGTGATCACTTGATTATTACGCTCGAATTTTATATTTATAATAGTATTAACTCAAAATAGGTTATTCATTTTGACAATTTTGCATTTACATGGGATTATATGATTTCTACCTTTTTTCGTGTTTAAATACAATTTTCTAATTCAGGGTTGGAGAAGTAACAGTCGTCTCCACAGAACTAAGGTCTTCACTGGATGTAGTAGAAGCTACTTACAGAGGGAGGGCCGCCAATCAAGTAAACACATGATTATTGTGCTTGAATTCTTAATTTATGATAGTATTAACGTAAAATAAGTTATTCATTTTGACAATTTTTCATTTACATTGGTTTATATTATTTCTACCTTTTTTCGTGTTTTAATACAATTTTCTATTTCAGGGATGGAGAAGTAACAGTCGTTTCCACAGAACTAAGGTCTTCACAGGATGAAATAGAAGCTACTTACAGAGGGAAGGCCGCCAATCAAGTGATCACGTGATTATTGTGCTCGAATTCTTAATTTATGATAGTATTAACTCAAAATAAGTTATTCATTTTGACAATTTTTCATTTACATGGGATTATATTATTTCTACCTTTTTTCGTGTTTTAATACAATTTTCTATTTCAGGGTTGGAGAAGTAACAGTCGTCTCTACAGAACTAAGGTCTTCACTTGATGTAAAAGAAGCTACTTACAGAGAGAGGGCCGCCAATCAAGTGATCACGTGATTATTGTGCTCGAATTCTTAATTTATGATAGTATTAACTCAAAATAAGTTATTCATTTTGACAATTTTTCATTTACATAGGATTATATTATTTCTACCTTTTTTCGTGTTTTAATACAATTTTCTATTTCAGGGTTGGAGAAGTAACAGTCGTCTCCAAAGAACTAAGGTCTTCACTGGATGTAGTAGAAGCGACCAACGGAGGAAGGGCCGCCAATCAAGTGAACACTTAATTATTGTGCTAGAATTCTTAATTTATGATAGTATTAACTAAAAATAAGTTATTCATTTTGACAATTTTGCATTTACATGGGATTATATTATTTCTACCTTTTTTCGTGTTTTAATACAATTTTCTATTTCAGGGTTGGAGAAGTAACAGTCGTCTCTACAGAACTAAGGTCTTCACTTGATGTAGTAGAAGCAACTTACAGAGGGAGGGCCGCCAATCAAGTGAACACGTGATTATTATGCTCGAATTCTTAATTTATGATAGTATTAACTCAAAATAAGTTATTCATTTTGACAATTTTGCATTTACATGGGATTATATTATTTCTACCTTTTTTTGTGTTTTAATACAATTTTCTATTTCAGGGTTGGAGAAGTAACAGTCGTCTCCACAGAACTAAGGTCTTCACTGGATGTAGTAGAAGCGACCAACGGAGGGAGGGCCGCCAATCAAGTGAACACGTAATTATTGTGCTAGAATTCTTAATTAATGATTGTATTATCTCAAAATAAGTTATTCATTTTGACAATTATGCATTTACATGGGATTATATTATTTCTACCTTTTTTCGTGTTTTAATACAATTTTCTATTTAAGGGTTGGAGAAGTAACAGTCGTCTCCACAGAACTAAGGTCTTCACTGGATGTAGTAGAAGCGACCAACGGAGGGAGGGCCGCCAATCAGGTGAACACGTAATTATTGTGCTAGAATTCTTAATTTATGATAGTATTAACTCAAAATAAGTTATTCATTTAGACAATTTTGCATTTACATGGGAATATATTATTTCTACCTTTTTTCGTGTTTCAATACAATTTTCTATTTTAGGTTGGAGAAGTAACAGTCGTCTCCACAGAACTAAGGTCTTCACTGGATGTAGTAGAAGCGACCAACGGAGGGAGGGCCGCGAATCAAGTGAACACGTAATTATTGTGCTAGAATTCTTAATTTATGATAGTATTAACTCAATATAAGTTATTCATTTTGACAATTTTGCATTTACATGGGATTATATTATTTCTACCTTTTTTCGTGTTTTAATACAATTTTCTATTTCAGGGTTGGAGAAGTAACAGTCGTCTCTACAGAACTAAGTCTTCACTTGATGTAGTTGAAGCAACTTACAGAGGGAGGGCCGCCAATCAAGTGATCACGTGATAATACGCTCGAATTTTTAATTTATAATAGTATTAACTCAAAATAGGTTATTCATTTTGACAATTTTGCATTTACATGGGATTATATTATTTTTACCTTTTTTTGTGTTTAAATACAATTATCTATTTCAGGGTTGTAGAAGTAACAGTCGTCTCCACAGAACTAAGGTCTTCACTGGATGTAGTAGAAGCGACCAAAGGAGGGAGGGCCGCCAATCAAGTGAACACGTAATTATTGTGCTAGAATTCTTAATTTATGATAGTATTAACTCAAAATAAGTTATTCATTTTGACAATTTTGCATTGACATGGGATTATATTATTTCTACCTTTTTTCGTGTTTTAATACAATTTTCTAATTCAGGGTTGGAGAAGTAACAGTCGTCCCCACAGAACTAAGGTCTTCACTGGATGTAGTAGAAGCGACCAACGGAGGGAGGGCCGCCAATCAAGTGAACACGTGATTATTGTGCTAGAATTCTTAATTTATGATAGTATTAACTAAAAATAAGTTATTCATTTTGACAATTTTGCATTTACATGGGATTATATTATTTCTACCTTTTTTCGTGTTTAAATACAATTTTCTGATTCAGGGTTGGAGAAGTAACAGTCGTCTCTACAGAACTAAGGTCTTCACTTGATGTAGTAGAAGCAACTTACAGAGGGAGGGCCGCCAATCAAGTGAACACGTGATTATTATGCTCGAATTCTTAATTTATGATAGTATTAACTCAAAAAAAGTTATTCATTTTGACAATTTTGCATTGACATGGGATTATATTATTTCTACCTTTTTTCGTGTTTTAATACAATTTTCTAATTCAGGGTTGGAGAAGTAACAGTCGTCCCCACAGAACTAAGGTCTTCACTGGATGTAGTAGAAGCGACCAACGGAGGGAGGGCCGCCAATCAAGTGAACACGTGATTATTGTGCTCGAATTCTTAATTTATGATAGTATTAACTCAAAATAAGTTATTCATTTTGACAATTTTGCATTGACATGGGGTTATATGATTTCTACCTTTTTTGTGTTTTAATACAATATTCTATTTCAGGGTTAGAGGAACAGTCGTCTCCACAGAACTAAGGTCTTCACTGGATGTAGTAGAAGCTACTTACAGAGGGAGGGCCGCCAATCAAGTGAACACGTGATTATTGTGCTCGAATTCTTAATTTATGATAGTATTAACTCAAAATAAGTTATTCAATTTGACAATTTTGCATTTAAATGGGATTATATTATTTCTACCTTTTTTCGTGTTTTAATACAATTTTCTATTTCAGGGTTGGAGAAGTAACAGTCGTCTCCACAGAACTAAGGTCTTTACTGGATGTAGTAGAAGCTACTTACAGAGGGAGGGCCGCCAATCAAGTGAACACATGATTATTGTGCTAGAATTCTTAATTTATGATAGTATTAACTCAAAATAAGTTATTCATTTTGACAATTTTGCATTTACATGGGATTATATTATTTCTACCTTTTTTCGTGTTTTAATACAATTTTCTATTTCAGGGTTACAGAAGTAACAGTCGTCTCCACAGAACTAAGGTCTTCACTGGATGTAATAGAAGCGACCAACGGAGGGAGGGCCGCCAATCAAGTGAACACGTAATTATTGTGCTAGAATTCATAATTTATGATAGTATTAACTCAAAATAAGTTATTCATTTTGACAATTTTGCATTTACATGGGAAAATATTATTTCTACCTTTTTTCGTGTTTCAATACAATTTTCTGATTCAGGGTTGGAGAAGTAACAGTCGTCTCCACAGAACTAAGGTCTTCACTGGATGTAGTAGAAGCTACTTACAGAGGGAGGGCGGCCAATCAAGTAAACACGTGATTATTGTGCTCGAATTCTTAATTTATGATAGTATTAACTCAAAATAAGTTATTCATTTTGACGATTTTGCATTTACATGGGATTATATGATTTCTACCTTTTTTCGTGTTTTAATACAATATTCTATTTCAGGGTTAGAGGAACAGTCGTCTCCACAGAACTAAGGTCTTCACTGGATGTAGTAGAAGCTACTTACAGAGGGAGGGCCGCCAATCAAGTGAACACGTGATTGTTGTGCTCGAATTCTTAATTTATGATAGTATTAACTCAAAATAAGTTATTCAATTTGACAATTTTGCATTTACATGGGATTATATGATTTCTACCTTTTTTCGTGTTTAAATACAATTTTCTAATTCAGGGTTGGAGAAGTAACAGTCGTCTCCACAGAACTAAGGTCTTCACTGGATTTTAGAAGAAGCTACTTACAGAGGGAGGGCCGCCAATCAAGTAAACACGTGATTATTGTGCTCGAATTCTTAATTTATGATAGTATTAACTCAAAATAAGTTATTCATTTTGACAATTTTGCATTTTCATGGGATTATATGATTTCTACCTTTTTTCGTGTTTTAATACAATTTTCTATTTCAGGGTTGGAGAAGTAACAGTCGTCTCTACAGAACTAAGGTCTTCACTGGATGTAGTAGAAGCTACTTACAGAGGGAGGGCCGCCAATCAAGTGAACACGTGATTATTGTGCTCGAATTCTTAGTTTATGATAGTATTAACTCAAAATAAGTTATTCATTTTGACAATTTTGCATTTACATGGGATTATATTATTTCTACCTTTTTTCGTGTTTTAATACAATTTTCTATTTCAGGGTTGGAGAAGTAACAGTCGTCTCTACAGAACTAAGGTCTTCACTTGATGTAGTAGAAGCTACTTACAGAGGGAGGGCCGCCAATCAAGTGAATACGTAATTATTGTGCTAGAATTCTTAATTTATCATAGTATTAACTCAAAATAAGTTATTCATTTTGACAATTTTGCATTTACATGGGATTATATTATTTCTACCTTTTTTTGTGTTTTAATACAATTTTCTATTTCAGGGTTGGAGAAGTAACAGTCGTCTCTACAGAACTATGGTCTTCACTGGATGTAGAAGAAGCGACCAACGAAGGGAGGGCCGCCAATCAAGTGAACACGTAATTATTGTGCTAGAATTCTTAATTTATGATAGTATTAACTCAAAATAAGTTATTCATTTTGACAATTTTGCATTAACATGGGATTATATTATTTCTACCTTTTTTCGTGTTTTAATACAATTTTCTATTTCAGGGTTGGAGATGTATCAGTTGTCTCCACAGAACTAAGGTCTTCACTTGATGTAGTAGAAGCTAATTACAGAGGGAGGGCCGCCAATCAAGTGAACACGTGATTATTGTGCTAGAATTCTTAATTTATCATAGTACTAACTCAAAATAAGTTATTAAACTTTGAAATTCTGCAATTTACATGGGATTATATTATTTCTACCTTTTTTCGTGTTTTAATACAATTTTCTATTTCAAGGATGGAGAAGTAACAGTCGTCTCTACAGAACTAAGGTCTTCACTTGATGTAGTAGAAGCTACTTACAGAGTGAGGGCCGCCAATCAAGTGAACACGTGATTATTGTGCTAGAATTCTTAATTTATGATAGTATTAACTCAAATAAGTTATTCATTTTGACAATTTTTCATTTACATGGGATTATATTATTTCTACCTTTTTTCCTGTTTTAATACAATTTTCTATTTCAGGGTTGGAGAAGTAACAGTCGTCTCCACAGAACTAAGGTCTTCCCTGGATGTAGTAGAAGCGACCAACGGAGGGAGGGCCGCCAATCAAGTGAACAGGTAATTATTGTGCTAGAATTCTTAATTTATGATAGTATTAACTCAAAATAAGTTATTCATTTTGACAATTTTGCATTTACATGGGATTATATTATTTCTACCTTTTTTCGTGTTTTAATACAATTTTCTATTTCAGGGTTGGAGAAGTAACAGTCGTCTCTACAGAACTAAGGTCTTCACTTGATGTAGTAGAAGCTACTTACAGAGGGAGGGCCGCCAATCAAGTCAACACGTGATTATTGTGCTAGAATTCTTAATTTATGATAGTATTAACTCAAAATAAGTTATTCATTTTGACAATTTTTCATTTACATGGGATTATATTATTTCTACCTTTTTTCGTGTTTTAATACAATTTTCTATTTCAGGGTTGGAGAAGTAACAGTCGTCTCTACAGAACTAAGGTCTTCACTTGATGTAGTAGAAGCTTCTTACAGAGGGAGGGCCGCCAATCAAGTAAACACGTGATTATTGTGCTAGAATTCTTAATTTATGATAGTATTAACTCAAAATAAGTTATTCATTTTGACAATTTTTCATTTACATGGGATATATTATTTCTACCTTTTTTCGTGTTTTAATACAATTTTCTATTTCAGGGTTGGAGAAGTAACAGTCGTCTCCACAGAACTAAGGTTTTCACTGGATGTAGTAGAAGCGACCAACGGAGGGAGGGCCGCCAATCAAGTGAACACGTAATTATTGTGCTAGAATTCTTAATTTATGATAGTATTAACTCAAAATAAGTTATTTATTTTGACAATTTTGCATTTACATGGGATTATATTATTTCTACCTTTTTTTGTGTTTTAATACAATTTTCTATTTCAGGGTTGGAGAAGTAACAGTCAACTCTACAGAACTAAGGTCTTCACTTGATGTAGTAGAAGCTACTTACAGAGGGAGGGCCGCCTATCAAGTGAACACGTGATTATTGTGCTCGAATTCTTAGTTTATGATAGTATTAACTCAAAATAAGTTATTCATTTTGACAATTTTGCATTTACATGGGATTATATTATTTCTACCTTTTTTCGTGTTTTAATACAATTTTCTATTTCAGGGTTGGAGAAGTAACAGTCGTCTCTACAGAACTAAGGTCTTCACTTGATGTAGTAGAAGCTACTTACAGAGGGAGGGCCGCCAATCAAGTGAATACGTAATTATTGTGCTAGAATTCTTAATTTATCATAGTATTAACTCAAAATAAGTTATTCATTTTGACAATTTTGCATTTACATGGGATTATATTATTTCTACCTTTTTTTGTGTTTTAATACAATTTTCTATTTCAGGGTTGGAGAAGTAACAGTCGTCTCTACAGAACTATGGTCTTCACTGGATGTAGAAGAAGCGACCAACGGAGGGAGGGCCGCCAATCAAGTGAACACGTAATTATTGTGCTAGAATTCTTAATTTATGATAGTATTAACTCAAAATAAGTTATTCATTTTGACAATTTTGCATTTACATGGGATTATATTATTTCTACCTTTTTTCGTGTTTTAATACAATTTTCTATTTCAGGGTTGGAGATGTATCAGTTGTCTCCACAGAACTAAGGTCTTCACTTGATGTAGTAGAAGCTAATTAAAGAGGGAGGGCCGCCAATCAAGTGAACACGTGATTATTGTGCTAGAATTCTTAATTTATCATAGTACTAACTCAAAATAAGTTATTAAACTTTGAAATTCTGCAATTTACATGGGATTATATTATTTCTACCTTTTTTCGTGTTTTAATACAATTTTCTATTTCAAGGATGGAGAAGTAACAGTCGTCTCTACAGAACTAAGGTCTTCACTTGATGTAGTAGAAGCTACTTACAGAGTGAGGGCCGCCAATCAAGTGAACACGTGATTATTGTGCTAGAATTCTTAATTTATGATAGTATTAACTCAAATAAGTTATTCATTTTGACAATTTTTCATTTACATGGGATTATATTATTTCTACCTTTTTTCCTGTTTTAATACAATTTTCTATTTCAGGGTTGGAGAAGTAACAGTCGTCTCCACAGAACTAAGGTCTTCCCTGGATGTAGTAGAAGCGACCAACGGAGGGAGGGCCGCCAATCAAGTGAACAGGTAATTATTGTGCTAGAATTCTTAATTTATGATAGTATTAACTCAAAATAAGTTATTCATTTTGACAATTTTGCATTTACATGGGATTATATTATTTCTACCTTTTTTCGTGTTTTAATACAATTTTCTATTTCAGGGTTGGAGAAGTAACAGTCGTCTCCACAGAACTAAGGTGTTCCCTGGATGTAGAAAAAGCGACCAACGGAGGGAGGGCCACCAATCAAGTGAACACGTAATTATTGTGCTAGAATTCTTAATTTATGATAGTATTAACTCAGAATAAGTTATTCATTTTGACAATTTTGCATTTACATGGGATTATATTATTTCTACCTTTTTTCGTGTTTTAATACAATTTTCTATTTCAAGGTAGGAGAAGTAACAGTCGTCTCTACAGAACTAAGGTCTTCACTTGATGTAGTAGAAGCTACTTACAGAGGGAGGGACGCCAATCAAGTGAACACGTGATTATTGTGCTAGAATTCTTAATTTATGATAGTATTAACTCAAAATAAGTTATTCATTTTGACAATATTTCATTTACAAGGGATTATATTATTTCTACCTTTTTTCGTGTTTTAATACAATTTTCTATTTCAGGGTTGGAGAAGTAACAGTCATCTCCACAGAACTAAGGTCTTCACTGGATGTAGTAGAAGCGACCAACGGAGGGAGGGCCGCCAATCAAGTGAACACGTAATTATTGTGCTAGAATTCTTAATTTATGATAGTATTAACTCAAAATAAGTTATTCATTTTGACAATTTTGCATTTACATGGGATTGTATTATTTCTACCTTTTTTCGTGTTTTAATACAATTTTCTATTTCAGGGTTGGAGAAGTAACAGTCGTCTCTACAGAACTAAGGTCTTCACTGGATGTAGTAGAAGCGACCAACGGAGGGAGGGCCGCCAATCAAGTGAACACGTAATTATTGTGCTACAATTCTTAATTTATGATAGTATTAACTCAAAATAAGTTATTCATTTTGACAATTTTGCATTTACATGGGATTATATTATTTCTACCTTTTTTCGTGTTTTAATACAATTTTCTATTTTAGGGTTGGAGAAGTAACAGTCGTCTCTACAGAACTAAGGTCTTCACTTGATGTAGTAGAAACTACTTACAGAGGGAGGGCCGCCTATCAAGTGAACACGTGATTATTGTGCTCGAATTCTTAATTTATGATAGTATTAACTTAAAATAAGTTATTCATTTTGACAATTTTGCATTTACATGGGATTATATTATTTCTAGGTTTTTTTGTGTTTTAATACAATTTTCTATTTCAGGGTTGGAGAAGTAAAATTCGTCTCTACAGAACTAAGGTCTTCACTTGATGTAGTAGAAGCTACTTACAGAGGGAGGGCCGCCTATCAAGTGAACACGTGATTATTGTGCTCGAATTCTTAATTTATGATAGTATTAACTGAAAATAAGTTATTCATTTTGACAATTTTGCATTTACATGGGATTATATTATTTCTACCTTTTTTCGTGTTTTAATACAATTTTCTATTTCAGGGTTGGAGAAGTAACAGTCGTCTCCACAGAACTAAGGTCTTCACTGGATGTAGTAGAAGCGACCAACGGACGGAGGGCCGCCAATAAGTGAACACGTAAATATTGTGCTAGAATTCTCATTTTATGATAGTATTAACTCAAAATAAGTTATTCATTTTGACAATTTTGCATTTACATGGGATTATATTATTTCTACCTTTTTTCGTGTTTTAATACAATTTTCTTTTTCAGGGTTGGAGAAGTAACAGTCGTCTCTACAGAACTAAGGTCTTCACTTGATGCAGTAGAAAATACTTACAGAGGGAGGGCCGCCAATCAAGTGAATACAAGATTATTGTGCTCAAATTCTTAATTTATGATAGTATTAACTCAAAATAAGTTATTCATTTTGACAATTTTGCATTAACATGGGATTATATGATTTCTACCTTTTTTCGTGTTTTAATACAATTTTCTATTTCAGGGTTGGAGAAGTATCAGTCGTCTCCACAGAACTAAGGTCTTCACTGGATGTAGTAGTAGCTACTTACAGAGGGAGGGCCGCCAATCAAGTGAACACGTGATTATTGTGCTCGAATTCTTAATTTATGATAGTATTAACTCAAAATAAGTTATTCATTTTGAAAATTTTGCATTTACATGGGATTATATTATTTCTACCTTTTTTTGTGTTTTAATACAATTTTCTATTTCAGGGTTGGAGAAGTAACAGTCGTCCCCACAGAACTAAGGTCTTCACTAGATGTAGTAGAAGCTACTTACAGAGGGAGGGCCGCCAATCAAGTGAACACGTGATTATTGTGCTAGAATTCTTAATTTATGATAGTATTAACTCAAAATAAGTTATTCAACTTTGAAATTCTGCAATTTACATGGGATTATATTATTTCTAGCTTTTTTCGTGTTTAAATACAATTTTCTGATTCATGGTTGGAGAAGTAACAGTCGTCTCCACAGAACTAAGGTCTTCACTGGATGTAGTAGAAGCTACTTACAGATGGAGTTCCGCCAATCAAGTAAACACGTGATTATTGTGCTCGAATTCTTAATTTATGATAGTATTAACTCAAAATAAGTTATTCATTTTGACAATTTTGCATTTACATGGGATTATATGATTTCTACCTTTTTTCGTGTTTTAATACAATATTCTATTTCAGGCTCAGAGGAACAGTCGTCTCCACAGAACTAAGGTCTTCACTAGATGTAGTAGAAGCTACTTACGGAGGGAGGGCCGCCAATCAAGTGAACACGTGATTATTGTGCTCGAATTCTTAATTTATGATAGTATTAACTCAAAATAAGTTATTCAATTTGACAATTTTGCATTTACATGGGATTATATGATTTCTACCTTTTTTCGTGTTTAAATACAATTTTCTAATTCAGGGTTGGAGACGTAACAGTCGTCTCCACAGAACTAAGGTCTTCACTTGATGTAGTAGAAGCTACTTACAGAGGGAGGGCCGCGAATCAAGTAAACACGTGATTATTGTGCTCGAATTCTTAATTTATGATAGTATTAACTCAAAATAAGTTATTCATTTTGACAATTTTGCATTTACATGGGATTATATGATTTCTACCTTTTTTCGTGTTTTAATACAATTTTCTATTTCAGGGTTGGAGAAGTAACATTCGTCTCCACAGAACTAAGGTCTTCACTGGATTTAGTAAAAGCTACTTACAGAGGGAGGGCCGCCAATCAAGTGAACACGTGATTATTGTGCTCGAATTCTTAATTTATGATAGTATTAACTCAAAATAAGTTATTCATTTTGACAATTTTGCATTTACATGGGATTATATTATTTCTACCTTTTTTCGTGTTTTAATACAATTTTCTATTTCAGGGTTGGAGAAGTAACAGTCGTCTCCACAGAACTAAGGTCTTCACTGGATGTAGTAGAAGCTACTTACAGAGGGAGGGCCGCCAATCAAGTGAACACGTAATTATTGTGCTAGAATTCTTAATTTATGATAGTATTAACTCAAAATAAGTTATTCATTTTGACAATTTTGCATTTACATGGGATTATATTATTTCTACCTTTTTTCGTGTTTTAATACAATTTTCTAATTCAGGGTTGGAGAAGTAACAGTTGTCTCCACAGAACTAAGGTCTTCACTGGATGTAGTAGAAGCTACTTACAGAGGGAGGGCCGCCAATCAAGTGAACACGTGATTATTGTGCTCAAATTCTTAATTTATGATAGTATTAACTCAAAATAAGTTATTCATTTTGACAATCTTGCATTTACATGGGATTATATTATTTCTACTTTTTTTCGTGTTTTAATACAATTTTCTATTTCAGGGTTGGAGAAGTAACAGTCGTCTCCACAGAACTAAGGTCTTCACTTGATGTAGTAGAAGCTACTTACCGACGGATGGCCGCCAATCAAGTGAACACGTAATTATTGTGCTAGAATTCTTAATTTATGATAGTATTAACTCAAAATAAGTTATTCATTTTGACAATTTTGCATTAACATGGGATTATATTATTTCTACCTTTTTTCGTGTTTTAATACAATTTTCTATTTCAGGGTTGGAGAAGTAACAGTCGTCTCTACAGAACTAAGGTCTTCACTTGATGTAGTGGAAGCTACTTACAGAGGGAGGGCCGCCAATCAAGTGAACACGTGATTATAGTGCTCGAATTCTTAATTTATGATAGTATTAACTCAAAATAAGTTATTCATTTTGACAATTTTGCATTTACATGGGATTATATTATTTCTACCTTTTTTCGTGTTTTAATACAATTTTCTATTTCAGGGTTGGAGAAGTAACAGTTGTCTCTACAGAACTAAGGTCTTCACTTGATGTAGTAGAAGCTACTTACAGAGGGAGGGCCGCCAATCAAGTGAACACGTAATTATTGTGCTCGAAATCTTAATTTATGATAGTATTAACTAAAAATAAGTTATTCATTTTGACAATTTTGCATTTACATGGGATTATATTATTTCTACCTTTTTTCGTGTTTTAATACAATTTTCTATTTCAGGGTTACAGAAGTAACAGTCGTCTCCACAGAACTAAGGTCTTCACTGGATGTAATAGAAGCGACCAACGGAGGGAGGGCCGCCAATCAAGTGAACACGTAATTATTGTGCTAGAATTCTTAATTTATGATAGTATTGACTCAAAATAAGTTATTCATTTTGACAATTTTGCATTTACATGGGATTATATTATTTCTACCTTTTTTCGTGTTTTAATACAATTTTCTATTTCAGGGTTGGAGAAGTAACAGTCGTCTCTACAGAACTAAGGTCTTCACTTGATGTAGTTGAAGCAACTTACAGAGGGAGGGCCGCCAATCAAGTGATCACTTGATTATTACGCTCGAATTTTAGATTTATAATAGTATTAACTCAAAATAGGTTATTCATTTTGACAATTTTGCATTTACATGGGATTATATGATTTCTACCTTTTTTCGTGTTTAAATACAATTTTCTAATTCAGGGTTGGAGAAGTAACAGTCGTCTCCACAGAACTAAGGTCTTCACTGGATGTAGTAGAAGCTACTTACAGAGGGAGGGCCGCCAATCAAGTAAACACATGATTATTGTGCTTGAATTCTTAATTTATGATAGTATTAACTCAAAATAAGTTATTCATTTTGACAATTTTGCATTTACATGGGATTATATGATTTCTACCTTTTTTCGTGTTTTAATACAATTTTCTATTTCAGGGTTGGAGAAGTAACAGTCGTCTCCACAGAACTAAGGTCTTCACTTGATGTAGTAGAAGCTACTTACAGAGGGAGGGCCGCCAATCAAGTGAACACGTGATTATTGTGCTCGAATTCTTAATTTATGATAGTATTAACTCAAAATAAGTTACTCATTTTGACAATTTTGCATTTACATGGGATTATATTATTTCTACCTTTTTTCGTGTTTTAATACAATTTTCTATTTCAGGGTTGGAGAAGTAACAGTCGTCTCCACAGAACTAAGGTCTTCACTGGATGTAGTAGAAGCTACTTACAGAGGGAGGGCCGCCAATCAAGTGAACACATGATTATTGTGCTAGAATTCTTAATTTATGATAGTATTAACTCAAAATAAGTTATTCATTTTGACAATTTTGCATTTACATGGGATTATATTATTTCTACCTTTTTTCGTGTTTTAATACAATTTTCTATTTCAGGGTTACAGAAGTAACAGTCGTCTCCACAGAACTAAGGTCTTCACTGGATGTAATAGAAGCGACCAACGGAGGGAGGGCCGCCAATCAAGTGAACACGTAATTATTGTGCTAGAATTCTTAATTTATGATAGTATTAACTCAAAATAAGTTATTCATTTTAACAATTTTGCATTTACATGGGAATATATTATTTCTACCTTTTTTCGTGTTTCAATACAATTTTCTGATTCAGGGTTGGAGAAGTAACAGTCGTCTCCACAGAACTAAGGTCTTCACTGGATGTAGTAGAAGCTACTTACAGAGGGAGGGCGGCCAATCAAGTAAACACGTGATTATTGTGCTCGAATTCTTAATTTATGATAGTATTAACTCAAAATAAGTTATTCATTTTGACAATTTTGCATTTACATGGGATTATATGATTTCTACCTTTTTTCGTGTTTTAATACAATATTCTATTTCAGGGTTAGAGGAACAGTCGTCTCCACAGAACTAAGGTCTTCACTGGATGTAGTAGAAGCTACTTACAGAGGGAGGGCCGCCAATCAAGTAAACACGTGATTATTGTGCTCGAATTCTTAATTTATGATAGTATTAACTCAAAATAAGTTATTCATTTTGACAATTTTGCATTTTCATGGGATTATTTGATTTCTACCTTTTTTCGTGTTTTAATACAATTTTCTATTTCAGGGTTGGAGAAGTAACAGTCGTCTCCACAGAACTAAGGTCTTCACTGGATGTAGTAGAAGCTACTTACAGAGGGAGGGCCGCCAATCAAGTGAACACGTGATTATTGTGCTCGAATTCTTAATTTATGATAGTATTAACTCAAAATAAGTTATTCATTTCGACAATTTTGCATTTACATGGGATTATATTATTTCTACCTTTTTTCGTGTTTTAATACAATTTTCTATTTCAGGGTTGGAGAAGTAACAGTCGTCTCCACAGAACTAAGGTCTTCACTGGATGTAGTAGAAGCTACTTACAGAGGGAGGGCAGCCAATCAAGTGAACACGTGATTATTGTGCTAGAATTCTTAATTTATGATAGTATTAACTCGAAATAATTTATTCATTTTGACAATTTTGCATTTAAAAGGGATTATATTATTTCTACCTTTTTTCGTGTTTTAATACAATTTTCTAATTCAGGGTTGGAGAAGTAACAGTCGTCTCCACAGAACTAAGGTCTTCACTGGATGTAGTAGAAGCTACTTACAGAGGGAGGGCCGCCAATCAAGTGAACACGTGATTACTGTGCTCAAATTCTTAATTTATGATAGTATTAACTCAAAATAAGTTATTCATTTTGACAATTTTGCATTTACATGGGATTATATTATTTCTACCTTTTTTCGTGTTTTAATACAATTTTCTAATTCAGGGTTGGAGAAGTAACAGTCGTCTCCACAGAACTAAGGTCTTCACTGGATGTAGTAGAAGCTACTTACAGAGGGAGGGCCGCCAATCAAGTGAACACGTGATTATTGTGCTCGAATTCTTAATTTATCATAGTATTAACTCAAAATAAGTTATTCATTTTGACAATTTTGCATTTACATGGGATTATATTATTTCTACTTTTTTTCGCGTTTTAATACAATTTTCTATTTCAGGGTTGGAGAAGTAATATTCGTCTCCACAGAACTAAGGTCTTCACTGGATGTAGTAGAAGCGACCAATGGAGGGAGGGCCGCCAATCAAGTGAACACGTAATTATTGTGCTAGAATTCTTAATAAATGATAGTATTAATTCAAAATAAGTTATTCATTTTGACAATTTTGCATTTACATGGGATTATATTATTTTTACCTTTTTTCGTGTTTTAATACAATTTTCTATTTCAGGGTTGGAGAAGTAACAGTCGTCCCCACAGAACTAAGGTCTTCACTAGATGTAGTAGAAGCTACTTACAGAGGGAGGGCCACCAATCAAGTGAACACGTGATTATTGTGCTCGAATTCTTAATTTATGATAGTATTAACTCAAAATAAGTTATTCAATTTGACAATTTTGCATTTACATGGGATTATATGATTTCTACCTTTTTTCGTGTTTAAATACAATTTTCTAATTCAGGGTTGGAGAAGTAACAGTCGTCTCCACAGAACTAAGGTCTTCACTGGATTTTAGTAGAAGCTACTTACAGAGGGAGGGCCGCCAATCAAGTAAACACGTGATTATTGTGCTCGAATTCTTAATCTATGATAGTATTAACTCAAAATAAGTTATTCATTTTGACAATTTTGCATTAAGATGGGATTATATGATTTCTACCTTTTTTCGTGTTTTAATACAATTTTCTATTTCAGGGTTGGAGAAGTAACAGTCTTCTCCACAGAACTAAGGTCTTCACTGGATGTAGTAGGAGCTACTTACAGAGGGAGGGCCGCCAATCAAGTGAACACGTGATTATTGTGCTCGAATTCTTAATTTATGATAGTATTAACTCAAAATAAGTTATTCAACTTTGAAATTCTGCAATTTACATGGGATTATATTATTTCTACCTTTTTTCGTGTTTAAAAACAATTTTCTGATTCAGGGTTGGAGAAGTAACAGTCGTCTCCACAGAACTAAGGTCTTCACTGGATGTAGTAGAAGCGACCAACGGACGGAGGGCCGCCAATCAAGTGAACACTTAATTATTGTGCTAGAATTCTTAATTTATGATAGTATTAACTAAAAATAAGTTATTCATTTTGACAATTTTGCATTAACATGGGATTATATGATTTCTACCTTTTTTCGTGTTTTAATACAATTTTCTATTTCAGGGTTGGAGAAGTAACAGTCGTCTCTACAGAACTAAGGTCTTCACTTGATGTAGTAGAAGCTACTTACAGAAGGAGGGCCGCCAATCAAGTGAACACGTGATTATTGTGCTAGAATTCTTAATTTATGATAGTATTAACTCAAAATAAGTTATTCATTTTGACAATTTTTCATTTACATTGGTTTATATTATTTCTACCTTTTTTCGTGTTTTAATACAATTTTCTATTTCAGGGATGGAGAAGTAACAGTCGTTTCCACAGAACTAAGGTCTTCACAGGATGAAATAGAAGCTACTTACAGAGGAAAGGCCGCCAATCAAGTGATCACGTGATTATTGTGCTCGAATTCTTAATTTATGATAGTATTAACTCAAAATAAGTTATTCATTTTGACAATTTTTCATTTACATGGGATTATATTATTTCTACCTTTTTTCGTGTTTTAATACAATTTTCTATTTCAGGGTTGGAGAAGTAACAGTCGTCTCTACAGAACTAAGGTCTTCACTTGATGTAAAAGAAGCTACTTACAGAGAGAGGGCCGCCAATCAAGTGATCACGTGATTATTGTGCTCGAATTCTTAATTTATGATAGTATTAACTCAAAATAAGTTATTCATTTTGACAATTTTTCATTTACATAGGATTATATTATTTCTACCTTTTTTCGTGTTTTAATACAATTTTCTATTTCAGGGTTGGAGAAGTAACAGTCGTCTCCAAAGAACTATGGTCTTCACTGGATGTAGTAGAAGCGACCAACGGAGGAAGGGCCGCCAATCAAGTGAACACTTAATTATTGTGCTAGAATTCTTAATTTATGATAGTATTAACTAAAAATAAGTTATTCATTTTGACAATTTTGCATTTACATGGGATTATATAATTTCTACCTTTTTTCGTGTTTTAATACAATTTTCTATTTCAGGGTTGGAGAAGTAACAGTCGTCTCTACAGAACTAAGGTCTTCACTTGATGTAGTAGAAGCAACTTACAGAGGGAGGGCCGCCAATCAAGTGAACACGTGATTATTATGCTCGAATTCTTAATTTATGATAGTATTAACTCAAAATAAGTTATTCATTTTGACAATTTTGCATTTACATGGGATTATATTATTTCTACCTTTTTTTGTGTTTTAATACAATTTTCTATTTCAGGGTTGGAGAAGTAACAGTCGTCTCCACAGAACTAAGGTCTTCACTGGATGTAGTAGAAGCGACCAACGGAGGGAGGGCCGCCAATCAAGTGAACACGTAATTATTGTGCTAGAATTCTTAATTAATGATTGTATTAACTCAAAATAAGTTATTCATTTTGACAATTATGCATTTACATGGGATTATATTATTTCTACCTTTTTTCGTGTTTTAATACAATTTTCTATTTAAGGGTTGGAGAAGTAACAGTCGTCTCCACAGAACTAAGGTCTTCACTGGATGTAGTAGAAGCGACCAACGGAGGGAGGGCCGCCAATCAGGTGAACACGTAATTATTGTGCTAGAATTCTTAATTTATGATAGTATTAACTCAAAATAAGTTATTCATTTTGACAATTTTGCATTTACATGGGAATATATTATTTCTACCTTTTTTCGTGTTTCAATACAATTTTCTATTTCAGGGTTGGAGAAGTAACAGTCGTCTCCACAGAACTAAGGTCTTCACTGGATGTAGTAGAAGCGACCAACGGAGGGAGGGCCGCCAATCAAGTGAACACGTAATTATTGTGCTAGAATTCTTAATTTATGATAGTATTAACTCAATATAAGTTATTCATTTTGACAATTTTGCATTTACATGGGATTATATTATTTCTACCTTTTTTCGTGTTTTAATACAATTTTCTATTTCAGGGTTGGAGAAGTAACAGTCGTCTCTACAGAACTAAGTCTTCACTTGATGTAGTTGAAGCAACTTACAGAGGGAGGGCCGCCAATCAAGTGATCACGTGATAATACGCTCGAATTTTTAATTTATAATAGTATTAACTCAAAATAGGTTATTCATTTTGACAATTTTGCATTTACATGGGATTATATTATTTTTACCTTTTTTTGTGTTTAAATACAATTATCTATTTCAGGGTTGTAGAAGTAACAGTCGTCTCCACAGAACTAAGGTCTTCACTGGATGTAGTAGAAGCGACCAAAGGAGGGAGGGCCGCCAATCAAGTGAACACGTAATTATTGTGCTAGAATTCTTAATTTATGATAGTATTAACTCAAAATAAGTTATTCATTTTGACAATTTTGCATTGACATGGGATTATATTATTTCTACCTTTTTTCGTGTTTTAATACAATTTTCTAATTCAGGGTTGGAGAAGTAACAGTCGTCCCCACAGAACTAAGGTCTTCACTGGATGTAGTAGAAGCGACCAACGGAGGGAGGGCCGCCAATCAAGTGAACACGTGATTATTGTGCTCGAATTCTTAATTTATGATAGTATTAACTCAAAATAAGTTATTCATTTTGACAATTTTGCATTTACATGGGATTATATTATTTCTACCTTTTTTCGTGTTTTAATACAATTTTCTATTTCAGGGTTGGAGAAGTACCAGTCGTCCCCACAGAACTAAGGTCTTCACTAGATGTAGTAGAAGCTACTTACAGAGGGAGGGCCGCCAATCAAGTGAACACGTGATTATTGTGCTAGAATTCTTAATTTATGATAGTATTAACTAAAAATAAGTTATTCATTTTGACAATTTTGCATTTACATGGGATTATATTATTTCTACCTTTTTTCGTGTTTAAATACAATTTTCTGATTCAGGGTTGGAGAAGTAACAGTCGTCTCTACAGAACTAAGGTCTTCACTTGATGTAGTAGAAGCAACTTACAGAGGGAGGGCCGCCAATCAAGTGAACACGTGATTATTATGCTCGAATTCTTAATTTATGATAGTATTAACTCAAAATAAGTTATTCATTTTGACAATTTTGCATTTACATGGGATTATATTATTTCTACCTTTTTTGTATTTTAATACAATTTTCTATTTCAGGGTTGGAGAAGTAACAGTCGTCTCCACAGAACTAAGGTCTTCACTGGATGTAGTAGAAGCGACCAACGGAGGGAGGGCCGCCAATCAAGTGAACACGTAATTATTGTGCTAGAATTCTTAATTAATGAATGTATTAACTCAAAATAAGTTATTCATTTTGACAATTATAAATTTACATGGGATTATATTATTTCTACCTTTTTTCGTGTTTTAATACAATTTTCTATTTAAGGGTTGGAGAAGTAACAGTCGTCTCCACAGAACTAAGGTCTTCACTGGATGTAGTAGAAGCGACCAACGGAGGGAGGGCCGCCAATCAAGTGAACACGTAATTATTGTGCTAGAATTCTTAATTTATGATAGTATTAACTCAAAATAAGTTATTCATTTTGACAATTTTGCATTTACATGGGAATATATTATTTCTACCTTTTTTCGTGTTTCAATACAATTTTCTATTTCAGGGTTGGAGAAGTAACAGTCGTCTCCACAGAACTAAGGTCTTCACTGGATATAGTAGAAGCGACCAACGGAGGGAGGGCCGCCAATCAAGTGAACACGTAATTATTGTGCTAGAATTCTTAATTTATGATAGTATTAACTCAATATAAGTTATTCATTTTGACAATTTTGCATTTACATGGGATTATATTATTTCTACCTTTTTTCGTGTTTTAATACAATTTTCTATTTCAGGGTTGGAGAAGTAACAGTCGTCTCTACAGAACTAAGGTCTTCACTTGATGTAGTTGAAGCAACTTACAGAG
This sequence comes from Sympetrum striolatum, assembly GCA_947579665.1. NCBI lineage: Eukaryota > Metazoa > Arthropoda > Insecta > Odonata > Libellulidae > Sympetrum > Sympetrum striolatum. The sequence goes on from OX388341.1 coordinate 104,635,805, forward strand.
GGAGGGCCGCCAATCAAGTGATCACGTGATAATACGCTCGAATTTTTAATTTATAATAGTATTAACTCAAAATAGGTTATTCATTTTGACAATTTTGCATTTACATGGGATTATATTATTTTTACCTTTTTTCGTGTTTAAATACAATTATCTATTTCAGGGTTGTAGAAGTAACAGTCGTCTCCACAGAACTAAGGTCTTCACTGGATGTAGTAGAAGCGACCAAAGGAGAGAGGGCCGCCAATCAAGTGAACACGTAATTATTGTGCTAGAATTCTTAATTTATGATAGTATTAACTCAAAATAAGTTATTCATTTTGACAATTTTGCATTGACATGGGATTATATTATTTATACCTTTTTTCGTGTTTTAATACAATTTTCTAATTCAGGGTTGGAGAAGTAACAGTCGTCCCCACAGAACTAAGGTCTTCACTGGATGTAGTAGAAGCGACCAACGGAGGGAGGGCCGCCAATCAAGTGAACACGTGATTATTGTGCTCGAATTCTTAATTTATGATAGTATTAACTCAAAATAAGTTATTCATTTTGACAATTTTGCATTGACATGGGGTTATATGATTTCTACCTTTTTTGTGTTTTAATACAATATTCTATTTCAGGGTTAGAGGAACAGTCGTCTCCACAGAACTTAGGTCTTCACTGGATGTAGTAGAAGCTACTTACAGAGGGAGGGCCGCCAATCAAGTGAACACGTGATTATTGTGCTCGAATTCTTAATTTATGATAGTATTAACTCAAAATAAGTTATTCAATTTGACAATTTTGCATTTAAATGGGATTATATTATTTCTACCTTTTTTCGTGTTTTAATACAATTTTCTATTTCAGGGTTGGAGAAGTAACAGTCGTCTCCACAGAACTAAGGTCTTCACTGGATGTAGTAGAAGCTACTTACAGAGGGAGGGCCGCCAATCAAGTGAACACATGATTATTGTGCTAGAATTCTTAATTTATGATAGTATTAACTCAAAATAAGTTATTCATTTTGACAATTTTGCATTTACATGGGATTATATTATTTCTACCTTTTTTCGTGTTTTAATACAATTTTCTATTTCAGGGTTACAGAAGTAACAGTCGTCTCCACAGAACTAAGGTCTTCACTGGATGTAATAGAAGCGACCAACGGAGGGAGGGCCGCCAATCAAGTGAACACGTAATTATTGTGCTAGAATTCTTAATTTATGATAGTATTAACTCAAAATAAGTTATTCATTTTGACAATTTTGCATTTACATGGGAAAATATTATTTCTACCTTTTTTCGTGTTTCAATACAATTTTCTGATTCAGGGTTGGAGAAGTAACAGTCGTCTCCACAGAACTAAGGTCTTCACTGGATGTAGTAGAAGCTACTTACAGAGGGAGGGCGGCCAATCAAGTAAACACGTGATTATTGTGCTCGAATTCTTAATTTATGATAGTATTAACTCAAAATAAGTTATTCATTTTGACGATTTTGCATTTACATGGGATTATATGATTTCTACCTTTTTTCGTGTTTTAATACAATATTCTATTTCAGGGTTAGAGGAACAGTCGTCTCCACAGAACTAAGGTCTTCACTGGATGTAGTAGAAGCTACTTACAGAGGGAGGGCCGCCAATCAAGTGAACACGTGATTGTTGTGCTCGAATTCTTAATTTATGATAGTATTAACTCAAAATAAGTTATTCAATTTGACAATTTTGCATTTACATGGTATTATATGATTTCTACCTTTTTTCGTGTTTAAATACAATTTTCTAATTCAGGGTTGGAGAAGTAACAGTCGTCTCCACAGAACTAAGGTCTTCACTGGGTTTTAGAAGAAGCTACTTACAGAGGGAGGGCCGCCAATCAAGTAAACACGTGATTATTGTGCTCGAATTCTTAATTTATGATAGTATTAACTCAAAATAAGTTATTCATTTTGACAATTTTGCATTTTCATGGGATTATATGATTTCTACCTTTTTTCGTGTTTTAATACAATTTTCTATTTCAGGGTTGGAGAAGTAACAGTCGTCTCTACAGAACTAAGGTCTTCACTGGATGTAGTAGAAGCTACTTACAGAGGGAGGGCCGCCAATCAAGTGAACACGTGATTATTGTGCTCGAATTCTTAATTTATGATTGTATTAACTCAAAATAAGTTATTCATTTCGACAATTATGCATTTACATGGGATTATATTATTTCTACCTTTTTTCGTGTTTTAATACAATTTTCTATTTCAGGGTTGGAGAAGTAACAGTCGTCTCCACATAACTAAGGTCTTCACTGGATGTAGTAGAAGCTACTTACAGAGGGAGGGCCGCCAATCAAGTGAACACGTGATTATTGTGCTAGAATTCTTAATTTATGATAGTATTAACTCGAAATAATTTATTCATTTTGACAATTTTTCATTTAAAAGGGATTATATTATTTCTACCTTTTTTCGTGTTTTAATACAATTTTCTAATTCAGGGTTGGAGAAGTAACAGTCGTCTCCACAGAACTAAGGTCTTCACTGGATGTAGTAGAAGCTACTTACAGAGGGAGGGCCGCCAATCAAGTGAACACGTGATTATTGTGCTCAAATTCTTAATTTATGATAGTATTAACTCAAAATAAGTTATTCATTTTGACAATTTTGCATTTACATGGGATTATATTATTTCTACCTTTTTTCGTGTTTTAATACAATTTTCTAATTCAGGGTTGGAGAAGTAACAGTCGTCTCCACAGAACTATGGTCTTCACTGGATGTAGTAGAAGCTACTTACAGAGGGAGGGCCGCCAATCAAGTGAACACGTGATTATTGTGCTCGAATTCTTAATTTATCATAGTATTAACTCAAAATAAGTTATTCATTTTGACAATTTTGCATTTACATGGGATTATATTATTTCTACTTTTTTTCGTGTTTTAATACAATTTTCTATTTCAGGGTTGGAGAAGTAACATTCGTCTCCACAGAACTAAGGTCTTCACTGGATGTAGTAGAAGCGACCAATGGAGGGAGGGCCGCCAATCAAGTGAACACGTAATTATTGTGCTAGAATTCTTAATAAATGATAGTATAAACTCAAAATAAGTTATTCATTTTGACAATTTTGCATTTACATGGGATTATATTATTTCTACCTTTTTTCGTGTTTTAATACAATTTTCTATTTCAGGGTTGGAGAAGTAACAGTCGTCCCCACAGAACTAAGGTCTTCACTAGATGTAGTAGAAGCTACTTACAGAGGGAGGGCCGCCAATCAAGTGAACACGTGATTAATGTGCTAGAATTCTTAATTTATGATAGTATTAACTCAAAATAAGTTATTCAACTTTGAAATTCTGCAATTTACATGGGATTATATTATTGCTAGCTTTTTTGGTGTTTAAATACAATTTTCTTATTCAGGGTTGGAGAAGTAACAGTCGTCTCCACAGAACTAAGGTCTTCACTGGATGTAGTAGAAGCTACTTACAGAGGGAGGGCTGCCAATCAAGTAAACACGTGATTATTGTGCTCGAATTCTTAATTTATGATAGTATTAACTCAAAATAAGTTATTCATTTTGACAATTTTGCATTTACATGGGATTATATTATTTCTACCTTTTTTCGTGTTTTAATACAATTTTCTATTTCAGGGTTGGAGAAGTAACAGTCGTCTCCACAGAACTATGGTCTTCACTGGATGTAGTAGAAGCTACTTACAGAGGGAGGGCCGCCAATCAAGTGAACACGTGATTATTGTGCTCAAATTCTTAATTTATGATAGTATTAACTCAAAATAAGTTATTCATTTTGACAATTTTGCATTTACATGGGATTATATTATTTCTACCTTTTTTCGTGTTTTAATACAATTTTCTAATTCACGGTTGGAGAAGTAACAGTCGTCTCCACAGAACTAAGGTCTTCACTGGATGTAGTAGAAGCTACTTACAGAGGGAGGGCCGCCAATCAAGTGAACACGTGATTATTGTGCTCGAATTCTTAATTTATCATAGTATTAACTCAAAATAAGTTATTTATTTTGACAATTTTGCATTTACATGGGATTATATTATTTCTACTTTTTTTCGTGTTTTAATACAATTTTCTATTTCAGGGTTGGAGCAGTAACAGTCGTCTCCACAGAACTAAGGTCTTCCCTGGATGTAATAGAAGCGACCAACGGAGGGAGGGCCGCCAATCAAGTGAACACTTAATTATTGTGCTGGAATTCTTAATTTATGATAGTATTAACTCAAAATAAGTTACTAATTTTGACAATTTTGCATTTACATGGGATTATATTATTTCTACCTTTTTTTGTGTTTTAATACAATTTTCTATTTCAGGGTTGGAGAAGTAACAGTCGTCTCTACAGAACTAAGGTCTTCACTTGATGTAGTAGAAGCTACTTACAGAGGGAGGGCCGCCAATCAAGTCAACACGTGATTATTGTGCTAGAATTCTTAATTTATGATAGTATTAACTCAAAATAAGTTATTCATTTTGACAATTTTTCATTTACATGGGATTATATTATTTCTACCTTTTTTCGTGTTTTAATACAATTTTCTATTTCAGGGTTGGAGAAGTAACAGTCGTCTCTACAGAACTAAGGTGTTGTTTTGATGTAGTAGAAGCTTCTTACAGAGGGAGGGCCGCCAATCAAGTAAACACGTGATTATTGTGCTAGAATTCTTAATTTATGATAGTATTAACTCAAAATAAGTTATTCATTTTGACAATATTGCATTTACATGGGATTATATTATTTCTCCCTTTTTTCGTGTTTTAATACAATTTTGTATTTCAGGGTTGGAGAAGTAACAGTCGTCTGTACAGAACTAAGGTCTTCACTTGATGTAGTAGAAGCTACTTACAAAGGGAGGTCCACCAATCAAGTGAACACGTGATTATTGTGCTCGAATTCTTAATTTATGATAGTATTAACTCAAAATAAGTTATTAAACTTTGAAATTCAGCAATTTACATGGGATTATATTATTTCTACCTTTTTTCCTGTTTTAATACAATTTTCTATTTCAGGGTTGGAGAAGTAACAGTCGTCTCTACAGAACTAAGGTCTTCACTGGATGTAGTAGAAGCGACCAACGGAGGGAGGGCTGCCAATCAAGTGAACACGTAATTATTGTGCTAGAATTCTTAATTTATGATAGTATTAACTCAAAATAAGTTATTCATTTTGAAAATTTTGCATTTACATGGGATTATATTATTTCTACCTTTTTTCATGTTTTAATACAATTTTCTATTTCAGGGTTGGAGTAGTAACAGTCGTCTCCACAGAACTAAGGTCTTCCCTGGATGTAATAGAAGCGACCAACGGAGGGAGGGCCGCCAATCAAGTGAACACTTAATTATTGTGCTAGAATTCTTAATTTATGATAGTATTAACTCAAAATAAGTTATTCATTTTGACAATATTGCATTTACATGGGATTATATTATTTCTACCTTTTTTCGTGTTTTAATACAATTTTTTATTTCAGGGTTGGAGAGGTAACAGTCGTCTCTAAAGAACTAAGGTCTTCACTTGATGTAGTAGAAGCTACTTACAGAGGGAGGGCCGCCAATCAAGTGAACACGTGATTATTGTGCTCGAATTCTTTATTTATGATAGTATTAACTCAAAATAAGTTATTCATTTTGACAATTTTGCATTTACATGGGATTATATTATTTCTACCTTTTTTCGTGTTTTAATACAATTTTCTATTTCAGGGTTGGAGTAGTAACAGTCGTCTCCACAGAACTAAGGTCTTCCCTGGATGTAATAGAAGCGACCAACGGAGGGAGGGCCGCCAATCAAGTGAACACTTAATTATTGTGCTAGAATTCTTAATTTATGATAGTATTAACTCAAAATAAGTTATTCATTTTGACAATATTGCATTTACATGGGATTATATTATTTCTACCTTTTTTCGTGTTTTAATACAATTTTTTATTTCAGGGTTGGAGAGGTAACAGTCGTCTCTAAAGAACTAAGGTCTTCACTTGATGTAGTAGAAGCTACTTACAGAGGGAGGGCCGCCAATCAAGTGAACACGTGATTATTGTGCTCGAATTCTTTATTTATGATAGTATTAACTCAAAATAAGTTATTCATTTTGACAATTTTGCATTTACATGGGATTATATTATTTCTACCTTTTATCGTGTTTTAATACAATTTTCTATTTCAGGGTTGGAGAAGTAACAGTCGTCTCCAGAGAACTAAGGTCTTCCCTGGATGTAATAGAAGCGACCAATGGAGGGAGAGGCGCCAATCAAGTGAACACTTAATTATTGTGCTAGAATTCTTAATTTATGATAGTATTAACTCAAAATAAGTTATTCATTTTGACAATTTTGCATTTACATGGGATTATATTATTTCTACCTTTTTTTGTGTTTTAATACAATTTTCTATTTCAGGGTTGGAGAAGTAAAAGTCGTCTCTACAGAACTAAGGTCTTCACTTGATGTAGTAGAAGCTACTTACAGAGGGAGGGCCGCCAATCAAGTCAACACGTGATTATTGTGCTACAATTCTTAATTTATGATAGTATTAACTCAAAATAAGTTATTCATTTTGACAATTTTTCATTTACATGGGATTATATTATTTCTACCTTTTTTCGTGTTTTAATACAATTTTCTATGTCAGGGTTGGAGAAGTAACAGTCGTCTCTACAGAACTAAGGTCATCACTTGATGTAGTAGAAGCTACTTACAGAGGGAGGGCCGCCAATCAAGTGAACACGTGATTATTGTGCTAGAATTCTTAATTTATGATAGTATTAACTCAAAATAAGTTATTCATTTTGACAATTTTGCATTTACATGGGATTATATTATTTCTACCTTTTTTTGTGTTTTAATACAATTTTCTATTTCAGGGTTGGAGAAGTAACAGTCATCTCTACAGAACTAAGGTCTTCACTTGATGTAGTAGAAGCTACTTACAGAGGGAGGGCCGCCTATCGAGTGAACACGTGATTATTGTGCTCGAATTCTTAGTTTATGATAGTATTAACTCAAAATAAGTTATTCATTTTGACAATTTTGCATTTACATGGGATTATATTATTTCTACCTTTTTTCGTGTTTTAATACAATTTTCTATTTCAGGGTTGGAGAAGTAACAGTCGTCTCTACAGAACTAAGGTCTTCACTTGATGTAGTAGAAGCTACTTACAGAGGGAGGGCCGCCAATCAAGTGAACACGTAATTATTGTGCTAGAATTCTTAATTTATCATAGTATTAACTCAAAATAAGTTATTCATTTTGACAATTATAAATTTACATGGGATTATATTATTTCTACCTTTTTTGTGTTTTAATACAATTTTCTATTTCAGGGTTGGAGAAGTAACAGTCGTCTCCACAGAACTAAGGTCTTCACTGGATGTAGTAGAAGCGACCAACGGAGGGAGGGCCGCCAATCAAGTGAACACGTAATTATTGTGCTAGAATTCTTAATTAATGATTGTATTAACTCAAAATAAGTTATTCATTTTGACAATTATAAATTTACATGGGATTATATTATTTCTACCTTTTTTCGTGTTTTAATACAATTTTCTATTTAAGGGTTGGAGAAGTAACAGTCGTCTCCACAGAACTAAGGTCTTCACTGGATGTAGTAGAAGCGACCAACGGAGGGAGGGCCGCCAATCAAGTGAACACGTAATTATTGTGCTAGAATTCTTAATTTATGATAGTATTAACTCAAAATAAGTTATTCATTTTGACAATTTTGCATTTACATGGGAATATATTATTTCTACCTTTTTTCGTGTTTCAATACAATTTTCTATTTCAGGGTTGGAGAAGTAACAGTCGTCTCCACAGAACTAAGGTCTTCACTGGATATAGTAGAAGCGACCAACGGAGGGAGGGCCGCCAATCAAGTGAACACGTAATTATTGTGCTAGAATTCTTAATTTATGATAGTATTAACTCAATATAAGTTATTCATTTTGACAATTTTGCATTTACATGGGATTATATTATTTCTACCTTTTTTCGTGTTTTAATACAATTTTCTATTTCAGGGTTGGAGAAGTAACAGTCGTCTCTACAGAACTAAGGTCTTCACTTGATGTAGTTGAAGCAACTTACAGAGGGAGGGCCGCCAATCAAGTGATCACGTGATAATACGCTCGAATTTTTAATTTATAATAGTATTAACTCAAAATAGGTTATTCATTTTGACAATTTTGCATTTACATGGGATTATATTATTTTTACCTTTTTTCGTGTTTAAATACAATTATCTATTTCAGGGTTGTAGAAGTAACAGTCGTCTCCACAGAACTAAGGTCTTCACTGGATGTAGTAGAAGCGACCAAAGGAGAGAGGGCCGCCAATCAAGTGAACACGTAATTATTGTGCTAGAATTCTTAATTTATGATAGTATTAACTCAAAATAAGTTATTCATTTTGACAATTTTGCATTGACATGGGATTATATTATTTCTACCTTTTTTCGTGTTTTAATACAATTTTCTAATTCAGGGTAGGAGAAGTAACAGTCGTCCCCACAGAACTAAGGTCTTCACTGGATGTAGTAGAAGCGACCAACGGAGGGAGGGCCGCCAATCAAGTGAACACGTGATTATTGTGCTCGAATTCTTAATTTATGATAGTATTAACTCAAAATAAGTTATTCATTTTGACAATTTTGCATTGACATGGGGTTATATGATTTCTACCTTTTTTGTGTTTTAATACAATATTCTATTTCAGGGTTAGAGGAACAGTCGTCTCCACAGAACTAAGGTCTTCACTGGATGTAGTAGAAGCTACTTACAGAGGGAGGGCCGCCAATCAAGTGAACACGTGATTATTGTGCTCGAATTCTTAATTTATGATAGTATTAACTTAAAATAAGTTATTCAATTTGACAATTTTGCATTTAAATGGGATTATATTATTTCTACCTTTTTTCGTGTTTTAATACAATTTTCTATTTCAGGGTTGGAGAAGTAACAGTCGTCTCCACAGAACTAAGGTCTTCACTGGATGTAGTAGAAGCTACTTACAGAGGGAGGGCCGCCAATCAAGTGAACACATGATTATTGTGCTAGAATTCTTAATTTATGATAGTATTAACTCAAAATAAGTTATTCATTTTGACAATTTTGCATTTACATGGGATTATATTATTTCTACCTTTTTTCGTGTTTTAATACAATTTTCTATTTCAGGGTTACAGAAGTAACAGTCGTCTCCACAGAACTAAGGTCTTCACTGGATGTAATAGAAGCGACCAACGGAGGGAGGGCCGCCAATCAAGTGAACACGTAATTATTGTGCTAGAATTCTTAATTTATGATAGTATTAACTCAAAATAAGTTATTCATTTTGACAATTTTGCATTTACATGGGAAAATATTATTTCTACCTTTTTTCGTGTTTCAATACAATTTTCTGATTCAGGGTTGGAGAAGTAACAGTCGTCTCCACAGAACTAAGGTCTTCACTGGATGTAGTAGAACCTACTTACAGAGGGAGGGCGGCCAATCAAGTAAACACGTGATTATTGTGCTCGAATTCTTAATTTATGATAGTATTAACTCAAAATAAGTTATTCATTTTGACGATTTTGCATTTACATGGGATTATATGATTTCTACCTTTTTTCGTGTTTTAATACAATATTCTATTTCAGGGTTAGAGGAACAGTCGTCTCCACAGAACTAAGGTCTTCACTGGATGTAGTAGAAGCTACTTACAGAGGGAGGGCCGCCAATCAAGTGAACACGTGATTGTTGTGCTCGAATTCTTAATTTATGATAGTATTAACTCAAAATAAGTTATTCAATTTGACAATTTTGCATTTACATGGGATTATATGATTTCTACCTTTTTTCGTGTTTAAATACAATTTTCTAATTCAGGGTTGGAGAAGTAACAGTCGTCTCCACAGAACTAAGGTCTTCACTGGATTTTAGAAGAAGCTACTTACAGAGGGAGGGCCGCCAATCAAGTAAACACGTGATTATTGTGCTTGAATTCTTAATTTATGATAGTATTAACTCAAAATAAGTTATTCATTTTGACAATTTTGCATTTTCATGGGATTATATGATTTCTACCTTTTTTCGTGTTTTAATACAATTTTCTATTTCAGGGTTGGAGAAGTAACAGTCGTCTCTACAGAACTAAGGTCTTCACTGGATGTAGTAGAAGCTACTTACAGAGGGAGGGCCGCCAATCAAGTGAACACGTGATTATTGTGCTCGAATTCTTAATTTATGATTGTATTAACTCAAAATAAGTTATTCATTTCGACAATTATGCATTTACATGGGATTATATTATTTCTACCTTTTTTCGTGTTTTAATACAATTTTCTATTTCAGGGTTGGAGAAGTAACAGTCGTCTCCACATAACTAAGGTCTTCACTGGATGTAGTAGAAGCTACTTACAGAGGTAGGGCCGCCAATCAAGTGAACACGTGATTATTGTGCTAGAATTCTTAATTTATGATAGTATTAACTCGAAATAATTTATTCATTTTGACAATTTTTCATTTAAAAGGGATTATATTATTTCTACCTTTTTTCGTGTTTTAATACAATTTTCTAATTCAGGGTTGGAGAAGTAACAGTCGTCTCCACAGAACTAAGGTCTTCACTGGATGTAGTAGAAGCTACTTACAGAGGGAGGGCCGCCAATCAAGTGAACACGTGATTATTGTGCTCAAATTCTTAATTTATGATAGTATTAACTCAAAATAAGTTATTCATTTTGACAATTTTGCATTTACATGGGATTATATTATTTCTACCTTTTTTCGTGTTTTAATACAATTTTCTAATTCAGGGTTGGAGAAGTAACAGTCGTCTCCACAGAACTATGGTCTTCACTGGATGTAGTAGAAGCTACTTACAGAGGGAGGGCCGCCAATCAAGTGAACACGTGATTATTGTGCTCGAATTCTTAATTTATCATAGTATTAACTCAAAATAAGTTATTCATTTTGACAATTTTGCATTTACATGGGATTATATTATTTCTACTTTTTTTCGTGTTTTAATACAATTTTCTATTTCAGGGTTGGAGAAGTAACATTCGTCTCCACAGAACTAAGGTCTTCACTGGATGTAGTAGAAGCGACCAATGGAGGGAGGGCCGCCAATCAAGTGAACACGTAATTATTGTGCTAGAATTCTTAATAAATGATAGTATAAACTCAAAATAAGTTATTCATTTTGACAATTTTGCATTTACATGGGATTATATTATTTCTACCTTTTTTCGTGTTTTAATACAATTTTCTATTTCAGGGTTGGAGAAGTAACAGTCGTCCCCACAGAACTAAGGTCTTCACTAGATGTAGTAGAAGCTACTTACAGAGGGAGGGCCGCCAATCAAGTGAACACGTGATTAATGTGCTAGAATTCTTAATTTATGATAGTATTAACTCAAAATAAGTTATTCAACTTTGAAATTCTGCAATTTACATGGGATTATATTATTGCTAGCTTTTTTGGTGTTTAAATACAATTTTCTTATTCAGGGTTGGAGAAGTAACAGTCGTCTCCACAGAACTAAGGTCTTCACTGGATGTAGTAGAAGCTACTTACAGAGGGAGGGCTGCCAATCAAGTAAACACGTGATTATTGTGCTCGAATTCTTAATTTATGATAGTATTAACTCAAAATAAGTTATTCATTTTGACAATTTTGCATTTACATGGGATTATATTATTTCTACCTTTTTTCGTGTTTTAATACAATTTTCTATTTCAGGGTTGGAGAAGTAACAGTCGTCTCCACAGAACTATGGTCTTCACTGGATGTAGTAGAAGCTACTTACAGAGGGAGGGCCGCCAATCAAGTGAACACGTGATTATTGTGCTCAAATTCTTAATTTATGATAGTATTAACTCAAAATAAGTTATTCATTTTGACAATTTTGCATTTACATGGGATTATATTATTTCTACCTTTTTTCGTGTTTTAATACAATTTTCTAATTCACGGTTGGAGAAGTAACAGTCGTCTCCACAGAACTAAGGTCTTCACTGGATGTAGAAGAAGCTACTTACAGAGGGAGGGCCGCCAATCAAGTGAACACGTGATTATTGTGCTCGAATTCTTAATTTATCATAGTATTAACTCAAAATAAGTTATTTATTTTGACAATTTTGCATTTACATGGGATTATATTATTTCTACTTTTTTTCGTGTTTTAATACAATTTTCTATTTCAGGGTTGGAGCAGTAACATTCGTCTCCACAGAACTAAGGTCTTCACTGGATGTAGTAGAAGCGACCAATGGAGGGAGGGCCGCCAATCAAGTGAACACGTAATTATTGTGCTAGAATTCTTAATAAATGATAGTATTAACTCAAAATAAGTTATTCATTTTGACAATTTTTTATTTACATGGGATTATATTATTTCTACCTTTTTTCGTGTTTTAATACAATTTTCTATTTCAGGGTTGGAGAAGTAACAGTCGTCCCCACAGAACTAAGGTCTTCACTAGATGTAGTAGTAGCTACTTACAGAGGGAGGGCCGCCAATCAAGTGAACACGTGATTATTGTGCTAGAATTCTTAATTTATGATAGTATTAACTCAAAATAAGTTATTCATTTTGACAATTTAGCATTTACATGGGATTATATTATTTCTACCTTTTTTCGTGTTTTAATACAATTTTCTATTTCAGGGTTGGAGAAGTAACAGTCGTCTCCACAGAACTAAGGTCTTCCCTGGATGTAATAGAAGCGACCAATGGAGAGAGGGCTGCCAATCAAGTGAACACTTAATTATTGTGCTAGAATTCTTAATTTATGATAGTATTAACTCAAAATAAGTTATTCATTTTGACAATATTGCATTTACATGGGATTATATTATTTCTACCTTTTTTCGTGTTTTAATACAATTTTTTATTTCAGGGTTGGAGAGGTAACAGTCGTCTCTAAAGAACTAAGGTCTTCACTTGATGTAGTAGAAGCTACTTACAGAAGGAGGGCCGCCAATCAAGTGAACACGTGATTATTGTGCTCGAATTCTTTATTTATGATAGTAATAACTCAAAATAAGTTATTCATTTTGACAATTTCGCATTTACATGGGATTATATTATTTCTACCTTTTTTTCGTGTTTTAATACAATTTTCTATTTCAGGGTTGGAGAAGTAACAGTCGTCTCCACAGAACTAAGGTCTTCCCTGGATGTAATAGAAGCGACCAACGGAGGGAGGGCCGCCAATCAAGTGAACACTTAATTATTGTGCTGGAATTCTTAATTTATGATAGTATTAACTCAAAATAAGTTACTAATTTTGACAATTTTGCATTTACATGGGATTATATTATTTCTACCTTTTTTTGTGTTTTAATACAATTTTCTATTTCAGGGTTGGAGAAGTAACAGTCGTCTCTACAGAACTAAGGTCTTCACTTGATGTAGTAGAAGCTACTTACAGAGGGAGGGCCGCCAATCAAGTCAACACGTGATTATTGTGCTAGAATTCTTAATTTATGATAGTATTAACTCAAAATAAGTTATTCATTTTGACAATTTTTCATTTACATGGGATTATATTATTTCTACCTTTTTTCGTGTTTTAATACAATTTTCTATTTCAGGGTTGGAGAAGTAACAGTCGTCTCTACAGAACTAAGGTGTTCACTTGATGTAGTAGAAGCTTCTTACAGAGGGAGGGCCGCCAATCAAGTAAACACGTGATTATTGTGCTAGAATTCTTAATTTATGATAGTATTAACTCAAAATAAGTTATTCATTTTGACAATATTGCATTTACATGGGATTATATTATTTCTACCTTTTTTCGTGTTTAATACAATTTTGTATTTCAGGGTTGGAGAAGTAACAGTCGTCTGTACAGAACTAAGGTCTTCACTTGATGTAGTAGAAGCTACTTACAGAGGGAGGTCCACCAATCAAGTGAACACGTGATTATTGTGCTCGAATTCTTAATTTATGATAGTATTAACTCAAAATAAGTTATTAAACTTTGAAATTCAGCAATTTACATGGGATTATATTATTTCTACCTTTTTTCCTGTTTTAATACAATTTTCTATTTCAGGGTTGGAGAAGTAACAGTCGTCTCTACAGAACTAAGGTCTTCACTGGATGTAGTAGAAGCGACCAACGGAGGGAGGGCTGCCAATCAAGTGAACACGTAATTATTGTGCTAGAATTCTTAATTTATGATAGTATTAACTCAAAATAAGTTATTCATTTTGACAATTTTGCATTTACATGGGATTATATTATTTCTACCTTTTTTCGTGTTTTAATACAATTTTCGATTTCAGGGTTGGAGTAGTAACAGTCGTCTCCACAGAACTAAGGTCTTCCCTGGATGTAATAGAAGCGACCAACGGAGGGAGGGCCGCCAATCAAGTGAACACTTAATTATTGTGCTAGAATTCTTAATTTATGATAGTATTAACTCAAAATAAGTTATTCATTTTGACAATATTGCATTTACATGGGATTATATTATTTCTACCTTTTTTCGTGTTTTAATACAATTTTTTATTTCAGGGTTGGAGAGGTAACAGTCGTCTCTAAAGAACTAAGGTCTTCACTTGATGTAGTAGAAGCTACTTACAGAGGGAGGGCCGCCAATCAAGTGAACACGTGATTATTGTGCTCGAATTCTTTATTTATGATAGTATTAACTCAAAATAAGTTATTCATTTTGACAATTTTGCATTTACATGGGATTATATTATTTCTACCTTTTTTCGTGTTTTAATACAATTTTCTATTTCAGGGTTGGAGTAGTAACAGTCGTCTCCACAGAACTAAGGTCTTCCCTGGATGTAATAGAAGCGACCAACGGAGGGAGGGCCGCCAATCAAGTGAACACTTAATTATTGTGCTAGAATTCTTAATTTATGATAGTATTAACTCAAAATAAGTTATTCATTTTGACAATATTGCATTTACATGGGATTATATTATTTCTACCTTTTTTCGTGTTTTAATACAATTTTTTATTTCAGGGTTGGAGAGGTAACAGTCGTCTCTAAAGAACTAAGGTCTTCACTTGATGTAGTAGAAGCTACTTACAGAGGGAGGGCCGCCAATCAAGTGAACACGTGATTATTGTGCTCGAATTCTTTATTTATGATAGTATTAACTCAAAATAAGTTATTCATTTTGACAATTTTGCATTTACATGGGATTATATTATTTCTACCTTTTATCGTGTTTTAATACAATTTTCTATTTCAGGGTTGGAGAAGTAACAGTCGTCTCCAGAGAACTAAGGTCTTCCCTGGATGTAATAGAAGCGACCAACGGAGGGAGAGCCGCCAATCAAGTGAACACTTAATTATTGTGCTAGAATTCTTAATTTATGATAGTATTAACTCAAAATAAGTTATTCATTTTGACAATTTTGCATTTACATGGGATTATATTATTTCTACCTTTTTTTGTGTTTTAATACAATTTTCTATTTCAGGGTTGGAGAAGTAAAAGTCGTCTCTACAGAACTAAGGTCTTCACTTGATGTAGTAGAAGCTACTTACAGAGGGAGGGCCGCCAATCAAGTCAACACGTGATTATTGTGCTACAATTCTTAATTTATGATAGTATTAACTCAAAATAAGTTATTCATTTTGACAATTTTTCATTTACATGGGATTATATTATTTCTACCTTTTTTCGTGTTTTAATACAATTTTCTATGTCAGGGTTGGAGAAGTAACAGTCGTCTCTACAGAACTAAGGTCATCACTTGATGTAGTAGAAGCTACTTACAGAGGGAGGGCCGCCAATCAAGTGAACACGTGATTATTGTGCTAGAATTCTTAATTTATGATAGTATTAACTCAAAATAAGTTATTCATTTTGACAATTTTGCATTTACATGGGATTATATTATTTCTACCTTTTTTTGTGTTTTAATACAATTTTCTATTTCAGGGTTGGAGAAGTAACAGTCATCTCTACAGAACTAAGGTCTTCACTTGATGTAGTAGAAGCTACTTACAGAGGGAGGGCCGCCTATCGAGTGAACACGTGATTATTGTGCTCGAATTCTTAGTTTATGATAGTATTAACTCAAAATAAGTTATTCATTTTGACAATTTTGCATTTACATGGGATTATATTATTTCTACCTTTTTTCGTGTTTTAATACAATTTTCTATTTCAGGGTTGGAGAAGTAACAGTCGTCTCTACAGAACTAAGGTCTTCACTTGATGTAGTAGAAGCTACTTACAGAGGGAGGGCCGCCAATCAAGTGAACACGTAATTATTGTGCTAGAATTCTTAATTTATCATAGTATTAACTCAAAATAAGTTATTCATTTTGACAATTTTGCATTTACATGGGATTATATTATTTCTACCTTTTTTTGTGTTTTAATACAATTTTCTATTTCAGGGTTGGAGAAGTAACAGTCGTCTCTACAGAACTATGGTCTTCACTGGATGTAGTAGAAGCGACCAACGGAGGGAGGGCCGCCAATCAAGTGAACACGTAATTATTGTGCTAGAATTCTTAATTTATGATAGTATTAACTCAAAATAAGTTATTCATTTTGACAATTTTGCATTTACATGGGATTATATTATTTCTACCTTTTTTCGTGTTTTAATACAATTTTCTATTTCAGGGTTGGAGATGTATCAGTTGTCTCCACAGAACTAAGGTCTTCACTTGATGTAGTAGAAGCTAATTACAGAGGGAGGGCCGCCAATCAAGTGAACACGTGATTATTGTGCTAGAATTCTTAATTTATCATAGTACTAACTCAAAATAAGTTATTAAACTTTGAAATTCTGCAATTTACATGGGATTATATTATTTCTACCTTTTTTCGTGTTTTAATACAATTTTCTATTTCAAGGATGGAGAAGTAACAGTCGTCTCTACAGAACTAAGGTCTTCACTTGATGTAGTAGAAGCTACTTACAGAGGGAGGGTCGCCAATCAAGTGAACACGTGATTATTGTGCTCGAATTCTTAATTTATGATAGTATTAACTCAAAATAAGTTATTCATTTTGACAATTTTGCATTTACATGGGATTATATTATTTCTACGTTTTTTTGTGTTTTAATACAATTTTCTATTTCAGGGTTGGAGAAGTAACATTCGTCTCTACAGAACTAAGGTCTTCACTTGATGTAGTAGAAGCTACTTACAGAGGGAGGGCCGCCTATCAAGTGAACACGTGATTATTGTGCTCGAATTCTTAATTTATGATAGTATTAACTGAAAATAAGTTATTCATTTTGACAATTTTGCATTTACATGGGATTATATTATTTCTACCTTTTTTCGTGTTTTAATACAATTTTCTATTTCAGGGTTGGAGAAGTAACAGTCGTCTCCACAGAACTAAGGTCTTCACTGGATGTAGTAGAAGCGACCAACGGACGGAGGGCCGCCAATAAGTGAACACGTAATTATTGTGCTAGAATTCTTAATTTATGATAGTATTAACTCAAAATAAGTTATTCATTTTGACAATTTTGCATTTACATGGGATTGTATTATTTCTACCTTTTTTCGTGTTTTAATACAATTTTCTATTTCAGGGTTGGAGAAGTAACAGTCGTCTCTACAGAACTAAGGTCTTCACTGGATGTAGTAGAAGCGACCAACGGAGGGAGGGCCGCCAATCAAGTGAACACGTAATTATTGTGCTAGAATTCTTAATTTATGATAGTATTAACTCAAAATAAGTTATTCATTTTGACAATTTTGCATTTACATGGGATTATATTATTTCTACCTTTTTTCGTGTTTTAATACAATTTTCTATTTTAGGGTTGGAGAAGTAACAGTCGTCTCTACAGAACTAAGGTCTTCACTTGATGTAGTAGAAGCTACTTACAGAGGGAGGGCCGCCTATCAAGTGAACACGTGATTATTGTGCTCGAATTCTTAATTTATGATAGTATTAACTCAAAATAAGTTATTCATTTTGACAATTTTGCATTTACATGGGATTATATTATTTCTACGTTTTTTTGTGTTTTAATACAATTTTCTATTTCAGGGTTGGAGAAGTAACATTCGTCTCTACAGAACTAAGGTCTTCACTTGATGTAGTAGAAGCTACTTACAGAGGGAGGGCCGCCTATCAAGTGAACACGTGATTATTGTGCTCGAATTCTTAATTTATGATAGTATTAACTGAAAATAAGTTATTCATTTTGACAATTTTGCATTTACATGGGATTATATTATTTCTACCTTTTTTCGTGTTTTAATACAATTTTCTATTTCAGGGTTGGAGAAGTAACAGTCGTCTCCACAGAACTAAGGTCTTCACTGGATGTAGTAGAAGCGACCAACGGACGGAGGGCCGCCAATAAGTGAACACGTAATTATTGTGCTAGAATTCTCATTTTATGATAGTATTAACTCAAAATAAGTTATTCATTTTGACAATTTTGCATTTACATGGGATTATATTATTTCTACCTTTTTTCGTGTTTTAATACAATTTTCTTTTTCAGGGTTGGAGAAGTAACAGTCGTCTCTACAGAACTAAGGTCTTCACTTGATGCAGTAGAAAATACTTACAGAGGGAGGGCCGCCAATCAAGTGAATACAAGATTATTGTGCTCAAATTCTTAATTTATGATAGTATTAACTCAAAATAAGTTATTCATTTTGACAATTTTGCATTAACATGGGATTATATGATTTCTACCTTTTTTCGTGTTTTAATACAATTTTCTATTTCAGGGTTGGAGAAGTATCAGTCGTCTCCACAGAACTAAGGTCTTCACTGGATGTAGTAGTAGCTACTTACAGAGGGAGGGCCGCCAATCAAGTGAACACGTGATTATTGTGCTCGAATTCTTAATTTATGATAGTATTAACTCAAAATAAGTTATTCATTTTGACAATTTTGCATTTACATGGGATTATATTATTTCTACCTTTTTTCGTGTTTTAATACAATTTTCTATTTCAGGGTTGGAGAAGTAACAGTCGTCCCCACAGAACTAAGGTCTTCACTAGATGTAGTAGAAGCAACCAACGGAGGGAGGGCCGCCAATCAAGTGAACACGTGATTATTGTGCTCGAATTCTTAATTTATGATAGTATTAACTCAAAATAAGTTATTCATTTTGACAATTTTGCATTTACATGGGATTATATTATTTCTACCTTTTATGGTGTTTTAATACAATTTTCTATTTCAGGGTTGGAGAAGTAACAGTCGTCCCCACAGAACTAAGGTCTTCACTAGATGTAGTAGAAGCTACTTACAGAGGGAGGGCCGCCAATCAAGTGAACACGTGATTATTGTGCTAGAATTCTTAATTTATGATAGTATTAACTCAAAATAAGTTATTCAACTTTGAAATTCTGCAATTTACATGGGATTATATTATTTCTAGCTTTTTTCGTGTTTAAATACAATTTTCTGATTCATGGTTGGAGAAGTAACAGTCGTCTCCACAGAACTAAGGTCTTCACTGGATGTAGTAGAAGCTACTTACAGAGGGAAGGCCGCCAATCAAGTAAACACGTGATTATTGTGCTCGAATTCTTAATTTATGATAGTATTAACTCAAAATAAGTTATTCATTTTGACAATTTTGCATTTACATGGGATTATATGATTTCTACCTTTTTTCGTGTTTTAATACAATATTCTATTTCAGGCTCAGAGGAACAGTCGTCTCCACAGAACTAAGGTCTTCACTAGATGTAGTAGAAGCTACTTACAGAGGGAGGGCCGCCAATCAAGTGAACACGTGATTATTGTGCTCGAATTCTTAATTTATGATAGTATTAACTCAAAATAAGTTATTCAATTTGACAATTTTGCATTTACATGGGATTATATGATTTCTACCTTTTTTCGTGTTTAAATACAATTTTCTAATTCAGGGTTGGAGACGTAACAGTCGTCTCCACAGAACTAAGGTCTTCACTGGATGTAGTAGAAGCTACTTACAGAGGGAGGGCCGCGAATCTAGTAAACACGTGATTATTGTGCTCGAATTCTTAATTTATGATAGTATTAACTCAAAATAAGTTATTCATTTTGACAATTTTGCATTTACATGGGATTATATGATTTCTACCTTTTTTCGTGTTTTAATACAATTTTCTATTTCAGGGTTGGAGAAGTAACATTCGTCTCCACAGAACTAAGGTCTTCACTGGATTTAGTAAAAGCTACTTACAGAGGGAGGGCCGCCAATCAAGTGAACACGTGATTATTGTGCTCGAATTCTTAATTTATGATAGTATTAACTCAAAATAAGTTATTCATTTTGACAATTTTGCATTTACATGGGATTATATTATTTCTACCTTTTTTCGTGTTTTAATACAATTTTCTATTTCAGGGTTGGAGAAGTAACAGTCGTCTCCACAGAACTAAGGTCTTCACTGGATGTAGTAGAAGCTACTTACAGAGGGAGGGCCGCCAATCAAGTGAACACTTAATTATTGTGCTAGAATTCTTAATTTATGATAGTATTAACTCAAAATAAGTTATTCATTTTGACAATTTTGCATTTACATGGGATTATATTATTTCTACCTTTTTTCGTGTTTTAATACAATTTTCTAATTCAGGGTTGGAGAAGTAACAGTTGTCTCCAAAGAACTAAGTTCTTCACTGGATGTAGTAGAAGCTACTTACAGAGGGAGGGCCGCCAATCAAGTGAACACGTGATTATTGTGCTCAAATTCTTAATTTATGATAGTATTAACTCAAAATAAGTTATTCATTTTGACAATCTTGCATTAACATGGGATTATATTATTTGTACTTTTTTTCGTGTTTTAATACAATTTTCTATTTCAGGGTTGGAGAAGTAACAGTCGTCTCCACAGAACTAAGGTCTTCACTTGATGTAGTAGAAGCTACTTACCGACGGATGGCCGCCAATCAAGTGAACACGTAATTATTGTGCTAGAATTCTTAATTTATGATAGTATTAACTCAAAATAAGTTATTCATTTTGACAATTTTGCATTTACATGGGATTATATTATTTCTACCTTTTTTCGTGTTTTAATACAATTTTCTATTTCAGGGTTGGAGAAGTAACAGTCGTCTCTACAGAACTAAGGTCTTCACTTGATGTAGTAGAAGCTACATACAGAGGGAGGGCCGCCAATCAAGTGAACACGTGATTATAGTGCTCGAATTCTTAATTTATGATAGTATTAACTCAAAATAAGTTATTCATTTTGACAATTTTGCATTTACATGGGATTATATTATTTCTACCTTTTTTCGTGTTTTAATACAATTTTCTATTTCAGGGTTGGAGAAGTAACAGTTGTCTCTACAGAACTAAGGTCTTCACTTGATGTAGTAGAAGCTACTTACAGAGGGAGGGCCGCCAATCAAGTGAACACGTAATTATTGTGCTCGAAATCTTAATTTATGATAGTATTAACTAAAAATAAGTTATTCATTTTGACAATTTTGCATTTACATGGGATTATATTATTTCTACCTTTTTTAGTGTTTTAATACAATTTTCTATTTCAGGGTTACAGAAGTAACAGTCGTCTCCACAGAACTAAGGTCTTCACTGGATGTAATAGAAGCGACCAACGGAGGGAGGGCTGCCAATCAAGTGAACACGTAATTATTGTGCTAGAATTCTTAATTTATGATAGTATTAACTCAAAATAAGTTATTCATTTTGACAATTTTGCATTTACATGGGAATATATTATTTCTACCTTTTTTCATGTTTCAATACAATTTTCTATTTCAGGGTTGGAGAAGTAACAGTCGTCTCCACAGAACTAAGGTCTTCACTGGATATAGTAGAAGCGACCAACGGAGGGAGGGCCGCCAATCAAGTGAACACGTAATTATTGTGCTAGAATTCTTAATTTATGATAGTATTGACTCAAAATAAGTTATTCATTTTGACAATTTTGCATTTACATGGGATTATATTATTTCTACCTTTTTTCGTGTTTTAATACAATTTTCTATTTCAGGGTTGGAGAAGTAACAGTCGTCTCTACAGAACTAAGGTCTTCACTTGATGTAGTTGAAGCAACTTACAGAGGGAGGGCCGCCAATCAAGTGATCACTTGATTATTACGCTCGAATTTTAGATTTATAATAGTATTAACTCAAAAAAGGTTATTCATTTTGACAATTTTGCATTTACATGGGATTATATTATTTCTACCTTTTTTCGTGTTTAAATACAATTATCTATTTCAGGGTTGTAGAAGTAACAGTCGTCTCCACAGAACTAAGGTCTTCACTGGATGTAGTAGAAGCGACCAAAGGAGGGAGGGCCGCCAATCAAGTGAACACGTAATTATTGTGGTAGAATTCTTAATTTATGATAGTATTAACTCAAAATAAGTTATTCATTTTGACAATTTTGCATTTACATTGGATTATATTATTTCTACCTTTTTTCGTGTTTTAATACAATTTTCTATTTCAGGGTTGGAGAAGTACCAGTCGTCCCCACAGAACTAAGGTCTTCACTAGATGTAGTAGAAGCTACTTACAGAGAGAGGGCCGCCAATCAAGTGAACACGTGATTATTGTGCTAGAATTCTTAATTTATGATAGTATTAACTCAAAATAAGTTATTCAACTTTGAAATTCTGCAATTTACATGGGATTATATTATTTCTACCTTTTTTCGTGTTTAAATACAATTTTCTGATTCAGGGTTACAGAAGTAACAGTCGTCTCCACAGAACTAAGGTCTTCACTGGATGTAGTAGAAGCTACTTACAGAGGGAGGGCCGCCAATCAAGTAAACACGTGATTATTGTGCTCGAATTCTTAATTTATGATAGTATTAACTCAAAATAAATTATTCATTTTGACAATTTTTCATTGACATGGGGTTATATGATTTCTACCTTTTTTCGTGTTTTAATACAATATTCTATTTCAGGGTTAGAGGAACAGTCGTCTCCACAGAACTAAGGTCTTCACTGGATGTAGTAGAAGCTACTTACAGAGGGAGGGCCGCCAATCAAGTGAACACGTGATTATTGTGCTCGAATTCTTAATTTATGATAGTATTAACTCAAAATAAGTTATTCAATTTGACAATTTTGCATTTACATGGGATTATATGATTTCTACCTTTTTTCGTGTTTATATACAATTTTCTAATTCAGGGTTGGAGAAGTAACAGTCGTCTCCACAGAACTAAGGTCTTCACTGGATGTAGTAGAAGCTACTTACAGAGGGAGGGCCGCCAATCAAGTAAACACATGATTATTGTGCTTGAATTCTTAATTTATGATAGTATTAACTCAAAATAAAATATTCATTTTGACAATTTTGCATTTACATGGGATTATATGATTTCTACCTTTTTTCGTGTTTTAATACAATTTTCTATTTCAGGGTTGGAGAAGTAACAGTCGTCTCCACAAAACTAAGGTCTTCACTTGATGTAGTAGAAGCTACTTACAGAGGGAGGGCCGCCAATCAAGTGAACACGTGATTATTGTGCTCGAATTCTTAATTTATGATAGTATTAACTCAAAATAAGTTACTCATTTTGACAATTTTGCATTTACATGGGATTATATTATTTCTACCTTTTTTCGTGTTTTAATACAATTTTCTATTTCAGGGTTGGAGAAGTAACAGTCGTCTCCACAGAACTAAGGTCTTCACTGGATGTAGTAGAAGCTACTTACAGAGGGAGGGCCGCCAATCAAGTGAACACATGATTATTGTGCTAGAATTCTTAATTTATGATAGTATTAACTCAAAATAAGTTATTCATTTTGACAATTTTGCATTTACATGGGATTATATTATTTCTACCTTTTTTCGTGTTTTAATACAATTTTCTATTTCAGGGTTACAGAAGTAACAGTCGTCTCCACAGAACTAAGGTCTTCACTGGATGTAATAGAAGCGACCAACGGAGGGAGGGCCGCCAATCAAGTGAACACGTAATTATTGTGCTAGAATTCTTAATTTATGATAGTATTAACTCAAAATAAGTTATTCATTTTGACAATTTTGCATTTACATGGGAATATATTATTTCTACCTTTTTTCGTGTTTCAATACAATTTTCTGATTCAGGGTTGGAGAAGTAACAGTCGTCTCCACAGAACTAAGGTCTTCACTGGATGTAGTAGAAGCTACTTACAGAGGGAGGGCGGCCAATCAAGTAAACACGTGATTATTTTGCTCGAATTCTTAATTTATGATAGTATTAACTCAAAATAAGTTATTCATTTTGACAATTTTGCATTTACATGGGATTATATGATTTCTACCTTTTTTCGTGTCTTAATACAATATTCTATTTCAGGGTTAGAGGAACAGTCGTCTCCACAGAACTAAGGTCTTCACTGGATGTAGTAGAAGCTACTTACAGAGGGAGGGCCGCCAATCAAGTGAACACGTGATTATTGTGCTCGAATTCTTAATTTATGATAGTATTAACTCAAAATAAGTTATTCAATTTGACAATTTTGCATTTACATGGGATTATATGATTTCTACCTTTTTTCGTGTTTAAATTCAATTTTCTAATTCAGGGTTGGAGAAGTAACAGTCGTCTCCACAGAACTAAGGTCTTCACTGGATTTTAGTAGAAGCTACTTACAGAGGGAGGGCCGCCAATCAAGTAAACACGTGATTATTGTGCTCGAATTCTTAATTTATGATAGTATTAACTCAAAATAAGTTATTCATTTTGACAATTTTGCATTTTCATGGGATTATATGATTTCTACCTTTTTTCGTGTTTTAATACAATTTTCTATTTCAGGGTTGGAGAAGTAACAGTCGTCTCCACAGAACTTAAGTCTTCACTGGATGTAGTAGAAGCTACTTACAGAGGGAGGGCCGCCAATCAAGTGAACACGTGATTATTGTGCTCGAATTCTTAATTTATGATAGTATTAACTCAAAATAAGTTATTCATTTCGACAATTTTGCATTTACATGGGATTATATGATTTCTACCTTTTTTCGTGATTTAATACAATATTCTATTTCAGGGTTAGAGGAACAGTCGTCTCCACAGAACTAAGGTCTTCACTGGATGTAGTAGAAGCTACTTACAGAGGGAGGGCCGCCAATCAAGTGAACACGTGATTATTGTGCTCGAATTCTTAATTTATGATAGTATTAACTCAAAATAAGTTATTCAATTTGACAATTTTGCATTTACATGGGATTATATGATTTCTACCTTTTTTCGTGTTTAAATACAATTTTCTAATTCAGGGTTGGAGAAGTAACAGTCGTCTCCACAGAACTAAGGTCTTCACTGGATTTTAGTAGAAGCTACTTACAGAGGGAGGGCCGCCAATCAAGTAAACACGTGATTATTGTGCTCGAATTCTTAATCTATGATAGTATTAACTCAAAATAAGTTATTCATTTTGACAATTTTGCATTAACATGGGATTATATGATTTCTACCTTTTTTCGTGTTTTAATACAATTTTCTATTTCAGGGTTGGAGAAGTAACAGTCTTCTCCACAGAACTAAGGTCTTCACTGGATGTAAAAGGAGCTACTTACAGAGGGAGGGCCGCCAATCAAGTGAACACGTGATTATTGTGCTCGAATTCTTAATTTATGATAGTATTAACTCAAAATAAGTTATTCAACTTTGAAATTCTGCAATTTACATGGGATTATATTATTTCTACCTTTTTTCGTGTTTAAAAACAATTTTCTGATTCAGGGTTGGAGAAGTAACAGTCGTCTCCACAGAACTAAGGTCTTCACTGGATGTAGTAGAAGCGACCAACGGACGGAGGGCCGCCAATCAAGTGAACACTTAATTATTGTGCTAGAATTCTTAATTTATGATAGTATTAACTAAAAATAAGTTATTCATTTTGACAATTTTGCATTAACATGGGATTATATGATTTCTACCTTTTTTCGTGTTTTAATACAATTTTCTATTTCAGGGTTGGAGAAGTAACAGTCGTCTCTACAGAACTAAGGTCTTCACTTGATGTAGTAGAAGCTACTTACAGAAGGAGGGCCGCCAATCAAGTGAAAACGTGATTATTGTGCTAGAATTCTAAATTTATGATAGTATTAACTCAAAATAAGTTATTCATTTTGACAATTTTTCATTTACATTGGTTTATATTACTTCTACCTTTTTTCGTGTTTTAATACAATTTTCTATTTCAGGGATGGAGAAGTAACAGTCGTTTCCACAGAACTAAGGTCTTCACAGGATGAAATAGAAGCTACTTACAGAGGGAAGGCCGCCAATCAAGTGATCACGTGATTATTGTGCTCGAATTCTTAATTAATGTTAGTATTAACTCAAAATAAGTTATTCATTTTGACAATTTTTCATTTACATGGGATTATATTATTTCTACCATTTTTCGTGTTTTAATACAATTTTCTATTTCAGGGTTGGAGAAGTAACAGTCGTCTCTACAGAACTAAGGTCTTCACTTGATGTAAAAGAAGCTACTTACAGAGAGAGGGCCGCCAATCAAGTGACCACGTGATTATTGTGCTTGAATTCTTAATTTATGATAGTATTAACTCAAAATAAGTTATTCATTTTGACAATTTTTCATTTACATGGGATTATATTATTTCTACCTTTTTTCGTGTTTTAATACAATTTTCTATTTCAGGGTTGGAGAAGTAACAGTCGTCTCCAAAGAACTAAGGTCTTCACTGGATGTAGTAGAAGCGACCAACGGAGGAAGGGCCGCCAATCAAGTGAACACTTAATTATTGTGCTAGAATTCTTAATTTATGATAGTATTAACTAAAAATAAGTTATTCATTTTGAAAATTTTGCATTTACATGGGATTATATTATTTCTACCTTTTTTCGTGTTTTAATACAATTTTCTATTTCAGGGTTGGAGAAGTAACAGTCGTCTCTACAGAACTAAGGTCTTCACTTGATATAGTAGAAGCAACTTACAGAGGGAGGGCCGCCAATCAAGTGAACACGTGATTATTATGCTCGAATTCTTAATTTATGATAGTATTAACTCAAAATAAGTTATTCATTTTGACAATTTTGCATTTACATGGGATTATATTATTTCTACCTTTTTTTGTGTTTTAATACAATTTTCTATTTCAGGGTTGGAGAAGTAACAGTCGTCTCCACAGAACTAAGGTCTTCACTGGATGTAGTAGAAGCGACCAACGGAGGGAGGGCCGCCAATCAAGTGAACACGTAATTATTGTGCTAGAATTCTTAATTAATGATTGTATTAACTCAAAATAAGTTATTCATTTTGACAATTATGCATTTACATGGGATTATATTATTTCTACCTTTTTTCGTGTTTTAATACAATTTTCTATTTAAGGGTTGGAGAAGTAACAGTCGTCTCCACAGAACTAAGGTCTTCACTGGATGTAGTAGAAGCGACCAACGGAGGGAGGGCCGCCAATCAGGTGAACACGTAATTATTGTGCTAGAATTCTTAATTTATGATAGTATTAACTCAAAATAAGTTATTCATTTTAACAATTTTGCATTTACATGGGAATATATTATTTCTACCTTTTTTCGTGTTTCAATACAATTTTCTATTTCAGGGTTGGAGAAGTAACAGTCCTCTCCACAGAACTAAGGTCTTCACTGGATATAGTAGAAGCGACCAACGGAGGGAGGGCCGCCAGCAAGTGAACACGTAATTATTGTGCTAGAATTCTTAATTTATGATAGTATTAACTCAATATAAGTTATTCATTTTGACAATTTTGCATTTACATGGGATTATATTATTTCTACCTTTTTTCGTGTTTAATACAATTTTCTATTTCAGGGTTGGAGAAGTAACAGTCGTCTCTACAGAACTAAGGTCTTCACTTGATGTAGTTGAAGCAACTTACAGAGGGAGGGCTGCCAATCAAGTGATCACGTGATAATACGCTCGAATTTTTAATTTATAATAGTATTAACTCAAAATAGGTTATTCATTTTGACAATTTTGCATTTACATGGGATTATATTATTTCTACCTTTTTTCGTGTTTTAATACAATTTTCTATTTCAGGGTTGGAGAAGTAACAGTCGTCTCCACAGAACTAAGGTCTTCACTGGATGTAGTAGAAGCTACTTACAGAGGGAGGGCCGCCAATCAAGTGAACACTTAATTATTGTGCTAGAATTCTTAATTTATGATAGTATTTTCTCAAAATAAGTTATTCATTTTGACAATTTTGCATTTACATGGGATTATATTATTTCTACCTTTTTTCGTGTTTTAATACAATTTTCTAATTCAGGGTTGGAGAAGTAACAGTTGTCTCCAAAGAACTAAGTTCTTCACTGGATGTAGTAGAAGCTACTTACAGAGGGAGGGCCGCCAATCAAGTGAACACGTGATTATTGTGCTCAAATTCTTAATTTATGATAGTATTAACTCAAAATAAGTTATTCATTTTGACAATCTTGCATTTACATGGGATTATATTATTTGTACTTTTTTTCGTGTTTTAATACAATTTTCTATTTCAGGGTTGGAGAAGTAACAGTCGTCTCCACAGAACTAAGGTCTTCACTTGATGTAGTAGAAGCTACTTACCGACGGATGGCCGCCAATCAAGTGAACACGTAATTATTGTGCTAGAATTCTTAATTTATGATAGTATTAACTCAAAATAAGTTATTCATTTTGACAATTTTGCATTTACATGGGATTATATTATTTCTACCTTTTTTCGTGTTTTAATACAATTTTCTATTTCAGGGTTGGAGAAGTAACAGTCGTCTCTACAGAACTAAGGTCTTCACTTGATGTAGTAGAAGCTACATACAGAGGGAGGGCCGCCAATCAAGTGAACACGTGATTATAGTGCTCGAATTCTTAATTTATGATAGTATTAACTCAAAATAAGTTATTCATTTTGACAATTTTGCATTTACATGGGATTATATTATTTCTACC
Source organism: Sympetrum striolatum (assembly GCA_947579665.1). Taxonomy (NCBI): domain Eukaryota; kingdom Metazoa; phylum Arthropoda; class Insecta; order Odonata; family Libellulidae; genus Sympetrum; species Sympetrum striolatum. Next base: position 104,664,678 of record OX388341.1, read on the forward strand.
TTTTTTCGTGTTTTAATACAATTTTCTATTTCAGGGTTGGAGAAGTAACAGTTGTCTCTACAGAACTAAGGTCTTCACTTGATGTAGTAGAAGCTACTTACAGAGGGAGGGCCGCCAATCAAGTGAACACGTAATTATTGTGCTCGAAATCTTAATTTATGATAGTATTAACTAAAAATAAGTTATTCATTTTGACAATTTTGCATTTACATGGGATTATATTATTTCTACCTTTTTTAGTGTTTTAATACAATTTTCTATTTCAGGGTTACAGAAGTAACAGTCGTCTCCACAGAACTAAGGTCTTCACTGGATGTAATAGAAGCGACCAACGGAGGGAGGGCTGCCAATCAAGTGAACACGTAATTATTGTGCTAGAATTCTTAATTTATGATAGTATTAACTCAAAATAAGTTATTCATTTTGACAATTTTGCATTTACATGGGAATATATTATTTCTACCTTTTTTCATGTTTCAATACAATTTTCTATTTCAGGGTTGGAGAAGTAACAGTCGTCTCCACAGAACTAAGGTCTTCACTGGATATAGTAGAAGCGACCAACGGAGGGAGGGCCGCCAATCAAGTGAACACGTAATTATTGTGCTAGAATTCTTAATTTATGATAGTATTGACTCAAAATAAGTTATTCATTTTGACAATTTTGCATTTACATGGGATTATATTATTTCTACCTTTTTTCGTGTTTTAATACAATTTTCTATTTCAGGGTTGGAGAAGTAACAGTCGTCTCTACAGAACTAAGGTCTTCACTTGATGTAGTTGAAGCAACTTACAGAGGGAGGGCCGCCAATCAAGTGATCACTTGATTATTACGCTCGAATTTTAGATTTATAACAGTATTAACTCAAAAAAGGTTATTCATTTTGACAATTTTGCATTTACATGGGATTATATTATTTCTACCTTTTTTCGTGTTTAAATACAATTATCTATTTCAGGGTTGTAGAAGTAACAGTCGTCTCCACAGAACTAAGGTCTTCACTGGATGTAGTAGAAGCGACCAAAGGAGGGAGGGCCGCCAATCAAGTGAACACGTAATTATTGTGGTAGAATTCTTAATTTATGATAGTATTAACTCAAAATAAGTTATTCATTTTGACAATTTTGCATTTACATTGGATTATATTATTTCTACCTTTTTTCGTGTTTTAATACAATTTTCTATTTCAGGGTTGGAGAAGTACCAGTCGTCCCCACAGAACTAAGGTCTTCACTAGATGTAGTAGAAGCTACTTACAGAGAGAGGGCCGCCAATCAAGTGAACACGTGATTATTGTGCTAGAATTCTTAATTTATGATAGTATTAACTCAAAATAAGTTATTCAACTTTGAAATTCTGCAATTTACATGGGATTATATTATTTCTACCTTTTTTCGTGTTTAAATACAATTTTCTGATTCAGGGTTACAGAAGTAACAGTCGTCTCCACAGAACTAAGGTCTTCACTGGATGTAGTAGAAGCTACTTACAGAGGGAGGGCCGCCAATCAAGTAAACACGTGATTATTGTGCTCGAATTCTTAATTTATGATAGTATTAACTCAAAATAAATTATTCATTTTGACAATTTTTCATTGACATGGGGTTATATGATTTCTACCTTTTTTCGTGTTTTAATACAATATTCTATTTCAGGGTTAGAGGAACAGTCGTCTCCACAGAACTAAGGTCTTCACTGGATGTAGTAGAAGCTACTTACAGAGGGAGGGCCGCCAATCAAGTGAACACGTGATTATTGTGCTCGAATTCTTAATTTATGATAGTATTAACTCAAAATAAGTTATTCAATTTGACAATTTTGCATTTACATGGGATTATATGATTTCTACCTTTTTTCGTGTTTATATACAATTTTCTAATTCAGGGTTGGAGAAGTAACAGTCGTCTCCACAGAACTAAGGTCTTCACTGGATGTAGTAGAAGCTACTTACAGAGGGAGGGCCGCCAATCAAGTAAACACATGATTATTGTGCTTGAATTCTTAATTTATGATAGTATTAACTCAAAATAAAATATTCATTTTGACAATTTTGCATTTACATGGGATTATATGATTTCTACCTTTTTTCGTGTTTTAATACAATTTTCTATTTCAGGGTTGGAGAAGTAACAGTCGTCTCCACAAAACTAAGGTCTTCACTTGATGTAGTAGAAGCTACATACAGAGGGAGGGCCGCCAATCAAGTGAACACGTGATTATTGTGCTCGAATTCTTAATTTATGATAGTATTAACTCAAAATAAGTTACTCATTTTGACAATTTTGCATTTACATGGGATTATATTATTTCTACCTTTTTTCGTGTTTTAATACAATTTTCTATTTCAGGGTTGGAGAAGTAACAGTCGTCTCCACAGAACTAAGGTCTTCACTGGATGTAGTAGAAGCTACTTACAGAGGGAGGGCCGCCAATCAAGTGAACACATGATTATTGTGCTAGAATTCTTAATTTATGATAGTATTAACTCAAAATAAGTTATTCATTTTGACAATTTTGCATTTACATGGGATTATATTATTTCTACCTTTTTTCGTGTTTTAATACAATTTTCTATTTCAGGGTTACAGAAGTAACAGTCGTCTCCACAGAACTAAGGTCTTCACTGGATGTAATAGAAGCGACCAACGGAGGGAGGGCCGCCAATCAAGTGAACACGTAATTATTGTGCTAGAATTCTTAATTTATGATAGTATTAACTCAAAATAAGTTATTCATTTTGACAATTTTGCATTTACATGGGAATATATTATTTCTACCTTTTTTCGTGTTTCAATACAATTTTCTGATTCAGGGTTGGAGAAGTAACAGTCGTCTCCACAGAACTAAGGTCTTCACTGGATGTAGTAGAAGCTACTTACAGAGGGAGGGCGGCCAATCAAGTAAACACGTGATTATTTTGCTCGAATTCTTAATTTATGATAGTATTAACTCAAAATAAGTTATTCATTTTGACAATTTTGCATTTACATGGGATTATATGATTTCTACCTTTTTTCGTGTCTTAATACAATATTCTATTTCAGGGTTAGAGGAACAGTCGTCTCCACAGAACTAAGGTCTTCACTTGATGTAGTAGAAGCTACTTACAGAGGGAGGGCCGCCAATCAAGTGAACACGTGATTATTGTGCTCGAATTCTTAATTTATGATAGTATTAACTCAAAATAAGTTATTCAATTTGACAATTTTGCATTTACATGGGATTATATGATTTCTACCTTTTTTCGTGTTTAAATTCAATTTTCTAATTCAGGGTTGGAGAAGTAACAGTCGTCTCCACAGAACTAAGGTCTTCACTGGATTTTAGTAGAAGCTACTTACAGAGGGAGGGCCGCCAATCAAGTAAACACGTGATTATTGTGCTCCAATTCTTAATTTATGATAGTATTAACTCAAAATAAGTTATTCATTTTGACAATTTTGCATTTTCATGGGATTATATGATTTCTACCTTTTTTCGTGTTTTAATACAATTTTCTATTTCAGGGTTGGAGAAGTAACAGTCGTCTCCACAGAACTTAAGTCTTCACTGGATGTAGTAGAAGCTACTTACAGAGGGAGGGCCGCCAATCAAGTGAACACGTGATTATTGTGCTCGAATTCTTTATTTATGATAGTATTAACTCAAAATAAGTTATTCATTTCGACAATTTTGCATTTACATGGGATTATATGATTTCTACCTTTTTTCGTGTTTTAATACAATATTCTATTTCAGGGTTAGAGGAACAGTCGTCTCCACAGAACTAAGGTCTTCACTGGATGTAGTAGAAGCTACTTACAGAGGGAGGGCCGCCAATCAAGTGAACACGTGATTATTGTGCTCGAATTCTTAATTTATGATAGTATTAACTCAAAATAAGTTATTCAATTTGACAATTTTGCATTTACATGGGATTATATGATTTCTACCTTTTTTCGTGTTTAAATACAATTTTCTAATTCAGGGTTGGAGAAGTAACAGTCGTCTCCACAGAACTAAGGTCTTCACTGGATTTTAGTAGAAGCTACTTACAGAGGGAGGGCCGCCAATCAAGTAAACACGTGATTATTGTGCTCGAATTCTTAATCTATGATAGTATTAACTCAAAATAAGTTATTCATTTTGACAATTTTGCATTAACATGGGATTATATGATTTCTACCTTTTTTCGTGTTTTAATACAATTTTCTATTTCAGGGTTGGAGAAGTAACAGTCTTCTCCACAGAACTAAGGTCTTCACTGGATGTAAAAGGAGCTACTTACAGAGGGAGGGCCGCCAATCAAGTGAACACGTGATTATTGTGCTCGAATTCTTAATTTATGATAGTATTAACTCAAAATAAGTTATTCAACTTTGAAATTCTGCAATTTACATGGGATTATATTATTTCTACCTTTTTTCGTGTTTAAAAACAATTTTCTGATTCAGGGTTGGAGAAGTAACAGTCGTCTCCACAGAACTAAGGTCTTCACTGGATGTAGTAGAAGCGACCAACGGACGGAGGGCCGCCAATCAAGTGAACACTTAATTATTGTGCTAGAATTCTTAATTTATGATAGTATTAACTAAAAATAAGTTATTCATTTTGACAATTTTGCATTAACATGGGATTATATGATTTCTACCTTTTTTCGTGTTTTAATACAATTTTCTATTTCAGGGTTGGAGAAGTAACAGTCGTCTCTACAGAACTAAGGTCTTCACTTGATGTAGTAGAAGCTACTTACAGAAGGAGGGCCGCCAATCAAGTGAACACGTGATTATTGTGCTAGAATTCTAAATTTATGATAGTATTAACTCAAAATAAGTTATTCATTTTGACAATTTTTCATTTACATTGGTTTATATTACTTCTACCTTTTTTCGTGTTTTAATACAATTTTCTATTTCAGGGATGGAGAAGTAACAGTCGTTTCCACAGAACTAAGGTCTTCACAGGATGAAATAGAAGCTACTTACAGAGGGAAGGCCGCCAATCAAGTGATCACGTGATTATTGTGCTCGAATTCTTAATTAATGTTAGTATTAACTCAAAATAAGTTATTCATTTTGACAATTTTTCATTTACATGGGATTATATTATTTCTACCATTTTTCGTGTTTTAATACAATTTTCTATTTCAGGGTTGGAGAAGTAACAGTCGTCTCTACAGAACTAAGGTCTTCACTTGATGTAAAAGAAGCTACTTACAGAGAGAGGGCCGCCAATCAAGTGACCACGTGATTATTGTGCTTGAATTCTTAATTTATGATAGTATTAACTCAAAATAAGTTATTCATTTTGACAATTTTTCATTTACATGGGATTATATTATTTCTACCTTTTTTCGTGTTTTAATACAATTTTCTATTTCAGGGTTGGAGAAGTAACAGTCGTCTCCAAAGAACTAAGGTCTTCACTGGATGTAGTAGAAGCGACCAACGGAGGAAGGGCCGCCAATCAAGTGAACACTTAATTATTGTGCTAGAATTCTTAATTTATGATAGTATTAACTAAAAATAAGTTATTCATTTTGAAAATTTTGCATTTACATGGGATTATATTATTTCTACCTTTTTTCGTGTTTTAATACAATTTTCTATTTCAGGGTTGGAGAAGTAACAGTCGTCTCTACAGAACTAAGGTCTTCACTTGATGTAGTAGAAGCAACTTACAGAGGGAGGGCCGCCAATCAAGTGAACACGTGATTATTATGCTCGAATTCTTAATTTATGATAGTATTAACTCAAAATAAGTTATTCATTTTGACAATTTTGCATTTACATGGGATTATATTATTTCTACCTTTTTTTGTGTTTTAATACAATTTTCTATTTCAGGGTTGGAGAAGTAACAGTCGTCTCCACAGAACTAAGGTCTTCACTGGATGTAGTAGAAGCGACCAACGGAGGGACGGCCGCCAATCAAGTGAACACGTAATTATTGTGCTAGAATTCTTAATTAATGATTGTATTAACTCAAAATAAGTTATTCATTTTGACAATTATGCATTTACATGGGATTATATTATTTCTACCTTTTTTCGTGTTTTAATACAATTTTCTATTTAAGGGTTGGAGAAGTAACAGTCGTCTCCACAGAACTAAGGTCTTCACTGGATGTAGTAGAAGCGACCAACGGAGGGAGGGCCGCCAATCAGGTGAACACGTAATTATTGTGCTAGAATTCTTAATTTATGATAGTATTAACTCAAAATAAGTTATTCATTTTAACAATTTTGCATTTACATGGGAATATATTATTTCTACCTTTTTTCGTGTTTCAATACAATTTTCTATTTCAGGGTTGGAGAAGTAACAGTCCTCTCCACAGAACTAAGGTCTTCACTGGATATAGTAGAAGCGACCAACGGAGGGAGGGCCGCCAGCAAGTGAACACGTAATTATTGTGCTAGAATTCTTAATTTATGATAGTATTAACTCAATATATGTTATTCATTTTGACAATTTTGCATTTACATGGGATTATATTATTTCTACCTTTTTTCGTGTTTAATACAATTTTCTATTTCAGGGTTGGAGAAGTAACAGTCGTCTCTACAGAACTAAGGTCTTCACTTGATGTAGTTGAAGCAACTTACAGAGGGAGGGCTGCCAATCAAGTGATCACGTGATAATACGCTCGAATTTTTAATTTATAATAGTATTAACTCAAAATAGGTTATTCATTTTGACAATTTTGCATTTACATGGGATTATATTATTTTTACCTTTTTTCGTGTTTTAATACAATTGACTATTTCAGGGTTGTAGAAGTAACAGTCGTCTCCACAGAACTAAGGTCTTCACTGGATGTAGTAGAAGCGACCAAAGGAGGGAGGGCCGCCAATCAAGTGAACACGTAATTATTGTGCTAGAATTCTTAATTAATGATAGTATTAACTCAAAATAAGTTATTCATTTTGACAATTTTGCATTGACATGGGATTATATTATTTCTACCTTTTTTCGTGTTTTAATACAATTTTCTAATTCAGGGTTGGAGAAGTAACAGTCGTCCCCACAGAACTAAGGTCTTCACTGGATGTAGTAGAAGCGACCAACGGAGGGAGGGCCGCCAATCAAGTGAACACGTGATTATTGTGCTCGAATTCTTAATTTATGATAGTATTAACTCAGAATAAGTTATTCATTTTGACAATTTTGCATTTACATGGGATTATATTATTTCTACCTTTTTTCGTGTTTTAATACAATTTTCTATTTCAGGGTTGGAGAAGTACCAGTCGTCCCCACAGAACTAAGGTCTTCACTAGATGTAGTAGAAGCTACTTACAGAGGGAGGGCCGCCAATCATGTGAACACGTGATTATTGTGCTAGAATTCTTAATTTATGATAGTATTAACTAAAAATAAGTTATTCATTTTGACAATTTTGCATTTACATGGGATTATATTATTTCTACCTTTTTTCGTGTTTAAATACAATTTTCTGATTCAGGGTTGGAGAAGTAACAGTCGTCTCTACAGAACTAAGGTCTTCACTTGATGTAGTAGAAGCAACTAACAGAGGGAGGGCCGCCAATCAAGTGAACACGTGATTATTATGCTCGAATTCTTAATTTATGATAGTATTAACTCAAAATAAGTTATTCATTTTGACAATTTTGCATTTACATGGGATTATATTATTTCTACCTTTTTTTGTGTTTTAATACAATTTTCTATTTCAGGGTTGGAGAAGTAACAGTCGTCTCCACAGAACTAAGGTCTTCACTGGATGTAGTAGAAGCGACCAACGGAGGGAGGGCCGCCAATCAAGTGAACACGTAATTATTGTGCTAGAATTCTTAATTAATGATTGTATTAACTCAAAATAAGTTATTCATTTTGACAATTATGCATTTACATGGGATTATATTATTTCTACCTTTTTTCGTGTTTTAATACAATTTTCTATTTAAGGGTTGGAGAAGTAACAGTCGTCTCCACAGAACTAAGGTCTTCACTGGATGTAGTAGAAGCGACCAACGGAGGGAGGGCCGCCAATCAAGTGAACACGTAATTATTGTGCTAGAATTCTTAATTTATGATAGTATTAACTCAAAATAAGTTATTCATTTTGACAATTTTGCATTTACATGGGAATATATTATTTCTACCTTTTTTCGTGTTTCAATACAATTTCCTATTTCAGGGTTGGAGAAGTAACAGTCGTCTCCACAGAACTAAGGTCTTCACTGGATATAGTAGAAGCGACCAACGGAGGGAGGGCCGCCAATCAAGTGAACACGTAATTATTGTGCTAGAATTCTTAATTTATGATAGTATTAACTCAATATAAGTTATTCATTTTGACAATTTTGCATTTACATGGGATTATATTATTTCTACCTTTTTTCGTGTTTTAATACAATTTTCTATTTCAGGGTTGGAGAAGTAACAGTCGTCTCTACAGAACTAAGGTCTTCACTTGATGTAGTTGAAGCAACTTACAGAGGGAGGGCCGCCAATCAAGTGATCACGTGATAATACGCTCGAATTTTTAATTTATAATAGTATTAACTCAAAATAGGATATTCATTTTGACAATTTTGCATTTACATGGGATTATATTATTTTTACCTTTTTTCGTGTTTAAATACAATTATCTATTTCAGGGTTGTAGAAGTAACAGTCGTCTCCACAGAACTAAGGTCTTCACTGGATGTAGTAGAAGCGACCAAAGGAGAGAGGGCCGCCAATCAAGTGAACACGTAATTATTGTGCTATAATTCTTAATTTATGATAGTATTAACTCAAAATAAGTTATTCATTTTGACAATTTTGCATTGACATGGGATTATATTATTTCTACCTTTTTTCGTGTTTTAATACAATTTTCTAATTCAGGGTTGGAGAAGTAACAGTCATCCCCACAGAACTAAGGTCTTCACTGGATGTAGTAGAAGCTACTTACAGAGGGAGGGCCGCCAATCAAGTGAACACGTGATTATTGTGCTAGAATTCTTAATTTATGATAGTATTAACTCAAAATAAGTTATTCAACTTTGAAATTCTGCAATTTACATGGGATTATATTATTTCTACCTTTTTTTGTGTTTAAATACAATTTTCTGATTCAGGGTTACAGAAGTAACAGTCGTCTCCACAGAACAAAGGTCTTCACTGGATGTAGTAGAAGCTACTTACAGAGGGAGGGCCGCCAATCAAGTAAACACGTGATTATTGTGCTCGAATTCTTAATTTATGATAGTATTAACTCAAAATAAATTATTCATTTTGACAATTTTGCATTGACATGGGGTTATATGATTTCTACCTTTTTTCGTGTTTTAATACAATATTCTATTTCAGGGTTAGAGGAACAGTCGTCTCCACAGAACTAAGGTCTTCACTGGATGTAGTAGAAGCTACTTACAGAGGGAGGGCCGCCAATCAAGTGAACACGTGATTGTTGTGCTCGAATTCTTAATTTATGATAGTATTAACTCAAAATAAGTTATTCAATTTGACAATTTTGCATTTACATGGGATTATATGATTTCTACCTTTTTTCGTGTTTAAATACAATTTTCTAATTCAGGGTTGGAGAAGTAACAGTCGTCTCCACAGAACTAAGGTCTTCACTGGATGTAGTAGATGCTACTTACAGAGGGAGGGCCGCCAATCAAGTAAACACATGATTATTGTGCTCGAATTCTTAATTTATGATAGTATTAACTCAAAATAAGTTATTCATTTTGACAATTTTGCATTTACATGGGATTATATGATTTCTACCTTTTTTCGTGTTTTAATACAATTTTCTATTTCAGGGTTGGAGAAGTAACAGTCGTCTCCACAGAACTAAGGTCTTCACTGGATGTAGTAGAAGCTACTTACAGAGGGAGGGCCGCCAATCAAGTGAACACGTGATTATTGTGCTCGAATTCTTAATTTATGATAGTATTAACTCAAAATAAGTTATTCATTTTGACAATTTTGCATTTACATGGGATTATATTATTTCTACCTTTTTTCGTGTTTTAATACAATTTTCTATTTCAGGGTTGGAGAATTAACAGTCGTCTCCACAGAACTAAGGTCTTCACTGGATGTAGTAGAAGCTACTTACAGAGGGAGGGCCGCCAATCAAGTGAACACATGATTATTGTGCTAGAATTCTTAATTTATGATAGTATTAACTCAAAATAAGTTATTCATTTTGACAATTTTGCATTTACATGGGATTATATTATTTCTACCTTTTTTCGTGTTTTAATACAATTTTCTATTTCAGGGTTACAGAAGTAACAGTCGTCTCCACAGAACTAAGGTCTTCACTGGATGTAATAGAAGCGACCAACGGAGGGAGGGCCGCCAATCAAGTGAACACGTAATTATTGTGCTAGAATTCTTAATTTATCATAGTATTAACTCAAAATAAGTTATTCATTTTGACAATTTTGCATTTACATGGGAATATATTATTTCTACCTTTTTTCGTGTTTCAATACAATTTTCTGATTCAGGGTTGGAGAAGTAACAGTCGTCTCCACAGAACTAAGGTCTTCACTGGATGTAGTAGAAGCTACTTACAGAGGGAGGGCGGCCAATCAAGTAAACACGTGATTATTGTGCTCGAATTCTTAATTTATGATAGTATTAACTCAAAATAAGTTATTCATTTTGACCATTTTGCATTTACATGGGATTATATGATTTCTACCTTTTTTCGTGTTTTAATACAATATTCTATTTCAGGGTTAGAGGAACAGTCGTCTCCACAGAACTAAGGTCTTCACTGGATGCAGTAGAAGCTACTTACAGAGGGAGGGCCGCCAATCAAGTGAACACGTGATTATTGTGCTCGAATTCTTAATTTATGATAGTATTAACTCAAAATAAGTTATTCAATTTGACAATTTTGCATTTACATGGGATTATATGATTTCTACCTTTTTTCGTGTTTAAATACAATTTTCTAATTCAGGGTTGGAGAAGTAACAGTCGTCTCCACAGAACTAAGGTCTTCACTGGATTTTAGAAGAAGCTACTTAAAGAGGGAGGGCCGCAAATCAAGTAAACACGTGATTATTGTGCTCGAATTCTTAATTTATGATAGTATTAACTCAAAATAAGTTATTCATTTTGACAATTTTGCATTTTCATGGGATTATATGATTTCTACCTTTTTTCGTGTTTTAATACAATTTTCTATTTCAGGGTTGGAGAAGTAACAGTCGTCTCTACAGAACTAAGGTCTTCACTGGATGTAGTAGAAGCTACTTACAGAGGGAGGGCCGCCAATCAAGTGAACACGTGATTATTGTGCTCGAATTCTTAATTTATGATTGTATTAACTCAAAATAAGTTATTCATTTCGACAATTTTGCATTTACATGGGATTATATTATTTCTACCTTTTTTCGTGTTTTAATACAATTTTCTAATTCAGGGTTGGAGAAGTAACAGTCGTCTCCACAGAACTAAGGTCTTCACTGGATGTAGTAGAAGCTACTTACAGAGGGAGGGCTGCCAATCAAGTAAACACGTGATTATTGTGCTCGAATTCTTAATTTATGATAGTATTAACTCAAAATAAGTTATTCATTCTGACAATTTTGCATTTACATGGGATTATATTATTTCTACCTTTTTTCGTGTTTTAATACAATTTTCTATTTCAGGGTTGGAGAAGTAACAGTCGTCTCCACAGAACTAAGGTCTTCACTGTATGTAGTAGAAGCGACCAACGGAGGGAGGGCCGCCAATCAAGTGAACACGTAATTATTGTGCTAGAATTCTTAATTAATGATTGTATTAACTCAAAATAAGTTATTCATTTTGACAATTATGCATTTACATGGGATTATATTATTTCTACCTTTTTTCGTGTTTTAATACAATTTTCTATTTCAGGGTTGGAGAAGTAACAGTCGTCTCCACAGAACTAAGGTCTTCACTGGATGTAGTAGAAGCGACCAACGGAGGGAGGGCTGCCAATCAAGTGAACACGTAATTATTGTGCTAGAATTCTTAATTTATGATAGTATTAACTCAAAATAAGTTATTCATTTTGACAATATTGCATTTACATGGGATTATATTCTTTCTACCTTTTTCGTGTTTTAATACAATTTTCTATTTCAGGGTTGGAGAAGTAACAGTCGTCTGTACAGAACTAAGGTCTTCACTTGATGTAGTAGAAGCTACTTACAGAGGGAGGGCCGCCAATCAAGTGAACACGTGATTATTGTGCTCGAATTCTTAATTTATGATAGTATTAACTCAAAATAAGTTATTAAACTTTGAAATTCTGCAATTTACATGGGATTATATTATTTCTACCTTTTTTCCTGTTTTAATACAATTTTCTATTTCAGGGTTGGAGAAGTAACAGTCGTCTCCACAGAACTAAGGTCTTCACTGGATGTAGTAGAAGCGACCAACGGAGGGAGGGCCGCCAATCAAGTGAACACGTAGTTATTGTGCTAGAACTCTTAATTTATGATAGTATTAACTCAAAATAAGTTATTCAATTTGACAATTTTGCATTTACATGGGATTATATGATTTCTACCTTTTTTCGTGTTTATATACAATTTTCTAATTCAGGGTTGGAGAAGTAACAGTCGTCTCCACAGAACTAAGGTCTTCACTGGATGTAGTAGAAGCTACTTACAGAGGGAGGGCCGCCAATCAAGTAAACACATGATTATTGTGCTTGAATTCTTAATTTATGATAGTATTAACTCAAAATAAAATATTCATTTTGACAATTTTGCATTTACATGGGATTATATGATTTCTACCTTTTTTCGTGTTTTAATACAATTTTCTATTTCAGGGTTGGAGAAGTAACAGTCGTCTCCACAAAACTAAGGTCTTCACTTGATGTAGTAGAAGCTACTTACAGAGGGAGGGCCGCCAATCAAGTGAACACGTGATTATTGTGCTCGAATTCTTAATTTATGATAGTATTAACTCAAAATAAGTTACTCATTTTGACAATTTTGCATTTACATGGGATTATATTATTTCTACCTTTTTTTTGTGTTTTAATACAATTTTCTATTTCAGGGTTGGAGAAGTAACAGTCGTCTCCACAGAACTAAGGTCTTCACTGGATGTAGTAGAAGCTACTTACAGAGGGAGGGCCGCCAATCAAGTGAACACATGATTATTGTGCTAGAATTCTTAATTTATGATAGTATTAACTCAAAATAAGTTATTCATTTTGACAATTTTGCATTTACATGGGATTATATTATTTCTACCTTTTTTCGTGTTTTAATACAATTTTCTATTTCAGGGTTACAGAAGTAACAGTCGTCTCCACAGAACTAAGGTCTTCACTGGATGTAATAGAAGCGACCAACGGAGGGAGGGCCGCCAATCAAGTGAACACGTAATTATTGTGCTAGAATTCTTAATTTATGATAGTATTAACTCAAAATAAGTTATTCATTTTGACAATTTTGCATTTACATGGGAATATATTATTTCTACCTTTTTTCGTGTTTCAATACAATTTTCTGATTCAGGGTTGGAGAAGTAACAGTCGTCTCCACAGAACTAAGGTCTTCACTGGATGTAGTAGAAGCTACTTACAGAGGGAGGGCGGCCAATCAAGTAAACACGTGATTATTTTGCTCGAATTCTTAATTTATGATAGTATTAACTCAAAATAAGTTATTCATTTTGACAATTTTGCATTTACATGGGATTATATGATTTCTACCTTTTTTCGTGTCTTAATACAATATTCTATTTCAGGGTTAGAGGAACAGTCGTCTCCACAGAACTAAGGTCTTCACTGGATGTAGTAGAAGCTACTTACAGAGGGAGGGCCGCCAATCAAGTGAACACGTGATTATTGTGCTCGAATTCTTAATTTATGATAGTATTAACTCAAAATAAGTTATTCAATTTGACAATTTTGCATTTACATGGGATTATATGATTTCTACCTTTTTTCGTGTTTAAATTCAATTTTCTAATTCAGGGTTGGAGAAGTAACAGTCGTCTCCACAGAACTAAGGTCTTCACTGGATTTTAGTAGAAGCTACTTACAGAGGGAGGGCCGCCAATCAAGTAAACACGTGATTATTGTGCTCGAATTCTTAATTTATGATAGTATTAACTCAAAATAAGTTATTCATTTTGACAATTTTGCATTTTCATGGGATTATATGATTTCTACCTTTTTTCGTGTTTTAATACAATTTTCTATTTCAGGGTTGGAGAAGTAACAGTCGTCTCCACAGAACTTAAGTCTTCACTGGATGTAGTAGAAGCTACTTACAGAGGGAGGGCCGCCAATCAAGTGAACACGTGATTATTGTGCTCGAATTCTTAATTTATGATAGTATTAACTCAAAATAAGTTATTCATTTCGACAATTTTGCATTTACATGGGATTATATGATTTCTACCTTTTTTCGTGTTTTAATACAATATTCTATTTCAGGGTTAGAGGAACAGTCGTCTCCACAGAACTAAGGTCTTCACTGGATGTAGTAGAAGCTACTTACAGAGGGAGGGCCGCCAATCAAGTGAACACGTGATTATTGTGCTCGAATTCTTAATTTATGATAGTATTAACTCAAAATAAGTTATTCAATTTGACAATTTTGCATTTACATGGGATTATATGATTTCTACCTTTTTTCGTGTTTAAATACAATTTTCTAATTCAGGGTTGGAGAAGTAACAGTCGTTTCCACAGAACTAAGGTCTTCACTGGATTTTAGTAGAAGCTACTTACAGAGGGAGGGCCGCCAATCAAGTAAACACGTGATTATTGTGCTCGAATTCTTAATCTATGATAGTATTAACTCAAAATAAGTTATTCATTTTGACAATTTTGCATTAACATGGGATTATATGATTTCTACCTTTTTTCGTGTTTTAATACAATTTTCTATTTCAGGGTTGGAGAAGTAACAGTCTTCTCCACAGAACTAAGGTCTTCACTGGATGTAAAAGGAGCTACTTACAGAGGGAGGGCCGCCAATCAAGTGAACACGTGATTATTGTGCTCGAATTCTTAATTTATGATAGTATTAACTCAAAATAAGTTATTCAACTTTGAAATTCTGCAATTTACATGGGATTATATTATTTCTACCTTTTTTCGTGTTTAAAAACAATTTTCTGATTCAGGGTTGGAGAAGTAACAGTCGTCTCCACAGAACTAAGGTCTTCACTGGATGTAGTAGAAGCGACCAACGGACGGAGGGCCGCCAATCAAGTGAACACTTAATTATTGTGCTAGAATTCTTAATTTATGATAGTATTAACTAAAAATAAGTTATTCATTTTGACAATTTTGCATTAACATGGGATTATATGATTTCTACCTTTTTTCGTGTTTTAATACAATTTTCTATTTCAGGGTTGGAGAAGTAACAGTCGTCTCTACAGAACTAAGGTCTTCACTTGATGTAGTAGAAGCTACTTACAGAAGGAGGGCCGCCAATCAAGTGAACACGTGATTATTGTGCTAGAATTCTAAATTTATGATAGTATTAACTCAAAATAAGTTATTCATTTTGACAATTTTTCATTTACATTGGTTTATATTACTTCTACCTTTTTTCGTGTTTTAATACAATTTTCTATTTCAGGGATGGAGAAGTAACAGTCGTTTCCAAAGAACTAAGGTCTTCACAGGATGAAATAGAAGCTACTTACAGAGGGAAGGCCGCCAATCAAGTGATCACGTGATTATTGTGCTCGAATTCTTAATTAATGTTAGTATTAACTCAAAATAAGTTATTCATTTTGACAATTTTTCATTTACATGGGATTATATTATTTCTACCATTTTTCGTGTTTTAATACAATTTTCTATTTCAGGGTTGGAGAAGTAACAGTCGTCTCTACAGAACTAAGGTCTTCACTTGATGTAAAAGAAGCTACTTACAGAGAGAGGGCCGCCAATCAAGTGACCACGTGATTATTGTGCTTGAATTCTTAATTTATGATAGTATTAACTCAAAATAAGTTATTCATTTTGACAATTTTTCATTTACATGGGATTATATTATTTCTACCTTTTTTCGTGTTTTAATACAATTTTCTATTTCAGGGTTGGAGAAGTAACAGTCGTCTCCAAAGAACTAAGGTCTTCACTGGATGTAGTAGAAGCGACCAACGGAGGAAGGGCCGCCAATCAAGTGAACACTTAATTATTGTGCTAGAATTCTTAATTTATGATAGTATTAACTAAAAATAAGTTATTCATTTTGAAAATTTTGCATTTACATGGGATTATATTATTTCTACCTTTTTTCGTGTTTTAATACAATTTTCTATTTCAGGGTTGGAGAAGTAACAGTCGTCTCTACAGAACTAAGGTCTTCACTTGATGTAGTAGAAGCAACTTACAGAGGGAGGGCCGCCAATCAAGTGAACACGTGATTATTATGCTCGAATTCTTAATTTATGATAGTATTAACTCAAAATAAGTTATTCATTTTGACAATTTTGCATTTACATGGGATTATATTATTTCTACCTTTTTTTGTGTTTTAATACAATTTTCTATTTCAGGGTTGGAGAAGTAACAGTCGTCTCCACAGAACTAAGGTCTTCACTGGATGTAGTAGAAGCGACCAACGGAGGGAGGGCCGCCAATCAAGTGAACACGTAATTATTGTGCTAGAATTCTTAATTAATGATTGTATTAACTCAAAATAAGTTATTCATTTTGACAATTATGCATTTACATGGGATTATATTATTTCTACCTTTTTTCGTGTTTTAATACAATTTTCTATTTAAGGGTTGGAGAAGTAACAGTCGTCTCCACAGAACTAAGGTCTTCACTGGATGTAGTAGAAGCGACCAACGGAGGGAGGGCCGCCAATCAGGTGAACACGTAATTATTGTGCTAGAATTCTTAATTTATGATAGTATTAACTCAAAATAAGTTATTCATTTTAACAATTTTGCATTTACATGGGAATATATTATTTCTACCTTTTTTCGTGTTTCAATACAATTTTCTATTTCAGGGTTGGAGAAGTAACAGTCCTCTCCACAGAACTAAGGTCTTCACTGGATATAGTAGAAGCGACCAACGGAGGGAGGGCCGCCAGCAAGTGAACACGTAATTATTGTGCTAGAATTCTTAATTTATGATAGTATTAACTCAATATAAGTTATTCATTTTGACAATTTTGCATTTACATGGGATTATATTATTTCTACCTTTTTTCGTGTTTAATACAATTTTCTATTTCAGGGTTGGAGAAGTAACAGTCGTCTCTACAGAACTAAGGTCTTCACTTGATGTAGTTGAAGCAACTTACAGAGGGAGGGCTGCCAATCAAGTGATCACGTGATAATACGCTCGAATTTTTAATTTATAATAGTATTAACTCAAAATAGGTTATTCATTTTGACAATTTTGCATTTACATGGGATTATATTATTTTTACCTTTTTTCGTGTTTTAATACAATTGACTATTTCAGGGTTGTAGAAGTAACAGTCGTCTCCACAGAACTAAGGTCTTCACTGGATGTAGTAGAAGCGACCAAAGGAGGGAGGGCCGCCAATCAAGTGAACACGTAATTATTGTGCTAGAATTCTTAATTAATGATAGTATTAACTCAAAATAAGTTATTCATTTTGACAATTTTGCATTGACATGGGATTATATTATTTCTACCTTTTTTCGTGTTTTAATACAATTTTCTAATTCAGGGTTGGAGAAGTAACAGTCGTCCCCACAGAACTAAGGTCTTCACTGGATGTAGTAGAAGCGACCAACGGAGGGAGGGCCGCCAATCAAGTGAACACGTGATTATTGTGCTCGAATTCTTAATTTATGATAGTATTAACTCAGAATAAGTTATTCATTTTGACAATTTTGCATTTACATGGGATTATATTATTTCTACCTTTTTTCGTGTTTTAATACAATTTTCTATTTCAGGGTTGGAGAAGTACCAGTCGTCCCCACAGAACTAAGGTCTTCACTAGATGTAGTAGAAGCTACTTACAG
The DNA here is from genome assembly GCA_947579665.1 of Sympetrum striolatum. NCBI lineage: Eukaryota > Metazoa > Arthropoda > Insecta > Odonata > Libellulidae > Sympetrum > Sympetrum striolatum. The sequence goes on from OX388341.1 coordinate 104,682,627, forward strand.
AGGGAGGGCCGCCAATCATGTGAACACGTGATTATTGTGCTAGAATTCTTAATTTATGATAGTATTAACTAAAAATAAGTTATTCATTTTGACAATTTTGCATTTACATGGGATTATATTATTTCTACCTTTTTTCGTGTTTAAATACAATTTTCTGATTCAGGGTTGGAGAAGTAACAGTCGTCTCTACAGAACTAAGGTCTTCACTTGATGTAGTAGAAGCAACTAACAGAGGGAGGGCCGCCAATCAAGTGAACACGTGATTATTATGCTCGAATTCTTAATTTATGATAGTATTAACTCAAAATAAGTTATTCATTTTGACAATTTTGCATTTACATGGGATTATATTATTTCTACCTTTTTTTGTGTTTTAATACAATTTTCTATTTCAGGGTTGGAGAAGTAACAGTCGTCTCCACAGAACTAAGGTCTTCACTGGATGTAGTAGAAGCGACCAACGGAGGGAGGGCCGCCAATCAAGTGAACACGTAATTATTGTGCTAGAATTCTTAATTAATGATTGTATTAACTCAAAATAAGTTATTCATTTTGACAATTATGCATTTACATGGGATTATATTATTTCTACCTTTTTTCGTGTTTTAATACAATTTTCTATTTAAGGGTTGGAGAAGTAACAGTCGTCTCCACAGAACTAAGGTCTTCACTGGATGTAGTAGAAGCGACCAACGGAGGGAGGGCCGCCAATCAAGTGAACACGTAATTATTGTGCTAGAATTCTTAATTTATGATAGTATTAACTCAAAATAAGTTATTCATTTTGACAATTTTGCATTTACATGGGAATATATTATTTCTACCTTTTTTCGTGTTTCAATACAATTTCCTATTTCAGGGTTGGAGAAGTAACAGTCGTCTCCACAGAACTAAGGTCTTCACTGGATATAGTAGAAGCGACCAACGGAGGGAGGGCCGCCAATCAAGTGAACACGTAATTATTGTGCTAGAATTCTTAATTTATGATAGTATTAACTCAATATAAGTTATTCATTTTGACAATTTTGCATTTACATGGGATTATATTATTTCTACCTTTTTTCGTGTTTTAATACAATTTTCTATTTCAGGGTTGGAGAAGTAACAGTCGTCTCTACAGAACTAAGGTCTTCACTTGATGTAGTTGAAGCAACTTACAGAGGGAGGGCCGCCAATCAAGTGATCACGTGATAATACGCTCGAATTTTTAATTTATAATAGTATTAACTCAAAATAGGATATTCATTTTGACAATTTTGCATTTACATGGGATTATATTATTTTTACCTTTTTTCGTGTTTAAATACAATTATCTATTTCAGGGTTGTAGAAGTAACAGTCGTCTCCACAGAACTAAGGTCTTCACTGGATGTAGTAGAAGCGACCAAAGGAGAGAGGGCCGCCAATCAAGTGAACACGTAATTATTGTGCTATAATTCTTAATTTATGATAGTATTAACTCAAAATAAGTTATTCATTTTGACAATTTTGCATTGACATGGGATTATATTATTTCTACCTTTTTTCGTGTTTTAATACAATTTTCTAATTCAGGGTTGGAGAAGTAACAGTCATCCCCACAGAACTAAGGTCTTCACTGGATGTAGTAGAAGCTACTTACAGAGGGAGGGCCGCCAATCAAGTGAACACGTGATTATTGTGCTAGAATCCTTAATTTATGATAGTATTAACTCAAAATAAGTTATTCAACTTTGAAATTCTGCAATTTACATGGGATTATATTATTTCTACCTTTTTTTGTGTTTAAATACAATTTTCTGATTCAGGGTTACAGAAGTAACAGTCGTCTCCACAGAACAAAGGTCTTCACTGGATGTAGTAGAAGCTACTTACAGAGGGAGGGCCGCCAATCAAGTAAACACGTGATTATTGTGCTCGAATTCTTAATTTATGATAGTATTAACTCAAAATAAATTATTCATTTTGACAATTTTGCATTGACATGGGATTATATGATTTCTACCTTTTTTCGTGTTTTAATACAATTTTCTATTTCAGGGTTGGAGAAGTAACAGTCGTCTCCACAGAACTAAGGTCTTCACTGGATGTAGTAGAAGCTACTTACAGAGGGAGGGCCGCCAATCAAGTGAACACGTGATTATTGTGCTCGAATTCTTAATTTATGATAGTATTAACTCAAAATAAGTTATTCATTTTGACAATTTTGCATTTACATGGGATTATATTATTTCTACCTTTTTTCGTGTTTTAATACAATTTTCTATTTCAGGGTTGGAGAATTAACAGTCGTCTCCACAGAACTAAGGTCTTCACTGGATGTAGTAGAAGCTACTTACAGAGGGAGGGCCGCCAATCAAGTGAACACATGACTATTGTGCTAGAATTCTTAATTTATGATAGTATTAACTCAAAATAAGTTATTCATTTTGACAATTTTGCATTTACATGGGATTATATTATTTCTACCTTTTTTCGTGTTTTAATACAATTTTCTATTTCAGGGTTACAGAAGTAACAGTCGTCTCCACAGAACTAAGGTCTTCACTGGATGTAATAGAAGCGACCAACGGAGGGAGGGCCGCCAATCAAGTGAACACGTAATTATTGTGCTAGAATTCTTAATTTATCATAGTATTAACTCAAAATAAGTTATTCATTTTGACAATTTTGCATTTACATGGGAATATATTATTTCTACCTTTTTTCGTGTTTCAATACAATTTTCTGATTCAGGGTTGGAGAAGTAACAGTCGTCTCCACAGAACTAAGGTCTTCACTGGATGTAGTAGAAGCTACTTACAGAGGGAGGGCGGCCAATCAAGTAAACACGTGATTATTGTGCTCGAATTCTTAATTTATGATAGTATTAACTCAAAATAAGTTATTCATTTTGACCATTTTGCATTTACATGGGATTATATGATTTCTACCTTTATTCGTGTTTTAATACAATATTCTATTTCAGGGTTAGAGGAACAGTCGTCTCCACAGAACTAAGGTCTTCACTGGATGCAGTAGAAGCTACTTACAGAGGGAGGGCCGCCAATCAAGTGAACACGTGATTATTGTGCTCGAATTCTTAATTTATGATAGTATTAACTCAAAATAAGTTATTCAATTTGACAATTATGCATTTACATGGGATTATATGATTTCTACCTTTTTTCGTGTTTAAATACAATTTTCTAATTCAGGGTTGGAGAAGTAACAGTCGTCTCCACAGAACTAAGGTCTTCACTGGATTTTAGAAGAAGCTACTTACAGAGGGAGGGCCGCAAATCAAGTAAACACGTGATTATTGTGCTCGAATTCTTAATTTATGATAGTATTAACTCAAAATAAGTTATTCATTTTGACAATTTTGCATTTTCATGGGATTATATGATTTCTACCTTTTTTCGTGTTTTAATACAATTTTCTATTTCAGGGTTGGAGAAGTAACAGTCGTCTCTACAGAACTAAGGTCTTCACTGGATGTAGTAGAAGCTACTTACAGAGGGAGGGCCGCCAATCAAGTGAACACGTGATTATTGTGCTCGAATTCTTAATTTATGATTGTATTAACTCAAAATAAGTTATTCATTTCGACAATTTTGCATTTACATGGGATTATATTATTTCTACCTTTTTTCGTGTTTTAATACAATTTTCTAATTCAGGGTTGGAGAAGTAACAGTCGTCTCCACAGAACTAAGGTCTTCACTGGATGTAGTAGAAGCTACTTACAGAGGGAGGGCTGCCAATCAAGTAAACACGTGATTATTGTGCTCGAATTCTTAATTTATGATAGTATTAACTCAAAATAAGTTATTCATTCTGACAATTTTGCATTTACATGGGATTATATTATTTCTACCTTTTTTCGTGTTTTAATACAATTTTCTATTTCAGGGTTGGAGAAGTAACAGTCGTCTCCACAGAACTAAGGTCTTCACTGTATGTAGTAGAAGCGACCAACGGAGGGAGGGCCGCCAATCAAGTGAACACGTAATTATTGTGCTAGAATTCTTAATTAATGATTGTATTAACTCAAAATAAGTTATTCATTTTGACAATTATGCATTTACATGGGATTATATTATTTCTACCTTTTTTCGTGTTTTAATACAATTTTCTATTTCAGGGTTGGAGAAGTAACAGTCGTCTCCACAGAACTAAGGTCTTCACTGGATGTAGTAGAAGCGACCAACGGAGGGAGGGCTGCCAATCAAGTGAACACGTAATTATTGTGCTAGAATTCTTAATTTATGATAGTATTAACTCAAAATAAGTTATTCATTTTGACAATATTGCATTTACATGGGATTATATTCTTTCTACCTTTTTCGTGTTTTAATACAATTTTCTATTTCAGGGTTGGAGAAGTAACAGTCGTCTGTACAGAACTAAGGTCTTCACTTGATGTAGTAGAAGCTACTTACAGAGGGAGGGCCGCCAATCAAGTGAACACGTGATTATTGTGCTCGAATTCTTAATTTATGATAGTATTAACTCAAAATAAGTTATTAAACTTTGAAATTCTGCAATTTACATGGGATTATATTATTTCTACCTTTTTTCCTGTTTTAATACAATTTTCTATTTCAGGGTTGGAGAAGTAACAGTCGTCTCCACAGAACTAAGGTCTTCACTGGATGTAGTAGAAGCGACCAACGGAGGGAGGGCCGCCAATCAAGTGAACACGTAATTATTGTGCTAGAATTCTTAATTTATGATAGTATTAACTCAAAATAAGTTATTCATTTTGACAATTTTGCATTTATATGGGATTATATTATTTCTTCCTTTTTTCGTGTTTTAATACAATTTTCTAGTTCAGGGTTGGAGAAGTAACAGTCGTCTCCACAGAACTAAGGTCTTCCCTGGATGTAATAGAAGCGACCAATGGAGGGAGGGCCGCCAATCAAGTGAACACTTAATTATTGTGCTAGAATTCTTAATTTATGATAGTAATAACTCAAAATAAGTTATTTATTTTGACAATATTGCATTTACATGGGATTATATTATTTCTACCTTTTTTCGTGTTTTACTACAATTTTTTATTTCAGAGTTGGAGAGGTAACAGTCGTCTCTAAAGAACTAAGGTCTTCACTTGATGTAGTAGAAGCTACTTACAGAGGGAGGGCCGCCAATCAAGTGAACACGTGATTATTGTGCTCGAATTCTTTATTTATGATAGTATTAACTCAAAATAAGTTATTCATTTTCACAATTTTGCATTTACATGGGATTATATTATTTCTACCTTTTTTCGCGTTTTAATACAATTTTCTATTTCAGGGTTGGAGAAGTAACAGTCGTCTCCACAGTACTAAGGTCTTCCCTGGATGTAATAGAAGCGACCAACCGAGGGAGGGCCGCCAATCAAGTGAACACTTAATTATTGTGCTAGAATTCTTAATTTATGATAGTATTAACTCAAAATAAGTTACTCATTTTGACAATTTTGCATTTACATGCGATTATATTATTTCTACCTTTTTTTGTGTTTTAATACAATTTTCTATTTCAGGGTTGGAGAAGTAACAGTCGTCTCTACATAACTAAGGTCGTCACTTGATGTAGTAGAAGCTACTTACAGAGGGAGGGCCGCCAATCAAGTCAACACGTGATTATTGTGCTAGAATTCTTAATTTATGATAGTATTAACTCAAAATAAGTTATTCATTTTGACAATTTTTCATTTACATGGGATTATATTATTTCTACCTTTTTTCGTGTTTTAATACAATTTTCTATTTCAGGGTTGGAGAAGTAACAGTCGTCTCTACAGAACTAAGGTCTTCACTTGATGTAGTAGAAGCTACTTACAGAGGGAGGGCCACCAATCAAGTGAACACGTGATTATTGTGCTAGAATTCTTAATTTATGATAGTATTAACTCAAAATAAGTTATTCATTTTGACAATTTTGCATTTACATGGGATTATATTATTTCTAACTTTTTTTGTGTTTTAATACAATTTTCTATTTCAGGGTTGGAGAAGTAACAGTCGTCTCTACAGAACTAAGGTCTTCACTATATGTAGTAGAGGCTACTTACAGAGGGAGGGCCGCCTATCAAGTGAACACGTGATTATTGTGCTCGAATTCTTAGTTTATGATAGTATTAACTCAAAATAAGTTATTCATTTTGACAATTTTGCATTTACATGGGAGTATATTATTTCTACCTTTTTTCGTGTTTTAATACAATTTTCTATTTCAGGGTTGGAGAAGTAACAGTCGTCTCTACAGAACTAAGGTCTTCACTTGATGTAGTAGAAGCTACTTACAGAGGGAGGGCCGCCAATCAAGTGAACACGTGATTATTGTGCTAGAATTCTTAATTTATGATAGTATTAACTCAAAATAAGTTATTCATTTTGACAATTTTTCATTTACATGGGATATATTATTTCTACCTTTTTTCGTGTTTTAATACAATTTTCTATTTCAGGGTTGGAGAAGTAACAGTCGTCTCCACAGAACTAAGGTCTTCACTGGATGTAGTAGAAGCGACCAACGGAGGGAGGGCCGCCAATCAAGTGAACACGTGATTATTATGCTCGAATTCTTAATTTATGATAGTATTAACTCAAAATAAGTTATTCATTTTGACAATTTTGCATTTACATGGGATTATATTATTTCTACCTTTTTTCGTGTTTTAATACAATTTTCTATTTCAGGGTTGGAGAAGTAACAGTCGTCTCCACAGAACTAAGGTCTTCACTGGATGTAGTAGAAGCGACCAACGGAGGGAGGGCCGCCAATCAAGTGAACACGTAATTATTGTGCTAGAATTCTTAATTAATGATTGTATTAACTCAAAATAAGTTATTCATTTTGACAATTTTGCATTTACATGGGATTATATTATTTCTACCTTTTTTCCTGTTTTAATACAATTTTCTATTTCAGGGTTGGAGAAGTAACAGTCGTCTCCACAGAACTAAGGTCTTCACTGGATGTAGTAGAAGTGACCAACAGAGGGAGGGCCGCATATCAAGTGAACACGAAATTATTGTGCTAGAATTCTTAATTAATGATTGTATTAACTCAAAATAAGTTATTCATTTTGACAATTTTGCATTTACATGGGATTATATTATTTCTACCTATTTTCGTGTTTTAATACAATTTTCTATTTCATGGTTGGAGAAGTAACAGTCGTCTCCACAGAACTAAGGTCTTCACTGGATGTAGTAGAAGCGACCAACGGAGGGAGGGCTGCCAATCAAGTGAACACGTAATTATTGTGCTGAAATTCTTAATTTATGATAGTATTAACTCAAAATAAGTTATTCATTTTGACAATATTGCATTTACATGGGATTATATTATTTCTACCTTTTTTCGTGTTTTAATACAATTTTCTATTTCAGGGTTGGAGAAGTAACAGTCGTCTCTACAGAACTAAGGTCTTCACTTGATGTAGTAGAAGCTACTTACAGAGGGAGGGCCGCCAATCAAGTGAACACGTGATTATTGTGCTCGAATACTTAATTTATGATAGTATTAACTCAAAATAAGTTATTAAACTTTGAAATTCTGCAATTTACATGGGATTATATTATTTCTACCTTTTTTCCTGTTTTAATACAACTTTCTATTTCAGGGTTGGAGAAGTAACAGTCGTCTCCACAGAACTAAGGTCTTCACTGGATGTAGTAGAAACGACCAACGGAGGGAGGGCCGCCAATCAAGTGAACACGTAGTTATTGTGCTAGAACTCTTAATTTATGATAGTATTAACTCAAAATAAGTTATTCATTTTGACAATTTTGCATTTACATGGGATTATATTATTTCTACCTTTTTTCGTGTTTTAATACAATTTTCTATTTCAGGGTTGGAGAAGTAACAGTCGTCTCCACAGAACTAAGGTCTTCCCTGGATGTTATAGAAGCGACCAATGGAGAGAGGGCCGCCAATCAAGTGAACACTTAATTATTGTGCTAGAATTCTAAATTTATGATAGTATTAACTCAAAATAAGTTATTCATTTTGACAATATTGCATTTACATGGGATTATATTATTTCTACCTTTTTTCGTGTTTTAACACAATTTTTTATTTCAGGGTTGGAGAGGTAACAGTGGTCTCTAAAGAACTAAGGTCTTCACTTGATATAGTAGAAGCTACTTACAGAGGGAGGGCCGCCAATCAAGTGAACACGTGATTATTGTGCTCGAATTCTTTATTTATGATAGTATTAACTCAAAATAAGTTATTCATTTTGACAATTTCGCATTTACATGGGATTATATTATTTCTACCTTTTTTTCGTGTTTTAATACAATTTTCTATTTCAGGGTTGGAGAAGTAACAGTCGTCTCCACAGAACTAAGGTCTTCCCTGGATGTAATAGAAGCGACCAACGGAGGGAGGGCCGCCAATCAAGTGAACACTTTATTATTGTGCTAGAATTCTTAATTTATGATAGTATTAACTCAAAATAAGTTACTAATTTTGACAATTTTGCATTTACATGGGATTATATTATTTCTACCTTTTTTTGTGTTTTAATACAATTTTCTATTTCAGGGTTGGAGAAGTAACAGTCGTCTCTACAGAACTAAGGTCTTCACTTGATGTAGTAGAAGCTACTTACAGAGGGAGGGCCGCCTATCAAGTGAACACGTGATTATTGTGCTCGAATTCTTAGTTTATGATAGTATTAAATCAAAATAAGTTATTCATTTTGACAATTTTGCATTTACATGGGATTATATTATTTCTACCTTTTTTCGTGTTTTAATACAATTTTCTATTTCAGGGTTGGAGAAGTAACAGTCGTCTCTACAGAACTAAGGTCTTCACTTGATGTAGTAGAAGCTTCTTACAGAGGGAGGGCCGCCAATCAAGTGAACACGTAATTATTGTGCTAGAATTCTTAATTTATCATAGTATTAACTCAAAATAAGTTATTCATTTTGACAATTTTGCATTTACATGGGATTATATTATTTCTACCTTTTTTCGTGTTTTAATACAATTTTCTATTTCAGGGTTGGAGAAGTATCAGTTGTCTCCACAGAACTAAGGTCTTCACTTGATGTAGTAGAAGCTAATTACAGAGGGAGGGCCGCCAATCAAGTGAACACGTAATTATTGTGCTAGATTTCTTAATTTATCATAGTACTAACTCAAAATAAGTTATTAAACTTTGAAATTCTGCAATTTACATGGGATTATATTATTTCTACCTTTTTTCGTGTTTTAATACAATTTTCTATTTCAAGGTTGGAGAAGTAACAGTCGTCTCTACAGAACTAAGGTCTTCACTTGATGTAGTAGAAGCTACTTACAGAGGGAGGGCCGCCAATCAAGTGAACACGTGATTATTGTGCTAGAATTCTTAATTTATGATAGTATTAACTCAAAATAAGTTATTCATTTTGACAATTTTTCATTTACATGGGATTATATTATTTCTACCTTTTTTCGTGTTTTAATACAATTTTCTATTTCAGGGTTGGAGAAGTAACAGTCGTCTCCACAGAACTAAGATCTTCCCTGGATGTAGTAGAAGCGACCAACGGAGGGAGGGCCGCCAATCAAGTGAACACGTAATTATTGTGCTAGAATTCTTAATTTATGATAGTATTAACTCAAAATAAGTTATTCATTTTGACAATTTTGCATTTACATGGGATTATATTATTTCTACCTTTTTTCGTGTTTTAATACAATTTTCTATTTCAGGGTTGGAGAAGTAACAGTCGTCTCCACAGAACTAAGGTCTTCCCTGGATGTAGTAGAAGCAACCAACGGAGGGAGGGCCGCCAATCAAGTGAACACGTAATTATTGTGCTAGAATTCTTAATTTATGATAGTATTAACTCAAAATAAGTTATTCATTTTGACAATTTTGCATTTACATGGGATTGTATTATTTCTACCTTTTTTCGTGTTTTAATACAATTTTCTATTTCAGGGTTGGAGAAGTAACAGTCGTCTCTACAGAACTAAGGTCTTCACTGGATGTAGTAGAAGCGACCAACGGAGGGAGGGCCGCCAATCAAGTGAACACGTAATTATTGTGCTAGAATTCTTAATTTATGATAGTATTAACTCAAAATAAGTTATTCATTTTGAATATTTTGCATTTACATGGGATTATATTATTTCTACCTTTTTTCGTGTTTTAATACAATTTTCTATTTACGGGTTGGAGAAGTAACATTCGTCTCTACAGAACTAAGGTCTTCACTTGATGTAGTAGAAGCTACTTACAGAAGGAGGGCCGCCTATCAAGTGAACACGTGATTATTGTGCTCGAATTCTTAATTTATGATAGTATTAACTGGAAATAAGTTATTCATTTTGACAATTTTGCATTTTCATGGGATTATATTATTTCTACCTTTTTTCGTGTTTTAATACAATTTTCTATTTCAGGGTTGGAGAATTAACAGTCGTCTCCACAGAACTAAGGTCTTCACTGGATGTAGTAGAAGCGACCAACGGACGCAGGGCCGCAAATAAGTGAACACGTAATTATTGTGCTAGAATTCTCATTTTATGATAGTATTAACTCAAAATAAGTTATTCATTTTGACAATTTTACATTTACATGGGATTATATTATTTCTACCTTTTTTCGTGTTTTAATACAATTTTCTATTTCAGGGTTGGAGAAGTAACAGTCGTCTCTACAGAACTAAGGTCTTCACTTGATGCAGTAGAAGATACTTACAGAGGGAGGGCCGCCAATCAAGTGAATACAAGATTATTGTGCTCAAATTCTTAATTTATGATAGTATTAACTCAAAAAAAGTTATTCATTTTGACAATTTTGCATTTACATGGGATAATATTATTTCTACCTCTTTTCGTTTTTTAATACAATTTTCTATTTCAGAGTTGGAGAAGTAACAGTCGTCTCCACAGAACTAAGGTCTTCACTGGATGTAGTAGAAGTGACCAACGGAGGTAGGGCCGCCAATCAAGTGAACACGTAAATATAGCGCTAGAATTCTTAATTTATGATAGTATTAACTCAAAATAAGTTATTCATTTTGACAATTTTGCATTAACATGGGATTATATTATTTCTACCTTTTTTCGTGTTTTAATACAATTTTCTATTTCAGGGTTGGAGAAGTAACAGTCGTCTCCACAGAACTAAGGTCTTCACTGGATGTAGTAGAAGCGACCAACGAACGGAGGGCCGCAAATCAAGTGAACACGTAATTATTGTGCTAGAATTCTCAATTTATGATAGTATTAACTCAAAATAAGTTATTTATTTTGACAATTTTGCATTTACATGGGATTATATTATTTCTACGTTTTTTTGTGTTTTAATACAATTTTCTATTTCAGGGTTGGAGAAGTAACAGTCGTCTCTACAGAACTAAGGTCTTCACTTGATGTAGTAGAAGCTACTTACAGAGGGAGGGCCGCCAATCAAGTGGACACAAGATTATTGTGCTCAAATTCTTAATATATGATAGTATTAACAAAAAATAAGTTATTCATTTTGACAATTTTGCATTTACATGGAATTATATTATTTCTACCTTTTTTCGTGTTTTAATACAATTTTGTATTTCAGGGTTGGAGAAGTAACAGTCGTCTCCACAGAACTAAGGTCTTCACTGGATGTAGTAGAAGCGACCAACGGAGGGAGGGCCGCCAATCAAGTGAACACGTAATTATTGTGCTAGAATTCTTAATTTATGATAGTATTAACTCAGAATAAGTTATTCATTTTGACATTTTTGCATTTACATGGGATTATATTATTTCTACCTTTTTTCGTGTTTTTATACAATTTTCTATTTCAGGGTTGGAGAAGTAACAGTCGTCTCTACAGAACTAAGGTCTTGACTTGATGTAGTAGAAGCTACTTACAGAGGGAGGGCCGCCAATCAAGTGAACACGTGATTATTGTGCTAGAATTCTTAATTTATGATAGTATTAACTCAAAATAAGTTATTCATTTTGACAATTTTTCATTTACATGGGATTATATTATTTCTACCTTTTTTCGTGTTTTAATAATATTTTCTATTTCAGGGTTGGAGAAGTAACAGTCGTCTCTACAGAACTAAGGTCTTCACTTGATGTAGTAAAAGCTACTTACAGAGGGAGGGCCGCCTATCAAGTGAACACGTGATTATTGTGCTCGAATTCTTAATTTATGATAGTATTATCTCAAAATAAGTTATTCATTTTGACAATTTTGCATTTACATGGGATTAAATTATTTCTACTTTTTTTTGTGTTTTAATACAATTTTCTATTTCAGGGTTGGAGAAGTAACAGTCGTCTCTACAGAACTAAGGTCTTCACTTGATGTAGTAGAAGCTACTTACAGAGGGAGGGCCGCCTATCAAGTGAACACGTGATTATAGTAATCGAATTCTTAATTTATGATAGTATTAACTCAAAATAAGTTATTCATTTTGACAATTTTGCATTTACATGGGATTATATTATTTCTACCTTTTTTCGTGTTTTAATACAATTTTCTATTTCAGGGTTGGAGAAGTAACAGTCGTCTCCAGAGAACTAAGGTCTTCCCTGGATGTAATAGAAGCGACCAACGGAGGGAGGGCCGCCAATCAAGTGAACACTTAATTATTGTGCTAGAATTCTTAATTTATGATAGTATTAACTCAAAATAAGTTATTCATTTTGACAATTTTGCATTTACATGGGATTATATTATTTCTACCTTTTTTTGTGTTTTAATACAATTTTCTATTTCAGGGTTGGAGAAGTAACAGTCGTCTCTACAGAACTAAGGTCTTCACTTGATGTAGTAGAAGCTACTTACAGAGGGAGGGCCGCCAATCAAGTCAACACGTGATTATTGTGCTAGAATTCTTAATTTATGATAGTATTAACTCAAAATAAGTTATTCATTTTGACAATTTTTCATTTACATGGGATTATATTATTTCTACCTTTTTTCGTGTTTTAATACAATTTTCTATGTCAGGGTTGGAGAAGTAACAGTCGTCTCTACAGAACTAAGGTCTTCACTTGATGTAGTAGAAGCTACTTACAGAGGGAGGGCCGCCAATCAAGTGAACACGTGATTATTGTGCTAGAATTCTTAATTTATGATAGTATTAACTCAAAATATGTTATTCATTTTGACAATTTTGCATTTACATGGGATTATATTATTTCTACCTTTTTTCGTGTTTTAATATAATTTTCTATTTCAGGGTTGGAGAAGTAACAGTCGTCTCTACAGAACTAAGGTCTTCACTTGATGTAGTAGAAGCTACTTACAGAGGGAGGGCCGCCAATCAAGTGAACACGTAATTATTGTGCTAGAATTCTTAATTTATCATAGTATTAACTCAAAATAAGTTATTCATTTTGACAATTTTGCATTTACATGGGATTATATTATTTTTACCTTTTTTTGTGTTTTAATACAATTTTCTATTTCAGGGTTGGATAAGTAACAGTCGTCTCTACAGAACTATGGTCTTCACTGGATGTAGTAGAAGCGACCAACGGAGGGAGGGCCGCCAATCAAGTGAACACGTAATTATTGTGCTAGAATTCTTAATTTATGATAGTATTAACTCAAAATAAGTTATTCATTTTGACAATATTGCATTTACATGGGATTATATTATGTCTACCTTTTTTCGTGTTTTAATACAATTTTTTATTTCAGGGTTGGAGAGGTAACAGTCGTCTCTAAAGAACTAAGGTCTTCACTTGATGTAGTAGAAGCTACTTACAGAGGAGGGGCCGCCAATCAAGTGAACACGTGATTATTGTGCTCGAATTCTTTATTTATGATAGTATTAACTCAAAATAAGTTATTCATTTTGACAATTTTGCATTTACATGGGATTATATTATTTCTACCTTTTTTCGCGTTTTAATACAATTTTCTATTTCAGGGTTGGAGAAGTAACAGTCGTCTCCACAGTACTAAGGTCTTCCCTGGATGTAATAGAAGCGACCAACCGAGGGAGGGCCGCCAATCAAGTGAACACTTAATTATTGTGCTAGAATTCTTAATTTATGATAGTATTAACTCAAAATAAGTTACTCATTTTGACAATTTTGCATTTACATGCGATTATATTATTTCTACCTTTTTTTGTGTTTTAATACAATTTTCTATTTCAGGGTTGGAGAAGTAACAGTCGTCTCTACATAACTAAGGTCGTCACTTGATGTAGTAGAAGCTACTTACAGAGGGAGGGCCGCCAATCAAGTCAACACGTGATTATTGTGCTAGAATTCTTAATTTATGATAGTATTAACTCAAAATAAGTTATTCATTTTGACAATTTTTCATTTACATGGGATTATATTATTTCTACCTTTTTTCGTGTTTTAATACAATTTTCTATTTCAGGGTTGGAGAAGTAACAGTCGTCTCTACAGAACTAAGGTCTTCACTTGATGTAGTAGAAGCTACTTACAGAGGGAGGGCCGCCAATCAAGTGAACACGTGATTATTGTGCTAGAATTCTTAATTTATGATAGTATTAACTCAAAATAAGTTATTCATTTTGACAATTTTGCATTTACATGGGATTATATTATTTCTAACTTTTTTTGTGTTTTAATACAATTTTCTATTTCAGGGTTGGAGAAGTAACAGTCGTCTCTACAGAACTAAGGTCTTCACTTGATGTAGTAGAAGCTACTTACAGAAGGAGGGCCGCCAATCAAGTGAACACGTGATTATTGTGCTCGAATTCTTAGTTTATGATAGTATTAACTCAAAATAAGTTATTCATTTTGACAATTTTGCATTTACATGGGAGTATATTATTTCTACCTTTTTTCGTGTTTTAATGCAATTTTCTATTTCAGGGTTGGAGAAGTAACAGTCGTCTCTACAGAACTAAGGTCTTCACTTGATGTAGTAGAAGCTACTTACAGAGGGAGGGCCGCCAATCAAGTGAACACGTGATTATTGTGCTAGAATTCTTAATTTATGATAGTATTAACTCAAAATAAGTTATTCATTTTGACAATTTTTCATTTACATGGGATATATTATTTCTACCTTTTTTCGTGTTTTAATACAATTTTCTATTTCAGGGTTGGAGAAGTAACAGTCGTCTCCACAGAACTAAGGTCTTCACTGGATGTAGTAGAAGCGACCAACGGAGGGAGGGCCGCCAATCAAGTGAACACGTAATTATTATGCTCGAATTCTTAATTTATGATAGTATTAACTCAAAAAAAGTTATTCATTTTGACAATTTTGCATTTACATGGGATTATATTTTTTCTACCTTTTTTCGTGTTTTAATACAATTTTCTATTTCAGGGTTGGAGAAGTAACAGTCGTCTCCACAGAACTAAGGTCTTCACTGGATGTAGTAGAAGCGACCAACGGAGGGAGGGCCGCCAATCAAGTGAACACGTAATTATTGTGCTAGAATTCTTAATTAATGATTGTATTAACTCAAAATAAGTTATTCATTTTGACAATTTTGCATTTACATGGGATTATATTATTTCTACCTTTTTTCCTGTTTTAATACAATTTTCTATTTCAGGGTTGGAGAAGTAACAGTCGTCTCCACAGAACTAAGGTCTTCACTGGATGTAGTAGAAGCGACCAACAGAGGGAGGGCCGCATATCAAGTGAACACGAAATTATTGTGCTAGAATTCTTAATTAATGATTGTATTAACTCAAAACAAGTTATTCATTTTGACAATTTTGCATTTACATGGGATTATATTATTTCTACCTATTTTCGTGTTTTAATACAATTTTCTATTTCATGGTTGGAGAAGTAACAGTCGTCTCCACAGAACTAAGGTCTTCACTGGATGTAGTAGAAGCGACCAACGGAGGGAGGGCTGCCAATCAAGTGAACACGTAATTATTGTGCTGAAATTCTTAATTTATGATAGTATTAACTCAAAATAAGTTATTCATTTTGACAATATTGCATTTACATGGGATTATATTATTTCTACCTTTTTTCGTGTTTTAATACAATTTTCTATTTCAGGGTTGGAGAAGTAACAGTCGTCTCCACAGAACTAAGGTCTTCACTGGATGTAGTAGAAACGACCAACGGAGGGAGGGCCGCCAATCAAGTGAACACGTAGTTATTGTGCTAGAACTCTTAATTTATGATAGTATTAACTCAAAATAAGTTATTCATTTTGACAATTTTGCATTTACATGGGATTATATTATTTCTACCTTTTTTCGTGTTTTAATACAATTTTCTATTTCAGGGTTGGAGAAGTAACAGTCGTCTCCACAGAACTAAGGTCTTCCCTGGATGTTATAGAAGCGACCAATGGAGAGAGGGCCGCCAATCAAGTGAACACTTAATTATTGTGCTAGAATTCTAAATTTATGATAGTATTAACTCAAAATAAGTTATTCATTTTGACAATATTGCATTTACATGGGATTATATTATTTCTACCTTTTTTCGTGTTTTAACACAATTTTTTATTTCAGGGTTGGAGAGGTAACAGTGGTCTCTAAAGAACTAAGGTCTTCACTTGATGTAGTAGAAGCTACTTACAGAGGGAGGGCCGCCAATCAAGTGAACACGTGATTATTGTGCTCGAATTCTTTATTTATGATAGTATTAACTCAAAATAAGTTATTCATTTTGACAATTTCGCATTTACATGGGATTATATTATTTCTACCTTTTTTTCGTGTTTTAATACAATTTTCTATTTCAGGGTTGGAGAAGTAACAGTCGTCTCCACAGAACTAAGGTCTTCCCTGGATGTAATAGAAGCGAACAACGGAGGGAGGGCCGCCAATCAAGTGAACACTTAATTATTGTGCTAGAATTCTTAATTTATGATAGTATTAACTCAAAATAAGTTACTAATTTTGACAATTTTGCATTTACATGGGATTGTATTATTTCTACCTTTTTTCGTGTTTTAATACAATTTTCTATTTCAGGTTTGGAGAAGTAACAGTCGTCTCCACAGAACTAAGGTCTTTACTGGATGTAGTAGAAGCGACCAACGGAGGGAGGGCCGCCAATCAAGTGAACACGTAAATATTGCGCTAGAATTCTTAATTTATGATAGTATTAACTCAAAATAAGTTATTCATTTTGACAATTTTGCATTTACATGGGATTATATTATTTCTACCTTTTTTCGTGTTTTAATACAATTTTCTATTTCAGGGTTGGAGAAGTAACAGTCGTCTCCACAGAACTAAGGTCTTCACTGAATGTAATAGAAGCGACCAACGAACGGAGGGCCGCAAATCAAGTGAACACGTAATTATTGTGCTAGAATTCTCAATTTATGATAGTATTAACTCAAAATAAGTTATTTATTTTGACAATTTTGCATTTACATGGGATTATATTATTTCTACGTTTTTTTGTGTTTTAATACAATTTTCTATTTCAGGGTTGGAGAAGTAACAGTCGTCTCCACAGAACTAAGGTCTTCACTGGATGTAGTAGAAGCGACCAACGGACGGAGGGCCGCCAATCAAGTGAAAACGAAATTATTGAGCTAGAATTCTTAATTTATGATAGTATTAACTCAATAAAGTTATTCAATTTGACAATTTTGCATTTACATGGGATTATATTATTTATAGCTTTTTTCGTGCTTTAATACAATTTTCTATTTCAGGGTTGGAGAAGTACCAGTCGTCTCAGCAGAACTAAGGTCTTCACTTGATGTAGTAGAAGCTACTTACATAGGGAGGGCCCCCAATCAAGTTAACACGTGATTATTGTGCTCGAATTCTTAATTTATGATAGTATTAACTCAAAATAAGTTATTCATTTTGACAATTTTGCATTTACATGGGATTATATTATTTCTACCTTTTTTTGTGTTTTAATATAATTTTCTATTTCAGGGTTGGAGAAGTAACAGTCGTCTCCACAGAGCTAAGGTCTTCACTAGATGTTGTAGAAGCGACCAACGGAGGGAGAGCCGCCAATCAAGTCAACACGTCATTATTGTGCTAGATTTCTAAATTTATGATAGTATTAACTCAAAATAAGTTATTAAACTTTGAAATTCTGCAATTTACATGGGATTATATTATTTCTTCCTTTTTTCGTGTTTTAATACAATATTCTATTTCACGGTTGGAGAAGTAACAGTCGTCTCCACAGAACTAAGGTCTTCAATGGATGTATTAGAAGCTACTTACGGAGGGAGAGCCTCCAATCAAGTGAACACGTGATTATTGTGCTAGAATTCTTAATTTATAATAGTATTAACTCAAAATTAGTTATTAAAATTTGAAATTCTGCAAATTACATGGGATTATATTATTTCTACCTTTTTTCGTGTTTTAATACAATTTTCTAATTCAGGGTTGGAGAAGTAACAAACGTCTCCACAGAACTAAGCTCTTCACTGGATGTAGTAGAAGCGACCAACGGACGGAGAGCCGCCAATCAAGTGAACACGTGATTATTGTGCTAGAATTCTTAATTTATCATAGTATTAACTCAAAATAAGTTATTAAACTTTGAAATTCCGAAATTTACATGGGATTATATTATTTCTACCTATTTTCGTGTTTTAATACAATTTTCTAATTCAGGGTTGGAGAAGTAACAGTCGTCTCCACAGAACTAAGTTCTTCACTGGATGTAGTAGAAGCTACTTACTGACGGAGAGCCGCCAATCAAGTGAACACGTGATTATTGTGCTGGAATTCTTAATTTATGATAGTATTAACTCAAAATAAGTAATTCATTTTGACAATTTTGCATTTACATGGGATTATATTATTTCTACCTTTTTTTGCGTTTTAATACAATTATCTATTTCAGGGTTGGAGAAGTAACAGTCGTCTTTACTGAACTAAGGTCTAACTTGATGTAGTAGAAGCTACTTACAGAGGGAGGGCCGCCAATCAAGTGAACACGTGATAATTGTGCTAGAATTCTTAATTTATGATAGTATTAACTCAAAATAAGTTATTCATTTTGACAATTTTGCATTTACATGGGATTATATTATTTCTACCTTTTTTCGTGTTTTAATACAATTTTCTATTTCAGGGTTGGAGAAGTAACAATCGTCTCCACAGAACTAAGGTCTTCACTGGATGTAGTAGAAGCGACCAACGGACGGAGGGCCGCCAATCAAGTGAACACGTAATTATTGTGCTAGAATTCTTAATTTATGATAGTATTAACTCAAAATAAGTTATTAAACTTTGAAATTCTGCAATTTACCTGGGATTATATCATTTCTACCTTTTTTCGTGCTTTAATACAATTTTCTAATTCAGGGTTGGAGAAGTATCAGACGTCTCCACAGAACTAAGGTCTTCACTGGATATAGAAGAAGCGACCAACGGAGGGAGAGCCGCCAATCAAGTGAACACGTGATTATAGTGCTAGAATTCTTAATTTATCATAGTATTAACTCAAAAAAAGTTATTCATTTTGACAATTTTGCATTTACATGGGATTATATTATTTCTACCTTTTTTCGTGTTTTTGTATAATTTTCTATTTCAGGGTTGGAGAAGTAAAAGTCGTCTCCACAGAACTAAGGTCTTCACTGGATGTAGTAGAAGCGACCAACAGACGGAGGGCCGCCAATCAAGTGAACACGTAATTATTGTGCTAGAATTCTTAATTTATGATAGTATTAACTCAAAATAAGTTATTCATTTTGATAATTTTGCATTTACATGAGATTATATTATTTCTACCTTTTTTCGTGTTTTAATACAATTTTCTATTTCAGGGTTGGAGAAGTAACAGTCGTCACTACAGAACTAAATACTTCACTAGATGTAGTAGAAGCTACTTACAGAGGGAGAGCCGCCAATCAAGTGAACACGTGATTATTGTGCTCAAATTATTAATTTATGATAGTATTAACAAAAAATAAGTTATTCATTTTGACAATTTTGCATTTACATGGGATGATATTATTTCTACCTCTTTTCATGTTTTAATACAATTTTCTATTTCAGGGTTGGAGAAGTAACAGTCGTCTCCACAGAACTAAGGTCTTCACACAATGAAATAGAAGCTACTTACAGAGGGAGGGCCGCCAATCAAGTGATCACGTGATTTTTGTGCTCGAATTCTTAATTTATGATAGTATTAACTCAAAATAAGTTATTCATTTTGACAATTTTTCATTTACATGGGATTATATTATTTCTACCTTTTTTCGTGTTTTATACAATTTTCTATTTCAGGGTTGGAGAAGTAACAGTCGTCTCCACAGAACTAAGGTCTTCACTGGATGTAGTAAAAGCGACCAACGGAGGGAGAGCCGCCAATCAAGTGAACACGTGATTATTTTGCTAGAATTCTTAATTTATGATAGTATTAACTCAAAATAAGTTATTCATTTTGACAATTTTGCATTTACATGGGATTATATTATTTCTACCTTTTTTCTCGTTTTAATACAATTTTCTATTTCAGGGTTGGAGAAGTATCAGTCGTCTTCACAGAACTACGGTCTTCACTGGATGTAGTAGATGCTACTTACAGAGGGAGGGCCGCCAATCAAGTGAACACGTGATTATTGTGCTAGAATTCTTAATTTATGATAGTATTAACTCCAAATAAGTTATGAAACTTTGAAATTCTGCAATTTACCTGGGATTATATCATTTCTACCTTTTTTCGTGTTTTAATACAATTTTCTAATTCAGGGTTGGAGAAGTAACAGACGTCTCCACAGAACTAGGGTCTTCACTGGATATTGTGGAAGCGACCAACGGAGGGAGAGCCGCCAATCAAGTGAACACGTGATTATTGTGCTAGAATTCTTAATTTATTATGGTATTAACTCAAAACAAATTATTCATTTTGACAATTTTGCATTTACATGGGATTATATTATTTCTACCTTTTTTCGTGTTTTAATATAATTTTCTATTTCAGGGTTGGAGAAGTAACAGTCGTCTCCACAGAACTAAGGTCTTCACTGGATGTAGTAGAAGCGACCAACGGAGGGAGAGCCACCAATCAAGTGAACACGTGATTATTGTGCTAGAATTCCTAATTTATGATAGTATTAACTCAAAATAAGTTATTAAACTTTGAAATTCTACAATTTACATGGGTATTATATTATTTCTACCTTTTTTCGTGTTTTAATACAATTTTCTATTTCAGGGTTGGAGAAGTAACAGTCGTCTCCACAGAACTAAGGTCTTCACTGGATGTAGTAGAAGCTACTTACGGAGGGAGAGCCGCCAATCAAGTGAACACGTGATTATTGTGCTAGAATTCTTAATTTATCATAGTACTAACTCAAAATAAGTTATTAAACTTTGAAATTCTGCAATTTACATGGGATTATATTATTTCTACCTTTTTTTGTGTTTTAATACAATTTTCTATTTCACGGTTGGAGAAGTAACAGTCGTCTCCACAGAACTAAGGTCTTCACTAGATGTTGTAGAAGCGACCAACAGAGGGAGAGCCGCCAATCAAGTGAACACGTGATTATTGTGCTAGATTTCTTAATTTATGATAGTATTAACTCAAAATAAGTTATTAAACTTTTAAATTCTGCAATTTACATGGGATTATATTATTTCTTCCTTTTTTCGTGTTTTAATACAATTTTCTATTTCACGGTTGGAGAAGTAACAGTCGTCTCCACAGAACTAAGGTCTTCAATGGATGTAGTAGAAGCTACTTACGGAGGGAGAGCCTCCAATCAAGTGAACACGTGATTATTGTGCTAGAATTCTTAATTTATAATAGTATTAACTCAAAATTAGTTATTAAAATTTGAAATTCTGCAAATTACATGGGATTATATTATTTCTACCTTTTTTCGTGTTTTAATACAATTTTCTAATTCAGGGTTGGAGAAGTAACAAACGTCTCCACAGAACTAAGGTCTTCACTGGATGTAGTAGAAGCGACCAACGGACTGAGAGCCGCCAATCAAGTGAACACGTGATTATTGTGCTAGAATTCTTAATTTATCATAGTATTAACTCAAAATAAGTTATTAAACTTTGAAATTCCGAAATTTACATGGGATTATATTATTTCTACCTATTTTCGTTTTTTAATACAATTTTCTAATTCAGGGTTGGAGAAGTAACATTCGTCTCCACAGAACTAAGTTCTTCACTGGATGTAGTAGAAGCTATTTACGGACGGAGAGCCGCCAATCAAGTGAACACGTGATTATTGTGCTAGAAATCTTAATTTATGATAGTATTAACTCAAAATAAGTTATTAAACTTTGAAATTCTGCAATTTACATGGGATTATATTATTTCTACCTTTTTTCGTGTTTTATTACAATATTCTAATTCAGGGTTAAAGAAGTAACAGTCGTCTCCACAGAACTAAGGTCTTCACTGGATGTAGTAGAAGCTACTTACGGAGGGAGAGCCGCCAATCAAGTGAACACGTGATTATTTTGCTAGAATTCTTAATTTATCATATTATTAACTCAAAATAAGTTATTAAACTTTGAAATTCTGCAATTTACATGGGATTATATTATTTCTACCTTTTTTCGTGTTTTAATACAATTTTCTAATTCAGGGTTGGAGAAGTCACAGTCGTCTCCAAAGAACTAAGGTCTTCACTGGATGTAGTAGAAGCTACTTACAGAGGGAGTGCCGCAAATCAAGTGAACACGTGATTATTGTGCTAGAATTCTTAATTTATCATAGTATTAACTCAAAATAAGTTATTAAACTTTGAAATTCTACAATTTACATAGGATTATATTATTTCTACCTTTTTTCGTGTTTTAATACAATTTTCAAATTCAGGGTTGGAGAAGTAACAGTTGTCTCCGCAGAACTAAGGTCTTCACTGGATGTAGTTGAAGCTACTTACGGAGGGAGAGCCGCCAATCAAGTGAACACGTGATTATTGTGCTAGAATTCTTAATTTATCATAGTATTAACTCAAAATAAGCTATTAAACTTTGAAATTCTGCAATTTACATGGGATTATATTATTTCTACCTTTTTTCGTGTTTTAATACAATTTTCAAATTCAGGGTTGGAGAAGTAACAGTAGTCTCCACAGAAATAAGTTCTTCACTGGATGTAGTAGAAGCTACCTACGGAGGGAGAGCCGCCAATCAAGTGAACACGTGATTATTGTGCTAGAATTCTTAATTTATCATAGTATTAACTCAAAATAAGTTATTAAACTTTGAAATTCTGCAATTTACATGGGATTATATTATTTCTACCTTTTTTCGTGTTTTAATACAATTTTCTAATTCAGGGTTGAGAAGTAACAGTCGTCTCCACAGAACTAAGGTCTTCACTGGATGTAGTTGAAGCTACTTACGGAGGGAGAGCCGCCAATCAAGTGTACACGTGATTATTTTGCTAGAATTCTTAATTTATCATATTATTAACTCAAAATAAGTTATTAAACTTTGAAATTCTGCAATTTACATGGGATTATATTATTTCTACCTTTTTTTGTGTTATAATACAATTTTCTATTTCAGGAATGGAGAAGTAACAGTCGTCTCCACAGAACTAAGGTCTTCACTAGATGTTGTAGAAGCGACCAACAGAGGGAGAGCCGCCAATCAAGTGAACACGTGATTATTGTGCTAGATTTCTTAATTTATGATAGTATTAACTCAAAATAAGTTATTAAACTTTGAAATTCTGCAATTTACATGGGATTATATTATTTCTTCCTTTTTTCGTGTTTTAATACAATTTTCTATTTCACGGTTGGAGAAGTAACAGTCGTCTCCACAGAACTAAGGTCTTCAATGGATGTAGTAGAAGCTACTTACGGAGGGAGAGCCTCCAATCAAGTGAACACGTGATTATTGTGCTAGAATTCTTAATTTATAATAGTATTAACTCAAAATTAGTTATTAAAATTTGAAATTCTGCAAATTACATGGGATTATATTATTTCTACCTTTTTTCGTGTTTTAATACAATTTTCTAATTCAGGGTTGGAGAAGTAACAAACGTCTCCACAGAACTAAGGTCTTCACTGGATGTAGTAGAAGCGACCAACGGACTGAGAGCCGCCAATCAAGTGAACACGTGATTATTGTGCTAGAATTCTTAATTTATCATAGTATTAACTCAAAATAAGTTATTAAACTTTGAAATTCCGAAATTTACATGGGATTATATTATTTCTACCTATTTTCGTGTTTTAATACAATTTTCTAATTCAGGGTTGGAGAAGTAACATTCGTCTCCACAGATCTAAGTTCTTCACTGGATGTAGTAGAAGCTACTTACGGACGGAGAGCCGCCAATCAAGTGAACACGTGATTATTGTGCTAGAAATCTTAATTTATGATAGTATTAACTCAAAATAAGTTATTAAACTTTGAAATTCTGCAATTTACATGGGATTATATTATTTCTACCTTTTTTCGTGTTTTATTACAATATTCTAATTCAGGGTTGGAGAAGTAACAGTCGTCTCCACAGAACTAAGGTCTTCACTGGATGTAGTAGAAGCTACTTACGGAGGGAGAGCCGCCAATCAAGTGCACACGTGATTATTTTGCTAGAATTCTTAATTTATCATATTATTAACTCAAAATAAGTTATTAAACTTTGAAATTCTGCAATTTACATAGGATTATATTATTTCTACCTTTTTTCGTGTTTTAATACAATTTTCTAATTCAGGGTTGGAGAAGTCACAGTCGTCTCCAAAGAACTAAGGTCTTCACTGGATGTAGTAGAAGCTACTTACAGAGGGAGTGCCGCAAATCAAGTGAACACGTGATTATTGTGCTAGAATTCTTAATTTATCATAGTATGAACTCAAAATAAGCTATTAAACTTTGAAATTCTGCAATTTACATGGGATTATATTATTTCTACCTTTTTTTGTGTTTTAATACAATTTTCAAATTCAGGGTTGGAGAAGTAACAGTAGTCTCCACAGAAATAAGGTCTTCACTGGATGTAGTAGAAGCTACCTACGGAGGGAGAGCCGCCAATCAAGTGAACACGTGATTATTGTGCTAGAATTCTTAATTTATCATAGTATTAACTCAAAATAAGTTATTAAACTTTGAAATTCTGCAATTTACATAGGATTATATTATTTCTACCTTTTTTCGTGTGTTAATACAATTTTCAAATTCAGGGTTTTAGAAGTAACAGTCGTCTCCACAGAACTAAGGTCTTCACTGGATGTAGTAGAAGCTACTTACGGAGGGAGAGCCGCCAATCAAGTGAACACGTGATTATTTTGCTAGAATTCTTAATTTATCATATTATTAACTCAAAATAAGTTATTAAACTTTGAAATTCTGCAATTTACATAGGATTATATTATTTCTACCTTTTTTCGTGTTTTGATACAATTTTCTAATTCAGGGTTGGAGAAGTAACAGTCGTCTCCACAGAACTAAGGTCTTCACTGGATGTAGTAGAAGCTACTTACAGAGGGAGTGCCGCAAATCAAGTGAACACGTGATTATTGTGCTAGAATTCTTAATTTATCATAGTATTTACTCAAAATAAGCTATTAAACTTTGAAATTCTGCAATTTACATAGGATTATATTATTTCTACCTTTTTTCGTGTTTTAATACAATTTTCTAATTCAGGGTTGGAGAAGTCACAGTCGTCTCCAAAGAACTAAGGTCTTCACTGGATGTAGTAGAAGCTACTTACAGAGGGAGTGCCGCAAATCAAGTGAACACGTGATTATTGTGCTAGAATTCTTAATTTATGATAGTATTAACTCAAAATAAGTTATTCATTTTGACAATTTTGCGTTTACATGGGATTATATTATTTCTACCTTTTTTCGTGTTTTAATACAATTTTCTATTTCAGGGTTGGACAAGTAACAGTCGTCTCTTCAGAACTAAGGTCTTCACTTGATGTAGCAGAAGCTACTTACAGAGGGAGGGCCGCCAATCAAGTGAACACGTGATTATTGTGCTAGAATTCTTAATTTATGATAGTATTAACTCAAAATAAGTTATTCATTTTGACAATTTTTCATTTACATGGGATTATATTATTTCTACCTTTTTTCGTGTTTTAATACAATTTTCTATTTCAGGGTTGGAGAAGTAACAGTCGTCTCCACAGAACTAAGGTCTTCACTGGATGTAGTAGAAGCGACCAACGGAGGGAGGGCCGCCAATCAAGTGAACACGTAATTATTGTGCTAGAATTCTTAATTTATGATAGTATTAACTCAAAATAAGTTATTCATTTTGACAATTTTGCATTTACATGGGATTATGTTATTTCTACCTTTTTTCGTGTTTTAATACAATTTTCTATTTCAGGGTTGGAGAAGTAGCAGTCGTCTCTACAGAACTAAGGTCTTCACTTGATGTAGTAGAAGCTACTTACAGAGGGAGGGCCAGCAATAAAGTGAACACATGATTATTGTGCTCAAATTCTTAGTTTATGATAGTATTAACAAAAAATAAGTTATTCATTTTGACAATTTTGCATTTACATGGGATGATATTATTTCTACCTCTTTTCGTGTTTTAATACAATTTTTTATTTCAGGGTTGGAGAAGTAACAGTCGTCTCCACAGAACTAAGGTCTTCACTGGATGTAGTAGAAGCGACCAACGGAGGGAGGGCCGTCATTCACGTGAACACGTAATTATTGCACTAGAATTCTTAATTTATGATAGTATTAACGCAAAATAAGTTATTCATTTTGACAATTTTTCATTTACATTGGATTATATTATTTCTACCTTTTTTCGTGTTTTAATACAATTTTCTATTTCAGGGTTGGAGAAGTAACAGTCCTCTCCACAGAACTAAGGTCTTCACACGATGAAATAGAAGCTACTTACAGAGGAAGGGCCGCCAATCAAGTGATCACGTGATTTTTGTGCTCGAATTCTTAATTTATGATACTATTAACTCAAAATAAGTTATTCATTTTGACAATTTTTCATTTACATGGGATTATATTATTTCTACCTTTTTTCGTGTTTTAATACAATTTTCTATTTCAGGGTTGGAGAAGTAACAGTCGTCTCCACAGAACTAAGGTCTTCACTGGATGTAGTAGAAGCGACCAACGGAGGAAGAGCCGCCAATCAAGTGAACACGTGATTATTTTGCTAGAATTCTTAATTTATGATAGTATTAACTCAAAATAAGCTATTCATTTTGACAATTTTGCATTTACATGGGATTATATTATTTCTACCTTTTTTCGTGTTTTAATCCAATTTTCTATTTCAGGGTTGGAGAAGTATCAGTCGTATCCACAGAACTACGGTCTTCACTGGATGTAAAAGGAGCTGCTTATAGAGGGAGGGCCGCCAATCAAGTGAACACGTGATTATTGTGCTAGAATTCTTAATTTATCATAGTACTAACTCAAAATAAGTTATTAAACTTTGAAATTCTGCAATTTAAATGGGATTATATTATTTCTTTTTTTTTCGTGTTTTAATACAATTTTCTATTTCAGGGTTGGAGAAGTAACAGTCGTCTCCACAGAACTAAGGTCTTCACTAGATGTTGTAGAAGCGACCAACGGAGGGAGAGCCGCCAATCAAGTGAACACGTGATTATTGTGCTAGATTTCTTAATTTATGGTAGTATTAACTCAAAATAAGTTATTAAACTTTGAAATTCTGCAATTTACATGGGATTATATTATTTCTTCCTTTTTTCGTGTTTTAATACAATTTTCTATTTCATAGTTGGAGAAGTAACAGTCGTCTCCACAGAACTAAGGTCTTCAATGGATGTAGTAGAAGCTACTTACGGAGGGAGAGCCGCCAATCAAGTGAACACGTGATTATTGTGCTAGAATTCTTAATTTATAATAGTATTAACTCAAAATTAGTTATTAAAATTTGAAATTCTGCAATTTACATGGGATTATATTATTTCTACCATTTTTCGTGTTTTAATACAATTTTCTAATTCAGGGTTGGAGAAGTAACAGTTGTCTCCACAGAACTAAGATCTTCACTGGATGTATTAGAAGCGACCAATGGACGGAGAGCCGCCAATCAAGTGAACACGTGATTATTGTGCTAGAATTTTTAATTTATCATAGTATTAACTCAAAATAAGTTATTAAACTTTGAAATTCCGAAATTTACATGGGATTATATTATTTCTACCTTTTTCGTGTTTTAATACAATTTTCTAATTCAGGGTTGGAGAAGTAACAGTCGTCTCCACAGAACTAAGGTCTTCACTGGATGTAGTAGAAGCTACTTACGGACGGAGAGCCGCCAATCAAGTGAACACGTGATTATTGTGCTAGAATTCTTAATTAATGATAGTATTAACTCAAAATAAGTTATTAAACTTTGAAATTCTGCAATTTACATGGGATTATATTATTTCTAACTTTTTTCGTGTTTTAATACAATTTTCTAATTCAGGGTTGGAGAAGTAACAGTTGTCTCCACAGAACTAAGGTCTTCACTGGATGTAGTTGAAGCTACTTACGGAGGGGGAACCGCCAATCAAGTGAACACGTGATTATTGTGCTAGAATTCTTAATTTATCATAGTATTTACTCAAAATAAGTTATTTAACTTTGAAATTCTGCAATTTACATGGGATTATATTATTTCTACCTTTTTTCGTGTTTTAATACAATTTTCTAATTCAGGGTTGGAGAAGTAACAGTCGTCTCCACAGAACTAAGGTCTTCACTGGATGTAGTAGAAGCGACCAACAGAGGGAGAGTCACCAATCAAGTGAACACGTAATTATTGTGCTAGAATTCTTAATTTATCATAGAATTAACTCAAAATAAGTTATTAAACTTTGAAATTCTGCAATTTACATTGGATTATATTATTTCTACCTTTTTTTGTGTTTTTATACAATTTTCTAATTCAGGGTTGGAGAAGTAACAGTCGTCTCCACAGAACTAAGGTCTTCACTGGATGTAGTAGAAGCGACCAACGGAGGAAGAGCTGCCAATCAAGTGAACACGTGATTATTGTGCTAGAATTCTTAATTTATCATGGTTTTAACTCAAAATAAATTATTAAACTTTGAAATTCTGCAATTTACATGGATTATATTATTTCTACCTTTTTTCGTGTTTTAATACAATTTTCTAATTCAGGGTTGGAGAAGTAACAGTCGTCTCCACAGAACTAAGGTCTTCACTGGATGTAGTAGAAGCTACTTACGGAGGGAGAGCCGCAAATCAAGTGAACACGTGATTATTGTGCTAGAATTCTTAATTTATGATAGTATTAACTCAAAATAAGTTATTCATTTTGACAATTTTTCATTTACATGGGATTATATTATTTCTACCTTTTTTCGTGTTTTAATACAATTTTCTATTTTAGGGTTGGAGAAGTAACAGTCGTCTCCACAGAACTAAGGTCTTCACTGGATGTAGTAGAAGCGACCAACGGAGGGAGGGCCGCCAATCAAGTGAACACGTAATTATTGTGCTAGAATTCTTAATTTATGATAGTATTAACTCAAAATAAGTTATTCATTTTGACAATTTTGCATTTACATGGGATTATATTATTTCTACCTTTTTTCGTGTTTTAATACAATTTTCTATTTCAGGGTTGGAGAAGTAGCAGTCGTCTCTACAGAACTAAGGTCTTCACTTGATGTAGTAGAAGCTACTTACAGAGGGAGGGCCGCCAATAAAGTGAACACATGATTATTGTGCTCAAATTCTTAATTTATGATAGTATTAACAAAAAATAAGTTATTCATTTTGACAATTTTGCATTTACATGGGATGATATTATTTCTACCTCTTTTCGTGTTTTAATACAATTTTTTATTTCAGGGTTGGAGAAGTAACAGTCGTCTCCACAGAACTAAGGTCTTCACTGGATGTAGTAGAAGCGACCAACGGAGGGAAGGCCGCCAATCAAGTGAACACGTAATTATTGCACTAGAATTCTTAATTTATGATAGTATTAACGCAAAATAAGTTATTCATTTTGACAATTTTTCATTTACATTGGATTATATTATTTCTACCTTTTTTCGTGTTTTAATACAATTTTCTATTTCAGGGTTGGAGGAGTAACAGTCCTCTCCACAGAACTAAGGTCTTCACACGATAAAATAGAAGCTACTTACAGAGGGAGGGCCGCCAATCAAGTGATCACGTGATTTTTGTGCTCGAATTCTTAATTTATGATAGTATTAACTCAAAATAAGTTAGTCATTTTGACAATTTTTCATTTACATGGGATTATATTATTTCTACCTTTTTTCGTGTTTTAATACAATTTTCTATTTCAGGGTTGGAGAAGTAACAGTCGTCTCCACAGAACTAAGGTCTTCACTGGATGTAGTAGAAGCAACCAACGGAGGAAGAGCCGCCAATCAAGTGAACACGTGATTATTGTGCTAGAATTCTTAATTTATCATAGTATTAACTCAAAATAAGTTATTAAACTTTGAAATTCTGCAATTTACATGGGATTATATTATTTCTACCTTTTTTCGTGTTTTAATACAATTTTCTAATTCAGGGTTGAGAAGTAACAGTCGTCTCCACAGAACTAAGGTCTTCACTGGATGTAGTTGAAGCTACTTACGGAGGGAGAGCCGCCAATCAAGTGTACACGTGATTATTTTGCTAGAATTCTTAATTTATCATATTATTAACTCAAAATAAGTTATTAAACTTTGAAATTCTGCAATTTACATGGGATTATATTATTTCTACCTTTTTTTGTGTTATAATACAATTTTCTATTTCAGGAATGGAGAAGTAACAGTCGTCTCCACAGAACTAAGGTCTTCACTAGATGTTGTAGAAGCGACCAACAGAGGGAGAGCCGCCAATCAAGTGAACACGTGATTATTGTGCTAGATTTCTTAATTTATGATAGTATTAACTCAAAATAAGTTATTAAACTTTGAAATTCTGCAATTTACATGGGATTATATTATTTCTTCCTTTTTTCGTGTTTTAATACAATTTTCTATTTCACGGTTGGAGAAGTAACAGTCGTCTCCACAGAACTAAGGTCTTCAATGGATGTAGTAGAAGCTACTTACGGAGGGAGAGCCTCCAATCAAGTGAACACGTGATTATTGTGCTAGAATTCTTAATTTATAATAGTATTAACTCAAAATTAGTTATTAAAATTTGAAATTCTGCAAATTACATGGGATTATATTATTTCTACCTTTTTTCGTGTTTTAATACAATTTTCTAATTCAGGGTTGGAGAAGTAACAAACGTCTCCACAGAACTAAGGTCTTCACTGGATGTAGTAGAAGCGACCAACGGACTGAGAGCCGCCAATCAAGTGAACACGTGATTATTGTGCTAGAATTCTTAATTTATCATAGTATTAACTCAAAATAAGTTATTAAACTTTGAAATTCCGAAATTTACATGGGATTATATTATTTCTACCTATTTTCGTGTTTTAATACAATTTTCTAATTCAGGGTTGGAGAAGTAACATTCGTCTCCACAGATCTAAGTTCTTCACTGGATGTAGTAGAAGCTACTTACGGACGGAGAGCCGCCAATCAAGTGAACACGTGATTATTGTGCTAGAAATCTTAATTTATGATAGTATTAACTCAAAATAAGTTATTAAACTTTGAAATTCTGCAATTTACATGGGATTATATTATTTCTACCTTTTTTCGTGTTTTATTACAATATTCTAATTCAGGGTTGGAGAAGTAACAGTCGTCTCCACAGAACTAAGGTCTTCACTGGATGTAGTAGAAGCTACTTACGGAGGGAGAGCCGCCAATCAAGTGCACACGTGATTATTTTGCTAGAATTCTTAATTTATCATATTATTAACTCAAAATAAGTTATTAAACTTTGAAATTCTGCAATTTACATAGGATTATATTATTTCTACCTTTTTTCGTGTTTTAATACAATTTTCTAATTCAGGGTTGGAGAAGTCACAGTCGTCTCCAAAGAACTAAGGTCTTCACTGGATGTAGTAGAAGCTACTTACAGAGGGAGTGCCGCAAATCAAGTGAACACGTGATTATTGTGCTAGAATTCTTAATTTATCATAGTATGAACTCAAAATAAGCTATTAAACTTTGAAATTCTGCAATTTACATGGGATTATATTATTTCTACCTTTTTTTGTGTTTTAATACAATTTTCAAATTCAGGGTTGGAGAAGTAACAGTAGTCTCCACAGAAATAAGGTCTTCACTGGATGTAGTAGAAGCTACCTACGGAGGGAGAGCCGCCAATCAAGTGAACACGTGATTATTGTGCTAGAATTCTTAATTTATCATAGTATTAACTCAAAATAAGTTATTAAACTTTGAAATTCTGCAATTTACATAGGATTATATTATTTCTACCTTTTTTCGTGTGTTAATACAATTTTCAAATTCAGGGTTTTAGAAGTAACAGTCGTCTCCACAGAACTAAGGTCTTCACTGGATGTAGTAGAAGCTACTTACGGAGGGAGAGCCGCCAATCAAGTGAACACGTGATTATTTTGCTAGAATTCTTAATTTATCATATTATTAACTCAAAATAAGTTATTAAACTTTGAAATTCTGCAATTTACATAGGATTATATTATTTCTACCTTTTTTCGTGTTTTGATACAATTTTCTAATTCAGGGTTGGAGAAGTAACAGTCGTCTCCACAGAACTAAGGTCTTCACTGGATGTAGTAGAAGCTACTTACAGAGGGAGTGCCGCAAATCAAGTGAACACGTGATTATTGTGCTAGAATTCTTAATTTATCATAGTATTTACTCAAAATAAGCTATTAAACTTTGAAATTCTGCAATTTACATAGGATTATATTATTTCTACCTTTTTTCGTGTTTTAATACAATTTTCTAATTCAGGGTTGGAGAAGTCACAGTCGTCTCCAAAGAACTAAGGTCTTCACTGGATGTAGTAGAAGCTACTTACAGAGGGAGTGCCGCAAATCAAGTGAACACGTGATTATTGTGCTAGAATTCTTAATTTATGATAGTATTAACTCAAAATAAGTTATTCATTTTGACAATTTTGCGTTTACATGGGATTATATTATTTCTACCTTTTTTCGTGTTTTAATACAATTTTCTATTTCAGGGTTGGACAAGTAACAGTCGTCTCTTCAGAACTAAGGTCTTCACTTGATGTAGCAGAAGCTACTTACAGAGGGAGGGCCGCCAATCAAGTGAACACGTGATTATTGTGCTAGAATTCTTAATTTATGATAGTATTAACTCAAAATAAGTTATTCATTTTGACAATTTTTCATTTACATGGGATTATATTATTTCTACCTTTTTTCGTGTTTTAATACAATTTTCTATTTCAGGGTTGGAGAAGTAACAGTCGTCTCCACAGAACTAAGGTCTTCACTGGATGTAGTAGAAGCGACCAACGGAGGGAGGGCCGCCAATCAAGTGAACACGTAATTATTGTGCTAGAATTCTTAATTTATGATAGTATTAACTCAAAATAAGTTATTCATTTTGACAATTTTGCATTTACATGGGATTATGTTATTTCTACCTTTTTTCGTGTTTTAATACAATTTTCTATTTCAGGGTTGGAGAAGTAGCAGTCGTCTCTACAGAACTAAGGTCTTCACTTGATGTAGTAGAAGCTACTTACAGAGGGAGGGCCAGCAATAAAGTGAACACATGATTATTGTGCTCAAATTCTTAGTTTATGATAGTATTAACAAAAAATAAGTTATTCATTTTGACAATTTTGCATTTACATGGGATGATATTATTTCTACCTCTTTTCGTGTTTTAATACAATTTTTTATTTCAGGGTTGGAGAAGTAACAGTCGTCTCCACAGAACTAAGGTCTTCACTGGATGTAGTAGAAGCGACCAACGGAGGGAGGGCCGTCATTCACGTGAACACGTAATTATTGCACTAGAATTCTTAATTTATGATAGTATTAACGCAAAATAAGTTATTCATTTTGACAATTTTTCATTTACATTGGATTATATTATTTCTACCTTTTTTCGTGTTTTAATACAATTTTCTATTTCAGGGTTGGAGAAGTAACAGTCCTCTCCACAGAACTAAGGTCTTCACACGATGAAATAGAAGCTACTTACAGAGGAAGGGCCGCCAATCAAGTGATCACGTGATTTTTGTGCTCGAATTCTTAATTTATGATACTATTAACTCAAAATAAGTTATTCATTTTGACAATTTTTCATTTACATGGGATTATATTATTTCTACCTTTTTTCGTGTTTTAATACAATTTTCTATTTCAGGGTTGGAGAAGTAACAGTCGTCTCCACAGAACTAAGGTCTTCACTGGATGTAGTAGAAGCGACCAACGGAGGAAGAGCCGCCAATCAAGTGAACACGTGATTATTTTGCTAGAATTCTTAATTTATGATAGTATTAACTCAAAATAAGCTATTCATTTTGACAATTTTGCATTTACATGGGATTATATTATTTCTACCTTTTTTCGTGTTTTAATCCAATTTTCTATTTCAGGGTTGGAGAAGTATCAGTCGTATCCACAGAACTACGGTCTTCACTGGATGTAAAAGGAGCTGCTTATAGAGGGAGGGCCGCCAATCAAGTGAACACGTGATTATTGTGCTAGAATTCTTAATTTATCATAGTACTAACTCAAAATAAGTTATTAAACTTTGAAATTCTGCAATTTAAATGGGATTATATTATTTCTTTTTTTTTCGTGTTTTAATACAATTTTCTATTTCAGGGTTGGAGAAGTAACAGTCGTCTCCACAGAACTAAGGTCTTCACTAGATGTTGTAGAAGCGACCAACGGAGGGAGAGCCGCCAATCAAGTGAACACGTGATTATTGTGCTAGATTTCTTAATTTATGGTAGTATTAACTCAAAATAAGTTATTAAACTTTGAAATTCTGCAATTTACATGGGATTATATTATTTCTTCCTTTTTTCGTGTTTTAATACAATTTTCTATTTCATAGTTGGAGAAGTAACAGTCGTCTCCACAGAACTAAGGTCTTCAATGGATGTAGTAGAAGCTACTTACGGAGGGAGAGCCGCCAATCAAGTGAACACGTGATTATTGTGCTAGAATTCTTAATTTATAATAGTATTAACTCAAAATTAGTTATTAAAATTTGAAATTCTGCAATTTACATGGGATTATATTATTTCTACCATTTTTCGTGTTTTAATACAATTTTCTAATTCAGGGTTGGAGAAGTAACAGTTGTCTCCACAGAACTAAGATCTTCACTGGATGTATTAGAAGCGACCAATGGACGGAGAGCCGCCAATCAAGTGAACACGTGATTATTGTGCTAGAATTTTTAATTTATCATAGTATTAACTCAAAATAAGTTATTAAACTTTGAAATTCCGAAATTTACATGGGATTATATTATTTCTACCTTTTTCGTGTTTTAATACAATTTTCTAATTCAGGGTTGGAGAAGTAACAGTCGTCTCCACAGAACTAAGGTCTTCACTGGATGTAGTAGAAGCTACTTACGGACGGAGAGCCGCCAATCAAGTGAACACGTGATTATTGTGCTAGAATTCTTAATTAATGATAGTATTAACTCAAAATAAGTTATTAAACTTTGAAATTCTGCAATTTACATGGGATTATATTATTTCTAACTTTTTTCGTGTTTTAATACAATTTTCTAATTCAGGGTTGGAGAAGTAACAGTTGTCTCCACAGAACTAAGGTCTTCACTGGATGTAGTTGAAGCTACTTACGGAGGGGGAACCGCCAATCAAGTGAACACGTGATTATTGTGCTAGAATTCTTAATTTATCATAGTATTTACTCAAAATAAGTTATTTAACTTTGAAATTCTGCAATTTACATGGGATTATATTATTTCTACCTTTTTTCGTGTTTTAATACAATTTTCTAATTCAGGGTTGGAGAAGTAACAGTCGTCTCCACAGAACTAAGGTCTTCACTGGATGTAGTAGAAGCGACCAACAGAGGGAGAGTCACCAATCAAGTGAACACGTAATTATTGTGCTAGAATTCTTAATTTATCATAGAATTAACTCAAAATAAGTTATTAAACTTTGAAATTCTGCAATTTACATTGGATTATATTATTTCTACCTTTTTTTGTGTTTTTATACAATTTTCTAATTCAGGGTTGGAGAAGTAACAGTCGTCTCCACAGAACTAAGGTCTTCACTGGATGTAGTAGAAGCGACCAACGGAGGAAGAGCTGCCAATCAAGTGAACACGTGATTATTGTGCTAGAATTCTTAATTTATCATGGTTTTAACTCAAAATAAATTATTAAACTTTGAAATTCTGCAATTTACATGGATTATATTATTTCTACCTTTTTTCGTGTTTTAATACAATTTTCTAATTCAGGGTTGGAGAAGTAACAGTCGTCTCCACAGAACTAAGGTCTTCACTGGATGTAGTAGAAGCTACTTACGGAGGGAGAGCCGCAAATCAAGTGAACACGTGATTATTGTGCTAGAATTCTTAATTTATGATAGTATTAACTCAAAATAAGTTATTCATTTTGACAATTTTTCATTTACATGGGATTATATTATTTCTACCTTTTTTCGTGTTTTAATACAATTTTCTATTTTAGGGTTGGAGAAGTAACAGTCGTCTCCACAGAACTAAGGTCTTCACTGGATGTAGTAGAAGCGACCAACGGAGGGAGGGCCGCCAATCAAGTGAACACGTAATTATTGTGCTAGAATTCTTAATTTATGATAGTATTAACTCAAAATAAGTTATTCATTTTGACAATTTTGCATTTACATGGGATTATATTATTTCTACCTTTTTTCGTGTTTTAATACAATTTT
The DNA here is from genome assembly GCA_947579665.1 of Sympetrum striolatum. Taxonomy (NCBI): domain Eukaryota; kingdom Metazoa; phylum Arthropoda; class Insecta; order Odonata; family Libellulidae; genus Sympetrum; species Sympetrum striolatum. Next base: position 104,719,246 of record OX388341.1, read on the forward strand.
CTATTTCAGGGTTGGAGAAGTAGCAGTCGTCTCTACAGAACTAAGGTCTTCACTTGATGTAGTAGAAGCTACTTACAGAGGGAGGGCCGCCAATAAAGTGAACACATGATTATTGTGCTCAAATTCTTAATTTATGATAGTATTAACAAAAAATAAGTTATTCATTTTGACAATTTTGCATTTACATGGGATGATATTATTTCTACCTCTTTTCGTGTTTTAATACAATTTTTTATTTCAGGGTTGGAGAAGTAACAGTCGTCTCCACAGAACTAAGGTCTTCACTGGATGTAGTAGAAGCGACCAACGGAGGGAAGGCCGCCAATCAAGTGAACACGTAATTATTGCACTAGAATTCTTAATTTATGATAGTATTAACGCAAAATAAGTTATTCATTTTGACAATTTTTCATTTACATTGGATTATATTATTTCTACCTTTTTTCGTGTTTTAATACAATTTTCTATTTCAGGGTTGGAGGAGTAACAGTCCTCTCCACAGAACTAAGGTCTTCACACGATAAAATAGAAGCTACTTACAGAGGGAGGGCCGCCAATCAAGTGATCACGTGATTTTTGTGCTCGAATTCTTAATTTATGATAGTATTAACTCAAAATAAGTTAGTCATTTTGACAATTTTTCATTTACATGGGATTATATTATTTCTACCTTTTTTCGTGTTTTAATACAATTTTCTATTTCAGGGTTGGAGAAGTAACAGTCGTCTCCACAGAACTAAGGTCTTCACTGGATGTAGTAGAAGCAACCAACGGAGGAAGAGCCGCCAATCAAGTGAACACGTGATTATTTTGCTAGAATTCTTAATTTATGATAGTATTAACTCAAAATAAGCTATTCATTTTGACAATTTTGCATTTACATGGGATTATATTATTTCTACCTTTTTTCGTGTTTTAATACAATTTTCTATTTCAGGGTTGGAGAAGTATCAGTCGTCTCCACAGAACTACGGTCTTCACTGGATGTAGTAGATGCTACTTACAGAGGGAGGGCCGCCAATCAAGTGAACACGTGATTATTGTGCTAGAATTCTTAATTTATGATAGTATTAACTCAGAATAAGTTATTAAACTTTGAAATTCTGCAATTTACCTGGGATTATATCATTTCTACCTTTTTTCCTGTTTTAATACAATTTTCTAATTCAGGGTTGGAGAAGTAACAGACGTCCCACAGAACTAAGGTCTTCACTGGATATAGTGGAAGCGACCAACGGAGGGAGAGCCGCCAATCAAGTGAACACGTGATTATTGTGCTAGAATTCTTAATTTATCATAGTATTAACTCAAAACAAGTTATTCATTTTGACAATTTTGCATTTACATGGGATTATATTATTTCTACCTTTTTTCGTGTTTTAATATAATTTTCTATTTCAGGGTTGGAGAAGTAACAGTCGTCTCCACAGAACTAAGGTCTTCACTGGATGTAGTATAAGCGACCAACAGAGGGAGAGCCACCAATCAAGTGAACACGTGATTATTGTGCTAGAATTCCTAATTTATGATAGTATTAACTCAAAATAAGTTATTAAACTTTGAAATTCTGCAATTTACATGGGATTGTATTATTTCTACCTTTTTTCTTGTTTTAATACAATTTTCTAATTCAGGGTTGGAGAAGTAACAGTCGTCTCCACAGAACTAAGGTCTTCAATGGATGTAGTAGAAGCTACTTACGGAGGGAGAGCCGCCAATCAAGTGAACACGTGATTATTGTGCTAGAATTCTTAATTTATAATAGTATTAACTCAAAATTAGTTATTAAAATTTGAAATTCTGCAATTTACATGGGATTATATTATTTCTACCATTTTTCGTGTTTTAATACAATTTTCTAATTCAGGGTTGGAGAAGTAACAGTCGTCTCCACAGAACTAAGGTCTTCACTGGATGTGGTTGAAGCTACTTACGGAGGGAGAGCCGCCAATCAAGTGAACACGTGATTATTGTGCTAGAATTCTTAATTTATCATAGTATTAACTCAAAATAAGTTATTAAACTTTGAAATTCTGCAATTTACATGGGATTATATTATTTCTACCTTTTTTCTTGTTTTAATACAATTTTCTAATTCAGGGTTGGAGAAGTAACAGTCGTCTCCACAGAACTAAGGTCTTCACTGGATGTAGTAGAAGTGACCAAAAGAGGGAGAGTCGCCAATCAAGTGAACACGTAATTATTGTGCTAGAATTCTTAATTTATCATAGAATTAACTCAAAATAAGTTATTAAACTTTGAAATTCTGCAATTTACATTGGATTATATTATTTCTACCTTTTTTCGTGTTTTAATACAATTTTCTAATTCAGGGTTGGAGAAGTAACAGTCGTCTCCACAGAGCTAAGGTCTTCACTGGATGTAGTAGAAGCGACCAACGGAGGAAGAGCTGCCAATCAAGTGAACACGTGATTATTGTGCTAGAATTCTTAATTTATCATAGTATTAACTCAAAACAAGTTATTCATTTTGACAATTTTGTATTTACATAGGATTATATTATTTCTACCTTTTTTCGTGTTTTAATAAAATTTTCTAATTCAGGGTTGGAGAAGTAACAGTCATCTCCACAGAACTAAGGTCTTCACTGGATGTAGTAGAAGCGACCAACGGAGGAAGAGCTGCCAATCAAGTGAACACGTGATTATTGTGCTAGAATTCTTAATTTATCATGGTTTTAACTCAAAATAAATTATTAAACTTTGAAATTCTGCAATTTACATGGATTATATTATTTCTACCTTTTTTCGTGTTTTAATACAATTTTCTAATTCAGGGTTGGAGAAGTAACAGTCGTCTCCACAGAACTAAGGTCTTCACTGGATGTAGTAGAAGCTACTTACGGAGGGAGAGCCGCAAATCAAGTGAACACGTGATTATTGTGCTAGAATTCTTAATTTATGATAGTATTAACTCAAAATAAGTTATTCATTTTGACAATTTTGCGTTTACATGGGATTATATTATTTCTACCTTTTTTCGTGTTTTAATACAATTTTCTATTTCAGGGTTGGACAAGTAACAGTCGTCTCTACAGAACTAAGGTCTTCACTTGATGTAGTAGATGCTACTTACAGAGGGAGGGCCGCCAATCAAGTGAACACATGATTATTGTGCTAGAATTCTTAATTTATGATAGTATTAACTCAAAATAAGTTATTCATTTTGACAATTTTTCATTTACATGGGATTATATTATTTCTACCTTTTTTCGTGTTTTAATACAATTTTCTATTTTAGGGTTGGAGAAGTAACAGTCGTCTCCACAGAACTAAGGTCTTCACTGGATGTAGTAGAAGCGACCAACGGAGGGAGGGCCGCCAATCAAGTGAACACGTAATTATTGTGCTAGAATTCTTAATTTATGATAGTATTAACTCAAAATAAGTTATTCATTTTGACAATTTTGCATTTACATGGGATTATATTATTTCTACCTTTTTTCGTGTTTTAATACAATTTTCTATTTCAGGGTTGGAGAAGTAGCAGTCGTCTCTACAGAACTAAGGTCTTCACTTGATGTAGTAGAAGCTACTTACAGAGGGAGGGCCGCCAATAAAGTGAACACATGATTATTGTGCTCAAATTCTTAATTTATGATAGTATTAACAAAAAATAAGTTATTCATTTTGACAATTTTGCATTTACATGGGATGATATTATTTCTACCTCTTTTCGTGTTTTAATACAATTTTTTATTTCAGGGTTGGAGAAGTAACAGTCGTCTCCACAGAACTAAGGTCTTCACTGGATGTAGTAGAAGCGACCAACGGAGGGAAGGCCGCCAATCAAGTGAACACGTAATTATTGCACTAGAATTCTTAATTTATGATAGTATTAACGCAAAATAAGTTATTCATTTTGACAATTTTTCATTTACATTGGATTATATTATTTCTACCTTTTTTCGTGTTTTAATACAATTTTCTATTTCAGGGTTGGAGGAGTAACAGTCCTCTCCACAGAACTAAGGTCTTCACACGATAAAATAGAAGCTACTTACAGAGGGAGGGCCGCCAATCAAGTGATCACGTGATTTTTGTGCTCGAATTCTTAATTTATGATAGTATTAACTCAAAATAAGTTAGTCATTTTGACAATTTTTCATTTACATGGGATTATATTATTTCTACCTTTTTTCGTGTTTTAATACAATTTTCTATTTCAGGGTTGGAGAAGTAACAGTCGTCTCCACAGAACTAAGGTCTTCACTGGATGTAGTAGAAGCAACCAACGGAGGAAGAGCCGCCAATCAAGTGAACACGTGATTATTTTGCTAGAATTCTTAATTTATGATAGTATTAACTCAAAATAAGCTATTCATTTTGACAATTTTGCATTTACATGGGATTATATTATTTCTACCTTTTTTCGTGTTTTAATACAATTTTCTATTTCAGGGTTGGAGAAGTATCAGTCGTCTCCACAGAACTACGGTCTTCACTGGATGTAGTAGATGCTACTTACAGAGGGAGGGCCGCCAATCAAGTGAACACGTGATTATTGTGCTAGAATTCTTAATTTATGATAGTATTAACTCAGAATAAGTTATTAAACTTTGAAATTCTGCAATTTACCTGGGATTATATCATTTCTACCTTTTTTCCTGTTTTAATACAATTTTCTAATTCAGGGTTGGAGAAGTAACAGACGTCCCACAGAACTAAGGTCTTCACTGGATATAGTGGAAGCGACCAACGGAGGGAGAGCCGCCAATCAAGTGAACACGTGATTATTGTGCTAGAATTCTTAATTTATCATAGTATTAACTCAAAACAAGTTATTCATTTTGACAATTTTGCATTTACATGGGATTATATTATTTCTACCTTTTTTCGTGTTTTAATATAATTTTCTATTTCAGGGTTGGAGAAGTAACAGTCGTCTCCACAGAACTAAGGTCTTCACTGGATGTAGTATAAGCGACCAACAGAGGGAGAGCCACCAATCAAGTGAACACGTGATTATTGTGCTAGAATTCCTAATTTATGATAGTATTAACTCAAAATAAGTTATTAAACTTTGAAATTCTGCAATTTACATGGGATTATATTATTTCTACCTTTTTTCTTGTTTTAATACAATTTTCTAATTCAGGGTTGGAGAAGTAACAGTCGTCTCCACAGAACTAAGGTCTTCAATGGATGTAGTAGAAGCTACTTACGGAGGGAGAGCCGCCAATCAAGTGAACACGTGATTATTGTGCTAGAATTCTTAATTTATAATAGTATTAACTCAAAATTAGTTATTAAAATTTGAAATTCTGCAATTTACATGGGATTATATTATTTCTACCATTTTTCGTGTTTTAATACAATTTTCTAATTCAGGGTTGGAGAAGTAACAGTCGTCTCCACAGAACTAAGGTCTTCACTGGATGTAGTTGAAGCTACTTACGGAGGGAGAGCCGCCAATCAAGTGAACACGTGATTATTGTGCTAGAATTCTTAATTTATCATAGTATTAACTCAAAATAAGTTATTAAACTTTGAAATTCTGCAATTTACATGGGATTATATTATTTCTACCTTTTTTCTTGTTTTAATACAATTTTCTAATTCAGGGTTGGAGAAGTAACAGTCGTCTCCACAGAACTAAGGTCTTCACTGGATGTAGTAGAAGTGACCAAAAGAGGGAGAGTCGCCAATCAAGTGAACACGTAATTATTGTGCTAGAATTCTTAATTTATCATAGAATTAACTCAAAATAAGTTATTAAACTTTGAAATTCTGCAATTTACATTGGATTATATTATTTCTACCTTTTTTCGTGTTTTAATACAATTTTCTAATTCAGGGTTGGAGAAGTAACAGTCGTCTCCACAGAGCTAAGGTCTTCACTGGATGTAGTAGAAGCGGCCAACGGAGGAAGAGCTGCCAATCAAGTGAACACGTGATTATTGTGCTAGAATTCTTAATTTATCATAGTATTAACTCAAAACAAGTTATTCATTTTGACAATTTTGTATTTACATAGGATTATATTATTTCTACCTTTTTTCGTGTTTTAATAAAATTTTCTAATTCAGGGTTGGAGAAGTAACAGTCATCTCCACAGAACTAAGGTCTTCACTGGATGTAGTAGAAGCGACCAACGGACGGAGAGCCGCCAATCAAGTGAACACGTGATTATTGTGCTAGAATTCCTAATTTATGATAGTATTAACTCAAAATAAGCTATTCATTTTGACAATTTTGCATTTACATGGGATTATATTATTTCTACCTTTTTTCGTGTTTTAATACAATTTTCTATTTCAGGGTTGGAGAAGTATCAGTCGTCTCCACAGAACTACGGTCTTCACTGGATGTAGTAGATGCTACTTACAGAGGGAGGGCCGCCAATCAAGTGAACACGTGATTATTGTGCTAGAATTCTTAATTTATGATAGTATTAACTCAGAATAAGTTATTAAACTTTGAAATTCTGCAATTTACCTGGGATTATATCATTTCTACCTTTTTTCCTGTTTTAATACAATTTTCTAATTCAGGGTTGGAGAAGTAACAGACGTCCCACAGAACTAAGGTCTTCACTGGATATAGTGGAAGCGACCAACGGAGGGAGAGCCGCCAATCAAGTGAACACGTGATTATTGTGCTAGAATTCTTAATTTATCATAGTATTAACTCAAAACAAGTTATTCATTTTGACAATTTTGCATTTACATGGGATTATATTATTTCTACCTTTTTTCGTGTTTTAATATAATTTTCTATTTCAGGGTTGGAGAAGTAACAGTCGTCTCCACAGAACTAAGGTCTTCACTGGATGTAGTATAAGCGACCAACAGAGGGAGAGCCACCAATCAAGTGAACACGTGATTATTGTGCTAGAATTCCTAATTTATGATAGTATTAACTCAAAATAAGTTATTAAACTTTGAAATTCTGCAATTTACATGGGATTATATTATTTCTACCTTTTTTCTTGTTTTAATACAATTTTCTAATTCAGGGTTGGAGAAGTAACAGTCGTCTCCACAGAACTAAGGTCTTCAATGGATGTAGTAGAAGCTACTTACGGAGGGAGAGCCGCCAATCAAGTGAACACGTGATTATTGTGCTAGAATTCTTAATTTATAATAGTATTAACTCAAAATTAGTTATTAAAATTTGAAATTCTGCAATTTACATGGGATTATATTATTTCTACCATTTTTCGTGTTTTAATACAATTTTCTAATTCAGGGTTGGAGAAGTAACAGTCGTCTCCACAGAACTAAGGTCTTCACTGGATGTAGTTGAAGCTACTTACGGAGGGAGAGCCGCCAATCAAGTGAACACGTGATTATTGTGCTAGAATTCTTAATTTATCATAGTATTAACTCAAAATAAGTTATTAAACTTTGAAATTCTGCAATTTACATGGGATTATATTATTTCTACCTTTTTTCTTGTTTTAATACAATTTTCTAATTCAGGGTTGGAGAAGTAACAGTCGTCTCCACAGAACTAAGGTCTTCACTGGATGTAGTAGAAGTGACCAAAAGAGGGAGAGTCGCCAATCAAGTGAACACGTAATTATTGTGCTAGAATTCTTAATTTATCATAGAATTAACTCAAAATAAGTTATTAAACTTTGAAATTCTGCAATTTACATTGGATTATATTATTTCTACCTTTTTTCGTGTTTTAATACAATTTTCTAATTCAGGGTTGGAGAAGTAACAGTCGTCTCCACAGAACTAAGGTCTTCACTGGATGTAGTAGAAGCGACCAACGGAGGAAGAGCTGCCAATCAAGTGAACACGTGATTATTGTGCTAGAATTCTTAATTTATCATAGTATTAACTCAAAACAAGTTATTCATTTTGACAATTTTGTATTTACATAGGATTATATTATTTCTACCTTTTTTCGTGTTTTAATAAAATTTTCTAATTCAGGGTTGGAGAAGTAACAGTCATCTCCACAGAACTAAGGTCTTCACTGGATGTAGTAGAAGCGACCAACGGACGGAGAGCCGCCAATCAAGTGAACACGTGATTATTGTGCTAGAATTTTTAATTTATCATAGTATTAACTCAAAATAAGTTATTAAACTTTGAAATTCCGAAATTTACATGGGATTATATTATTTCTACCTTTTTCGTGTTTTAATACAATTTTCTAATTCAGGGTTGGAGAAGTTACAGTCGTCTCCACAGAACTAAGGTCTTCACTGGATGTAGTAGAAGCGCACATACGGACGGAGAGCCGCCAATCAAGTGAACACGTGATTATTGTGCTAGAATTCTTAATTTATGATAGTATTAACTCAAAATAAGTTATTAAACTTTGAAATTCTGCAATTTACATGGGATTATATTATTTCTACCTTTTTTCGTGTTTTAATGCAATTTTCTAATTCAGGGTTGGAGAAGTAACAGTCGTCTCCACAGAACTAAGGTCTTCACTGGATGTTGTAGAAGCTACTTACGGAGGGAGAGCCGCCAAATAAGTGAACACGTGATATTGTGCTAGAATTCTTAATTTATCATGGTATTAACTCAAAATAAGTTATTAAACTTTGAAATTCTGCAATTTACATGGGATTATATTATTTCTAACTTTTTTCGTGTTTTAATACAATTTTCTAATTCAGGGTTGGAGAAGTAAGAGTTGTCTCCACAGAACTAAGGTCTTCACTGGATGTAGTTGAAGCTACTTACGGAGGGAAAGCCGCCAATCAAGTGAACACGTGACTATTGTGCTAGAATTCTTAATTTATCATAGTATTTACTCAAAATAAGTTATTTAACTTTGAAATTCTGCAATTTACATGGGATTATATTATTTCTACCTTTTTTCGTGTTTTAATACAATTTTCTAATTCAGGGTTGGAGAAGTAACAGTCGTCTCCACAGAACTAAGGTCTTCACTGGATGTAGTAGAAGCGACCAACAGAGGGAGAGTCGCCAATCAAGTGAACACGTAATTATTGTGCTAGAATTCTTAATTTATCATAGAATTAACACAAAATAAGTTATTAAACTTTGAAATTCTGCAATTTACATTGGATTATATTATTTCTACCTTTTTTCGTGTTTTTATACAATTTTCTAATTCAGGGTTGGAGAAGTAACAGTCGTCTCCACAGAACTAAGGTCTTCACTGGATGTAGTAGAAGCGACCAACGGAGGAAGAGCTGCCAATCAAGTGAACACGTGATTTTTGTGCTAGAATTCTTAATTTATCATGGTATTAACTCAGAATAAATTATTAAACTTTGAAATTCTGCAATTTAAATGGTATTATATTATTTCAACCTTTTTTCGTGTTTTAATACAATTTTCTAATTCAGGGTTGGAGAAGTAACAGTCGTCTCCACAGAACTAAGGTCTTCACTGGATGTAGTAGAAGCTACATACGGAGGGAGAGCCGCCAATCAAGTGAACACGTGATTATTGTGCTAGAATTCTTAATTTATCATAGTACTAACTCAAAATAAGTTATTAAACTTTGAAATTCTGCAATTTACATGGGATTATATTATTTCTACCTTTTTTCGTGTTTTAATACAATTTTCTATTTCAGGGTTGGAGAAGTAACAGTCGTCTCCACAGAACTAAGGTCTTCACTAGATGTTGTAGAAGCAACCAACGGAGGGAGAGATTTGCCAATCAAGTGAACACGTGATTATTGTGCTAGATTTCTTAATTTATGGTAGTATTAACTCAAAATAAGTTATTAAACTTTGAAATTCTGCAATTTACATGGGATTATATTATTTCTTCCTTTTTTCGTGTTTTAATACAATTTTCTATTTCAGGGTTGGAGAAGTAACAGTCGTCTCCACAGAACTAAGGTCTTCAATGGATGTAGTAGAAGCTACTTACGGAGGGAGAGCCGCCAATCATGTGAACACGTGATTATTGTGCTAGAATTCTTAATTTATAATAGTATTAACTCAAAATTAGTTATTAAAATTTGAAATTCTGCAATTTACATGGGATTATATTATTTCTACCATTTTTGGTGTTTTAATACAATTTTCTAATTCAGGGTTGGAGAAGTAACAGTCGTCTCCACAGAACTAAGGTCTTCACTGGATGAAGTTGAAGCTACTTACGGAGGGAGAGCCGCCAATCAAGTGAACACGTGATTATTGTGCTAGAATTCTTAATTTATCATAGTATTAACTCAAAATAAGTTATTAAACTTTGAAATTCTGCAATTTACATGGGATTATATTATTTCTACCTTTTTTCGTGTTTTAATACAATTTTCTAATTCAGGGTTGGAGAAGTAACAGTCGTCTCCACAGAACTAAGGTCTTCACTGGATGTAGTAGAAGCGACCAACAGAGGGAGAGTCGCCAATCAAGTGAACACGTAATTATTGTGCTAGAATTCTTAATTTATCATAGAATTAACTCAAAATAAGTTATTAAACTTTGAAATTCTGCAATTTACATTGGATTATATTATTTCTACCTTTTTTCGTGTTTTAATACAATTTTCTAATTCAGAGTTGGAGAAGTAACAGTCGTCTCCACAGAACTAAGGTCTTCACTGGATATAGTAGAAGCGACCAACGGAGGAAGTGCTGCCAATCAAGTGAACACGTGATTATTGTGCTAGAATTCTTAATTTATCATAGTATTAACTCAAAACAAGTTATTCATTCTGACATTTTTGTATTTACATGGGATTATATTATTTCTACCTTTTTTCGTGTTTTAATACAATTTTCTAATTCAGGGTTGGAGAAGTAACAGTCGTCTCCAAAGAACTAAGGTCTTCACTGGATGTAGTAGAAGCGACCAATGGACGGAGAGCCGCCAATCAAGTGAACACGAGATTATTGTGCTAGAATTTTTAATTTATCATAGTATTAACTCAAAATAAGTTATTAAACTTTGAAATTCCGAAATTTACATGGGATTATATTATTTCTACCTTTTTCGTGTTTTAATACAATTTTCTAATTCAGGGTTGGAGAAGTAACAGTCGTCTCCACAGAACTAAGGTCTTCACTGGATGTAGTAGAAGCTACTTACGGACGGAGAGCCGCCAATCAAGTGAACACGTGATTATTGTGCTAGAATTCTTAATTTATGATAGTATTAACTCAAAATAAGTTATTAAACTTTGAAATTCTGCAATTTACATGGGATTATATTATTTCTACCTTTTTTCGTGTTTTAATGCAATTTTCTAATTCAGGGTTGGAGAAGTAACAGTCGTCTCCACAGAACTAAGGTCTTCACTGGATGTTGTAGAAGCTACTTACAGAGGGAGAGCCGCCAATCAAGTGAACACGTGATATTGTGCTAGAATTCTTAATTTATCATAGTATTAACTCAAAATAAGTTATTAAACTTTGAAATTCTGCAATTTACATGGGATTATATTATTTCTACCTTTTTTCGTGTTTTAATACAATTTTCTAATTCAGGGTTGGATAAGTAATAGTCGTCTCCACAGAACTAAGGTCTTCACTGGATGTAGTAGAAGCAACCAACAGAGGGAGAGTCGCCAATCAAGTGAACACGTAATTATTGTGCTAGAATTCTTAATTTAACATAGAATTAACTCAAAATAAGTTATTAAACTTTGAAATTCTGCAATTTACATTGGATTATATTATTTCTACCTTTTTTCGTGTTTTAAACAATTTTCTAATTCAGGGTTGGAGAAGTAACAGTCGTCTCCACAGAACTAAGGTCTTCACTGGATGTAGTAGAAGCGACCAACGGAGGAAGAGCTGCCAATCAAGTGAATTGGTGATTATTGTGCTAGAATTCTTAATTTATCATGGTATTAACTCAAAATAAATTATTAAACTTTGAAATTCTTCAATTTACATGGGATTATATTATTTCTACCTTTTTTCGTGTTTTAATACAATTTTCTAATTCAGGGTTGTAGAAGTAACAGTCGTCTCCACAGAACTAAGGTCTTCACTGGATGTAGTAGAAGCTACTTACGGAGGGAGAGCCGCCAATCAAGTGAACACGTGATTATTGTGCTAGAATTCTTAATTTATGATAGTATTAACTCAAAATAAGTTATTCATTTTGACAATTTTGGGTTTACATGGGATAATATTATTTCTACCTTTTTTCGTGTTTTAATACAATTTTCTATTTCAGGGTTGGACAAGTAACAGTCGTCTCTACAGAACTAAGGTCTTCACTTGATGTAGTAGAAGCTACTTACAGAGGGAGGGCCGCCAATCAAGTGAACACATGATTATTGTGCTAGAATTCTTAATTTATGATAGTATTAACTCAAAATAAGTTATTCATTTTGACAATTTTTCATTTACATGGGATTATATTATTTCTACCTTTTTTCGTGTTTTAATTCAATTTTCTATTTCAGGGTTGGAGAAGTAACAGTCGTCTCCACAGAACTAAGGTCTTCACTGGATGTAGTAGAAGTGACCAAGGGAGGGAGGGCCGCCAATCAAGTGAACACGTAATTATTGTGCTAGAATTCTTAATTTATGATAGTATTAACTCAAAATAAGTTATTCATTTTGACAATTTTGCATTTACATGGGATTATATTATTTCTACCTTTTTTCGTGTTTTAATACAATTTTCTATTTCAGGGTTGGAGAAGTAGCAGTCGTCTCTACAGAACTAAGGTCTTCACTTGATGTAGTAGAAGCTACTTACAGAGGGAGGGCCGCCAATAAATGACCACATGAATATTGTGCTCAAATTCTTAATTTATGATAGTATTAACAAAAAATAAGTTATTCATTTTGACAATTTTACATGGGATGATATTATTTCTACCTCTTTTCGTGTTTTAATACAATTTTCTATTTCAGGGTTACAGAAGTAACAGTCGTCTCCACAGAACTAAGGTCTTCACTGGATGTAGTAGAAGCGACCAACGGAGGGAGGGCCGCCAATCAAGTGGACACGTAATTATTGCACTAGAATTCTTAATTTATGATAGTATTAACGCAATATAAGTTATTCATTTTGACAATTTTTCATTTACATTGGATTATATTATTTCTACTTTTTTCGTGTTTTAATACAATTTTCTATTTCAGGGTTGGAGAAGTAACAGTCGTCTCCACAGAACTACGGTCTTCACTGGATGTAGTAGATGCTACTTACAGAGGGAGGGCCGCCAATCAAGTGAACACGTGATTATTGTGCCAGAATTCTTAATTTATGATAGTATTAACTCAAAATAAGTTATTAAACTTTGAAATTCTGCAATTTACCTGGGATTATATCATTTCTACCTTTTTTCCTGTTTTAATACAATTTTCTAATTCAGGGTTGGAGAAGTAACAGACGTCCCACAGAACTAAGGTCTTCACTGGATATAGTGGAAGCGACCAACGGAGGGAGAGCCGCCAATCAAGTGAACACGTGATTATTGTGCTAGAATTCTTAATTTAACATAGTATTAACTCAAAACAAGTTATTCATTTTGACAATTTTGCATTTACATGGGATTATATTATTTCTACCTTTTTTCGTGTTTTAATATAATTTTCTATTTAAGGGTTGGAGAAGTAACAGTCGTCTCCACAGAACTTAGGTCTTCACTGGATGTAGTAGAAGCTACTTACGGAGGGAGAGCCGCCAATCAAGTGAACACATGATTATTGTGCTAGAATTCTTAATTTATCATAGTACTAACTCAAAATAAGTTATTAAACTTTGAAATTCTGCAATTTACATGGGATTATATTATTTCTACCTTTTTTCGTGTTTTAATACAATTTTCTATTTCAGGGTTGGAGTAGTAACAGTCGTCTCCACAGAACTAAGGTCTTCACTAGATGTTGTAGAAGCGACCAACGGAGGGAGAGCCGCCAATCAAGTGAACACGTGATTATTGTGCTAGATTTCTTAATTTATGATAGTATTAACTAAAAATAAGTTATTAAACTTTGAAATTCTGCAATTTACATGGGATTATATTATTTCTTCCTTTTTTCGTGTTTTAATACAATTTTCTATTTCATAGTTGGAGAAGTAACAGTCGTCTCCACAGAACTAAGGTCTTCAATGGATGTAGTAGAAGCTACTTACGGAGGGAGAGCCGCCAATCAAGTGAACACGTGATTATTGTGCTATAATTCTTAATTAATAATAGTATTAACTCAAAATTAGTTATTAAAATTTGAAATTCTGCAATTTACATGGGATTATATTATTTCTACCATTTTTCGTGTTTTAATACAATTTTCTAATTCAGGGTTGGAGAAGTAACAGTCGTCTCCACAGAACTAAGGTCTTCACTGGATGTAGTAGAAGCGACGAACGGAGGGAGGGCCGCCAATCAAGTGAACACGTGATTATTGTGCTAGAATTCTTAATTTATCATAGTATTAACTCAAAATAAGTTATTAAACTTTGAAATTCTGCAATTTACATTGGATTATATTATTTCTACCTTTTTTCGTGTTTTAATACAATTTTCTAATTCAGGGTTAGAGAAGTAACAGTCGTCTCCACAGAACTAAGGTCTTCACTGGATGTAGTAGAAGCGACCAACGGAGGAAGAGCTGCCAATCAAGTGAACACGTGATTATTGTGCTAGAATTCTTAATTTATCATAGTATTAACTCAAAACAAGTTATTCATTTTGACAATTTTGTATTTACATGGGATTATATTATTTCTACCTTTTTTCGTGTTTTAATACAATTTTCTAATCCAGGGTTGGAGAAGTAACAGTCGTCTCCACAGAACTAAGGTCTTCACTGGATGTAGTAGAAGCGACCAACGGACGGAGAGCCGCCAATCAAGTGAACACGTGATTATTGTGCTAGAATTTTTAATTTATCATAGTATTAACTCAAAATAAGTTATTAAACTTTGAAATTCCGAAATTTACATGGGATTATATTATTTCTACCATTTTCGTGTTTTAATACAATTTTCTAATTCAGGGTTGGAGAAGTAACAGTCGTCTCCACAGAACTAAGGTCTTCACTGGATGTAGTAGAAGCTACTTACGGACGGAGAGCCGCCAATCAAGTGAACACGTGATTATTGTGCTAGAATTCTTAATTTATGATAGTATTAACTCAAAATAAGTTATTAAACTTTGAAATTCTGCAATTTACATGGGATTATATTATTTCTACCTTTTTTCGTGTTTTAATGCAATTTTCTAATTCAGGGTTGGAGAAGTAACAGTCGTCTCCACAGAACTAAGGTCTTCACTGGATGTTGTAGAAGCTACTTACAGAGGGAGAGCCGCCAATCAAGTGAACACGTGATATTGTGCTAGAATTCTTAATTTATCATAGTATTAACTCAAAATAAGTTATTAAACTTTGAAATTCTGCAATTTACATGGGATTATATTATTTCTTACTTTTTTCGTGTTTTAATACAATTTTCTAATTCAGGGTAGGAGAAGTAACAGTTGTCTCCACAGAACTAAGGTCTTCACTGGATGTAGTTGAAGCTACTTACGGAGGGAGAGCCGCCAATCAAGTGAACACGTGATTATTGTGCTAGAATTCTTAATTTATCATAGTATTTACTCAAAATAAGTTATTTAACTTTGAAATTCTGCAATTTACATGGGATTATATTATTTCTACCTTTTTTCGTGTTTTAATACAATTTTCTAATTCAGGGTTGGAGAAGTAACAGTCGTCTCCACAGAACTAAGGTCTTCACTGGATGTAGTAGAAGCGACCAACAGAGGGAGAGTCGCCAATCAAGTGAACACGTAATTATTGTGCTAGAATTCTTAATTTATCATAGAATTAACTCAAAATAAGTTATTTAACTTTGAAATTCTGCAATTTACATTGGATTATATTATTTCTACCTTTTTTCCTGTTTTAAACAATTTTCTAATTCAGGGTTGGAGAAGTAACAGTCGTCTCCACAGAACTAAGGTCTTCACTGGATGTAGTAGAAGCGACCAACGGAGGAAGAGCTGCCAATCAAGTGAACACGTGATTATTGTGCTAGAATTCTTAATTTATCATGGTATTAACTCACAATAAATTATTAAACTTTGAAATTCTGCAATTTACATGGGATTATATTATTTCTACCTTTTTTCGTGTTTTAATACAATTTTCTAATTCAGGGTTGGAGAAGTAACAGTCGTCTCCACAGAACTAAGGTCTTCACTGGATGTAGTAGAAGCTACTTAGGGAGGGAGAGCCGCCAATCAAGTGAACACATGATTATTGTGCTAGAATTATTAATTTATGATAGTATTAACTCAAAATAAGTTATTCATTTTGACAATTTTGCGTTTACATGGGATAATATTATTTCTACCTTTTTTCGTGTTTTAATACAATTTTCTATTTCAGGGTTGGACAAGTAACAGTCGTCTCTACAAAACTAAGGTCTTCACTTGATGTAGTAGAAGCTACTTACAGAGGGAGGGCCGCCAATCAAGTGAACACATGATTATTGTGCTAGAATTCTTAATTTATGATAGTATTAACTCAAAATAAGTTATTCATTTTGACAATTTTTCATTTACATGGGATTATATTATTTCTACCTTTTTTCGTGTTTTAATACAATTTTCTATTTCAGGGTTGGAGAAGTAACAGTCGTCTCCACAGAACTAAGGTCTTCACTGGATGTAGTAGAAGCGACGAACGGAGGGAGGGCCGCCAATCAAGTGAACACGTAATTATTGTGCTAGAATTCTTAATTTATGATAGTATTAACTCAAAATAAGTTATTCATTTTGACAATTTTGCATTTACATGGGATTTTATTATTTCTACCTTTTTTCGTGTTTTAATACAATTTTCTATTTCAGGGTTGGAGAAGTAGCAATCGTCTCTACAGAACTAAGGTCTTCACTTGATGTAGTAGAAGCTACTTACAGAGGGAGGGCCGCCAATAAAGTGAACATATGAATATTGTGCTCAAATTCTTAATTTATGATAGTATTAACAAAAAATAAGTTATTCATTTTGACAATTTTGCATTTACATGGGATGATATTATTTCTACCTCTTTTCGTGTTTTAATACAATTTTCTATTTCAGGGTTACAGAAGTAACAGTCGTCTCCACAGAACTAAGGTCTTCACTGGATGTAGTAGAAGCGACCAACGGAGGGAGGGCCGCCAATCAAGTGGACAAGTAATTATTGCACTAGAATTCTTAATTTATGATAGTATTAACGCAAAATAAGTTATTCATTTTGACAATTTTTCATTTACATTGGATTATATTATTTCTACTTTTTTCGTGTTTTAATACAATTTTCTATTTCAGGGTTGGAGAAGTAACAGTCCTCTCCACAGAAATAAGGTCTTCACACGATGAAATAGAAGCTACTTACAGAGGGAGGGCCGCCAATCAAGTGATCACGTGATTTTTGTGCTCGAATTCTTAATTTAGGATAGTATTAACTCAAAATAAGTTATTTATTTTGACAATTTTTCATTTACATGGGATTATATTATTTCTATCTTTTTTCGTGTTTTAATACAATTTTCTATTTCAGGGTTGGAGAAGTAACAGTCGTCTCCACAGAACTAAGGTCTTCACTGGATGTAGTAGAAGCGACCAACGGAGGAAGAGCCGCCAATCAAGTGAACACGTGATTATTGTGCTAGAATTCTTAATTTATGATAGTATTAACTCAAAATAAGCTATTCATTTTGACAATTTTGCATTTACATGGGATTATATTATTTCTACCTTTTTTCGTGTTTTAATACAATTTTCTATTTCAGGGTTGGAGAAGTGTCAGTCGTCTCCACAGAACTACCGTCTTCACTGGATGTAGTAGATGCTACTTACAGAGGGAGGGCCGCCAATCAAGTGAACACGTGATTATTGTGCCAGAATTCTTAATTTATGATAGTATTAACTCAAAATAAGTTATTAAACTTTGAAATTCTGCAATTTACCTGGGATTATATCATTTCTACCTTTTTTCCTGTTTAAATACAATTTTCTAATTCAGGGTTGGAGAAGTAACAGACGTCCCACAGAACTAAGGTCTTCACTGGATGTAGTAGATGCTACTTACAGAGGGAGGGCCGCCAATCAAGTGAACACGTGATTATTGTGCCAGAATTCTTAATTTATGATAGTATTAACTCAAAATAAGTTATTAAACTTTGAAATTCTGCAATTTACATGGGATTATATTATTTCTACCTTTTTTCGTGTTTTAATACAATTTTCTAATTCAGGGTTGGAGAAGTCACAGTCGTCTCCAAAGAACTAAGGTCTTCACTGGATGTAGTAGAAGCTACTTACAGAGGGAGTGCCGCAAATCAAGTGAACACGTGATTATTGTGCTAGAATTCTTAATTTATCATAGTATTAACTCAAAATAAGCTATTAAACTTTGAAATTCTGCAATTTACATGGGATTATATTATTTCTACCTTTTTTCGTGTTTTAATACAATTTTCAAATTCAGGGTTGGAGAAGTCACAGTCGTCTCCAAAGAACTAAGGTCTTCACTGGATGTAGTAGAAGCTACCTACGGAGGGAGAGCCGCCAATCAAGTGAACACGTGATTATTGTGCTAGAATTCTTAATTTATCATAGTATTAACTCAAAATAAGTTATTAAACTTTGAAATTCTGCAATTTACATGGGATTATATTATTTCTACCTTTTTTCGTGTTTTAATACAATTTTCTAATTCAGGGTTGGAGAAGTAACAGTCGTCTCCACAGAACTAAGGTCTTCACTGGATGTAGTTGAAGCTACTTACGGAGGGAGAGCCGCCAATCAAGTGAACACGTGATTATTGTGCTAGAATTCTTAATTTATCATAGTATTAACTCAAAATAAGTTATTAAACTTTGAAATTCTGCAATTTACATGGGATTATATTATTTCTACCTTTTTTCGTGTTTTAATACAATTTTCTATTTCAGGGTTGGACAAGTAACAGTCGTCTCTACAAAACTAAGGTCTTCACTTGATGTAGTAGAAGCTACTTACAGAGGGAGGGCCGCCAATCAAGTGAACACATGATTATTGTGCTAGAATTCTTAATTTATGATAGTATTAACTCAAAATAAGTTATTCATTTTGACAATTTTTCATTTACATGGGATTATATTATTTCTACCTTTTTTCGTGTTTTAATACAATTTTCTATTTCAGGGTTGGAGAAGTAACAGTCGTCTCCACAGAACTAAGGTCTTCACTGGATGTAGTAGAAGCGACGAACGGAGGGAGGGCCGCCAATCAAGTGAACACGTAATTATTGTGCTAGAATTCTTAATTTATGATAGTATTAACTCAAAATAAGTTATTCATTTTGACAATTTTGCATTTACATGGGATTTTATTATTTCTACCTTTTTTCGTGTTTTAATACAATTTTCTATTTCAGGGTTGGAGAAGTAGCAATCGTCTCTACAGAACTAAGGTCTTCACTTGATGTAGTAGAAGCTACTTACAGAGGGAGGGCCGCCAATAAAGTGAACATATGAATATTGTGCTCAAATTCTTAATTTATGATAGTATTAACAAAAAATAAGTTATTCATTTTGACAATTTTGCATTTACATGGGATGATATTATTTCTACCTCTTTTCGTGTTTTAATACAATTTTCTATTTCAGGGTTACAGAAGTAACAGTCGTCTCCACAGAACTAAGGTCTTCACTGGATGTAGTAGAAGCGACCAACGGAGGGAGGGCCGCCAATCAAGTGGACAAGTAATTATTGCACTAGAATTCTTAATTTATGATAGTATTAACGCAAAATAAGTTATTCATTTTGACAATTTTTCATTTACATTGGATTATATTATTTCTACTTTTTTCGTGTTTTAATACAATTTTCTATTTCAGGGTTGGAGAAGTAACAGTCCTCTCCACAGAAATAAGGTCTTCACACGATGAAATAGAAGCTACTTACAGAGGGAGGGCCGCCAATCAAGTGATCACGTGATTTTTGTGCTCGAATTCTTAATTTAGGATAGTATTAACTCAAAATAAGTTATTTATTTTGACAATTTTTCATTTACATGGGATTATATTATTTCTATCTTTTTTCGTGTTTTAATACAATTTTCTATTTCAGGGTTGGAGAAGTAACAGTCGTCTCCACAGAACTAAGGTCTTCACTGGATGTAGTAGAAGCGACCAACGGAGGAAGAGCCGCCAATCAAGTGAACACGTGATTATTGTGCTAGAATTCTTAATTTATGATAGTATTAACTCAAAATAAGCTATTCATTTTGACAATTTTGCATTTACATGGGATTATATTATTTCTACCTTTTTTCGTGTTTTAATACAATTTTCTATTTCAGGGTTGGAGAAGTGTCAGTCGTCTCCACAGAACTACCGTCTTCACTGGATGTAGTAGATGCTACTTACAGAGGGAGGGCCGCCAATCAAGTGAACACGTGATTATTGTGCCAGAATTCTTAATTTATGATAGTATTAACTCAAAATAAGTTATTAAACTTTGAAATTCTGCAATTTACCTGGGATTATATCATTTCTACCTTTTTTCCTGTTTAAATACAATTTTCTAATTCAGGGTTGGAGAAGTAACAGACGTCCCACAGAACTAAGGTCTTCACTGGATGTAGTAGATGCTACTTACAGAGGGAGGGCCGCCAATCAAGTGAACACGTGATTATTGTGCCAGAATTCTTAATTTATGATAGTATTAACTCAAAATAAGTTATTAAACTTTGAAATTCTGCAATTTACATGGGATTATATTATTTCTACCTTTTTTCGTGTTTTAATACAATTTTCTAATTCAGGGTTGGAGAAGTCACAGTCGTCTCCAAAGAACTAAGGTCTTCACTGGATGTAGTAGAAGCTACTTACAGAGGGAGTGCCGCAAATCAAGTGAACACGTGATTATTGTGCTAGAATTCTTAATTTATCATAGTATTAACTCAAAATAAGCTATTAAACTTTGAAATTCTGCAATTTACATGGGATTATATTATTTCTACCTTTTTTCGTGTTTTAATACAATTTTCAAATTCAGGGTTGGAGAAGTCACAGTCGTCTCCAAAGAACTAAGGTCTTCACTGGATGTAGTAGAAGCTACCTACGGAGGGAGAGCCGCCAATCAAGTGAACACGTGATTATTGTGCTAGAATTCTTAATTTATCATAGTATTAACTCAAAATAAGTTATTAAACTTTGAAATTCTGCAATTTACATGGGATTATATTATTTCTACCTTTTTTCGTGTTTTAATACAATTTTCTAATTCAGGGTTGGAGAAGTAACAGTCGTCTCCACAGAACTAAGGTCTTCACTGGATGTAGTTGAAGCTACTTACGGAGGGAGAGCCGCCAATCAAGTGAACACGTGATTATTTTGCTAGAATTCTTAATTTATCATAGTATTAACTCAAAATAAGTTATTAAACTTTGAAATTCTGCAATTTACATAGGATTATATTATTTCTACCTTTTTTCGTGTTTTAATACAATTTTCAAATTCAGGGTTGGAGAAGTAACAGTTGTCTCCACAGAACTAAGGTCTTCAATGGATGTAGTAGAAGCTACTTACGGAGGGAGAGCCTCCAATCAAGTGAACACGTGATTATTGTGCTAGAATTCTTAATTTATAATAGTATTAACTCAAAATTAGTTATTAAAATTTGAAATTCTGCAAATTACATGGGATTATATTATTTCTACCTTTTTTCGTGTTTTAATACAATTTTCTAATTCAGGGTTGGAGAAGTAACAAACGTCTCCACAGAACTAAGGTCTTCACTGGATGTAGTAGAAGCGACCAACGGACTGAAAGCCGCCAATCAAGTGAACACGTGATTATTGTGCTAGAATTCTTAATTTATCATAGTATTAACTCAAAATAAGTTATTAAACTTTGAAATTCCGAAATTTACATGGGATTATATTATTTCTACCTATTTTCGTGTTTTAATACAATTTTCTAATTCAGGGTTGGAGAAGTAACATTCGTCTCCACAGAACTAAGTTCTTCACTGGATGTAGTAGAAGCTACTTACGGACGGAGAGCCGCCAATCAAGTGAACACGTGATTATTGTGCTAGAAATCTTAATTTATGATAGTATTAACTCAAAATAAGTTATTAAACTTTGAAATTCTGCAATTTACATGGGATTATATTATTTCTACCTTTTTTCGTGTTTTATTACAATATTCTAATTCAGGGTTGCAGAAGTAACAGTCGTCTCCACAGAACTAAGGTCTTCACTGGATGTAGTAGAAGCTACTTACGGAGGGAGAGCCGCCAATCAAGTAAACATGTGATTATTTTGCTAGAATTCTTAATTTATCATATTATTAACTCAAAATAAGTTATTAAACTTTGAAATTCTGCAATTTACATGGGATTATATTATTTCTAACTTTTTTCGTGTTTTAATACAATTTTCTAATTCAGGGTTGGAGAAGTCACAGTCGTCTCCAAAGAACTAAGGTCTTCACTGGATGTAGTAGAAGCTACTTACAGAGGGAGTGCCGCAAATCAAGTGAACACGTGATTATTGTGCTAGAATTCTTAATTTATCATAGTATTAACTCAAAATAAGTTATTAAACTTTGAAATTCTGCAATTTACATAGGATTATATTATTTCTACCTTTTTTCGTGTTTTAATACAATTTTCAAATTCAGGGTTGGAGAAGTAACAGTTGTCTCCACAGAACTAAGGTCTTCACTGGATGTAGTTGAAGCTACTTACGGAGGGAGAGCCGCCAATCAAGTGAACACGTGATTATTTTGCTAGAATTCTTAATTTATCATATTATTAACTCAAAATAAGTTATTAAACTTTGAAATTCTGCAATTTACATAGGATTATATTATTTCTACCTTTTTTCGTGTTTTAATACAATTTTCTAATTCAGGGTTGGAGAAGTCACAGTCGTCTCCAAAGAACTAAGGTCTTCACTGGATGTAGTAGAAGCTACTTACAGAGGGAGTGCCGCAAATCAAGTGAACACGTGATTATTGTGCTAGAATTCTTAATTTATCATAGTATTAACTCAAAATAAGCTATTAAACTTTGAAATTCTGCAATTTACATGGGATTATATTATTTCTACCTTTTTTCGTGTTTTAATACAATTTTCAAATTCAGGGTTGGAGAAGTAACAGTAGTCTCCACAGAAATAAGGTCTTCACTGGATGTAGTAGAAGCTACCTACGGAGGGAGAGCCGCCAATCAAGTGAACACGTGATTATTGTGCTAGAATTCTTAATTTATCATAGTATTAACTCAAAATAAGTTATTAAACTTTGGAATTCTGCAATGTACATGGGATTATATTATTTCTACCTTTTTTCGTGTTTTAATACAATTTTCTAATTCAGGGTTGCAGAAGTAACAGTCGTCTCCACAGAACTAAGGTCTTCACTGGATGTAGTTGAAGCTACTTACGGAGGGAGAGCCGCCAATCAAGTGAACACGTGATTATTGTGCTAGAATTCTTAATTTATCATAGTATTAACTCAAAATAAGCTATTAAACTTTGAAATTCTGCAATTTACATGGAATTATATTATTTCTACCTTTTTTCGTGTTTTAATACAATTTTCAAATTCAGGGTTGGAGAAGTAACAGTAGTCTCCACAGAAATAAGGTCTTCACTGGATGTAGTAGAAGCTACCTACGGAGGGAGAGCCGCCAATCAAGTGAACACGTGATTATTGTGCTAGAATTCTTAATTTATCCCAGTATTAACTCAAAATAAGTTATTAAACTTTGAAATTCTGCAATTTACATGGGATTATATTATTTCTACCTTTTTTCGTGTTTTAATACAATTTTCTAATTCAGGGTTGGAGAAGTAACAGTCGTCTCCACAGAACTAAGGTCTTCACTGGATGTAGTAGAAGCTACTTACAGAGAGAGTGCCGCAAATCAAGTGAACACCTGATTATTGTGCTAGAATTCTTAATTTATCATAGTATTAACTCAAAATAAGCTATTAAACTTTGAAATTCTGCAATTTACATGGGATTATATTATTTCTACCTTTTTTCGTGTTTTAATACAATTTTCAAATTCAGGGTTGGAGAAGTAACAGTAGTCTCAACAGAAATAAGGTCTTCACTGGATGTAGTAGAAGCTACCTACGGAGGGAGAGCCGCCAATCAAGTGAACACGTGATTATTGTGCTAGAATTCTTAATTTATCATAGTATTAACTCAAAATAAGTTATTAAACTTTGAAATTCTGCAATTTACATGGGATTATATTATTTCTACCTTTTTTCGTGTTTTAATACAATTTTCTAATTCAGGGTTGGTGAAGTAACAGTCGTCTCCACAGAACTAAGGTCTTCACTGGATGTAGTAGAAGCTACTTACGGAGGGAGAGCCGCCAATCAAGTGCACACGTGATTATTTTGCTAGAATTCTTAATTTATCATATTATTAACTCAAAATAAGTTATTAAACTTTGAAATTCTGCAATTTACATAGGATTATATTATTTCTACCTTTTTTCGTGTATTAATACAATTTTCTAATTCAGGGTTGGAGAAGTCACAGTCGTCTCCAAAGAACTAAGGTCTTCACTGGATGTAGTAGAAGCTACTTACAGAGGGAGTGCCGCAAATCAAGTGAACACGTGATTATTGTGCTAGAATTCTTAATTTATCATAGTATTATCTCAAAATAAGCTATTAAACTTTGAAATTCTGCAATTTACATGGGATTATATTATTTCTACCTTTTTTTGTGTTTTAATACAATTTTCAAATTCAGGGTTGGAGAAGTAACAGTAGTCTCCACAGAAATAAGGTCTTCACTGGATGTAGTAGAAGCTACCTACGGAGGGAGAGCCGCCAATCAAGTGAACACGTGATTATTGTGCTAGAATTCTTAATTTATCATAGTATTAACTCAAAATAAGCTATTCAACTTTGAAATTCTGCAATTTACATGGGATTATATTATTTCTAACTTTTTTCGTGTTTTAATACAATTTTCAAATTCAGGGTTGGAGAAGTAACAGTAGTCTCCACAGAAATAAGGTCTTCACTGGA
Source organism: Sympetrum striolatum (assembly GCA_947579665.1). Classification (NCBI taxonomy): domain Eukaryota; kingdom Metazoa; phylum Arthropoda; class Insecta; order Odonata; family Libellulidae; genus Sympetrum; species Sympetrum striolatum. Next base: position 104,744,173 of record OX388341.1, read on the forward strand.
TGTAGTAGAAGCTACCTACGGAGGGAGAGCCGCCAATCAAGTGAACACGTGATTATTGTGCTAGAATTCTTAATTTATCATAGTATTAACTCAAAATAAGTTATTAAACTTTGAAATTCTGCAATTTACATAGGATTATATTATTTCTACCTTTTTTCGTGTTTTAATACAATTTTCAAATTCAGGGTTGGAGAAGTAACAGTGGTCTCCACAGAACTAAGGTCTTCACTGGATGTAGTAGAAGCTACTTACGGAGGGAGAGCCGCCAATCAAGTGAACACGTGATTATTTTGCTAGAATTCTTAATTTATCATATTATTAACTCAAAATAAGTTATTAAACTTTGAAATTCTGCAATTTACATAGGATTATATTATTTCTACCTTTTTTCGTGTTTTGATATAATTTTCTAATTCAGGGTTGGAGAAGTAACAGTCGTCTCCACAGAACTAAGGTCTTCACTGGATGTAGTAGAAGCTACTTACAGAGGGAGTGCCGCAAATCAAGTGAACACGTGATTATTGTGCTAGAATTTTTAATTTATCATAGTATTAACTCAAAATAAGCTATTAAACTTTGAAATTCTGCAATTTACATAGGATTATATTATTTCTACCTTTTTTCGTGTTTTAATACAATTTTCTAATTCAGGGTTGGAGAAGTCACAGTCGTCTCCAAAGAACTAAGGTCTTCACTGGATGTAGTAGAAGCTACTTACAGAGGGAGTGCCGCAAATCAAGTGAACACGTGATTATTGTGCTAGAATTCTTAATTTATCATAGTATTAACTGAAAATAAGCTATTAATTTTTGAAATTCTGCAATTTACATGGGATTATATTATTTCTACCTTTTTTCGTTTTTTAATACAATTTTCAAATTCAGGGTTGGAGAAGTAACAGTAGTCTCCACAGAAATAAGGTCTTCACTGGATGTAGTAGAAGCTACCTACGGAGGGAGAGCCGCCAATCAAGTGAACACGTGATTATTGTGCTAGAATTCTTAATTTATCATAGTATTAACTCAAAATAAGTTATTAAGCTTTGAAATTCTGCAATTTACATGGGATTATATTATTTCTACCTTTTTTCGTGTTTTAATACAATTTTCTAATTCAGGGTTGGAGAAGTAACAGTCGTCTCCACAGAACTAAGGTCTTCACTGGATGTTGTAGAAGCTACTTACGGAGGGAGAGCCGCCAATCAAGTGAACACGTGATATTGTGCTAGAATTCTTAATTTATCATAGTATTAACTCAAAATAAGTTATTAAACTTTGAAATTCTGCAATTTACATGGGATTATATTATTTCTAACTTTTTTCGTGTTTTAATACAATTTTCTTATTCAGGGTTGGAGAAGTAACAGTTGTCTCCACGGAACTAAGGTCTTCACTGGATGTAGTTGAAGCTACTTACGGAGGGAGAGCCGCCAATCAAGTGAACACGTGATTATTGAGCTAGAATTCTTAATTTATCATAGTATTTACTCAAAATAAGTTATTTAACTTTGAAATTCTGCAATTTACATGGGATTATATTATTTCTACCTTTTTTCGTGTTTTAATACAATTTTCTAATTCAGGGTTGGAGAAGTAACAGTCGTCTCCACAGAACTAAGGTCTTCACTGGATGTAGTAGAAGCGACCAACAGAGGGAGAGTCGCCAATCAAGTGAACACGTAATTATTATGCTAGAATTCTTAATTTATCATAGAATTAACTCAAAATAAGTTATTAAACTTTGAAATTTTGCAATTTACATTGGATTATATTATTTCTACCTTTTTTCGTGTTTTTATACAATTTTCTAATTCAGGGTTGGAGAAGTAACAGTCGTCTCCACAGAACTACGGTCTTCACTGGATGTAGTAGAAGCGACCAACGGAGGAAGAGCTGCCAATCAAGTGAACACGTGATTATTGTGCTAGAATTCTTAATTTATCATGGTATTAACTCAAAATAAATTATTAAACTTTGAAATTCTGCAATTTACATGGGATTATATTATTTCTACCTTTTTTGGTGTTTTAATACAATTTTCTAATTCAGGGTAAGAGAAGTAACAGTCGTCTCCACAGAACTAAGGTCTTCACTGGATGTAGTAGAAGCTACTTACGGAGGGAGAGCCACCAATCAAGTGAACACGTGATTATTGTGCTAGAATTCTTAATTTATGATAGTATTAACTCAAAATAAGTTATTCATTTTGACAATTTTGCGTTTACATGGGATTATATTATTTCTACCTTTTTTCGTGTTTTAATACAATTTTCTATTTCAGGGTTGGACAAGTAACAGTCGTCTCTATAGAACTAAGGTCTTCACTTGATGTAGCAGAAGCTACTTACAGAGGGAGGGCCGCCAATCAAGTGAACACGTGATTACTGTGCTAGAATTCTTAATTTATGATAGTATTAACTCAAAATAAGTTATTCATTTTGACAATTTTTCATTTACATGGGATTATATTATTTCTACCTTTTTTCGTGTTTTAATACAATTTTCTATTTCAGGGTTGGAGAAGTAACAGTCGTCTCCACAGAACTAAGGTCTTCACTGGATGTAGTAGAAGCGACCAACGGAGGGAGGGCCGCCAATCAAGTGAACACGTAATTATTGTGCTAGAATTCTTAATTTATGATAGTATTAACTCAAAATAAGTTATTCATTTTGACAATTTTGCATTTACATGGGATTATATTATTTCTACCTTTTTTCGTTTTTTAATACAATTTTCTATTTCAGGGTTGGAGAAATAGCAGTCGTCTCTACAGAACTAAGGTCTTCACTTGATGTAGTAGAAGCTACTTACAGAGGGAGGGCCGCCAATAAAGTGAACACATGATTATTGTGCTCAAATTCTTAGTTTATGATAGTAGTAAAAAAAAATAAGTTATTCATTTTGACAATTTTGCATTTACATGGGATGATATTATTTCTACCTCTTTTCGTGTTTTAATACAATTTTTTATTTCAGGGTTGGAGAAGTAACAGTCGTCTCCACAGAACTAAGGTCGTCACTGGATGAAGTAGAAGCGACCAACGGAGGGAGGGCCGCCAATCAAGTGAACACGTAATTATTGCACTAGAATTCTTAATTTATGATAGTATTAACGCAAAATAAGTTATTCATTTTGACAATTTTTCATTTACATTGGATTATATTATTTCTACCTTTTTTCGTGTTTTAATACAATTTTCTATTTCAGGGTTGGAGAAGTAACAGTCCTCTCCACAGAACTAAGGTCTTCACACGATGAAATAGAAGCTACTTACAGAGGGAGGGCCGCCAATCAAGTGATCACGTGATTTTTGTGCTCGAATTCTTAATTTATGATACTATTAACTCAAAATAAGTTATTCATTTTGACAATTTTTCATTTACATGGGATTATATTATTTCTACCTTTTTTCGTGTTTTAATACAATTTTCTATTTCAGGGTTGGAGAAGTAACAGTCGTCTCCACAGAACTAAGGTCTTCACTGGATGTAGTAGAAGCGACCAACGGAGGAAGAGCCGCCAATCAAGTGAACACGTGATTATTTTGCTAGAATTCTTAATTTATGATAGTATTAACTCAAAATAAGCTATTCATTTTGACAATTTTGCATTTACATGGGATTATATTATTTCTACCTTTTTTCGTGTTTTAATACAATTTTCTATTTCAGGGTTGGAGAAGTATCAGTCGTCTCCACAGAACTACGGTCTTCACTGGATGTAAAAGGAGCTGCTTATAGAGGGAGGGCCGCCAATCAAGTGAACACATGATTATTGTGCTAGAATTCTTAATTTATCATAGTACTAACTCAAAATAAGTTATTAAACTTTGAAATTCTGCAATTTAAATGGGATTATATTATTTCTTTTTTTTTCGTGTTTTAATACAATTTTCTATTTCAGGGTTGGAGAAGTAACAGTCGTCTCCACAGAACTAAGGTCTTCACTAGATGTTGTAGAAGCGACCAACGGAGGGAGAGCCGCCAATCAAGTGAACACGTGATTATTGTGCTAGATTTCTTAATTTATGATAGTATTAACTCAAAATAAGTTATTAAACTTTGAAATTCTGCAATTTACATGGGATTATATTATTTCTTCCTTTTTTCGTGTTTTAATACAATTTTCTATTTCATAGTTGGAGAAGTAACAGTCGTCTCCACAGAACTAAGGTCTTCAATGGATGTAGTAGAAGCTACTTACGGAGGGAGAGCCGCCAATCAAGTGAACACGTGATTATTGTGCTAGAATTCTTAATTTATAATAGTATTAACTCAAAATTAGTTATTAAAATTTTAAATTCTGCAATTTACATGGGATTATATTATTTCTACCATTTTTCGTGTTTTAATACAATTTTCTAATTCAGGGTTGGAGATGTAACAGTCGTCTCCACAGAACTAAGATCTTCACTGGATGTAGTAGAAGCGACCAACGGACGGAGAGCCGCCAATCAAGTGATCACGTGATTATTGTGCTAGAATTTTTAATTTATCATAGTATTAACTCAAAATAAGTTATTAAACTTTGAAATTCCGAAATTTACATGGGATTATATTATTTCTACCTTTTTCGTGTTTTAATACAATTTTCTAATTCAGGGTTGGAGAAGTAACAGTCGTCTCCACAGAACTAAGGTCTTCACTGGATGTAGTAGAAGCTACTTACGGACGGAGAGCCGCCAATCAAGTGAACACGTGATTATTGTGCTAGAATTCTTAATTTATGATAGTATTAACTCAAAATAAGTTATTAAACTTTGAAATTCTGCAATTTACATGGGATTATATTATTTCTACCTTTTTTCGTGTTTTAATACAATTTTCTAATTCAGGGTTGGAGAAGTAACAGTCGTCTCCACAGAACTAAGGTCTTCACTGGATGTTGTAGAAGCTACTTACGGAGGGAGAGCCGCCAATCAAGTGAACACGTGATATTGTGCTAGAATTCTTAATTTATCATAGTATTAACTCAAAATAAGTTATTAAACTTTGAAATTCTGCAATTTACATGGGATTATATTATTTCTAACTTTTTTCGTGTTTTAATACAATTTTCTAATTCAGGGTTGGAGAAGTAACAGTTGTCTCCACAGAACTAAGGTCTTCACTGGATGTAGTTGAAGCTACTTACGGAGGGGGAACCGCCAATCAAGTGAACACGTGATTATTGTGCTAGAATTCTTAATTTATCATAGTATTTACTCAAAACAAGTTATTTAACTTTGAAATTCTGCAATTTACATGGGATTATATTATTTCTACCTTTTTTCGTGTTTTAATACAATTTTCTAATTCAGGGTTGGAGAAGTAACAGTCGTCTCCACAGAACTAAGGTCTTCACTGGATGTAGTAGAAGCGACCAACAGAGGGAGAGTCACCAATCAAGTGAACACGTAATTATTGTGCTAGAATTCTTAATTTATCATAGAATTAACTCAAAATAAGTTATTAAACTTTGAAATTCTGCAATTTACATTGGATTATATTATTTCTACCTTTTTTCGTGTTTTTATACAATTTTCTAATTCAGGGTTGGAGAAGTAACAGTCGTCTCCACAGAACTAAGGTCTTCACTGGATGTAGTAGAAGCGACCAACGGAGGAAGAGCTGCCAATCAAGTGAACACGTGATTATTGTGCTAGAATTCTTAATTTATCATGGTTTTAACTCAAAATAAATTATTAAACTTTGAAATTCTGCAATTTACATGGGATTATATTATTTCTACCTTTTTTCGTGTTTTAATACAATTTTCTAATTCAGGGTTGGAGAAGTAACAGTCGTCTCCACAGAACTAAGGTCTTCACTGGATGTAGTAGAAGCTACTTACGGAGGGAGAGCCGCCAATCAAGTGAACACGTGATTATTGTGCTAGAATTCTTAATTAATGATAGTATTAACTCAAAATAAGTTATTCATTTTGACAATTTTGCGTTTACATGGGATTATATTATTTCTACCTTTTTTCGTGTTTTAATACAATTTTCTATTTCAGGGTTGGACAAGTAACAGTCGTCTCTACAGAACTAAGGTCTTCACTTGATGTAGTAGATGCTACTTACCGAGGGAGGGCCGCCAATCAAGTGAACACGTGATTATTGTGCTAGAATTCTTAATTTATGATAGTATTAACTCAAAATAAGTTATTCATTTTGACAATTTTTCATTTACATGGGATTATATTATTTCTACCTTTTTTCGTGTTTTAATACAATTTTCTATTTTAGGGTTGGAGAAGTAACAGTCGTCTCCACAGAACTAAGGTCTTCACTGGATGTAGTAGAAGCAACCAACGGAGGGAGGGCCGCCAATCAAGTGAACACGTAATTATTGTGCTAGAATTCTTAATTTATGATAGTATTAACTCAAAATAAGTTATTCATTTTGACAATTTTGCATTTACATGGGATTATATTATTTCTACCTTTTTTCGTGTTTTAATACAATTTTCTATTTCAGGGTTGGAGAAGTAGCAGTCGTCTCTACAGAACTAAGGTCTTCACTTGATGTAGTAGAAGCTACTTACAGAGGGAGGGCCGCCAATAAAGTGAACACATGATTATTGTGCTCAAATTCTTAATTTATGATAGTATTAACAAAAAATAAGTTATTCATTTTGACAATTTTGCATTTACATGGGATGATATTATTTCTACCTCTTTTTGTGTTTTAATACAATTTTTTATTTCAGGGTTGGAGAAGTAACAGTCGTCTCCACAGAACTAAGGTCTTCACTGGATGTAGTAGAAGCGACCAACGGAGGGAAGGCCGCCAATCAAGTGAACACGTAATTATTGCACTAGAATTCTTAATTTATGATAGTATTAACGCAAAATAAGTTATTCATTTTGACAATTTTTCATTTACATTGGATTATATTATTTCTACCTTTTTTCGTGTTTTAATACAATTTTCTATTTCAGGGTTGGAGGAGTAACAGTCCTCTCCACAGAACTAAGGTCTTCACACGATAAAATAGAAGCTACTTACAGAGGGAGGGCCGCCAATCAAGTGATCACGTGATTTTTGTGCTCGAATTCTTAATTTATGATAGTATTAACTCAAAATAAGTTAGTCATTTTGACAATTTTTCATTTACATGGGATTATATTATTTCTTCCTTTTTTCGTGTTTTAATACAATTTTCTATTTCAGGGTTGGAGAAGTAACAGTCGTCTCCACAGAACTAAGGTCTTCACTGGATGTAGTAGAAGCGACCAACGGAGGAAGAGCCGCCAATCAAGTGAACACGTGATTATTTTGCTAGAATTCTTAATTTATGATAGTATTAACTCAAAATAAGCTATTCATTTTGACAATTTTGCATTTACATGGGATTATATTATTTCTACCTTTTTTTGTGTTTTAATACAATTTTCTATTTCAGGGTTGGAGAAGTATCAGTCGTCTCCACAGAACTACGGTCTTCACTGGATGTAGTAGATGCTACTTACAGAGGGAGGGCCGCCAATCAAGTGAACACGTGATTATTGTGCTAGAATTCTTAATTTATGATAGTATTAACTCAAAATAAGTTATTAAACTTTGAAATTCTGCAATTTACCTGGGATTATATCATTTCTACCTTTTTTCCTGTTTTAATACAATTTTCTAATTCAGGGTTGGAGAAGTAACAGACGTCCCACAGAACTAAGGTCTTCACTGGATATAGTGGAAGCGACCAACGGAGGGAGAGCCGCCAATCAAGTGAACACGTGATTATTGTGCTAGATTTCTTAATTTATGATAGTATTAACTCAAAATAAGTTATTAAACTTTGAAATTCTGCAATTTACATGGGATTATATTATTTCTACCTTTTTTCGTGTTTTAATACAATTTTCTATTTCAGGGTTGGAGAAGTAACAGTCGTCTCCACAGAACTAAGGTCTTCACTGGATGTAGTAGAAGCTACATACGGAGGGAGAGCCGCCAATCAAGTGAACACGTGATTATTGTGCTAGAATTCTTAATTTATCATAGTACTAACTCAAAATAAGTTATTAAACTTTGAAATTCTGCAATTTACATGGGATTATATTATTTCTACCTTTTTTCGTGTTTTAATACAATTTTCTATTTCAGGGTTGGAGAAGTAACAGTCGTCTCCACAGAACTAAGGTCTTCACTAGATGTTGTAGAAGCGACCAACGGAGGGAGAGCCGCCAATCAAGTGAACACGTGATTATTGTGCTAGATTTCTTAATTTATGATAGTATTAACTCAAAATAAGTTATTAAACTTTGAAATTCTGCAATTTACATGGGATTATATTATTTCTTCCTTTTTTCGTGTTTTAATACAATTTTCTAATTCAGGGTTGGAGAAGTAACAGTCGTCTCCACAGAACTAAGGTCTTCACTGGATGTAGTAGAAGCGACCAACGGAGGAAGAGCCGCCAATCAAGTGAACACGTGATTATTTTGCTAGAATTCTTAATTTATGATAGTATTAACTCAAAATAAGCTATTCATTTTGACAATTTTGCATTTACATGGGATTATATTATTTCTACCTTTGTCGTGTTTTAATACAATTTTCTATTTCAGGGTTGGAGAAGTATCAGTCGTCTCCACAGAACTACGGTCTTCACTGGATGTAAAAGGAGCTGCTTATAGAGGGAGGGCCGCCAATCAAGTGAACACGTGATTATTGTGCTAGAATTCTTAATTTATCATAGTACTAACTCAAAATAAGTTATTAAACTTTGAAATTCTGCAATTTAAATGGGATTATATTATTTCTTTTTTTTTCGTGTTTTAATACAATTTTCTATTGCAGGGTTGGAGAAGTAACAGTCGTCTCCACAGAACTAAGGTCTTCACTAGATGTTGTAGAAGCGACCAACGGAGGGAGAGCCGCCAATCAAGTGAACACGTGATTATTGTGCTAGATTTCTTAATTTATGATAGTATTAACTCAAAATAAGTTATTAAACTTTGAAATTCTGCAATTTACATGGGATTATATTATTTCTTCCTTTTTTCGTGTTTTAATACAATTTTCTATTTCATAGTTGGAGAAGTAACAGTCGTCTCCACAGAACTAAGGTCTTCAATGGATGTAGTAGAAGCTACTTACGGAGGGAGAGCCGCCAATCAAGTGAACACGTGATTATTGTGCTAGAATTCTTAATTTATAATAGTATTAACTCAAAATTAGTTATTAAAATTTGAAATTCTGCAATTTACATGGGATTATATTATTTCTACCATTTTTCGTGTTTTAATACAATTTTCTAATTCAGGGTTGGAGATGTAACAGTCGTCTCCACAGAACTAAGATCTTCACTGGATGTAGTAGAAGCGACCAACGGACGGAGAGCCGCCAATCAAGTGATCACGTGATTATTGTGCTAGAATTTTTAATTTATCATAGTATTAACTCAAAATAAGTTATTAAACTTTGAAATTCCGAAATTTACATGGGATTATATTATTTCTACCTTTTTCGTGTTTTAATACAATTTTCTAATTCAGGGTTGGAGAAGTAACAGTCGTCTCCACAGAACTAAGGTCTTCACTGGATGTAGTAGAAGCTACTTACGGACGGAGAGCCGCCAATCAAGTGAACACGTGATTATTGTGCTAGAATTCTTAATTTATGATAGTATTAACTCAAAATAAGTTATTAAACTTTGAAATTCTGCAATTTACATGGGATTATATTATTTCTACCTTTTTTCGTGTTTTAATACAATTTTCTAATTCAGGGTTGGAGAAGTAACAGTCGTCTCCACAGAACTAAGGTCTTCACTGTATGTTGTAGAAGCTACTTACGGAGGGAGAGCCGCCAATCAAGTGAACACGTGATATTGTGCTAGAATTCTTAATTTATCATAGTATTAACTCAAAATAAGTTATTAAACTTTGAAATTCTGCAATTTACATGGGATTATATTATTTCTAACTTTTTTCGTGTTTTAATACAATTTTCTAATTCAGGGTTGGAGAAGTAACAGTTGTCTCCACAGAACTAAGGTCTTCACTGGATGTAGTTGAAGCTACTTACGGAGGGGGAACCGCCAATCAAGTGAACACGTGATTATTGTGCTAGAATTCTTAATTTATCATAGTATTTACTCAAAATAAGTTATTTAACTTTGAAATTCTGCAATTTACATGGGATTATATTATTTCTACCTTTTTTCGTGTTTTAATACAATTTTCTAATTCAGGGTTGGAGAAGTAACAGTCGTCTCCACAGAACTAAGGTCTTCACTGGATGTAGTAGAAGCGACCAACAGAGGGAGAGTCACCAATCAAGTGAACACGTAATTATTGTGCTAGAATTCTTAATTTATCATAGAATTAACTCAAAATAAGTTATTAAACTTTGAAATTCTGCAATTTACATTGGATTATATTATTTCTACCTTTTTTCGTGTTTTTATACAATTTTCTAATTCAGGGTTGGAGAAGTAACAGTCGTCTCCACAGAACTAAGGTCTTCACTGGATGTAGTAGAAGCGACCAACGGAGGAAGAGCTGCCAATCAAGTGAACACGTGATTATTGTGCTAGAATTCTTAATTTATCATGGTTTTAACTCAAAATAAATTATTAAACTTTGAAATTCTGCAATTTACATGGGATTATATTATTTCTACCTTTTTTCGTGTTTTAATACAATTTTCTAATTCAGGGTTGGAGAAGTAACAGTCGTCTCCACAGAACTAAGGTCTTCACTGGATGTAGTAGAAGCTACTTACGGAGGGAGAGCCGCCAATCAAGTGAACACGTGATTATTGTGCTAGAATTCTTAATTAATGATAGTATTAACTCAAAATAAGTTATTCATTTTGACAATTTTGCGTTTACATGGGATTATATTATTTCTACCTTTTTTCGTGTTTTAATACAATTTTCTATTACAGGGTTGGACAAGTAACAGTCGTCTCTACAGAACTAAGGTCTTCACTTGATGTAGTAGATGCAACTTACAGAGGGAGGGCCGCCAATCAAGTGAACATGTGATTATTGTGCTAGAATTCTTAATTTATGATAGTATTAACTCAAAATAAGTTATTCATTTTGACAATTTTTCATTTACATGGGATTATATTATTTCTACCTTTTTTCGTGTTTTAATACAATTTTCTATTTTAGGGTTGGAGAAGTAACAGTCGTCTCCACAGAACTAAGGTCTTCACTGGATGTAGTAGAAGCAACCAACGGAGGGAGGGCCGCCAATCAAGTGAACACGTAATTATTGTGCTAGAATTCTTAATTTATGATAGTATTAACTCAAAATAAGTTATTCATTTTGACAATATTGCATTTACATGGGATTATATTATTTCTACCTTTTTTCGTGTTTTAATACAATTTTCTATTTCAGGGTTGGAGAAGTAGCAGTCGTCTCTACAGAACTAAGGTCTTCACTTGATGTAGTAGAAGCTACTTACAGAGGGAGGGCCGCCAATAAAGTGAACACATGATTATTGTGCTCAAATTCTTAATTTATGATAGTATTAACAAAAAATAAGTTATTCATTTTGACAATTTTGCATTTACATGGGATGATATTATTTCTACCTCTTTTCGTGTTTTAATACAATTTTTTATTTCAGGGTTGGAGAAGTAACAGTCGTCTCCACAGAACTAAGGTCTTCACTGGATGTAGTAGAAGCGACCAACGGAGGGAAGGCCGCCAATCAAGTGAACACGTAATTATTGCACTAGAATTCTTAATTTATGATAGTATTAACGCAAAATAAGTTATTCATTTTGACAATTTTTCATTTACATTGGATTATATTATTTCTACCTTTTTTCGTGTTTTAATACAATTTTCTATTTCAGGGTTGGAGGAGTAACTGTCCTCTCCACAGAACTAAGGTCTTCACACGATAAAATAGAAGCTACTTACAGAGGGAGGGCCGCCAATCAAGTGATCACGTGATTTTTGTGCTCGAATTCTTAATTTATGATAGTATTAACTCAAAATAAGTTAGTCATTTTGACAATTTTTCATTTACATGGGATTATATTATTTCTTCCTTTTTTCGTGTTTTAATACAATTTTCTATTTCAGGGTTGGAGAAGTAACAGTCGTCTCCACAGAACTAAGGTCTTCACTGGATGTAGTAGAAGCGACCAACGGAGGAAGAGCCGCCAATCAAGTGAACACGTGATTATTTTGCTAGAATTCTTAATTTATGATAGTATTAACTCAAAATAAGCTATTCATTTTGACAATTTTGCATTTACATGGGATTATATTATTTCTACCTTTTTTCGTGTTTTAATACAATTTTCTATTTCAGGGTTGGAGAAGTATCAGTCGTCTCCACAGAACTACGGTCTTCACTGGATGTAGTAGATGCTACTTACAGAGGGAGGGCCGCCAATCAAGTGAACACGTGATTATTGTGCTAGAATTCTTAATTTATGATAGTATTAACTCAAAATAAGTTATTAAACTTTGAAATTCTGCAATTTACCTGGGATTATATCATTTCTACCTTTTTTCCTGTTTTAATACAATTTTCTAATTCAGGGTTGGAGAAGTAACAGACGTCCCACAGAACTAAGGTCTTCACTGGATATAGTGGAAGCGACCAACGGAGGGAGAGCCGCCAATCAAGTGAACACGTGATTATTGTGCTAGATTTCTTAATTTATGATAGTATTAACTCAAAATAAGTTATTAAACTTTGAAATTCTGCAATTTACATGGGATTATATTATTTCTACCTTTTTTCGTGTTTTAATACAATTTTCTATTTCAGGGTTGGAGAAGTAACAGTCGTCTCCACAGAACTAAGGTCTTCACTGGATGTAGTAGAAGCTACATACGGAGGGAGAGCCGCCAATCAAGTGAACACGTGATTATTGTGCTAGAATTCTTAATTTATCATAGTACTAACTCAAAATAAGTTATTAAACTTTGAAATTCTGCAATTTACATGGGATTATATTATTTCTACCTTTTTTCGTGTTTTAATACAATTTTCTATTTCAGGGTTGGAGAAGTAACAGTCGTCTCCACAGAACTAAGGTCTTCACTAGATGTTGTAGAAGCGACCAACGGAGGGAGAGCCGCCAATCAAGTGAACACGTGATTATTGTGCTAGATTTCTTAATTTATGATAGTATTAACTCAAAATAAGTTATTAAACTTTGAAATTCTGCAATTTACATGGGATTATATTATTTCTTCCTTTTTTCGTGTTTTAATACAATTTTCTATTTCATAGTTGGAGAAGTAACAGTCGTCTCCACAGAACTAAGGTCTTCAATGGATGTAGTAGAAGCTACTTACGGAGGGAGAGCCACCAATCAAGTGAACACGTGATTATTGTGCTAGAATTCTTAATTTATAATAGTATTAACTCAAAATTAGTTATTAAAATTTGAAATTCTGCAATTTACATGGGATTATATTATTTCTAACATTTTTCGTGTTTTAATACAATTTTCTAATTCAGGGTTGGAGAAGTAACAGTCCTCTCCACAGAACTAAGGTCTTCACTGGATGTAGTTGAAGCTACCTACGGAGGGAGAGCCGCCAATCAAGTGAACACGTGATTATTGTGCTAGAATTCTTAATTTATCATACTATTAACTCAAAATAAGTTATTAAACTTTGAAATTCTGCAATTTACATGGGATTATATTATTTCTACCTTTTTTCTTGTTTTAATACAATTTTCTAATTCAGGGTTGGAGAAGTAACAGTCGTCTCCACAGAACTAAGGTCTTCACTGGATGTAGTAGAAGTGACCAACAGAGGGAGAGTCGCCAATCAAGTGAACACGTAATTATTGTGCTAGAATTCTTAATTTATCATAGAATTAACTCAAAATAAGTTATTAAACTTTGAAATTCTGCAATTTACATTGGATTATATTATTTCTACCTTTTTTCGTGTTTTAATACAATTTTCTAATTCAGGGTTAGAGAAGTAACAGTCGTCTCCACAGAACTAAGGTCTTCACTGGATGTAGTAGAAGCGACCAACGGAGGAAGAGCTGCCAATCAAGTGAACACCTGATTATTGTGCTAGAATTCTTAATTTATCATAGTATTAACTCAAAACAAGTTATTCATTTTGACAATTTTGTATTTACATAGGATTATATTATTTCTACCTATTTTCGTGTTTTAATACAATTTTCTAATTCAGGGTTGGAGAAGTAACAGTCGTCTCCACAGAACTAAGGTCTTCACTGGATGTAGTAGAAGCGACCAACGGACGGAGAGCCGCCAATCAAGTGAACACGTGATTATTGTGCTAGAATTTTTAATTTATCATAGTATTAACTCAAAATAAGTTATTAAACTTTGAAATTCCGAAATTTACATGGGATTCTATTATTTCTACCTCTTTTCGTGTTTTAATACAATTTTTTATTTCAGGGTTGGAGAAGTAACAGTCGTCTCCACAGAACTAAGGTCTTCACTGGATGTAGTAGAAGCGACCAACGGAGGGAAGGCCGCCAATCAAGTGAACACGTAATTATTGCACTAGAATTCTTAATTTATGATAGTATTAACGCAAAATAAGTTATTCATTTTGACAATTTTTCATTTACATTGGATTATATTATTTCTACCTTTTTTCGTGTTTTAATACAATTTTCTATTTCAGGGTTGGAGGAGTAACAGTCCTCTCCACAGAACTAAGGTCTTCACACGATAAAATAGAAGCTACTTACAGAGGGAGGGCCGCCAATCAAGTGATCACGTGATTTTTGTGCTCGAATTCTTAATTTATGATAGTATTAACTCAAAATAAGTTAGTCATTTTGACAATTTTTCATTTACATGGGATTATATTATTTCTACCTTTTTTCGTGTTTTAATACAATTTTCTATTTCAGGGTTGGAGAAGTAACAGTCGTCTCCACAGAACTAAGGTCTTCACTGGATGTAGTAGAAGCGACCAACGGAGGAAGAGCCGCCAATCAAGTGAACACGTGATTATTTTGCTAGAATTCTTAATTTATGATAGTATTAACTCAAAATAAGCTATTCATTTTGACAATTTTGCATTTACATGGGATTATATTATTTCTACCTTTTTTCGTGTTTTAATACAATTTTCTATTTCAGGGTTGGAGAAGTATCAGTCGTCTCCACAGAACTACGGTCTTCACTGGATGTAGTAGATGCTACTTACAGAGGGAGGGCCGCCAATCAAGTGAACACGTGATTATTGTGCTAGAATTCTTAATTTATGATAGTATTAACTCAAAATAAGTTATTAAACTTTGAAATTCTGCAATTTACCTGGGATTATATCATTTCTACCTTTTTTCCTGTTTTAATACAATTTTCTAATTCAGGGTTGGAGAAGTAACAGACGTCCAACAGAACTAAGGTCTTCACTGGATATAGTGGAAGCGACCAACGGAGGGAGAGCCGCCAATCAAGTGAACACGTGATTATTGTGCTAGATTTCTTAATTTATGATAGTATTAACTCAAAATAAGTTATTAAACTTTGAAATTCTGCAATTTACATGGGATTATATTATTTCTACCTTTTTTCGTGTTTTAATACAATTTTCTATTTCAGGGTTGGAGAAGTAACAGTCGTCTCCACAGAACTAAGGTCTTCACTGGATGTAGTAGAAGCTACATACGGAGGGAGAGCCGCCAATCAAGTGAACACGTGATTATTGTGCTAGAATTCTTAATTTATCATAGTACTAACTCAAAATAAGTTATTAAACTTTGAAATTCTGCAATTTACATGGGATTATATTATTTCTACCTTTTTTCGTGTTTTAATACAATTTTCTATTTCAGGGTTGGAGAAGTAACAGTCGTCTCCACAGAACTAAGGTCTTCACTAGATGTTGTAGAAGCGACCAACGGAGGGAGAGCCGCCAATCAAGTGAACACGTGATTATTGTGCTAGATTTCTTAATTTATGATAGTATTAACTCAAAATAAGTTATTAAACTTTGAAATTCTGCAATTTACATGGGATTATATTATTTCTTCCTTTTTTCGTGTTTTAATACAATTTTCTATTTCATAGTTGGAGAAGTAACAGTCGTCTCCACAGAACTAAGGTCTTCAATGGATGTAGTAGAAGCTACTTACGGAGGGAGAGCCGCCAATCAAGTGAACACGTGATTATTGTGCTAGAATTCTTAATTTATAATAGTATTAACTCAAAATTAGTTATTAAAATTTGAAATTCTGCAATTTACGTGGGATTATATTATTTCTAACATTTTTCGTGTTTTAATACAATTTTCTAATTCAGGGTTGGAGAAGTAACAGTCGTCTCCACAGAACTAAGGTCTTCACTGGATGTAGTTGAAGCTACTTACGGAGGGAGAGCCGCCAATCAAGTGAACACGTGATTATTGTGCTAGAATTCTTAATTTATCATACTATTAACTCAAAATAAGTTATTAAACTTTGAAATTCTGCAATTTACATGGGATTATATTATTTCTACCTTTTTTCTTGTTTTAATACAATTTTCTAATTCAGGGTTGGAGAAGTAACAGTCGTCTCCACAGAACTAAGGTCTTCACTGGATGTAGTAGAAGCGCACTTACGGACGGAGAGCCGCCAATCAAGTGAACACGTAATTATTGTGCTAGAATTCTTAATTTATCATAGAATTAACTCAAAATAAGTTATTAAACTTTGAAATTCTGCAATTTACATTGGATTATATTATTTCTACCTTTTTTCGTGTTTTAATACAATTTTCTAATTCAGGGTTAGAGAAGTAACAGTCGTCTCCACAGAACTAAGGTCTTCACTGGATGTAGTAGAAGCGACCAACGGAGGAAGAGCTGCCAATCAAGTGAACACGTGATTATTGTGCTAGAATTCTTAATTTATCATAGTATTAACTCAAAACAAGTTATTCATTTTGACAATTTTGTATTTACATAGGATTATATTATTTCTACCTATTTTCGTGTTTTAATACAATTTTCTAATTCAGGGTTGGAGAAGTAACAGTCGTCTCCACAGAACTAAGGTCTTCACTGGATGTAGTAGAAGCGACCAACGGACGGAGAGCCGCCAATCAAGTGAACACGTGATTATTGTGCTAGAATTTTTAATTTATCATAGTATTAACTCAAAATAAGTTATTAAACTTTGAAATTCCGAAATTTACATGGGATTCTATTATTTCTACCTTTTTCGTGTTTTAATACAATTTTCTAATTCAGGGTTGGAGAAGTTAAAGTCGTCTCCACAGAACTAAGGTCTTCACTGGATGTAGTAGAAGCGCACTTACGGACGGAGAGCCGCCAATCAAGTGAACACGTGATTATTGTGCTAGAATTCTTAATTTATGATAGTATTAACTCAAAATAAGTTATTAAACTTTGAAATTCTGCAATTTACATGGGATTATATTATTTCTACCTTTTTTCGTGTTTTAATGCAATTTTCTAATTCAGGGTTGGAGAAGTAACAGTCGTCTCCACAGAACTAAGGTCTTCACTGGATGTTGTAGAAGCTACTTACGGAGGGAGAGCCGCCAATCAAGTGAACCCGTGATATTGTGCTAGAATTCTTAATTTATCATGGTATTAACTCAAAATAAGTTATTAAACTTTGAAATTCTGCAATTTACATGGGATTATATTATTTCTAACTTTTTTCGTGTTTTAATACAATTTTCTAATTCAGGGTTGGAGAAGTAACAGTCGTCTCCACAGAACTAAGGTCTTCACTGGATGTAGTAGAAGCTACATACGGAGGGAGAGCCGCCAATCAAGTGAACACGTGATTATTGTGCTAGAATTCTTAATTTATCATAGTACTAACTCAAAATAAGTTATTAAACTTTGAAATTCTGCAATTTACATGGGATTATATTATTTCTACCTTTTTTCGTGTTTTAATACAATTTTCTATTTCAGGGTTGGAGAAGTAACAGTCGTCTCCACAGAACTAAGGTCTTCACTAGATGTTGTAGAAGCGACCAACGGAGGGAGAGCCGCCAATCAAGTGAACACGTGATTATTGTGCTAGATTTCTTAATTTATGATAGTATTAACTCAAAATAAGTTATTAAACTTTGAAATTCTGCAATTTACATGGGATTATATTATTTCTTCCTTTTTTCGTGTTTTAATACAATTTTCTATTTCATAGTTGGAGAAGTAACAGTCGTCTCCACAGAACTAAGGTCTTCAATGGATGTAGTAGAAGCTACTTACGGAGGGAGAGCCGCCAATCAAGTGAACACGTGATTATTGTGCTAGAATTCTTAATTTATAATAGTATTAACTCAAAATAAGTTATTAAACTTTGAAATTCTGCAATTTACATGGGATTATATTATTTCTACCTTTTTTCTTGTTTTAATACAATTTTCTAATTCAGGGTTGGAGAAGTAACAGTCGTCTCCACAGAACTAAGGTCTTCACTGGATGTAGTAGAAGTGACCAACAGAGGGAGAGTCGCCAATCAAGTGAACACGTAATTATTGTGCTAGAATTCTTAATTTATCATAGAATTAACTCAAAATAAGTTATTAAACTTTGAAATTCTGCAATTTACATTGGATTATATTATTTCTACCTTTTTTCGTGTTTTAATACAATTTTCTAATTCAGGGTTAGAGAAGTAACAGTCGTCTCCACAGAACTAAGGTCTTCACTGGATGTAGTAGAAGCGACCAACGGAGGAAGAGCTGCCAATCAAGTGAACACGTGATTATTGTGCTAGAATTCTTAATTTATCATAGTATTAACTCAAAACAAGTTATTCATTTTGACAATTTTGTATTTACATAGGATTATATTATTTCTACCTATTTTCATGTTTTAATACAATTTTCTAATTCAGGGTTGGAGAAGTAACAGTCGTCTCCACAGAACTAAGGTCTTCACTGGATGTAGTAGAAGCGACCAACGGACGGAGAGCCGCCAATCAAGTGAACACGTGATTATTGTGCTAGAATTTTTAATTTATCATAGTATTAACTCAAAATAAGTTATTAAACTTTGAAATTCCGAAATTTACATGGGATTCTATTATTTCTACCTTTTTCGTGTTTTAATACAATTTTCTAATTCAGGGTTGGAGAAGTTACAGTCGTCTCCACAGAACTAAGGTCTTCACTGGATGTAGTAGAAGCGCACTTACGGACGGAGAGCCGCCAATCAAGTGAACACGTGATTATTGTGCTAGAATTCTTAATTTATGATAGTATTAACTCAAAATAAGTTATTAAACTTTGAAATTCTGCAATTTACATGGGATTATATTATTTCTACCTTTTTTCGTGTTTTAATGCAATTTTCTAATTCAGGGTTGGAGAAGTAACAGTCGTCTCCACAGAACTAAGGTCTTCACTGGATGTTGTAGAAGCTACTTACGGAGGGAGAGCCGCCAATCAAGTGAACCCGTGATATTGTGCTAGAATTCTTAATTTATCATGGTATTAACTCAAAATAAGTTATTAAACTTTGAAATTCTGCAATTTACATGGGATTATATTATTTCTAACTTTTTTCGTGTTTTAATACAATTTTCTAATTCAGGGTTGGAGAAGTAACAGTTGTCTCCACAGAACTAAGGTCTTCACTGGTTGTAGTTGAAGCTACTTACGGAGGGAGAGCCGCCAATCAAGTGAACACGTGATTATTGTGCTTGAATTCTTAATTTATGATAGTATTAACTCAAAATAAGTTATTCATTTTGACAATTTTGGGTTTACATGGGATAATATTATTTCTACCTTTTTTCGTGTTTTAATACAATTTTCTATTTCAGGGTTGGACAAGTAACAGTCGTCTCTACAGAACTAAGGTCTTCACTTGATGTAGTAGAAGCTACTTACAGAGGGAGGGCCGCCAATCAAGTGAACACATGATTATTGTGCTAGAATTCTTAATTTATGATAGTATTAACTCAAAATAAGTTATTCATTTTGACAATTTTTCATTTACATGGGATTATATTATTTCTACCTTTTTTCGTGTTTTAATACAATTTTCTATTTCAGGGTTGGAGAAGTAACAGTCGTCTCCACAGAACTAAGGTCTTCACTGGATGTAGTAGAAGTGACCAACGGAGGGAGGGCCGCCAATCAAGTGAACACGTAATTATTGTGCTAGAATTCTTAATTTATGATAGTATTAACTCAAAATAAGTTATTCATTTTGACAATTTTGCATTTACATGGGATTATATTATTTCTACCTTTTTTCGTGTTTTAATACAATTTTCTATTTCAGGGTTGGAGAAGTAGCAGTCGTCTCTACAGAACTAAGGTCTTCACTTGATGTAGTAGAAGCTACTTACAGAGGGAGGGCCGCCAATAAAGTGACCACATGAATATTGTGCTCAAATTCTTAATTTATGATAGTATTAACAAAAAATAAGTTATTCATTTTGACAATTTTACATGGGATGATATTATTTCTACCTCTTTTCGTGTTTTAATACAATTTTCTATTTCAGGGTTACAGAAGTAACAGTCGTCTCCACAGAACTAAGGTCTTCACTGGATGTAGTAGAAGTGACCAACAGAGGGAGAGTCGCCAATCAAGTGAACACGTAATTATTGTGCTAGAATTCTTAATTTATCATAGAATTAACTCAAAATAAGTTATTAAACTTTGAAATTCTGCAATTTACATTGGATTATATTATTTCTACCTTTTTTCGTGTTTTAATACAATTTTCTAATTCAGGGTTAGAGAAGTAACAGTCGTCTCCACAGAACTAAGGTCTTCACTGGATGTAGTAGAAGCGACCAACGGAGGAAGAGCTGCCAATCAAGTGAACACGTGATTATTGTGCTAGAATTCTTAATTTATCATAGTATTAACTCAAAACAAGTTATTCATTTTGACAATTTTGTATTTACATAGGATTATATTATTTCTACCTATTTTCGTGTTTTAATACAATTTTCTAATTCAGGGTTGGAGAAGTAACAGTCGTCTCCACAGAACTAAGGTCTTCACTGGATGTAGTAGAAGCGACCAACGGACGGAGAGCCGCCAATCAAGTGAACACGTGATTATTGTGCTAGAATTTTTAATTTATCATAGTATTAACTCAAAATAAGTTATTAAACTTTGAAATTCCGAAATTTACATGGGATTCTATTATTTCTACCTTTTTCGTGTTTTAATACAATTTTCTAATTCAGGGTTGGAGAAGTTACAGTCGTCTCCACAGAACTAAGGTCTTCACTGGATGTAGTAGAAGCGCACTTACGGACGGAGAGCCGCCAATCAAGTGAACACGTGATTATTGTGCTAGAATTCTTAATTTATGATAGTATTAACTCAAAATAAGTTATTAAACTTTGAAATTCTGCAATTTACATGGGATTATATTATTTCTACCTTTTTTCGTGTTTTAATGCAATTTTCTAATTCAGGGTTGGAGAAGTAACAGTCGTCTCCACAGAACTAAGGTCTTCACTGGATGTTGTAGAAGCTACTTACGGAGGGAGAGCCGCCAATCAAGTGAACCCGTGATATTGTGCTAGAATTCTTAATTTATCATGGTATTAACTCAAAATAAGTTATTAAACTTTGAAATTCTGCAATTTACATGGGATTATATTATTTCTAACTTTTTTCGTGTTTTAATACAATTTTCTAATTCAGGGTTGGAGAAGTAACAGTTGTCTCCACAGAACTAAGGTCTTCACTGGTTGTAGTTGAAGCTACTTACGGAGGGAGAGCCGCCAATCAAGTGAACACGTGATTATTGTGCTAGAATTCTTAATTTATGATAGTATTAACTCAAAATAAGTTATTCATTTTGACAATTTTGGGTTTACATCGGATAATATTATTTCTACCTTTTTTCGTGTTTTAATACAATTTTCTATTTCAGGGTTGGACAAGTAACAGTCGTCTCTACAGAACTAAGGTCTTCACTTGATGTAGTAGAAGCTACTTACAGAGGGAGGGCCGCCAATCAAGTGAACACATGATTATTGTGCTAGAATTCTTAATTTATGATAGTATTAACTCAAAATAAGTTATTCATTTTGACAATTTTTCATTTACATGGGATTATATTATTTCTACCTTTTTTCGTGTTTTAATACAATTTTCTATTTCAGGGTTGGAGAAGTAACAGTCGTCTCCACAGAACTAAGGTCTTCACTGGATGTAGTAGAAGTGACCAACGGAGGGAGGGCCGCCAATCAAGTGAACACGTAATTATTGTGCTAGAATTCTTAATTTATGATAGTATTAACTCAAAATAAGTTATTCATTTTGACAATTTTGCATTTACATGGGATTATATTATTTCTACCTTTTTTCGTGTTTTAATACAATTTTCTATTTCAGGGTTGGAGAAGTAGCAGTCGTCTCTACAGAACTAAGGTCTTCACTTGATGTAGTAGAAGCTACTTACAGAGGGAGGGCCGCCAATAAAGTGACCACATGAATATTGTGCTCAAATTCTTAATTTATGATAGTATTAACAAAAAATAAGTTATTCATTTTGACAATTTTACATGGGATGATATTATTTCTACCTCTTTTCGTGTTTTAATACAATTTTCTATTTCAGGGTTACAGAAGTAACAGTCGTCTCCACAGAACTAAGGTCTTCACTGGATGTAGTAGAAGCGACCAACGGAGGGAGGGCCGCCAATCAAGTGGACACGTAATTATTGCACTAGAATTCTTAATTTATGATAGTATTAACGCAATATAAGTTATTCATTTTGACAATTTTTCATATACATTGGATTATATTATTTCTACTTTTTTCGTGTTTTAATACAATTTTCTATTTCAGGGTTGGAGAAGTAACAGTCCTCTCCACAGAACTAAGGTCTTCACACGATGAAATAGAAGCTACTTACAGAGGGAGGGCCGCCAATCAAGTGATCACGTGATTTTTGTGCTCGAATTCTTAATTTAGGATAGTATTAACTCAAAATAAGTTATTTATTTTGACAATTTTTCATTTACATGGGATTATATTATTTCTACCTTTTTTCTTGTTTTAATACAATTTTCTATTTAAGGGTTGGAGAAGTAACAGTCGTCTCCACAGAACTAAGGTCTTCACTGGATGTAGTAGAAGCGACCAACGGAGGAAGAGCCGCCAATCAAGTGAACACGTGATTATTGTGCTAGAATTCTTAATTTATGATAGTATTAACTCAAAATAAGCTATTCATTTTGACAATTTTGCATTTACATGGGATTATATTATTTCTACCTTTTTTCGTGTTTTAATACAATTTTCTATTTCAGGGTTGGAGAAGTATCAGTCGTCTCCACAGAACTACGGTCTTCACTGGATGTAGTAGATGCTACTTACAGAGGGAGGGCCGCCAATCAAGTGAACACGTGATTATTGTGCCAGAATTCTTAATTTATGATAGTATTAACTCAAAATAAGTTATTAAACTTTGAAATTCTGCAATTTACCTGGGATTATATCATTTCTACCTTTTTTCCTGTTTTAATACAATTTTCTAATTCAGGGTTGGAGAAGTAACAGACGTCCCACAGAACTAAGGTCTTCACTGGATATAGTGGAAGCGACCAACGGAGGGAGAGCCGCCAATCAAGTGAACACGTGATTATTGTGCTAGAATTCTTAATTTATCATAGTATTAACTCAAAACAAGTTATTCATTTTGACAATTTTGCATTTACATGGGATTATATTATTTCTACCTTTTTTCGTGTTTTAATATAATTTTCTATTTAAGGGTTGGAGAAGTAACAGTCGTCTCCACAGAACTAAGGTCTTCACTGGATGTAGTAGAAGCTACTTACGGAGGGAGAGCCGCCAATCAAGTGAACACATGATTATTGTGCTAGAATTCTTAATTTATCATAGTATTAACTCAAAACAAGTTATTCATTTTGACAATTTTGCATTTACATGGGATTATATTATTTCTACCTTTTTTCGTGTTTTAATACAATTTTCTAATTCAGGGTTGGAGAAGTAACAGTCGTCTCCACAGAACTAAGTTCTTCACTGGATGTAGTAGAAGCTACTTACGGAGGGAGAGCCGCCAATCAAGTGAACACGTGATTATTGTGCTAGAATTCTTAATTTATGATAGTATTAACTCAAAATAAGTTATTCATTTTGACAATTTTGGGTTTACATGGGATAATATTATTTCTACCTTTTTTCGTGTTTTAATACAATTTTCTATTTCAGGGTTGGACAAGTAACAGTCGTCTCTACAGAACTAAGGTCTTCACTTGATGTAGTAGAAGCTACTTACAGAGGGAGGGCCGCCAATCAAGTGAACACATGATTATTGTGCTAGAATTCTTAATTTATGATAGTATTAACTCAAAATAAGTTATTCATTTTGACAATTTTTCATTTACATGGGATAATATTATTTCTACCTTTTTTCGTGTTTTAATACAATTTTCTATTTCAGGGTTGGAGAAGTAACAGTCGTCTCTACAGAACTAAGGTCTTCACTGGATGTAGTAGAAGTGACCAACGGAGGGAGGGCCGCCAATCAAGTGAACACGTAATTATTGTGCTAGAATTCTTAATTTATGATAGTATTAACTCAAAATAAGTTATTCATTTTGACAATTTTGCATTTACATGGGATTATATTATTTCTACCTTTTTTCGTGTTTTAATACAATTTTCTATTTCAGGGTTGGAGAAGTAGCAGTCGTCTCTACAGAACTAAGGTCTTCACTTGATGTAGTAGAAGCTACTTACAGAGGGAGGGCCGCCAATAAAGTGACCACATGAATATTGTGCTCAAATTCTTAATTTATGATAGTATTAACAAAAAATAAGTTATTCATTTTGACAATTTTACATGGGATGATATTATTTCTACCTCTTTTCGTGTTTTAATACAATTTTCTATTTCAGGGTTACAGAAGTAACAGTCGTCTCCACAGAACTAAGGTCTTCACTGGATGTAGTAGAAGCGACCAACGGAGGGAGGGCCTCCAATCAAGTGGACACGTAATTATTGCACTAGAATTCTTAATTTATGATAGTATTAACGCAATATAAGTTATTCATTTTGACAATTTTTCATATACATTGGATTATATTATTTCTACTTTTTTCGTGTTTTAATACAATTTTCTATTTCAGGGTTGGAGAAGTAACAGTCCTCTCCACAGAACTAAGGTCTTCACACGATGAAATAGAAGCTACTTACAGAGGGAGGGCCGCCAATCAAGTGATCACGTGATTTTTGTGCTCGAATTCTTAATTTAGGATAGTATTAACTCAAAATAAGTTATTTATTTTGACAATTTTTCATTTACATGGGATTATATTATTTCTACCTTTTTTCTTGTTTTAATACAATTTTCTATTTAAGGGTTGGAGAAGTAACAGTCGTCTCCACAGAACTAAGGTCTTCACTGGATGTAGTAGAAGCGACCAACGGAGGAAGAGCCGCCAATCAAGTGAACACGTGATTATTGTGCTAGAATTCTTAATTTATGATAGTATTAACTCAAAATAAGCTATTCATTTTGACAATTTTGCATTTACATGGGATTATATTATTTCTACCTTTTTTCGTGTTTTAATACAATTTTCTATTTCAGGGTTGGAGAAGTATCAGTCGTCTCCACAGAACTACGGTCTTCACTGGATGTAGTAGATGCTACTTACAGAGGGAGGGCCGCCAATCAAGTGAACACGTGATTATTGTGCCAGAATTCTTAATTTATGATAGTATTAACTCAAAATAAGTTATTAAACTTTGAAATTCTGCAATTTACCTGGGATTATATCATTTCTACCTTTTTTCCTGTTTTAATACAATTTTCTAATTCAGGGTTGGAGAAGTAACAGACGTCCCACAGAACTAAGGTCTTCACTGGATATAGTGGAAGCGACCAACGGAGGGAGAGCCGCCAATCAAGTGAACACGTGATTATTGTGCTAGAATTCTTAATTTATCATAGTATTAACTCAAAACAAGTTATTCATTTTGACAATTTTGCATTTACATGGGATTATATTATTTCTACCTTTTTTCGTGTTTTAATATAATTTTCTATTTAAGGGTTGGAGAAGTAACAGTCGTCTCCACAGAACTAAGGTCTTCACTGGATATAGTAGAAGCTACTTACGGAGGGAGAGCCGCCAATCAAGTGAACACATGATTATTGTGCTAGAATTCTTAATTTATCATAGTATTAACTCAAAACAAGTTATTCATTTTGACAATTTTGCATTTACATGGGATTATATTATTTCTACCTTTTTTCGTGTTTTAATATAATTTTCTATTTAAGGGTTGGAGAAGTAACAGTCGTCTCCACAGAACTAAGGTCTTCACTAGATGTAGTAGAAGCTACTTACGGAGGGAGAGCCGCCAATCAAGTGAACACATGATTATTGTGCTAGATTTCTTAATTTATGATAGTATTAACTCAAAATAAGTTATTATACTTTGAAATTCTGCAATTTACATGGGATTATATTATTTCTTCCTTTTTTCGTGTTTTAATACAATTTTCTATTTCATAGTTGGAGAAGTAACAGTCGTCTCCACAGAACTAAGGTCTTCAATGGTTGTAGTAGAAGCTACTTACGGAGGGAGAGCCGCCAATCAAGTGAACACGTGATTATTGTGCTATAATTCTTAATTTATAATAGTATTAACTCAAAATTAGTTATTAAAATTTGAAATTCTGCAATTTACATGGGATTATATTATTTCTACCATTTTTCGTGTTTTAATACAATTTTCTAATTCAGGGTTGGAGAAGTAACAGTCGTCTCCACAGAACTAAGGTCTTCACTGGATGTAGTTGAAGCTACTTACGGAGGGAGAGCCGCCAATCAAGTGAACACGTGATTATTGTGCTAGAATTCTTAATTTATCATAGTATTAACTCAAAATAAGTTATTAAACTTTGAAATTCTGCAATTTACATTGGATTATATTATTTCTACCTTTTTTCGTGTTTTAATACAATTTTCTAATTCAGGGTTGGAGAAGTAACAGTCGTCTCCACAGAACTAAGGTCTTCACTGGATGTAGTAGAAGCGACCAACGGAGGAAGAGCTGCCAATCAAGTGAACACGTGATTATTGTGCTAGAATTCTTAATTTATCATAGTATTAACTCAAAACAAGTTATTCATTTTGACAATTTTGTATATACATGGGATTATATTATTTCCACCTTTTTTCGTGTTTTAATACAATTTTCTAATTCAGGGTTGGAGAAGTAACAGTCGTCTCCACAGAACTAAGGTCTTCACTGGATGTTGTAGAAGCTACTTACAGAGGGAGAGCCGCCAATCAAGTGAACACGTGATATTGTGCTAGAATTCTTAATTTATCATAGTATTATCTCAAAATAAGTTATTAAACTTTGAAATTCTGCAATTTACATGGGATTATATTATTTCTACCTTTTTTCGTGTTTTAATACAATTTTCTAATTCAGGGTTGGAGAAGTAGCAGTGGTCTCCACAGAACTAAGGTCTTCACTGGATGAAGTAGAAGCGAACAACAGAGGGAGAGTCGCCAATTAAGTGAACACGTAATTATTGTGCTAGAATTCTTAATTTATCATAGAATTAACTCAAAATAAGTTATTAAACTTTGAAATTCTGCAATTTACATTGGATTATATTATTTCTACCTTTTTTCCTGTTTTAAACAATTTTCTAATTCAGGGTTGGAGAAGTAACAGTCGTCTCCACAGAACTAAGGTCTTCACTGGATGTAGTAGAAGCGACCAACGGAGGAAGAGCTGCCAATCAAGTGAACACGTGATTATTGTGCTAGAATTCTTAATTTATCATGGTATTAACTCAAAATAAATTATTAAACTTTGAAATTCTGCAATTTACATGGGATTATATTATTTCTACCTTTTTTCGTGTTTTAATACAATTTTCTAATTCAGGGTTGGAGAAGTAACAGTCGTCTCCACAGAACTGAGGTCTTCACTGGATGTAGTAGAAGCGACCAACGGAGGGAGGGCCTCAAATCAAGTGAACACGTAATTATTGTGCTAGAATTCTTAATTTATGATAGTATTAACTCAAAATAAGTTATTCATTTTGACAATTTTGCATTTACATGGGATAATATTATTTCTACCTTTTTTCGTGTTTTAATACAATTTTCTATTTCAGGGTTGGAGAAGTAGCAATCGTCTCTACAGAACTAAGGTCTTCACTTGATGTAGTAGAAGCTACTTACAGAGGGAGGGCCGCCAATAAAGTGAACACATGAATATTGTGCTCAAATTCTTAATTTATGATAGTATTAACAAAAAATAAGTTATTCATTTTGACAATTTTGCATTTACATGGGATGATATTATTTCTACCTCTTTTCGTGTTTTAATACAATTTTCTATTTCAGGGTTAAAGAAGTAACAGTCGTCTCCACAGAACTAAGGTCTTCACTGGATGTAGTAGAAGCGACCAACGGAGGGAGGGCCGCCAATCAAGTGGACACGTAATTATTGCACTAGAATTCTTAATTTATGAAAGTATTAACGCAAAATAAGTTATTCATTTTGACAATTTTTCATTTACATTGGATTATATTATTTCTACTTTTTTCGTGTTTTAATACAATTTTCTATTTCAGGGTTGGAGAAGTAACAGTCCTCTCCACAGAAATAAGGTCTTCACACGATGAAATAGAAGCTACTTACAGAGGGAGGGCCGCCAATCAAGTGATCACGTGATTTTTGTGCTCGAATTCTTAATTTAGGATAGTATTAACTCAAAATAAAATATTTATTTTGACAATTTTTCATTTACATGGGATTATATTATTTCTACCTTTTTTCATGTTTTAATACAATTTTCTATTTCAGGGTTGGAGAAGTAACAGTCGTCTCCACAGAACTAAGGTCTTCACTGGATGTAGTAGAAGCGACCAACGGAGGAAGAGCCGCCAATCAAGTGAACACGTAATTATTGTGCTAGAATTCTTTATTTATGATAGAATTAACTCAAAATAAGTTATTAAACTTTGAAATTCTGCAATTTACATTGGATTATATTATTTCTACCTTTTTTCGTGTTTTAATACAATTTTCTAATTCAGGGTTGGAGAAGTACCAGTTGTCTCCACAGAACTAAGGTCTTCACTGGATGTAGTAGAAGCGACCAACGGAGGAAGAGCTGCCAATCAAGTGAACACGTGATTATTGTGCTAGAATTCTTAATTTATCATAGTATTAACTCAAAACAAGTTATTCATTTTGACAATTTTGTATTTACATGGGATTATATTATTTCTACCTTTTTTCGTGTTTTAATACAATTTTCTAATTCAGGGTTGGAGAAGTAACAGTCGTCTCCACAGAACTAAGGTCTTCACTAGATGTAGTAGAAGCTACTTACGGACGGAGAGCCGCCAATCAAGTGAACACATGATTTTTGTGTTAGAATTCTTAATTGATGATAGTATTAACTCAAAATAAGTTATTAAACTTTGAAATTCTGCAATTTACATAGGATTATATTATTTCTACCTTTTTTCGTGTTTTAATACAATTTTCTAATTCAGGGTTGGAGAAGTAACAGTTGTCTCCACAGAACTAAGGTCTTCACTGGATGTAGTAGAAGCTACCTAAGGAGGGAGAGCCGCCAATCAAGTGAACACGTGATTATTGTGCTAGAATTCTTAATTTATCATAGTATTAACTCAAAATAAGTTATTAAACTTTGAAATTCTGCAATTTACATGGGATTATATTATTTCTACCTTTTTTCGTGTTTTAATACAATTTTCTAATTCAGGGTTGGAGAAGTAACAGTCGTCTCCACAGAACTAAGGTCTTCACTGGATGTAGTAGAAGATACCTACGGAGGGAGAGCCGCCAATCATGTGAACACGTGATTATTGTGCTAGAATTCTTAATTTATGATTGTATTAACTCAAAATAAGTTATTAAACTTTGAAATTCTGCAATTTACATGGGATTATATTATTTCTACCTTTTTTCGTGTTTTAATACAATTTTCTAATTCAGGGTTGGAGAAGTAACAGTCGTCTCCACAGAACTAAGGTCTTCACTTGATGTAGTAGAAGCGACCAACGACGGAGAGCCGCCAATCAAGTGAACACGTGATTATTGTGCTAGAATTCTTAATTTATCATAGTATTAACTCAAAATAAGTTATTAAACTTTGAAATTCTGCAATTTACATGGGATTATATTATTTCTACCTTTTTTCGTGTTTTAATACAATTTTCTATTTCAGGGTTGGAGAAGTAACAGTCTTCTCCACAGAACTAAGGTCTTCACTGGATGTAGTAGAAGCTACTTACGGACGGAGAGCCGCCAATCAAGTGAACACGTGATTATTGTGCTAGAATTCTTAATTTATCGTAGTATTTACTCAAAATAAGTTATTAAACTTTGAAATTCTGCAATTTACATGGGATTATATTATTTCCCCCTCCTCATCACCGCCACAGTTCATTGCCTCATCGGGGCGGAGGGGTGTTAACGGAGGTTGGAGACGATGCATAGCCCAGGTTCAACCATGCTAAGAAGGCTTCAACAATATCTCCGGCCAAATAATGAAAGTGGTATTCACCAACCGGCAGTAGGACATCCTGGTGAATTATTGTCCTAACCCCCCCAAATACAAGTACAATTTTCATGATGAGCTTCTTTAATGGAAATTTATACGGACATAAAAGCACCACCCATTCGGATGTCCGGGAGGTGGTGGCATTGAGGAGGTCCATTATGAAGAACAGAATTACTACCCTGCATTTCACAACCTACAACTGCCGCAGCTTGAAGAGTGAAGAACGACTGCTGGAACTACTAAATGAAGCAGAGAAGATAAAATGGGATATCATCGGTCTCAGCGAAGTCAGAAGAAAATCAGAGGAGCTACTTACACTGAAGGAAGGACACTTGTTCTTTTACAGGGGTACCAAGGATGGAAGAAATGGAGGCGTTGGATTTTTGATCAACAAGAGATGGAAGGATAATGTGGTGAAAATCGTAGGTGTATCAGATAGAATTTGTAAACTCATACTGAAGATCAATGAGCGTTACTCAGTACAGGTCATCCAAGTCTACGCACCAACAGCGGCAAGCAGGGAAGAGGAAATTGAAAACTTCTACCAAACTCTCGGCACTGAACATGACAAGGAGGCCCACTACTATAAAGTCATTATGGGAGATTTTAATGCTCGTGTAGGGCAGCGGGAAACTGATGACACTGTCGCAGGACAATATGGACTGGGCCAGAGAAATGAGCGAGGTCACCGCTTAGTAGAGTTTGCAGAATGCACCAATATGTATATAACAAATACATACTTTAAGAAAAATCCTACAAGGAAATGGACGTGGAGAGGTCCCAATGGAACAAAAAATGAAATAGACTACATATTGGTAAACAGACTCTACACTGTAACTAACTGTGAAGTTTTGAATAATTTCAACACTGGAAGTGACCACAGAATTGTTAGATGCAGAATCAATATTAACCCCCGAATGGAAGAAAGAAGTTGGTTTCTTGCAAGAAGGAGGAGATAAATATTGATAAACTATCAGATAACGAGAAAAAGTTTCAGCTGGAACTTAGAAATAGATTCTCAGCACTTCAGGAGGAAGAACTCGAAACCAAAGTTATGGAAATTGTAAAGGAAGCGACAGAGGAAGTAGCAAGCATGCCAAGAAAACCTAAGGATAAGAAATTTAGTGATAGAACCCGGAAAATGATGAAACAACGGAAGGAACTGAAGAATTTAAACACTCCAAGAGATAATATCGAATATGCCGAGCTTTGCAAAGGCATCAGAGTAGCAATCAAGGAAGATGTGAGGAATTTTAATGAGAAGATTGTGCAAGAGGCCATAGAAAATAACAAAAGCATAAAGAGGGCTAGAAGACGCCTAGCAATTGGTAAGAAACAGATTTTAGCCTTACAGAAAGGAGATGGCACCACAACATATAACAGACCAGCAATATTGAGGATTGTAGCAGAATTCTTTGGCAACCTATACAAGAAGATAGGAAACGCCAAAGAGGAGAACCAAGATGAAAGCCAAAGCTCACAAAATCTCCTCTCAATCCTCCCAGAAGAAGTAATGGCAGCGATTAAGCAGATGAAGAATGGGAAAGCAGGAGGAGCAGATGGGGTGTTGGCGGAATATCTGAAAGCTGGTGGAACAGAGATTGCTAATGTTTTAGCACAATTATTCAGTAATTGTCTAAAACAAGGAATGATTCCCAAGGAATGGAACCACGCAAGGATTGCCCTTCTGCACAAGAAAGGAAGCAAAGAAGATTTGAAGAACTATCGCCCCATTAGCCTCCTTCCAGTTGTCTACAAAACATTCATGAGGATAATAGCGGAACGTCTTAAGATGACCCTGTCTTCAGCCCAGCCTAGAGAACAAGCGGGATTCCGGAAAGGCTTCAGCACTATGGACCACATCCACACATTACAGGAAATTATAAACAGAACGAATGAATACGAGATGCCACTCGTCCTTTGCTTTGTAGATTATGAACAGGCCTTCGACTCGGTAAGTACCTCCTCCACTCTGAAAGCTCTGAAGAATCAAGGGATAGATTCTGAGTACATCCGCCTATTCCGCAGTGTCTACGAGAATGCCACAGCTTCTGTAATGCTTCATGAAGAGACCGATGAATTCAAGATTGAGAAGGGAGTTCGACAAGGTGATGGTCTATCTCCCATCTTGTTCACAGCCATTTTAGAAGAAGTTTTTAAAACCCTTGATTGGGAAGAGAAGGGGTTAAGAGTAAATGGGGAGTACATCAGTCACCTCCGTTTTGCAGATGATATAGTTCTCTTTGCAGCTAACGCAGAAGATCTAACTTCAAGACTTGAAGAGCTAAACACAGCAGGACAGAAGATAGGACTCAGGATAAACCTAACAAAAACAAAGGTAATGCATAATTCTTTTACAGTGCAAGAGCCAGTCAAACTTCAGGGAAAACCTCTGGATGTTTGCTTGGAATACACATACCTGGGACAACTTGTAACAACAGGAGAGAAAAACAGGATTAATGAAGTAAACAGAAGAATAAAACTTGGCTGGAGTGCATTTGGAAGGAACTCACACATTCTGAAGTCAAGAATGCCAATGGTTTTGAAGAGGAAGGTCTTCAACCAATGCATTTTACCTGTCTTGACCTATGGAAGTGAAACTTGGGTGTTAAATGCTGCAATAACCCAGAGACTTCAGACAACGCAAAGGAGCATGGAGCGCTGCAGGCTGGGAATCACAAGAAGAGACAGGAAACGAAACACTTGGGTGAGAATGATGACTGGAGTTACAGACATAATAGATAAGGTAAGATCACTGAAATGGAGGTGAGCCGGCCATATTGCAAGAAGAAACGACAACCGTTGGACATCTGCCGTTCTCAACTGGATACCAAGAGATGTGAAGAGACCAAGAAGACGACCTATGGACAGGTGGAACAGACACATCATCAAGTACTTAGGTGTAACGTGGCAACGGGAAGCTCAGGACAGAGAAAATTGGAAAGTACTTGGGGAGGCCTACATCCGACGTCAGATTGAAAATGGCTGATGATGATGATGATGATGATATTATTTCTACCTTTTTTCGTGTTATAATACAATTTTCTAATTCAGGGTTGGAGAAGTAACAGTCCTCTCCACAGAACTAAGGTCTTCACTGGATGTAGTAGAAGCTACTTACGGACGGAGAGCCGCCAATCAAGTGAACACGTGATTATTGTGCTCGAATTCTTAATTTATGATAGTATTAACTCATAATAAGTTATACATTTTGACAATTTTGCATTTACATGGGATTATATTATTTCTACCTTTTTTCGTGTTTTAATACAATTTTCTATTTCAGGGTTGGAGAAGTATCAGTCGTCTCCACAGAACTAAGGTCTTCACTGGATGTAGTAGAAGCGACCAACGGACGGAGGGCCGCCAATCAAGTGAACACGTAATTATTGTGCTAGAATTCTTAATTTATGATAGTATTAACTCAAAAAAAGGTATTCATTTTGACAATTTTGCATTTACATGGGATTATATTATTTCTACCTTTTTTCGTGTTTTAATACAATTTTCTATTTCAGGGTTGGAGAAGTAACAGTCGTCTCTACAGAACTAAGGTCTTCACTTGATGTAGTAGAAGCTACTTACAGAGGGAGGGCCGCCAATCAAGTGAACACGTGATTATTGTGCTCAAATTCTTAATTTATGATAGTATTAACAAAAAATAAGTTATTCATTTTGACAATTTTGCATTTACAAGGGATAATATTATTTCTACCTCTTTTCGTGTTTTAATACAATTTTCTATTTCAGGGTTGGAGAAGTAACAGTCGTCTCCACAGAACTAAGGTCTTCACTGGATGTAGTAGAAGCGACCAACGGAGGGAGAGCCGCCAATCAAGTGAACACGTGATTATTATGCTAGAATTCTTAATTTATGATAGTATTAACTCAAAATAAGTTATTCATTTTGACAATTTTGCATTTACATGGGATTATATTATTTCTACCTTTTTTCGTGTTTTAATACAATTTTCTATTTCAGGGTTGGAGAAGTATCAGTCGTCTCCACAGAACTAAGGTCTTCACTGGATGTAGTAGATGCTACTTACAGAGGGAGGGCCGCCAATCAAGTGAACAAGTGATTATTGTGCTAGAATTCTTAATTGATGATAGTATTAACTCAAAATAAGTTATTAAACTTTGAAATTCTGCAATTTACCTGGGATTATATCATTTCTACCTTTTTTCGTGTTTTAATACAATTTTCTAATTCAGGGTTGGAGAAGTATCAGACGTCTCCACAGAACTAAGGTCTTCACTGGATATAGTGGAAGCGACCAACGGAGGGAGAGCCGCGAATCAAGTGAACACGTGATTATTGTGCTAGAATTCTTAATTTATCATAGTACTAACTCAAAATAAGTTATTAAACTTTGAAATTCTGAAATTTACATGGGATTATATTATTTCTACCTTTTTTCGTGTTTTAATACAATTTTCTAATTCAGGGTTGGAGAAGTAACAGTCGTCTCCACAGAACTAAGGTCTTCACTGGATGTAGTAGAAGCTACTTACGGACGGAGAGCCGCCAATCAAGTGAACACATGATTTTTGTGCTAGAATTCTTAATTTATCATATTATTAACTCAAAATAAGTTATTAAACTTTGAAATTCTGCAATTTACATAGGATTATATTATTTCTACCTTTTTTCGTGTTTTAATACAATTTTCTAATTCAGGGTTGGAGAAGTAACAGTCGTCTCCACAGAACTAAGGTCTTCACTGGATGTAGTAGAAGCTACCTACGGAGGGAGAGCCGCCAATCAAGTGAACACGTGATTATTGTGCTAGAATTCTTAATTTATCATAGTATTAACTCAAAATAAGTTATTAAACTTTGAAATTCTGCAATTTACATGGGATTATATTATTTCTACCTTTTTTCGTGTTTTAATACAATTTTCTATTTCAGGGTTGGAGAAGTAACAGTCTTCTCCACAGATCTAAGGTCTTCACTGGATGTAGTAGAAGCTACTTACGGACGGAGAGCCGCCAATCAAGTGAACACGTGATTATTGTGCTAGAATTCTTAATTTATCGTAGTATTTACTCAAAATAAGTTATTAAACTTTGAAATTCTGCAATTTACATGGGATTATATTATTTCCCCCTCCTCATCACCGCCACAGTTCATTGCCTCATCGGGGCGGAGGGGTGTTAACGGAGGTTGGAGACGATGCATAGCCCAGGTTCAACCATGCTAAGAAGGCTTCAACAATATCTCCGGCCAAATAATGAAAGTGGTATTCACCAACCGGCAGTAGGACATCCTGGTGAATTATTGTCCTAACCCCCCCAAATACAAGTACAATTTTCATGATGAGCTTCTTTAATGGAAATTTATACGGACATAAAAGCACCACCCATTCGGATGTCCGGGAGGTGGTGGCATTGAGGAGGTCCATTATGAAGAACAGAATTACTACCCTGCATTTCACAACCTACAACTGCCGCAGCTTGAAGAGTGAAGAACGACTGCTGGAACTACTAAATGAAGCAGAGAAGATAAAATGGGATATCATCGGTCTCAGCGAAGTCAGAAGAAAATCAGAGGAGCTACTTACACTGAAGGAAGGACACTTGTTCTTTTACAGGGGTACCAAGGATGGAAGAAATGGAGGCGTTGGATTTTTGATCAACAAGAGATGGAAGGATAATGTGGTGAAAATCGTAGGTGTATCAGATAGAATTTGTAAACTCATACTGAAGATCAATGAGCGTTACTCAGTACAGGTCATCCAAGTGTACGCACCAACAGCGGCAAGCAGGGAAGAGGAAATTGAAAACTTCTACCAAACTCTCGGCACTGAACATGACAAGGAGGCCCACTACTATAAAGTCATTATGGGAGATTTTAATGCTCGTGTAGGGCAGCGGGAAACTGATGACACTGTCGCAGGACAATATGGACTGGGCCAGAGAAATGAGCGAGGTCACCGCTTAGTAGAGTTTGCAGAATGCACCAATATGTATATAACAAATACATACTTTAAGAAAAATCCTACAAGGAAATGGACGTGGAGAGGTCCCAATGGAACAAAAAATGAAATAGACTACATATTGGTAAACAGACTCTACACTGTAACTAACTGTGAAGTTTTGAATAATTTCAACACTGGAAGTGACCACAGAATTGTTAGATGCAGAATCAATATTAACCCCCGAATGGAAGAAAGAAGTTGGTTTCTTGCAAGAAGGAGGAGATAAATATTGATAAACTATCAGATAACGAGAAAAAGTTTCAGCTGGAACTTAGAAATAGATTCTCAGCACTTCAGGAGGAAGAACTCGAAACCAAAGTTATGGAAATTGTAAAGGAAGCGACAGAGGAAGTAGCAAGCATGCCAAGAAAACCTAAGGATAAGAAATTTAGTGATAGAACCCGGAAAATGATGAAACAACGGAAGGAACTGAAGAATTTAAACACTCCAAGAGATAATATCGAATATGCCGAGCTTTGCAAAGGCATCAGAGTAGCAATCAAGGAAGATGTGAGGAATTTTAATGAGAAGATTGTGCAAGAGGCCATAGAAAATAACAAAAGCATAAAGAGGGCTAGAAGACGCCTAGCAATTGGTAAGAAACAGATTTTAGCCTTACAGAAAGGAGATGGCACCACAACATATAACAGACCAGCAATATTGAGGATTGTAGCAGAATTCTTTGGCAACCTATACAAGAAGATAGGAAACGCCAAAGAGGAGAACCAAGATGAAAGCCAAAGCTCACAAAATCTCCTCTCAATCCTCCCAGAAGAAGTAATGGCAGCGATTAAGCAGATGAAGAATGGGAAAGCAGGAGGAGCAGATGGGGTGTTGGCGGAATATCTGAAAGCTGGTGGAACAGAGATTGCTAATGTTTTAGCACAATTATTCAGTAATTGTCTAAAACAAGGAATGATTCCCAAGGAATGGAACCACGCAAGGATTGCCCTTCTGCACAAGAAAGGAAGCAAAGAAGATTTGAAGAACTATCGCCCCATTAGCCTCCTTCCAGTTGTCTACAAAACATTCATGAGGATAATAGCGGAACGTCTTAAGATGACCCTGTCTTCAGCCCAGCCTAGAGAACAAGCGGGATTCCGGAAAGGCTTCAGCACTATGGACCACATCCACACATTACAGGAAATTATAAACAGAACGAATGAATACGAGATGCCACTCGT
Source organism: Sympetrum striolatum (assembly GCA_947579665.1). Lineage (NCBI taxonomy): Eukaryota > Metazoa > Arthropoda > Insecta > Odonata > Libellulidae > Sympetrum > Sympetrum striolatum. Next base: position 104,781,822 of record OX388341.1, read on the forward strand.
CCTTTGCTTTGTAGATTATGAACAGGCCTTCGACTCGGTAAGTACCTCCTCCACTCTGAAAGCTCTGAAGAATCAAGGGATAGATTCTGAGTACATCCGCCTATTCCGCAGTGTCTACGAGAATGCCACAGCTTCTGTAATGCTTCATGAAGAGACCGATGAATTCAAGATTGAGAAGGGAGTTCGACAAGGTGATGGTCTATCTCCCATCTTGTTCACAGCCATTTTAGAAGAAGTTTTTAAAACCCTTGATTGGGAAGAGAAGGGGTTAAGAGTAAATGGGGAGTACATCAGTCACCTCCGTTTTGCAGATGATATAGTTCTCTTTGCAGCTAACGCAGAAGATCTAACTTCAAGACTTGAAGAGCTAAACACAGCAGGACAGAAGATAGGACTCAGGATAAACCTAACAAAAACAAAGGTAATGCATAATTCTTTTACAGTGCAAGAGCCAGTCAAACTTCAGGGAAAACCTCTGGATGTTTGCTTGGAATACACATACCTGGGACAACTTGTAACAACAGGAGAGAAAAACAGGATTAATGAAGTAAACAGAAGAATAAAACTTGGCTGGAGTGCATTTGGAAGGAACTCACACATTCTGAAGTCAAGAATGCCAATGGTTTTGAAGAGGAAGGTCTTCAACCAATGCATTTTACCTGTCTTGACCTATGGAAGTGAAACTTGGGTGTTAAATGCTGCAATAACCCAGAGACTTCAGACAACGCAAAGGAGCATGGAGCGCTGCAGGCTGGGAATCACAAGAAGAGACAGGAAACGAAACACTTGGGTGAGAATGATGACTGGAGTTACAGACATAATAGATAAGGTAAGATCACTGAAATGGAGGTGAGCCGGCCATATTGCAAGAAGAAACGACAACCGTTGGACATCTGCCGTTCTCAACTGGATACCAAGAGATGTGAAGAGACCAAGAAGACGACCTATGGACAGGTGGAACAGACACATCATCAAGTACTTAGGTGTAACGTGGCAACGGGAAGCTCAGGACAGAGAAAATTGGAAAGTACTTGGGGAGGCCTACATCCGACGTCAGATTGAAAATGGCTGATGATGATGATGATGATGATATTATTTCTACCTTTTTTCGTGTTATAATACAATTTTCTAATTCAGGGTTGGAGAAGTAACAGTCCTCTCCACAGAACTAAGGTCTTCACTGGATGTAGTAGAAGCTACTTACGGACGGAGAGCCGCCAATCAAGTGAACACGTGATTATTGTGCTCGAATTCTTAATTTATGATAGTATTAACTCATAATAAGTTATACATTTTGACAATTTTGCAATTACATGGGATTATATTATTTCTACCTTTTTTCGTGTTTTAATACAATTTTCTATTTCAGGGTTGGAGAAGTATCAGTCGTCTCCACAGAACTAAGGTCTTCACTGGATGTAGTAGAAGCGACCAACGGACGGAGGGCCGCCAATCAAGTGAACACGTAATTATTGTGCTAGAATTCTTAATTTATGATAGTATTAACTCAAAATAAGTTATTCATTTTGACAATTTTGCATTTACATGGGATTATATTATTTCTACCTTTTTTCGTGTTTTAATACAATTTTCTATTTCAGGGTTGGAGAAGTAACAGTCGTCTCTACAGAACTAAGGTCTTCACTTGATGTAGTAGAAGCTACTTACAGAGGGAGGGCCGCCAATCAAGTGAACACGTGATTATTGTGCTCAAATTCTTAATTTATGATAGTATTAACAAAAAATAAGTTATTCATTTTGACAATTTTGCATTTACATGGGATAATATTATTTCTACCTCTTTTCGTGTTTTAATACAATTTTCTATTTCAGGGTTGGAGAAGTAACAGTCGTCTCCACAGAACTAAGGTCTTCAATGGATGTAGTAGAAGCGACCAACGGAGGGAGAGCCGCCAATCAAGTGAACACGTGATTATTATGCTAGAATTCTTAATTTATGATAGTATTAACTCAAAATAAGTTATTCATTTTGACAATTTTGCATTTACATGGGATTATATTATTTCTACCTTTTTTCGTGTTTTAATACAATTTTCTATTTCAGGGTTGGAGAAGTATCAGTCGTCTCCACAGAACTAAGGTCTTCACTGGATGTAGTAGATGCTACTTACAGAGGGAGGGCCGCCAATCAAGTGAACACGTGATTATTGTGCTAGAATTCTTAATTGATGATAGTATTAACTCAAAATAAGTTATTAAACTTTGAAATTCTGCAATTTACCTGGGATTATATCATTTCTACCTTTTTTCGTGTTTTAATACAATTTTCTAATTCAGGGTTGGAGAAGTATCAGACGTCTCCACAGAACTAAGGTCTTCACTGGATATAGTGGAAGCGACCAACGGAGGGAGAGCCGCGAATCAAGTGAACACGTGATTATTGTGCTAGAATTCTTAATTTATCATAGTACTAACTCAAAATAAGTTATTAAACTTTGAAATTCTGAAATTTACATGGGATTATATTATTTCTACCTTTTTTCGTGTTTTAATACAATTTTCTAATTCAGGGTTGGAGAAGTAACAGTCGTCTCCACAGAACTAAGGTCTTCACTGGATGTAGTAGAAGCTACTTACGGACGGAGAGCCGCCAATCAAGTGAACACATGATTTTTGTGCTAGAATTCTTAATTTATCATATTATTAACTCAAAATAAGTTATTAAACTTTGAAATTCTGCAATTTACATGGGATTATATTATTTCTACCTTTTTTCGTGTTTTAATACAATTTTCTAATTCAGGGTTGGAGAAGTAACAGTCGTCTCCACAGAACTAAGGTCTTCACTGGATGTAGTAGAAAATACTTACGGAGGGAGAGCCGCCAATCAAGTGAACACGTGATTATTGTGCTAGAATTCTTAATTTATCATAATATTAACTCAAAATAAGTTATTAAACTTTGAAATTCTGCAATTTACATGGGATTATATTATTTCTACCTTTTTTCGTGTTTTAATACAATTTTCTATTTCAGGGTTGGAGAAGTAACAGTCGTCTCCACAGAACTAAGGTCTTCACTGGATGTTGTAGAAGCGACCAATGGAGGGAGAGCCGCCAATCAAGTGAACACGTGATTATTGTGCTAGATTTCTTAATTTATGATAGTATTAACTCAAAATAATTTATTAAACTTTGAAATTCTGCAATTTACATGGGATTATATTATTTCTACCTTTTTTCGTGTTTTAATACAATTTTCTATTTCATGGTAGGAGAAGTAACAATCGTCTCCACAGAAGTAAGCTCTTCACTAGATGAAGTAGAAGCTACTTACGGAGGGAGTGCCTCCAATCAATTGAACACGTGGTTATTGTGCTCCCGTTCATAATTTATCATAGTATTAACTCAAAATAAGTTATTCAACATTGATAATTCTGTATTTTCTTGGGATTATATTATTTCTACCTATTTTTGTGTTTCAACTTATTTTTCCGTTTCAGGGTAGGAGAAATAACAGTCATCTTCACAGAAGTAAGCTCTTCCTGGATGTAGTAGAAGCAACCAAAAAAGGGAGAACCTCATCTCAAGTGAACACGTGATTATTGTGTTTGTATTCTAATTTATCATAGTTTTAACTCAAAAAAAGATATTCAACTTTGATTATTCTGCATTTGCATGTGATTATATTATTTCTACCTATTTTTGTGTTTTAATACATTTTATTGTTTCTGGGTAGGAGAAGTAAAAGTCGTCTCCAGAGAAGTTGGGTCTTGTCTTGATGTAGTAGAAGCTACTTAAGGAGGGAGAGCCGCCAATCAAGTGAACACGTGATTATTGTGCTCGAATTCTTATTTTATCATGGTATTAACTCAAAATGAGTTATTCAACTTTGACAATTCTGCATTTTCTTGGGATTAAAATATTTTTACCTATTTTCGTGTATTAATACATTTTTCTGTTTCAGGGTAGGAGAAGTAACAGTCATCTCCACAGAAGTAAGGTCTTCACTGGATGTAGTAGAAGCTACTTACGGACGGAGAGCGGCCAATCAAGTGAACTGATAATTTTCTCGCATTCTAAATTTATCATGTTATTAACTCAAAATCAATAATTCAACTTTGACAATTCTGCATTTTCTTGGGATTATATTATTTCTACCTATTTTCGTGTTTTAATGCGTTTTTCTGTTTCAGGGAAGGAGAAGTAACAGTATTTCCCACAGAATTAAGGTCTTTACTGGATGTAGTAGAAGGGACCAACGGAGGGAGAGCCGCCAATCAAGTGAACACATGATTATTGTACTCGCATTTTTAATTTGTCATAGTAATAACTCAAAATAAGTTATTTAAATTTGACAATATTGCATTTTCTCCGAATAATATATTTGCAGCATATATTCGTTTATTAATACATTTTCAGTTTCAGCGTAGGAGTAGTTGCAGTTGTCTCCACAGAAGTAAGGACTTCACTGGATGCAGTAAAAGTTCCATCGCAGGTAGAGCCGCCAATCAAGTGAACACGTAATTATTGTACTCGTATTCTTAATGTAACATAGAATTAACTTTGAACAGTACAAATCTCTCTTTTGTAGGCCCCCTTTCTAACAACATTCCTAACTTTCTCACTGCCTACAATGTCAAGCCCGCATTTTACACCACTCACAACTTAGGTAAAAGTCTTCTCAATAATTGAGATACTTTCAACCAGAAATGAAAAAGTGGCATTTAAAATTTACACTGCAACGATTGTTGTGCAATTAACTTAGGTCAGACGTCCCGGAATTTACAATTAGGAAGCAAGGAACTCTTCAATTTATTTGTTAACAAATCACAGGCATCACATTTGGCAGAACATCTTTTAGATAACAATCACACTTCAGATTTCTCCTCTACTCTATTACATTGTGAACACAAAGGACGCAAACTAAATTCTCTCGAACAAATAGATATAATACACCATTTAAAAACAATTACACACTCACTCACATCCATCTTTTCCCTAATTATTCTCCCCTGCTTTCCCTTGTTAACCTGCTTTCCAATGTTAACCTTCTTTCCCTTCCTCCTCTTCCATAACGAATCTGATTGGTGGCTGGTTTTTTTACCTTGTGTGTATATATATATGTGTACTCCTGTATTACTCAGCGCCTTATAATGGACTAACATCCGAAACCAGTCGCTGTACTAAAACATTTTAAAGTGGAATTTTGCAAAGTAATTTCCACCCATTTAACAGTAACAGTTATTCATCTTTGTTAATTCAGCATTTTCATGGAATTATATTTTTGCTACATTTTTTCGTTTATTAATACATTACTCTTTTCTAGGGTAGGAGTAGATTCAGTCGTCTCCACAGAAGTAAGGACTTAACTGCATGATGAAGAAGTGTCCAAGTGAGAGAGAGCCAACAGTCCAATAGACACGTGAATATTGTACTTATATAGTTAATTTTAGATATTATTAACTCAAAAAGAGTTATTCAACTTCTTCAATTATGAATTTTGTTGGAAATATATTTTAGCTACATTTTTTCGTTTATTAATACATTCATACATGATGAAGAAGTGTCCAAGCCAGGGAGAGCCAACAGTCCAATAAACGAGTCGATAAATAATCACCATGCATTCATAGGACTATCACTAGCTATATTTCTTCTCGTGTGTATTGTAGGTCCAGGCGTTTTTCTAACTTTATTTTTGCTTCACGCCTACTAGGTATGTGTTCTCCAATCTTTAGCAGTTCCTATTTGAATCCATCAGCTGACATAAGCGTTCCTGGAGAGTCATCATCGCCTACTGTGGTTGTATTTTTTTCTTCCATCGTCTTCACCGCCACAATCATCAGTGGAGGAGGCAATTTTGCCTCCTTTTGTTGATTATTTTTACTCGGGCTGTAGAATTGCTGGTTTTGTCTGAGTCTTCATACTCACTGTAAATGTTTGGAGGAATAAAGTCTTCGTCATTGTCAGAGTCGAAATTATCTTATGTTTTCCATTCCGATTCACTTGGTATTGAATTCAGAATTGAAAGGATTTCATCAGGCTTTAGCGTATATTTTCTAGCCATATTGCCAGTCAGGAAAAATGAAGGCCGTACTTATCCGAAGTTATGCAGTCCACTTGAGAGTTCTCTGGATTCACTTATGCAAATCTAGTGCAGGGCACGATTGTCATGAGCGGCACGTGGCCTGGTATGGCAGATCATGCTAGGACAGTAACTTTGTTTCTTTCCAATCGTATATTTTCCTGGTACATCATTATATCAATGAAAGGATACAGAGTTACTTTTACACGTTTGAAAATCAACTTCCATATAATTAAGGCTGAAGCAATGGAGCATGTTAGACAGTATTGCGCTGCAGCAAGGCTGATGGGTGACGAGAATGGAGGACATAAAAAGAAAAATAATCATGGACATAAAATATAATTATGGAGATAAAAAATAAAAACTTGAACAAATTTCGCTATTTGGTAAAAAGACTAGCAAAATACAGTAGGGAGTCAAAATGACTCTTTTTGTTCGTCAGAGGTTAATTTTGAAAAATGTGTATTATTTTTCATCAAAAACTATTTTCATCGCAAAGCATTCTTTTATGTCAAAATACTAGTAAAATTCACTGAATCTCAAGCCGGAATTCATAATGTTTTAGTCAGGGCAGAGAAATGAAAATCGCGAGGAGTCAATATGACTCCATCGGTAGTTCTAGTGTTAGAGATCTGGTCTGACGGTTGGCAGCCCTGCTTCATAAAGTGCTTCCTGCAATGAATTCTAATTGTTCAAGAAAGGTAACTGAATGTAAATTTCAGATTTACGTTTGATATTTATCTGAGAAAATAATTGAAAGTACATTTTATAATGATAAAAACTTATAAGTTGGTAACCCTGATGAAAGTGGTTTTATGCATTTGTAAATATTTTAAAACGATTTTGCGTGGACGAAAACCCCAGGCTGGAATTTTTTACATCTTGGAAGAGCGGAGTAAGAACACAGAAATACGGGGGAGAGATATTCAGTCCAGGGAACATAAAAACAGTAAGTGCAAAAGGAATAAAACGTTTTTGCAATACGTTTTCAAGTATAATCAGTAGTGCGTATAATCAGATTAACATAGATACAGAGGAGAGAAATGCGGTCCACGGATGGAATTCAAAATACAATGAGTATAATTTTAACCTAATGTTATTACCATTCATGTTCAAGTATGATAGATAGTACCTTCTTTCTAATTAACGTAGTATTTTTGTTTTGGAGGTAATGTTTTATTTATTATTTTTAAATTTATCCTTCAGAAATACGCTCAGAACGTTTCTCAATCATGGAAGGGCGAGAGTAGGAATGCAGAGATTCTGTGGAGAGTAATTCGGTCGATGGAAGGAACACAGAATATGATGTGTACAGACTGAATCTAATGTTATTACTACTCCGATTCTATAATATAAATCTAATATTTTTGCTATTCCTATTTAATTATGCTACAAAGTGCGTATTTTTGGATTAACCTGGTGTTAATTGTTTTTTTGAATTCCTATTCCATTTCCTTTTTTATATATTCTATTCATATATGGTCGCATCATTTCTCCATCATGGAAGAGCAGATTAGGAGCGCAGAGATACTGAGGATGGATATTCGGTCCAGGGATGGAATTCAAAATACAATGAGTAAATTTGATTCTAATGTTAATACTACTCAAATCCAAGTATGACAGTTAGGGCGTTCTTTTAATTAACACAGATTTTATGTTTATGAAATAATGTTTTAATAAAATTTTTTTATTTGTTCTTCTGAAATACGCACGGAACTTTTCTACTACATGGAACGGCGAGAGTAGGAATGCAGAGATGCTGTGGAGAGTAATTCGGTACATGGAAGGAACACAGAATACGATAAGTACATGTTTAATCAAGTGTCATTAGAATTCCTATTTATGTATGATCGATAATGTGTAGTATTTTTTTCATTCGTTAAAGTTCTCTAATCTCAGCCGATTTTCGTCACAATTGATTTAATTTCAATTTATCTTTCTTCTGCAGTTTTGAGACAATGCCTGAGTTTCAACGGCACTACTATGTTACATTCCTTAACGCATGGAGTACTACATAATTTTGCATTTATTCTAAAAGTTTCGAGTACTAATCAGTGTTCACCGTAAATACTGGTGCAATCGATGTAAATACATTCTGGAAGAAAAAACCGGAGCAACTGTTTCAGAGAACAATACTTAATTTAACGTATCGTAAATGGTAATTAAAAATGCTAAAAACGTAAAATGAAATTAATATCAAAAAATTAAGGTAGAAACATGTGCTATTTATTTGCATAATGGCTTGCTATTCTATCACAATGAAAGCCAAAACTTTTCCCTAAGATATTCATAAGCATCTAGTCATTGTAAAGGCTTTATTTTATATTTTGAAAGTATATTACCAAGTATGTAAGGCCAATGGAAGTTGAATGTGCATAAAAAGATGGATGGCGTAGGGGGCATAGTTGTGTTGCTACGGCGGGGGACGGCATCGTGACCAATTTAAGATTTGGAAGAATAAAATAAAAACTTCCTTGTGAAATAAAATTTGAAGTGAACTGAAGTGTCCCACTACAGTGTACATTCCATTCATATAATTGCATTCTATGCTATTTAATGAACAATCAATTGAACAATTCAGTGAATCTTTATCTATGTATACTATTTGAAGCTTTTTCAACTTTTAATTGTCAATATGATGATGCAAGGTAAAAATTATTTTTGAAGGTTTATGTTTTGTGTATCTATTAGGTGTTTATTCAATCTTTACAGATTAAATTTGTTCAGTGATCTATGCATATCTTTATAAGTAACACATTAGATGAATACAAAGTGAAATGTTTTCTTTTTTTTCCGAGTCAAAATATATATTCAATCATGTATAGTTTAAAAATAGTAATACCAGAACTTTTATAGTTTCCTATTACTTGAAATGTATATAGAATAAAAATATAAAAATGACCAAGCACCCTGAACCTAAATAACTATTGCAGAATGTATAGATTTCTAAGAATATGTAAGGCAGGATGATGTATAATTTATATATTCTGTAACTTTTCGTTGTATTGCTGTTACTTTTCCTCTGAATAAATCTCATGGGGAAGAGGGAGAGAAGGTAGAGGACGGAGGAGGTTGATTAAGAGAGGGATAGAAAGATTTGAGGGGTATGTGAGAGGTGGGAGGGAAGGGGGAGGGTAACAAAAAAATTGGGGTGGGAAATAAGAGGGTGGGATTGGAGAGGGTGGGTAGGGAGAGGGTGGGTAAGGAGAGGTTGGGTAGGGATAGGTTGGGAAGGGAGAAGGGGAAGGGAGAGGGTGGGAAGGGAGGATGTTAAGGTATATAGAATCTCGCAGTGCCCCCGTGGGGTCCTCCCTCATTGCTGCCGCCGTGGTCCTCCATCGTTGCCCTCGATGGGCTCCTGCCTCGTTGCCCTGGAATGGGTTCTCCCGCGTTGCCCCCGCCAGGGTCCTGCCTCAATACCCTAGCTGGGTTCCTCCCGCGTTTCCCCTGCCGGGGTCGTCCCTCGTTGCCCCCGCTGGGGTCCACCCTCGTGGCCCTCGCTGAGGTCCTGCCGCGTTGCCCTCGCTGAGGTCCTCCCGCATTGCGCCCGCCGGGGTACTCCCTCGTTGACCCCGCCAGGGTCTTCCCGCGTTTCCACTGCCGGGGTCGTCCCTCGTTGCCCTAGCTGGGGTCCTCCCGGCTTGCCCCCGCCGGGGTCCTCCATCGTTGCCCTCGCTGGGCTCCAGCCTCGTTGCCCTAGAAGGGTTTCTCCCGCGTTGCCCTCGCTGGGGTCCTCCCTCGTTGCCCCCGCCGGGGTCCTGCCGCAATGCCCTAGCTGGGTTCCTCCCGCGTTGCCCCCGCCGGGGTCCTCCCTCGTTGCAGCCGCCGTGGTCCTCCATCGTTGCCCTGGAATGGGTTCTCCCGCGTTGCCCCCAGGGGGGTCCTGCCTCAATACCCTAGCTGGGTTCCTCCCGCGTTGCCCCCGCCGGTGTCCTCCCTCGTTGCCCCCTCCGGAGTCTTCCCTCGTTGCCCCCTCCGGGGTCTTCCCTCGTTGCCCTCGCAGAGGTCCTCCGGCGATGCCCCCGCCGGGGTCCTCCCGCGTTACCCTCGCTGGTGTCCTCCCGCGTTTCCCCCGCTGGGGTCGTCCGTCGTTGCCCAAGCTGGGGTCCTACCGGCTTGCCCCCGCCTGGGTCCTCCATCGTTGCCCTCGCTGGGCTCCTGCCTCGTTGCCCTAGAAGGGTTTACCCCGCATTGTCCTCGCTGGGGTCCTCCCGTGTTGCCCCCGCCGGAGTTCTCCCGCGTTGCCCCCGCCGGGGTCCTTCCTCGTTCCCCCCGCCGGGGTTCTCCCTATTTGCCCTAGAAGGGGTTAAACCGCGTTGCCCTCGCTGGGGTCCTCCCGCGTTGCCCCCGCCGGGGTCCTTCCTCGTTCCCCCCGCCGGGGTTCTCCCTCTTTGCCCTAGAAGGGGTTCTACCGCGTTGCCCTCGCTGGGGTCCTCCCACGTCGCCCCCGCCGGGGTCCTCCCGCGTCGCCCCCGTCGGGGTCCTTCCGTGTTGCCCTGGCTGGGGTTCTCCCGCGTTGCCCCCGCCGGGGTCCTCCCTCGTTGCCCCCGCGGGGGTCCTCCCGCGTTGCCCCCGCCGGGGTCTCCTGCGTTGCCCCCGCCGGGGTTTTCCCTCGTTGCCCTAGAAGGGGTCCTACCGCGATGCCCTCGCTGGGGTGCTCCCACGTCGCCCCCGCCGGGGTCCTTCCGTGTTGCCCCCGCCGGGGTTCTCCCGCGTCGCCCCCGCCGGGGTCCTCCCGCGTCGCCCCCGCCGGGGTCCTCCCGCGTTGCCCCCGCCGGGGTCCTCCCTCGTTGCCCCCTCCGGGGTCCTCCCTCGTTGCCCCCTCCGGGGTCCTCCCTCGTTGCCCCCTCCGGGGTCCTCCCTCGTTGCCCTCTCTGGGGTCCTCTCGCGATGCTACCGCCGGGGTCCTCCTCTTTAGACCATTCGCTGTATTCAGGACGTTGTATCTAGACGTTCTCACTCGGGTTGTCCTTCCTCATCTCTTCTGATAGATGTGCCTTGCCATGGTGCACCAGTAAAACATGAAAGAGAAATGGGTTTATTTTTAAATGTGTGTTTAGGAAACGGAAATGTCAAAGTATTTAGTCAACATGAATTACAACTTTTTAACTTTTATCACAAAGAAGACATTTGTTTTGAGAAATAAACTAATTTTAGGAAGTAATCCTTTATCTCCCAAGTACACGAATTTTATTCTCTCAAATGAAAGAAAGGTATTTTTCGCAAATGAGGTTTAGAATTTAAATTTAAATTATACTGAAAATTAATAAATATACCGCGATAAAGTAATCGATCCTACTCTGGAGTAAAATATTCGAAGCTTTCGATTCATAGTTTTGAAAATTGAAAGGTGAATTTTGAATGAAGTAATAATCGATAAAGAATTTTAATATTTCTTCACCGCAAATAACGATCTAATTTCTCCAAATCCCAACCAATTCTTAGAAAAATTACAAAATTATCCCGAATTGATCGTAAATGGTACCTAATTACTTTCCGACCATAATACTCCCACAATGAAGTCATTCAATGTGAAGTGGAAAATGGATGTGATTATGCGTGTATAATGAAAATCAATTTAGTATTAAGGCGGTAAAGGAAATCTCATCTTTGTGTCATACCAATTAATTAACTAAATTTAATGCTGATCGATAAAAACGGAAAAGAAAATAAACTCTACAAGATATTCAGCTTCAAAAGTCTTACATCTACTAAGGTTTGTTTAATCCATAATGTATTAAATGCATTAACATTTATTTTAATAATAATTCATTAAAATTTTACATTTAAAACAGAAGATCTTTACTTTAAACTGTTCTCATTGGCATGTTCCTGCTTTTCTATCCACATTTAAACGCACACCAAACTACGATAAACGGAGCTGAAGAGGATTTAGTAGTAGTATTGTTAAAAGTGCTTCGACAGCTTAGGTCATTTCGCACATTGGCTCCCACCGGGAATCGAACCCGGGACCGCTTTCACCAAAGGCAAACGCGCTGTCCACATGACTATCCGGGAGCCGAAAAGGATTTATTTTCGAATTAATATAAACAATGAATTGCTTAAAATGGAACTTCGTGAACCATTGCAGCCAAGAAAATTGACTTAACTTAGCAACGAACATATCAGAGAATTAAAAGTATGGCCTTGGCTCTGATAATATTGAATTCTTTGGCAGTGTATAGTTTCAAGTACACAGGGGATGCTCGTTTCTATTGAAAGGGAACATAGTGGACTGAATGATATGATAATGCATACAATTGTGAACCAAAAGGATTAGTTTTACATTTTATCGTAACTTATTATGGTATACTCACAGGGAAGCAAAATTATAGAATGTTTGCGTAGGCTTAGCGAGATAGTAAAGATTCTTAGCTGTTCGGAATTCTTGCCTAACAAATAAGGATTTGAAATATAAGGCGTCTTGATAATACTATATATTTTTATAAATGCATAATTTTGTTTTATTTAAGTAATTGAAATTTTGGAAAATAAATAATTTTTGCACCTGCACCAGTGAGCCTCTGCCGAGTGGTTTGCGTCATTGAACTTCAACATTTATTTATAAGTGCCAATATAAATCTATCCGTTAAAATATTTTAACTTCTGAATAAAAAACAGGATGAAGAAAACTGTATATCAATCGCCTTCATTGAAAGGAAAGAGTGCGAATGGTCATTATAGATCTGAATTGACATTTCGAGTTAACAATTAATGCTAATTGCATAAATGTATTCATTCTTAACGCTGAATTTCCAACCTAACATTTCTGGTTTTACTTTTTATGCGATTTGAGTAGATGTGTGCCTTTTTAACTGTTAATTTCGCAAAAAGCCACCGCCCACTGATCCTTTTTTTTCCTTACTTTATTAAAATACAATGTATTTATACACAATTCACTAGTAAGATCTGAGCAACATGCATTTGTTAATCAGCAAAGACGGTAGCTTTGACAGCTATTATGGCAATAAGTTTAAGTTTAACAATTATGGCTCTGTGAGATAGCTTCGCCAGACTTGTTTAAGTTTCAATATGAGTTCTTCGCTACTTCCCTTTTCAAATTCCGATGTTGCCATTGATTAAAGGAAAAAGGTTTCATCGAATATAAATCAAGTGTAACACTAATTTAATTCAACACGATGTGCTAAAAAAACACATAAACGGTGGAAAATAATTTAAATACAATTCAGGTGAAAGAATCGATTTTTTTTAAACTCATTCGAAATTTAAGAAATCAAATTACTTATGGATGTGAAACAAATGAATCGATATTTAATTGAGTTTCCATAATAGCACCGTATTTTTGAAACTGTATTTTCTCTATTTTCCGTCTTCTAAGATCATAGATTAATCACACCATATTGCAGTCATTAGAAATCAGTGTTTAAGGCGCCAAGTTGCTCGTAACAATGAATTTAAAGTTGTTTAATTAGATTAAGGTAATTTAAAGCTAGGTTTAAATACTCCTTACGCGCAACTAACGTCCTCATACTTCAAAAGCATAAATGAATCTGACGTAGACTACCTATAAAAATACAAGTACAATGTTACTTGCAAATTCCAAGCATATCTAAAACAAATTATACATTAAAAAGTAGTTGCCGAAAGGTTTCGCCTCCTAGTTCCGAAAAATTTTATCCCAAAATACCTTAATCCTGACAGTAATACATCCTTAGAATCGAACCCGGGTTCGCTTTTGAATAAGTGAAATGCATATAATCACGGAAATATGTCTTTAATCATTATGCCAGGTAATAATGCTTTATCTCTGTAGGAAGTTCAAAATTTCTCCAGTTAATCAGAAAATATTCTTTGTAGTATATTTTGATAGGCCGGTGTCGAACCAAGGATCATTTTGGGCGATGAGTTTCCACGAACTGTAGGGCAATCGCAAAATCAAACTACTCTTTGAATTTTAGGTCGATATGCACTCGAGATTTTGCAGAAAAATCATTCTGAATATATATTGGTTGATTATGAAAGGAAAAGCTAGCTTTCATTTCAATACTATACAATAATATTGAGGTTTCGCTTGAATATTAAAATATATCAATTCAAATATTTCAAATACAATACAATAACATGCTACTTAAAATGAATGCGTATGGGAGCTTCCGTGCAAATGTTAGTTTTAAAAGGAGAGAATGTATTTTAAGTATATAAATTAGCTATTCATTAGCTAGGCAAATTCAAATGAATGCATAATTTAGGTACCAAAGGGTTGTGACTTGAGATCTCATAAGTTATGAATTCTTAGAGAAATCAAGTAATTGGAACGGAAGAGCATATCAGTAGTATTACAAAACGTTATCACCTTCAGATATGACATAGTTACTTTCAAATAAACCGAATTGTATTTAGGGGTGTATAGTGTTCATCTCCTTTTCAAATGAAACACCATGGGTTTTGGAATTATCATGTGGACAGCGCGTTTGCCTTTGGTGAAAGCAGTCTCCTGGATTCGATTCCCGGTGGGAGCCAATTTCTGAAATGACCTAAGCTGTCGAAGCACTTTTGAAAATACTACTACTTCTAGGAAACATAGTTTTAATGAGAAAATAACCCCGATTCACTACATTCCACGCTACACCTACCATAAAAGGGATGACTAGTTGAAACCGAACTAAGTTATTGAACAATGACTATGTGAAATTAATTCGAGGTTACGAATTTAGGCCTTAAAAAAGTCTATTCTTCGATAAAACTCATGAATTCTTCTTTAATCAAATCTATGTCCACCAAATGCTAAAGGACAAAACTCGTTTTCACTATATATCGTACGGAAGCTTTGGCATGCATTTTAGCTGCTAAGGGAGTGTAAATTCAAGGAACCATTTTATAATTATATGCAACTAGCAGTTGCCTACTGCCTGCTCCGCAAGCAGGCAGTAGGCAAGCAGCAGTAGGCTTCCCTTACGTTTGATGGGGCAGCATCGAAAGGTATTCAAAAATTTAAAAATTTAAATTTTTGCACGCCTGTGCGTGCAGGCCGTCCCCCTCCAGCACACTAAAAATCGTTGCGGGAGATTGAATTTAGACTCAGATTTTGCTAAAAGTGTTACATCCCTTTTTTTAGGACAGACGGACGGACACGATTCTGTCTTAATATACATAGGATGATGCATTCACTGATATCAAATTAATGCAAATATGTGCTAATATATCACTTTGAATGCCTTGCTTGTTCCAAAGTAAATAAAAGATCACCTTGAATTTGAAAACCGAGGCAAAAGCAATGAAGGCCGCTTTAGGGTACCCTTTTACTACTACCCTATTTAGGGTCCAAAGAAAAATGTCTCGAATATTTTGAGAGCAATTTTACAGAGGAATCAATCGAAAGAGAAAACCAAAACAAGAATTTGCTACTTCGTAGTCCCATTCTGTGAATGTAAACACTTTCCTTTCTTGCCTACACTGATTAAGATTAAAGAGGGAAAGCGAAAGTGCGTGTTAGTTGAACACGCATAAAAGCACCGAAATAAATGAGTAAAGAACGAAAGTAAAACTAAACTTCAATAGAAGTTTGTAATTATGAAAGTCTTACAACTTTAAAAGTACTGAGTGAGGTTTTGAGATCTCGAAATCAGAAAGGAGTTAAGGGTGCAAAAGAAAGTGCATCTTTGTGACTCACCAAAGAATATGCTAGTATGTATAGAAGGAAACGGGAATTGATTCTACAAGCAGGTCAGTATAATTAAAATTTACAACTTGGGATTGTAATATTCCAGAACGGAATCCCATGAAAAAATTTTAAAGCCAAGTTAAAATTATGTAAATTTTTGTCTATATACATAGATAGTGTGATATGTTTATTTTAAATTTTAAAGGTATTTGTATTTTATATAATTGAAATATATTGAAATATGGAGATGATTCTTGATGAAGTATATCAGTGCATGTTTCGATATAGGAGTAATAATTAATGTCATCTTATAAATAAATTTAATTTAATATAATAAATAATGTCATTGGTGTCTACTTTATTATCCACATAAATTCAAACCGAGTAACGGAAGAGAAGGTGGTATGATGACGTTCAATGGACCATTACAAAGTAAAAAAATGATCAACGCCCAAAAACTAAGCAGAGACGAGAAGAAATGGCCTTGGCTCCAATACTAATGCATAATGCTCGAAATCTATTCAATGACTCTAACGATAAGACTTTTTTTTTTCGTAATAATGTGATACGCACGGAAGGAACCAGGGGTGGGAATAGTTCTATTGAATGCGTTTGTCGTTCACTACATGATATGATGAAGCATACACTAACTATGCTATCACACTACTAAGCTGTTATAGTGCACATACAAAGAAACCTTTGATTTTTTCCTTAAGTGTAAATCGGTGTTCGGTACAACGCCTCGAACTTTGGATAAAGCAGTATGGGTGCTGAAGGCCACCTCGGACCCTGACAACACTTCCTTCGATACCAACTGTTTATCCCTCTCTTTTGCTAAACGTTACTCTTTCTCAATTATGTTAAATTAAATAAAAGTTAAATGGCCTCTGCATGAGTTCCAATGCTAGAACAAGTACATAGTTCTTGAATACGTAATGTAGATTACATCGCACAGATCAATGCTAAGCAATTAACTAATTTGCTAACTTGTTAAATAAAGCAGTATGTTGATAAAAATAGATAGTACCAGAGCTAATCCTCAAGAAAGGATTGCAATAAGCGATAAGAGGAAAATAAGTATGGAAATAAGGAGCAAGGATAGAAAATCACTTAGCACGTGAAGTCGTGTGACTGAAACCCTACGATAAACAGAGGTATAAAATAGCGACATGACTCGAAGGCAGGTCTCCCACTTTCCGGGTAGGTATTCTAACCACTAAACTACCATGCCGCAATGTGAGTATGGAATGTTGTATGACATGTTTTTAAATCGAGACGCTGTACGTTCCTTGAAAATAGCAATTCACGTTGATTACTTAAGGCACTTTTTAATTTAGATACCAAAGTTTTGTCACTTGAGATCTAATAAGTTATAAATGGCAGGAGAAATTGAAGTAATTAGAACGGATTTATGTATCAGTACTATTACAAATCGTCTTCACCTTGCCAAATGGCATATTTTATCAAAAATAAACTAAATTGTATTTAGTGATAAATATTATTGATCCCCATCTCAAAAGAAACATTTACTTAAGGCATTTTTAAATATTTCTTTCAAACAAACGAAGAAAGTTACTAGTGAATAGCCTGTTTAATTTGGCTTTAATCCATTTCAATATATCATTCTTTCCTAATGGAGTTTTAATTTTGAACAATGATATGTTGATTCTCAAATAAACACTCACGTGGTGAAAGCATCCTAATTCTTAAAATATTCGGAAAATATGTACCAATAAGAACTACTTTCGGTAATTCATTCCTTCATTAACAAAATGTCCGAAAGCAATTGTATAATATAAAGGTATGTTATGAAGTATGATATGATAAAATAACAATTAACAAATTAGTAATTTTTGATCTTCTTGTCAAAAGTAAACAGCTAATAATCATGGCTAACTTATATTTATTAATAATACAAACTATATTTATGTATGATAACCTCTATTTTCCAAAATAATAAAGGAGATTAGAATTAAAAGAGGTTTGGGATGTTAAATTCTATCTTCTAGTATGTGCGGCCTGGAACATCCCTTGAAACCAACAATAAACGACGGGTACCAATGGGCTTTCTCCGTATATTAATCGAACTTAATAGGAACGGGTTACCTAGAATTTTGTTCAGTTTTTAATGGGATCGATTTTAAGATAAGGATTATTCTTAATTGAGTGTGATATATATATTGACACTAAATTCCATTTTGGAACCTTCCCTATTCATTTAAGTAAGAAAAAATTATAAGAATTAAATTAATTATTAACTAATAAATCTCTGTGAGTCACTTCATTAAAAAGTGGTCGTTTTTTTCACTTTCATATGAGTAAATTCTAAGTTCATGTCTACGTTACAACTCCAGCCACTCCCAAAAGTCATCTAAATTCATAAAATCTCCGGAGTCTGATATGTTGTGAAAATTAATTGCAAATGATTGAAGAGATGTGAACTTTTTCACATTTTTTTATCATTAAGACTTGACAAGCGGATTTGACGTAAAGTTGACATCGTCAGGTCTGAACTCTATCGCCACTCAATACCGAAACCGATTTACAAGTTTAAATAATAATAACGTTATGGAGAATTACTTTTCTCTTCGATTAGTTGTCATGTAATTCTTTTAAATAAACACTATTCTTCTCACACATGGGAACGTACGAGATAATTTAGCCTAGTCTTCATTGACTTGAATGACAATTATTTCGAAATATCATTCCCTAACGAATAAAAACAAGAAAGAAAATTGAATAAAAGATAATATACTGCTCACTTGTTCAGTAGATCCGGTCGGACGTTGTCTCCCTCTGGTGGCGGTTGCTTCCATTCGAGTTTGAAATGGATGACGCATCGTACATCATGACGTCATCGATACGAGGTGAGATTTTCTTTCATGAAATCAGGAAAAAACGGAATTAAAAATGAATACATAATCAGCTAATTTCAATAACATGCAGACTGTTATGCCTGGCTATTTGGTAGCATGAACTTGTACTATAATTCTCAAATTAGGATTTCTGTTATGTAAAACCACTATTCTCATTGATCCCACACACTTAATTCCTACGGGATGGTAGTAATTTAAGTAATTAAACATCAATAACCAAGACAAGTAATTCGGAAAGCCATCATTCTATGTCCTTAAAGTAGAATAACGGCGTACTATTTTGAGGTTCAAAAAGAAACAGTTCATATTAATAATATTTTGTGCAGTATTGAAGAAGGATGGATTCTTATAGAATTTATAAGAAATAAAAATGAACATGGATCTGATATGAGACTAAACTGCACGAAATGTAGATGGCATGAAGACTAGAAGTTGATACTACGCAACGATGGCAGGTAAGGAATCTGCGATATCAGACAGCAAAAGGAATTTAAAAAAGTGTTTAGGAATGCAGAATAACCTACCTGCATACCGGCAGTTCTTAACCCAGGGTTTCCGTTAATTTAAAGATCGATTTCCAATGAGTCCCCAATTGATATATCTGTTAATTTATACTCTTATAACTAAAGAGGCAAACAGGGAATCAAGATTAAATCGTTAACATAAACACGTAACAAAGGATTTCGAAATTGGTACTCGAAGCCAAATTCCTAACTTTCCCAAGGACGTATAGAGCAACCGGAGGGAAGAAAAAATTCCAAGTCCCACTTACATCAGACGGTTCTTCTCCGTTACTTAATATATAATTATGCATGAGAGGCGAATTGTTCCAGCGATTAATTTTAATTTTCTTAGATTTGCGATTGCCAATCACCTACTCAACTCAAAAACATACTTTAAAAATACGTTTATTGATAAATACATTCGCAAAATATTTTGAAAATACGTTTTATGCGAATACACTATGAATACAAGCAAAGATGTTAAAGATTTAATCGATGACCGAGGGCAAACAACACAATGACGCGAACGTCATGCACGAATATTGAACAGTGAAAACTTTTAAAATATTGGATATGTATTAGCTCGCGCAAGCAATCACTCCTTTTAAACAATAATATATGATAAATTCGATTACACCACTTACCGGACAATGAAAGTCCTTGGTTCCGATCATGGGACATCTTGATATGAAAACTGCAATCCTAACGGCTTTTTATAAACTAAATATTTACAGGAAGTTCACCCGCAGAAATCTCGACAGGAACTGGAGAAATAACCGTTTGGATAAGCTTTGAACAGAAATGCAGTCATCTGATTGGTCCAATCCAAATTTCCTGTCGACGGCCCTGCCCCCTTCTTTTGTTAAACATAATCATAATTAATAATTTATTGAATTTCCATTTTATGAACTACCATCTTAATCGAAATTTAAAAGTATTTGGATTTTTAATTTTTCTTAAAATTATTTGTTTATACTTGAGGTTAATTTGACCATTTCCTCGTGATGTTTTCAAAATATTGACATTCTAATCTTTTGATTTTTAGAAACAAAAATTTTTGTGATAACTACTTAAAGACGTTAAAGCTCCATATAAATATTACAATATAACATTTATTACATTACAATAATATACTTTACCTTTTTATCGCAATTAATAACTCATCAACAATAACAAATGAGTGAGAGCATCGGCTAACTTAGATCAAATTATTATATTTCTGAGTTAGGGCATTAAAATTTATGAAGAAATGCATTGATTAAGCAGTTTCGATCATCGAGAAATACAATTCATTCAAACGATTCAGGAGAATAGAAATCAATGGCCCCGTAAAACATTCTGTATCACGTTGTCCCACTTGTGCCTCACGTCACAATATATTTTCTGCAATAAAATAAATTACACGTCACCTTTACAGTATATCGATTGAAATGATTTACAATATTGTTACCTATACAAGAACCCTTAAATAAGAACCACAGATAAACTTTCAATACCCAAAGCATTTATGAAACATAAACTACTTACTTTTTAGTCATTCTTCCCTGGTATGAATACATCTTTGAAGAATATGACATTTCGAAATATTAGTTGCAGATTCAGCAGAAATAGTCATTCATATTCATGACCTTTTTTCGTGGACGATTCTTTAAGCACTGATTTGATAGCACTGTTGCCATTTTTACACTCCGCATATTCAAACTTACCGAAATCACAAAATAAATAACTAAGTTTCAACTGTTGACAAGTAATTCCACAAAAGCCGCTAATTCAGTAAGAATTCACAAGATAAGAGACTCTGTGTTCACAGTTCCACTTCGAGAAATTTTGGGGCAAAACTATTCGTCAGAGGTCTTGAATACGAATAGAACATCTACAAGAAAACATATCTGGTACTTTTTGGAGGTCATGATGACAGCCATTGTGAGAAACGAAACGATTAACACCAGTGCGACCTCGCATTGCTCATAGCTACTCAAAAGCTACTTACGTGATTCAGATTTTTCTAGACGATCGAAAATTGCCAAAAGCGCGGTAAGAAGCCGAGTAAACGCCTCGTGGTGATAATGAAATGGTGTTTGAGACGAAGATCTAATTTGAAGTGTATTAAAATGTGTAATAAGTATCTTCCGATATGGAGTGAGTATGTTAAGTGTTTTAAAGATCGTGATTTCTGTGGGATATCTTCTAATTTGCGTGTGTAAGCCATGCTACGTGATAATCCACTTGTGGAAAGTTCAATGTTTGACGAACGTTGAAATTTAGCTCTTCATTCAGTGCTTCTGAGGTGAATGTGAAAAAGGTGTGCTTTATTCTTTCTCTAGTAAGTGTTTTATAACCCTTATATTCTTCAAAGTTGAATTCACAGGCACCGCACAATTTGAAGTAAGTACAGCATGTCTATGGAACTTGTTAGCTCTTTTTTTGCCTTTGCAGGGTGAAATAACATATATGTCTAATGGATACGCTGGAAGTAGAGAATTGTATATCATTTAATATAATTTCATAAATGTTTTGAAACTTTTATGGACACCAATCTGCAACAATGACTTTTCTAAGCAAAGGCTTCTGTCAGGAATATATTTACCATAATCGCTAATTGCAATGGAACAGTTCAAGAAAGGAGTGAATTGTAAAGAATCAATAGCTACGTACAAATATCGATTTAATGATTAAAAGTTTATGTCTTAAGTTTGAAGAGTCAGAATTACAATCACGAACTCATAAACTACAAGTTTTCAATGAATATAGTTGTATCAAATAATACGTGAAGATTAAGGAGTGGGATAGGGATTACTATGTTCTTTTAATATTCCTTGCTATTTAAAAAGGTTTAATACCTTTGAAATCGGTATGTCGATACACTTTGTCCCTCATTTTTAATTTTCCCAACAACAGTTTCGAATTATTTAGTAAAAGGAAATTTAAGTAAAGACTACCACATTAGAATCTGAGTTATAACTTCTTCTTCCTTACGTCTCATCTCCTCTAAGAAGGTTTGCAATCGTCGTGGTGATTTCTGTTTTCGGAGTTGCTTAACTAAATAGATCTATGATATTGAATATACGCCAATAATTCTTATTGTCCATCTAAGAATTCCTTCTTCTTCCTTGTGCTTTCCCCTGTATTATAATATTATGTAAAATAGTATATATTTATAATTCCACATAATATGTTTAAATTATTGTAGGTACCTTGATTTAATAATGTTTTGTTAGCCCTTGAAATGTCTTTATTTCTTTCTTCATCTTTTCATATTTCTAACTCTATCTTTGTAACCAATTTATTGAAATAATTCTTTTACACGGCCATAATTTCAAGGACTCTTGCTTATTTGAATCAATTTTCTTCAACTTCCATGATTCACTGTAATACATTATCATAAAAAAAGATCTATCTTATCCTATTCTTGGTTTCATTTCTTCAGAGCAGTTGATTTGATTTGACTTACACCTCTGTATTCTTTGCACTTCTGTTTTATGAAACATTCATTTTTCATCTTGCTGAGGTGTCTTTGAAGTGACCACCAATGTAGTCAATTTTTTAAAGGTAGGAACTGCCTGTTTCCTGATAACTTTTACATCTTGTCTCTGTAGATAACCTTCATGTGTTTGGACTCTACCGTCTGCATATCTTATGTAGTTGACAGATCTTCCATTGACAAATATTGTCGTTGCTGTTGCTTCTTGAATGATATCTTCTAAATATTAACTGAATAGAAATAGTTTATGCACCCTTGACGGACTCCTTCCATGTCTCCTCTTCGACTACCTAATCCCCGATATTTGTTATTATTTGTACTACCGGGATAATGCTTAGATTCACTATATATTCATAATGATGCATTTTTGGTTGAGTCATTGTAAAGACAAATGTGTAATCAGATGAAAAACATTCAGAAATTTATTTCACTTTAACGTGAGTTGTAGCAGCAAACATCATATGCAGATGAGAGAAATATAAATCGTGATAAATATAGTCCGAAAAGAAAAATAATTATAATTCAGTTGAAAGGTCAATATGAAAGGTGGTATTTTTATGATTTTTATTTGGTATAAAATTATCCCTGTATAAAACAATAAGTTGAACCGATTACCTATACTCCTTCTTTTGTTTATCAATCGAAATCTTATGAACCATGATAAATAGAAAAGGATGCTTGATCATAATTTTACAAAATTAAAATATTTTCATATGTTTTCAAAAACTAATGAGCCTATTTTTAAAATAATAAATATTTATTACTTTGACATGTCTTTAGTAAGTACTTGGAATTACTGCTTTGGCGTAATCTCCACGTAAATCCCAAAATATAGAAATAAAATAATTCAAGAATAATTAATATTTAAAAATACGAAATTTGTTTAAAATATAATGGATCCTAAAATTTAATTTCAATATTTTAATAAGAAATGAAAAAAATTTATTAAATGACGTAGTGGGTGTTGCAGCCGATGGAAAAATCAAATTCGACCAATCAGATAGCATCAATTTGTTCGTTACTTATTTTGAAGACGCGAAGCTCAGTCGCTGTCGTATTTTCGTCTAGTGAGGTTGTTATACCAATTGCTTTCAAGAAAACCGTTAAATTTTGAATTTGGGGCCTTTCGGTTGCCAATATGCTGCAGCTACCTTCCAGGACTTCCAATATATGGTAAGTTATTTAGTCTCCTTAAGTCTAATTTCTCTCTTTAATATTTATAATTCCTGCACTGCGCTGATAATTCTAATATTATGTATGTTCTTTTAACGCATAATTAGTGAATGTAGTTGGTGTCTCTAATGTATCTGAATATCGGTCATACCTTATTTAAAATGAATCATGCTAACTCTCATACTGCAACGAATTAGAATCGTGCTTAAATTACTTCGATAATCTCATTCGATTTAGTAATAATCATATTTAATGAGACCGTCTGGTCTTCAGATAGTGCAAGATTTTCGTTAACTTATCGAAGCAATGGCAAGTTGCATAACCAATGTGCAAATCATAGTTTACTTGCTTAATTTTGGAGACGGATGCGAGGCAGAAGAAAAGTGTGAGGTTCGTGGGACTCGAATTTCTCCCAAATACCGGCACTTTGTCTATCCTTTGTTGCTTTTGTGAGAGGTCATGGTTGGCGTTAATTCTTCGTAAAGTAACGGTAAATACAACATTTATCTAATTGAGTTTAAATTGATTCCCAAATATACCATTGTTGTTTGATGTAGGGATTTGGTAGACATTTCAAAGCGTAGAAAAAACTACTTACTACCTACTTAGAAATAACGGAGAACGGCGGTTGAAAGTAACTCGTATGAAAGGAATATGACTAAGTTATATATTTCAATGTTTAAACATATTTTAAATTTATGAATAAACTGAAAGAATTTTAACTGACAATGTCGCGTAACGGCATTTTTTCAAATTCTCTTATTAATACGATTAACTTTTCTTTCACTTCATAAAGAATGAAGTTTGTTTTATTCATTTTGGAATCGCCTTAAATTCTGGCTGAACTTATTGAACATTAATAAGTATCGACAAGTACATTTTTTCTGCGAATAGTAAGTATTGTCTCCCACTATTAAATTACAGTTTATACTTCAGAGTTAGGATTCATTCTTCCTCCAATATTTATGTTCGTCACTTGATATCAAAATCTATAATTATGCTCTAATCAGTATTTCGTATATTTTCGACGAGATATCTGAAATCTTTGTGTTAACTTCTTAGGTGGATTCAAATGAACGGAATTCCAATTTGAAAATTACCGTTGAAAGTTATAGATAAAATTGATCCATCGAAATTCAATAGAAAATTGAATAATCTATGTGCTGATCTTGTCTAACATTATTAATTTTGGATATAGATACGAGGCAAAAAGAATATGTGACATTCTTAGGTCTCGAATTCGGATTTCCAACTTCCGGGTACTTTCGCTAACCGTACATAAGAGCCGTCTAGCTTGAGGGATATCTAACTATGTGTTAATAAATCGTAAATTAACGGTTAATCCAACTAACCGATTTGAAATTGATTCCATAATATTCACTTGTGAACTTTCCGTTGGGAAGTTGCAGACATTTCACAACTTAGAAAAAATCGATCCTTTAAATTGCGAAATAACTGAAGTTGAAAGTTATTCAAAAGATAAAGTTATGGCATAAGTCATAAATCGCAATACTTTATCAAACATATTTTATAATATATATTTATTATTGCACTTGATAACTGAACTTTGATAATTTTTTAACTGATTGCGTCGCGTAATGGTATTTTTCAAATTCTCTTATCAAACCGGTTTACTTATCCTTTAATTTATTCAGTATGAAGAAAATGAAATTCTGTGAATTCGGTTTGGATTCTGGTCAAACTTTTATACCATTAATAAGGATGAATAGTTACGTTTTCTGCCTTATACCAAATATCGATTGGCGTTATCAAATTTCAGATAATATTTTTGATACATCTTACCTTCGATATTAATATTTTTCACCTGAATTCACTTTTTTCCACAGTTTAAATACACGAATTACTTCTTAGTTCAACAATACTCCGGTGGATTAGTCACTCGTATTCTACATAACTGAGCTGTGCCATGAACATCGATGGACCGGATCTTCAAGTTAAGGTAAGTGGAATATATGTTATTACATTTTTTCATATTTTTCATAATTCCTAACCCATTATTATTTTATATAAATGTATATAAAATTGATTATGATTACTTTCAATTCCACCAGTTGTGCCTCTAATTTTCCGTTGCTATCAGAATATGGATGATTCTACAGGAATATGAATTTCATTTTTCGTCTGCCACTATGTGCACATGATTATTCCTTGATGAAGCATCTAACCTGAACCTCGGTTCAAAAGCATTTAATCATGCTCTCTGTTAAACACTTTCTTTGCAATTATGTTGAATTATTCTCGATTAGGATGAATAATTTACGATCGAGAAAAATCTTTTTTAAACTTGAGTGAACTGGTTTTTTTGTTCCTATAGCAAGGAAACTTCAAATTTTGTTTCAAAATCATAATAAGCAGATATATCAATTCGTGTAATCAACTTTACACCCTTCGTTTTCCAATTCCCTCTTTTTGTTAATTCTTATGCTTTATTGCTTTTTTTATTGGAGATCCTGTTCAATGTACAAAAACATAGTGGAAAACATAGTACAAAAATAATTTGGCAATAAAATTACAAAAATCTTGTTTGGCTATAAAAAGAAATGCAATATATTCTTACAGAATAAGGGACTTGAGAACTTACTTTTAATTTTTGAAGAGGTTAGGAATTCATGAAAAGAGATTCATGACGGTCAATGTAATTTCTCTACAGTTCAGCTATGAGTAACCCGATCAGCACATGTTTAACAAAACCGTGTATACGTGCTGTCTATTTAAATGCCTCTACGTTAGGCTTGATGTATGGAATTTTCTTCGAGGGAATATTTGTCCATCGACTTTCCTATCGTTTCCTACGCAGTGGGATTGATAACTTTATCATTATCTATCTTCTATTAAAAAACTCAAAAAGTTCCGTGTCGACGCATCATTGTTATTAGAAGTTATCATTAAAATATACATGACCAATGTGGTAACTCTTGTGATGTATGAAAAGGTGAATTTCCACGGGCAATCGGCTTTTAGGTCTCTTTTTTCCTAAGCTCAAAGTCCTCCTTGGATCACCTCACTACACATTTGCAGACATTAGTCACATTTTGGTCCTCGTTATGGTTAACATATTTAGTTGGAATGAATTAGAAAACTTTACACTTTAATATGCAATTGTATGCATTATTATATCTAGAATTCGACGACTGACTTGTTTAATAGTAATTAATCCTAACACAATCCTCTGGTGTATCCCTAGCTTGTGTGTTTCTCTTTCGGAATCAAAAATGACGGCAAAGCTAAGTGGTCACATGTATGAAGTCGAGTAAATAAGCACCTACGCAATTTCTTCTAAAAAATGCCATTGTTTGTTACGAGTTAAATTTCTAGATTATAGTTGTTCATCAAAGTTCAATTGTTGCGTCAATTGGTGATATTTATATGAATTGGGAATATGCTATTTTTAGTATACCATTTGTTCGATGTGACAGAAATGTGGAAAGAGAGATACGCGTGTGCCATTCTTCACTTATATTAGTAAAAATTGAAGTATTTATTGTTTCCTCGTGCGTAAGAAAATTAGAAGCTATATTAATCTTTAAATGTAGATTGATACATATTTTTTATTTTAGAAACAACTCCATTGACTTGCATAACTAAATTCAATATTTAGTATAACAAAGTTAAACATTTGCTCGATAAATATCGTTCTGGAGTACTATTAACTTAAACTGCAAGACCCAACCCTCCCTGTCTACTATTAAATTAGTTTCGTCCATTGCCTGCTAGCCTGGCCGTAATAATTCTTAGTCATAAACTTGCAGTTTCCCTTGTACGTCTTCTGTATACATCCACAGCCAAAAGTGAATGGTATTTACATACAACAAGAAAACAATTTACATACAAATGATGAGATTTGACGAAGGTCAAATTCTTTGCTTTCATTACATATACTCTCCCTTTTTTCCCAGATAGGAGACCTTGGCGTAACCGAATACTTCCCTTAAACCCAATGCGATTTCTTCAAAGGCCTTCAACTCTTTCTTCTCTCTTTGCGAAGTAGCTTTCAGCATCCTCCTTACATTTTAAATAATATTAAATCCATCGTATATTATATTGATAATGTATTATATATGAACTCATGGTCTTTTATTAGTTGATATCTTTCTATTTTTTTAGTATCGTGTTTATCTGTCATCAAAATGTAACCTTTGAATCCAAAGGGACTTTCCCCATTGATCAGTATTCGAATCCGGAAGGAGATTAATCTGATGCGATCTTGGAAACTGATGAGTATAACACCGAATTATGATGAGTATAAAACCTGAATAACTTTTATATTAAGTTCTTCGTATAATTTTTTGATATTTGGTTAAACATAATTGAGCCTATGTACTTTTTGTAATCGAATTTTTACTATTTTTCTTGTGTCATTATTATCCGACATCAAAATCAACTTTTCCAGTACATGGAGAGAATCCGCAGCGATTAGGAAAGTCCGAAAGGACATTGTTTTGATGCTATCTTGGTAACTGATGAGATAATATCTTTTATATTAAGTTCCTCGTATAATTAGTTGATATTTAGTTAAACATAATTGAGCATTTTTACTTTTTCAAATCGATTTTATATTGTTTTTCTAGTATCGTGATTATCTGACATCGAAATGAACCCTTCGAGTCCAAGGAGAGAATCTGCAGTAATGTGGATGATAAGGAAGGAAATTCTTTTGATGCTGTCTTCGAATCTGATGAGTAGAAGCCCTTAATTATTTTATATTAAGTTCCTCATATAATTCTTTGATATTCAAAAAAAGATAATTGAGCTTATATACTTTTTTAATCTATTTAATACTAATTTTCTAGCATCGTGAATATCTGTGGATAAATTCAATACTTCGTGTCCTTTGAGAAAGTCCGCACTATGACGATGATCCAGAAGGACATCCTTTTTATGCTATCCAGGAAAAAGACGAGTATTATCCGTGAATAATATTATATTGAGTTCCTCGTATAATTTTTTCATATTTGGCTAAACATAATTTAGCCTGTATACTTATTCTGGTTCCGTAACAATTGACCGCGCGACAATTGACCGCGTACCAACTGACAGCGTACCAAATGAACGCTACGACAATTGACCGCTACGACAACTGACCGCTCGCGACAACTGGCCTCGTACCAACCGACCGCGTACCAACTGAACGCGTCTCCGTTTTCAGGAATCATCAATTGAAGTACGGTACACAAAATTATATGAAATGTAGTTATTTTGTGGTAGCAATGGAGCGGTAGTCATTTCACCGAATACTGATTAAAATACCATATATTAGATACTTATATCACTAAATTTTTTTGCAACGCTTTCTTATCGATAACAGTTTTGAGCAGGAATGTTATCTTATTACGAGCAATATTTATGAAATACTGATAAATGTACAATTAAATTCACTTTGCGGACATGTCTGTGTACGGGACTTGGTTAAGATTTTAGATTTAGCCTTGTACCCCGCGAGTGGCGTATGGCAGGAGATAACAGTTGGAAATGTAAATAGTCTAATGTAAAAATTTTTTGCCGGTAACGAATTAGTAACTTTTAGGCTAAATTGCTTCCTGGATTCTTAAATAGATTCTGCATATATTCTTCACCGTAATCCTCAAAAATGTCACTACTTATATCACTTTTCTTATTACCTCCGTTGATAATTAGGTACGTAAATTAACATTCTGTGGTTATCTGATAGTGTCCTATCATATACACAAACCATATACCACTTATATTTGGACTTATATTGCCAGTGATATTATAATTTACACAGCATTAGTTATTCCTGGACGGTTCTGAGTAGAACAGAATTCATAACTTCAAACCGTTAAAAGTACACAGAATAATGCAATGCCATAATATTTAAATGGATACAAAATATAATGAAAAGATAGTCGTTGATATTGCACACCTGGAGGCTATTTTTACATTTATACAGTCTTTCACTAAATGACTTAGCACATCTATGTGAAGTATTTTTGTGTTAACGAAGTAAAAACTGCGTTCCGCTTATCCTTAATGAGTAATTAAGAATATACCATCAATTGGGAGCTTTTAACTGTAAATTATAAATATTTAATTTATTTTATGCTGCTGTAGTTCTATCAGAAAAAGCCGTTTTTAGGCTGTTGGTTTTACCCTTAATGCATTTCCTTACTAATGAGATATCTAGTGATTTTTCTGGAGTGACTTACTAGTCGAAAGTGTTAAGGTGAAAACAGATTTTATGCATTTCATAGAAACAATGAATTAACTTACTATTTTTTATATTTAAATTCACACATTGATCCTACAAACCACCATTGGCGTGAGGCAGGGGGTGTGTAAGTTTAACTGCTCGTAGCTTCTCTAATACTCCGAGAAAAAAATAGACAAGAATTAGCTATCCATCCAGGCTGTTACTTCCTTGTAAGGCTTTTTCTTATTCCCTCGGAGCTCACTAAGATTGTTAACTATATTGATGAATCAACTTTCTTGTCTACGACATGTACTGTTAGGGTATAAAGGAGCGCATTTGCGTTGTTTGATGAAGTTCTATCAATCCAAGAAGTAATTTCACTCAATATATCCATAACTACTGTAAAGTGTTCAGCAAGCATTGAGCTAGTATCACGCTTTTCCATTCAGCGCATATGTCACAAGCTACACAACATTCCTCCCATTTCTCTCTTTAAAACATAACTTATTTTAGAAGAAAAAAGAAAGAAATTTTTAACTCCGCACATTAATTCAAAATATTTTCTAACTATATACTACTATATATAACTTATTTCATAAGATTTAGACAAACTCAGATGAGTGAATATGGCATGGAACTATAACTGCATAAAGAGAAGTCTTACGGATTTATAAAACTGCACCGAGCTGATCAGAAGCTATGACACTACAATTGTCGATACATATACCAACATAGCTTTTAGTATCAAGATTACATTTTATGAGTGACTAAAATTTCTTTGAACAAACTTAAATTTCAGCAATGAACTAACTGGCGCAAGAGGCAATTTTAATTATTTACAATAAATAGTTCGTTTACAACCACGAGGCATTGGGGTGAAATATATCTTTGATGTTTGAAGTTCACTGAATCAGACCTATCAGACGTTGATCATCGCTTTAAATACCAGTGAAAGCTTAAAAATTGATTATATCACGACTTGTATAGTATTATAGTATAGTAAAGTACACATTATCCGGTAGATAACTATGATAAACTAGATATGAAGATTATATTCAATACTATATCCATTTCTCCCGTTGAAAAATTTCGGAACTTCTGCTAGTATTTATAAATCCTTTCCTCCTTATATTTGAAGACATTTAAGTAACATGTCACACTTTTTCATTATATACTCCTATATTAACACTACATTAAATTAAAATCTGAAACTTAGGTAGTAATATAATTCAAGAAATTATACGATAACGTTTCTGAACTTTAAAAAATACTGTATATTGTGAAATATATCCTGAGATAGTCTTAAACAGCGATTACTACTTGAGTGACTAAAAATAAAATTTTTACTAAGAAATCATTTCATGTCATCACTCGCAGTTTTTCAACTGTTGTAACAATCAAGTACCCATCTTTATCATAATAGGTAAATATCAAGTATATATCTGATATCAGCGAATGCTGATATATAGATGTGAATAGATGTGGCAGCATCGCAAACAGTTTCTTGAGGGAACATTTCCAGTGGTCTTATATAATATATTCATCAGTGTTCTAGCAATTATTTGTCTAAATAGTAAGGATGTGACTATGTTGCATTCCTCTTTTTTTCCTTACCATTCCCATATACAGATTCATTATATGCAATTCCAAAAATAAAGCAATTGCAAGTGATAATTAATTATTAGCCTCCTATCGATTAGGTAGGTAACGAGAAGAATTTCGAAATTAATTATAACTTCGCTTTTCATTTCCGTAGGTAACGTTTTTCTGGTATCTTTAAGTCTTCACCTCCATTATATATGTTGTATGATTTTATCATCTAAGGACAAGGAATATATATTCTCTCAACAGAAATCAACTCTCTCATGAAGCTCTTCGTCCCACCCTGTTTCTTTGAAGTCAAGGAAGTTTGATAGACGAGTAACTAAATGATTCTACATCCACCTAACACCTTAAACTTCCTTCGATACAACACAATCTATATCTAAGCGTTACATCTCTTTCATCCTCTTCGTATTTTTGGTATTCCCTCTCTATCTATCTTTACAATATCAGATGCAAAAATATGCTTCTTTTTCAGTTCTTGCCGTAATTTACTCTGCGCGGCCCGCGATTGTTTCGTTGCAGATAGAATGCTTCGTAGTGCCTTCTGATTGTATTTTGCCATACTTTCGGACAAAATGAGCTGCTTTCTTTTTTACTTCATTGGTAATTTTAACTATGTAATGAAGCTATTTTTACTATGTAGGTTGACCATTCGGTATGGATAATGCCATTCATAGCGTAAGTCTGGCTATCATTATTGTGTAAGAGATCTTGAAGAATGAATGCAGCGATTAGATGGCCGTATAAGCTTTTCGGTCACAATGTAATACAATGTATGTGCGTATGAAAATGAAGCATACATCACACACATTTCCCCCTCTTGCTTTCCCCTTCAAAGGAACTTATTTTATTCGTTCTACGCCGACATAAACCGCGCACAACTGGTCATTGCTGAGAGGATATCTTTCAGTAAGTGAATGTTTGATTCATTGCATATATAAGAAAGGGAAACGTAATTTTACTGAAGACGAGTTCAAGTTATTGTTTTTTTATTAAGAATAGCTATAAAAATAAAGTTAGTAATGATCTAACGTGGAAGCAGAAGTATGTTTTGTTTTTTTCCTCATGGTCGCATTTTATCATGAAGCTTTAATAGATTTTTTAGTCCGTACTAATTGAAGTGTAATATTACCATGTGAGCCAGTGACCTGGAGCTTCGCTGTAGATCTTGTGAAAATTACAACTCCATGATGAATGAAACGAAAAAGGCCAAGGTAATGGAATTATATGATGTACTGAAAGTAGGTAGTACTGCTAAGTTTTTGAAATACATTTTATAATAATTGCATTGGTTTAAGAGAGAAATTAAGTGAATGATTAAAGAATTATACTGATCGTGATGCTAATGATGCGTAGTGTTTCGTATTATTTCCAAAGGATGTCTGTTAAAAGAGTTAATAACATTAACATTATCACACCAAAATATTAGACATATGTGAATTTCCGTTTAGGTTTAAATGATAAGGCATTGGGAGGAAAAGAGTGTGAGTGTAAAGAACGGTGAAAATTTGGCGATGCAGAGTTATGCGGCCGCCAACCCATAGGGACATATTTGTCCCAAAATTAAAAAAAAAAATTTTGTAAGACATGGAACGCAATTAATCACATATTTTCGAAGGAGTTCCTTATCTAAACAGTTTATCATTCATGTGTAACAAATAAGGTTTCCAAGAAAATGTTCCTAAGTTTAGAAATTTAAGGTATCAATAAGGACATTTTTCTGCTTTGTATACATCATAAACATAAAAAATTATTACTGTGTAACAATCTAAGATAATTATCATTAAGATAGGACGGGGGCTCCAAATTTTAAATCAAAATTTCGATCCCTTAATGTTTTCAGAAAACGAGACGCGATCAGTCGTCGTAGCGGTAAGTTGTTACGCGGTCAGTTGTCGCGAGCGTTCAGTCGTCGTAGCGGTCAATTGTCGTAGCGTTCAGTTGGTACGCGGTCAGTTGGTACGCGGTCAATTGTCGCGCGGTCAGTTGTCGGGCCACGACTTATTCTAATCAATTTTTTACAATTTCTCTAGTACCGTGATTATATGATGATCCAGAAGGACATCCTTTTGAACTATCCTGGAAACTGATAAGTATTAGCCCTGAATAAATTTATATTGAGTTCCTCGTATAATTTGTTGATATTTGGATAAACATAATTTAGCCAATTTAATTTTTCTAATGGATTTCTTGCAAAATTTCTTGTATAGTGGTTATCTGACATCGAAATCAGTCCTTCGAGTCCAAAAAGATTACCCACAGTGATAACGATGATCCAGAAGGACATTCTTTTGAAGCTATCCTGGAAACAGACGGGTATAATCCGTGAATAATATTATATTGAGTTCCTCGTATAATTTGTTGATATTTTGTTCAATATAATTTAGCCTGTATACTATTTCGGCTAATGATAATTATGCGGGAGTTATACCATTAATTTTTTTCAGGTAGAAATTTCGAGGGTCGCCGTCATAATCCGGACCCTTACCGGACCAGCTTGTGAGCGCCCGACCTTCCCATCATGGGGGGCCATAAAAAAACTGACCGCGTTGATTACGATTTAAAAAGTTATAAGCAATTCAAATGAGCAACAATTTATTATCTTCGTCGTCCCACTCGTCCTAAGAGATATACAAGCGTCTTTATATCGACGTTTTACGATGAGACTTAAGATTTTTCGTGATTTGTAAGAAATTACCCATTTACAAACTGCAACGTTGCCGTTGGGTTGGGGTAGCGGGGAGGGATTTCTATCAAAAATCAAGAAATCTAGAAATCATCCCCCAGCTCAACCAAGCCCCCGTTGAAATATTTAAAACACCCGCCTATCTGACTGAGCAACGTTGCCTTGCGTCAACGTGTCCTTTCTAGTAAATTCACGAAAAATCTTAATTTTCACCGTAGAACGTCGATCAAAAGACGCTTGTATATCTCTTAGGACGTGTGAGATGACGAAGATAATTAATTGTTGCTCATTAGAATTGTTTATAACTTTTTAAATCGTATTCCACGCGGTCAATTTTTTAAGGTCTCCCCTACTGTGGCGACCGTGCGCTCCCGAGTTGGTAAGCCTCGCTAAGGGCCCGGATTAGGACGGCAAAAAACATCGATTTGACATCGAAATCAACCCTTCGAGCCCAAGAACATGACCCGCAGTGATGGCGATTATCCAGAAGGAAATTCTTTTGATGCTATCCTGGAAACTGATGAGTATTAGCCCTGATAACTTTATATTGAGTTCCTCGTATAATTTGTTGATATTTGGCTAAACATATTTAGCATATATGCTTTTTCTAATGAACTTCATTCGATATTTCTTGTATGGTGGTTTACTGACATCGAAATCAACCCTTTGAGTCCAAGAAGATTACCCGCAGTGATGACGATGATCCAGAAGGACATTCATTTGATGCTATACTGAAAACTAATACACTACGCACTAAAATTAAAGGGACACCTAAAATTTTCGAAAACAACCCCCATTTTAAAATGACCGTATCTCTGAGCTGGTTAGGCCTTTTTTGGCTCCTGACCCATCAAAATGTTTCTATTATAGAATTATTATCAAAAATTTGTAATGCTTGAGCAGGCAATGATATTTTATATTAGATATATTTCAGTTAACATTACTTAGGTTTTTAGATTGAATTTTAATACATGCAGCATTATTGAGAATACTTAATAAAGATGTTATAATTAATTTGCCTCGAGGAACAGTGTTGGAGGTCTCCTTCAGAGGGGGGGCCCGAGGAGGGAAGGCATCGAGTGATTGCGTCGGGATGAATTTAAATCGGGAAAGAATGAAATAAAAATATTCTGGAGAAATGCATACAGTGACGCATGATGTAATGTCGATCCGTGAAGTGCACATCCAAATTGTGTGAATTTATTCTTAACTATTTATGGAATCACCTTTTGTAAATTCAATGAACTTATTTCTCTTTATAGTTGTTATCTGAATTGTGCAATGATGCACGTTAAATAACTATTTATTGCTAATGTTATGTTCTTATTTATCTATTCCTTCCATGATAATTGATAATATTTATGGCCACGCATATTATTATTATTATGTATAATTTTTCTATCTTAACAATCCAACCGATATTTAAAGAATTTGAATTGCGCTATTTTATCTATTTATGTCACTTTTATGTAATGTAATTATATCGATATTATTTTTGCACTTATATATGTATAATTAAAAGAGTGTTGGGCCGTAAAGTCTCATCCGCCCTAGGTTAAATAAATAAAAGTTCACTCGGGTGATTTCGTAGGGAGAGACCCTATCAGTGGCGCCCACTCTGCCCATGCTGTAATCCTGTTGCCTCCCACGCACTTCCCAACCCTTGGCGCCCTCCCTCCCACTTCCCAAACCAGGTTAAGTAAATAAAATTCTACTCTGGGGAATTTGTAGGGAGAAGGTTTTGAGGGGTGGGCGTCGGGGGAAAGCGTTCTGTGGGGTCGTTGGGTAAAAATTTCCGGGGAAGTTGTAATGGGAGGTGGTCGGTGGAAACCATAGAGTAAGGATGGGGAAATCCTTATCTTACTCTATATTACCATCCTTACTCTATGGTGGAAACCTTCCGGGTAAGGCGCCGAAGGGGAACCTAGGGGGTTGAACGGCGTAGAGGGTAAGATGTTGGGGTAGAGAAGCGGGAGGGAAGCTGCAGGGGTTGGGAAGTTAGAGGGAAAGCGAAGAGGTTAGGTTGTGGGAAGGGTTAGTACAGGGAAGTCCCGGGACGCCGTCCCTCGCTGCCCCGCGACACCGTCCCGCGATGCCCGGCGACAATCTTCTCCGACTCCCTTCTGGGGCCATATTCTGTATCTCATTTCCCGTCGGTACGGTAACCAAGCAGTCGGTTGGGATCGCAAACCGACTCCGCGAGCTCTCGATGCTATCCTGGAAGCTCCTGCGTCGGTACGACGGCTAGCCATCGTCGGTAGAATCCGGAGAATTCTACCGATAATGAAAAGGAGTCGGTAGCGATAGGAGTCAGTCGGTTAGCAGACGAACTGTGGCAAGTGTGTGCATATTTAACAATATCATCAAGGCAAATGAGTTAATTGAATGCCCGTAATTAGCAGAATGTAAAATAAAGCCGCAATAAGACATGCGATCGCATAAAATGAATGCGATTCTCGCTTTTAGATGCAAAATGATGTACGCCATAGCACATATGGATGCACGAATGTACTACGTTTCTTGGAGCGTGCATCTGTCCAAGGACGTGGAATAAAATAAACGTTTTAATCTTTTAATAATAAATGTAAATAACCATCAATAATTCATTAGGTAAAGTGTTGGGGAACACTTAACATCCGTAACATATGTTACTGTTTCCCCGTGCGAGACTCGACTATGGAAAAATAATGACCCCGCTTGAAGAAAACTATAAATAATAGAGAAATAGATTAAACCTAGTCATAGGATTTCATGCGATCGAATTTTCTAATTTTTAAACGTCTAATGATTAACTTTTAACTGACGTGGATGGTATAATTTTTGTTCATTTTAAAACACGATTTGGTAATTTTCTAGTAGCAGACGAAAAACGTCGAAAATTTGTCGTTTTTGGATAGAATTTTCTCCAGTAGTAAAGGAGATATAGAATTTCTCCCAAACACCGTGAAAGTAGAAAATTACCCACAATTTTACCATTAGATTCCATTAAAATCATATATTTCAGCAATATATGAAAGGCCAAGATAATTGAATAATATTTGTAGAGTGTATAGTTAATCCAGGCGAAACTAATTACAAGTATTAATTACGTACAAGGAAGTGCTACAGTCGAAAGTTGCAGTACTTTGGTCCAAAAGGAGACGAGAGGATTTTGCTTTTGTAGCAAATATAAAAAAGAAAAGATACCTATCCGTTTATACGAATCGAGGTCTTACTAGCTGACCAATAGTAAACTGATTTGAAGACAGCAACAGTTCCAACAATAACTTTATGAAGCACCTAAGGAATTCGTGGAAATCTAACCTCCAAGAAATCAGTCAGTGAGTGTATCGAAGGTACTATGTACTTACTAATTTTCTACTTCTTTCACTGATACTAAGTTCTGAAAATCACGCACAGACTTCCAGTTAATAAAATTACGAAATTTAGGAATTCACTGTAGGGCTGATAGTATATTAGATATCGATATTTTATTACCATAAGTATCCTTGTGCTCGAATTTGGGCACTGGAAAATCTTCTGCTAACAATTTATGTTAAATTCAAACATTAACCATTTAAGACCATACAAACTAACTAATGCAATTATAAATATCTTCCCTGTAAGATTTCTTACAAAACTTTAGTAAGAAATCAACAAAGGACAACAACAAATCTTAGTTACCTAAAATTTCATACATATCATCGATATTTACATCTGCTTTTACACGCCTTGTTTCATTCTTCATTTGTCTACTCGTTTGCCCTCTCATTGGTTGAGATGAAGCACGTGACCGTCACTTTCGGAAATGCTTGGATGTTTCCCCTTACAGTGGGTGGGGGCAGTCGGTTTGGTAGTTTTCTGCCCGACGATGCTACAGAATAGGATTTAGAGGCCGAGTCGGTGAGAGATCACGATTTCCTCTCCAGTCGGTTGGATTTGAAATCGAACCAACTGCTTCCAAACGGACGAGTTACATAATATGGCCCCTTAACACCAACGTCGGACGCCCTTCATTCCGTCCTTGCCCAGACGCCCTCCGTCGATTCCTTTTTGAAGTAGGAGTCCACAGGCTCGCATCGGACAGATCGCAGCAAACGGATCGCTTTACGGTAGAGCGTCCACTTATACGCAGTTATCGGATTTGCAGGCGCAGCGGCTACAGGCAGTTGGATTTTCGCAGTGAGCGGAAACGGTACGTGCGAGACAAAATGCAAAGTGACGATGACGAGCTTGTCATAATTGCTTGTTTGTTGGAAGAAGAAGAAGAGGAAATAAAAAAGTAAACATGGCATGTGGATACATGACATATTCAAGAAAAGATCGCAACATGGAGAATATCATACGCTATTTCCTGATTTGCTGAATGACGTCGTAAAATTCTTCAGTACTTTCGTATGTCTCATGCCATGTTTACTACTCTTCTTGGCATCCTGAGACCTCATTTATTGAGACAGAATACAACATACAGGGGTGAGAGCGAGTCTACTACGGAAAACGTCATCGGCACGCATCGGAAAGTTGCCTCTCCGAGCAATCGCATCGGTATTGCCAAAGGGCCGATGCGTGCGGTCCGTCCGCTGCGGATCAGTGGACGCACTCCAATTGCTTTCTATACAAAGAATTCCAAAATCTTTTTGATGTGATCCGTCCGATGCGAGCCTGTGGACACCTACCTTTGGACGCCTCCCCCCGATATCCTTCCCTCAAAGCCACCTCCCTACGAAATTCCCGGACAACCTAGAAACTGTGCAAAACTTGCCCATATTGAAAACAAATTAGGTAGCCATTTAGTAAAGCAGGAGGCATCAGAGAGGAAGAAGGTGATCCATAGCAAAGTAAGTGGTCCACTAACAGAGATATCTTCTGTTTGAACAAGGTATGTCCTTACATTAATAAATTCACAAGGGAAACGATGGTTTACTTCTTGAAGTACAATCATACAGTCTTTAAACATTTGAAAGAATTCGAGGTGTTTGCAGAGAGGCAAACAGGTAAGAAAGATTTTTCGAAATACATAAGAATGAGGGAAATAAAAATCACAGAGTTGGAAGACCAGATGACAGCAATCATTCGCTGAAATCAGTTGTATGTTCAATAACACTGGGGAACAATTTTCAACTTTATTTCTGTAGAGTTCGATTTTTGAGCTGTTGAAGAGTAAATGAGGCATGCTGATTCCAAATCTGTATTTAGTTTTCTTCTATCACGTCAAGTTTTTTCTCTACGCTTTATGTGAATGTGACCATTCTCTCGGAGAAACTCAGGTACCGTCAAACAAAGATACAATTTCGGCGGAATTATTTTCCGTTGGTTTATTCGTTTGTTGGGTACAGTTACATCTTAATTACAATATAGTAAAATGTGCTTACATTTTATCCTTTTGTCCCGCAGGAATAGTGAAATTGACCATTGTGCACCTTTGGAAACCAGCGACAGGTTCATATTGTCCTTACTTGTTCAGTAACACTTGAGATATTGCAGTGAGACGTAGTGAGTTGCTCTTATTTAGTGAAGAGCTTTCCAGAGTTTAATCTGAGTTCTTATTTGTTTACAAGATTATCAGGGTATAGTATTAATTTATGTGAACTGAAATATTTTATTATGTTATCTGCTACTTCGCATCGTAAATGTTCAAGCAGCCTCGATTCGTTTTTTATATATGTGGTAGTTTTACCATTCCTTGTCAAAGAAAAAATATCAGTGTTTTTGTTAAGCAAGCCTATTTTGCCTACTTTAAAGTGAAAGTTGGTGATCAAGATAAGTCGTGGGCCCCTAACAAGGTGTGAAAGCAGTGTGTTGAGGGTTTACGGATGTGGACGAAGGGAATACATGATAAATTTAAATTCGGTATACCTATGATCTGGCGAGAACCCAAAGATCACTCAAGTGATTGTTATTTTTGTACAGTAGAAGTATATAAAAGAGTATATAGTATAAAATAGAGTATCCTAGTCTAC
This sequence comes from Sympetrum striolatum, assembly GCA_947579665.1. Classification (NCBI taxonomy): domain Eukaryota; kingdom Metazoa; phylum Arthropoda; class Insecta; order Odonata; family Libellulidae; genus Sympetrum; species Sympetrum striolatum. The sequence goes on from OX388341.1 coordinate 104,821,921, forward strand.
CATCAGCTATACTCAGTGCTAGTTTTCAAAGAATTGCCATCTTTGGAAATACATGAATACGAGTCTAGTGAAGAATGAAGTGTCCTTAACGACGTAGATTTTAAAATTGAAGATACCGATCGTAAGGGATTTGAGCAGCATGAGTTGAATGATTTGGTACGAGATTTGGGACTATCTAAAAAAGCTTCAGAGCTTTTAGTATCAAGACTGCGTGAGAAAAACTTGCTTGAAAATGGAGCTAAGGTATCCTACTTTCGATCAAGAGAAAGTGCGTTTCTGCAGTACTTCCCAAGTGATGATGGATTTGTCTATTGTCGTAACGTACATGGTTTAATGGAAGAGTTGGGAGTTTCAGCCTATAATGCAACTGAATGGCGATTGTTCATCGATAGTTCAAAGCAGAGCATGAATTTAATCCACAATGAAAATTTATTTGGTGCAGTTCCAATAGGCTATTCAATTTGTCTGCGTGTAGAATATGAAGATATAAAGAGAGCTATTGATTTGTTGCAATATAACATACACCAATGGATCCTGCGTTGATCTTACAATAGTCTACTTCCTCCTTGGCCAGCAATGCGGTTACACCAAGTACCCTTGTTTTTTTATGTATGCGGGACAGCAGAGCTCGCCACTTTTGGCCGCCACGATCTGATCTGAAACTTGGTGATCCAAATATTCTACATCAGCCACTTTTTGACAGAAAGAATATTATATTTCCACCTCTACGTATAAAATTGGGTCTCATGAAGAAGCTTTGTCAACTGAAGGGTACTGTTTCAAGTATCTCATCTCTGCATTTCCTAGATTGCCATTCGAAAAGATCAAGGCTGGTGTGTTTGATGGTCCACAGATTCAGCGGCTCATTAAAGATGAACATTTCATCAATACAATGAGAGTACTTGAAAACAATGCTTGGCAAACATTCATAAATGTTGTCAAAGGCTTTCTTGGAAATACATGAGCACAGAATTACATGGAAATTGTCCAGCAACTCTTGGAGAGCTTTAAAATGCTTGTTTGCAATATGAGCATCAAATAGCATTTTTATACATAACCATCTTGCTGACTTCTCGAAAAATCTTGGTGCAGTCGGTGATGAGCAGGGTGAGCGATTCCACCAAGATTTGAAGGTCAAGGAGACAGAGTATCAAGGTAGATGGGATGCACATATGATGGCTGTCTACTGTTGGAGCATCAGATTAAACACTCCAGAAAAAGCGATAAGCAAAACTTTTTACCTTGATTTGCTTGTTTAAAGTTTATATGAGATAATGAATGCCTTTGATTACTATAAATATTCTTTGTGAAGTATACTTGGTAAGTTTTCTCTTTATTCTCCTTCATATGGACATTTTGTAAGACTTTTTTGGTATATAGAGGGGTATCCTGTAGCTTAAAAACTTGACGTGATAGACAAAAACTGAGGTTCATTTTGAATTCAGATGTCAATCGTTAGTCAAAAACAAGTCACAGATCTAAGACAACAAAATCACTGTTCCCCAGTGTAATTATTTTGGAAAAAGTACCAAATCTCTTTCCTTCGTTGACTGAGGGAAATGTTCACCAATCAAATATACCTCACCCGCAGTAATATCCACATAATATGGTTTACTATATTCTGATGTACTTCAACAGCAGGATTGTGAGCATTCCACAAGCTATGTATAACAGCCAGAAAGATTCGATCACACCGAACACATTTAAAACCAGATAGAGTTGCAGAGACAAAGAAGCTTTTCATGGCAGTTGAGTTAGTCCCCTTCCTCAGACTATAAGGCAGGTCGCCCACCGAAGAAACTAGTTTCCTGAAACGCATTTCGTGAAACCAATATCATATGTATGAGCCCACTGATGAAACAAATTATTTCAGTTTAAATAATGCAATCAAGCGACAAAGAGGATGTCTTTATGCTTTAGTGAAGGTTAAAAAACCGAAAAGGGGAACGAAAATACTGGATACAACCTCTAATCCGTGACAGGCAACATGGTATTTATGCAGTGTCCAAAGAACTATCTGTAGTTCCTGAATTGTCAGCGACGCTTTTATTGGCGCATGCAATTTAGAAAATCAGTTTAATGTCTTTTATATCAGAAAATTCAATTGAAACGTTAATTGAAGAGGTGGAAAAGTTGAGTTTCGCTTCTGCCTGTCTGCGGGGGCTCGAACACACCTTGTGATAGACGTACGTTTCATGAAATGAGCTGCATGAAACCATTCCGATGTGTTTCTAGAAATGCCGGTTGCACAACCAAACGGTTTAGAAACGCAGTGGGCGTACTTCTCAGTATTTGAATTAAATGCTTTCTTGAAACCAATGTTTCATGTTTCACGAAATTGGTTTTATGAAATCCATTTCTTCAGTGGGCGATATGCCTCAGTGCAGGATATTATCTAAACTTCCAACCTCTTTCTGTAATCTAGCCCCGCCATCAGTGCAGAGAGGCTTGAAATAGCTATATTCAGAACCCATTCAAAGAATGATAGAATTGAACAGTTTTCAAGGAAGGGGAGAGTTTTAATACCACTACAAATGATGTGGGAAAGCTGGAAAACTCAATATCAACCAAACAAGCAGAACAAATTGAAAACAAAACTCAATTAATACAACCACAGAGACAGCAAAGGACCATTCCAGGACCTGTGTAAGATCAATTGACTAACTAAATCAAGGCATATTTTATAGAACAATAAGTCTTAAAGATTCCATATGCCATATATTTCTTGAAATGTATGCCAAAAGAGACTGGAACACACAACAAATGTGCAAAGTGTGTGATACACAATTCAGAAGGTTAATATTATTCAATATTAAAAGATAAGAACCAAGTAATGATCTTCGTGATATTGAAGTACATACATATGTTTATCAAGATTAAAAATCACTCAAAAGTGTACATAAACTGAAGTTAAATAATTCTGAGATACCCCCTTTCCAGAATGGATTATCAAATAATAAGATACACCTTTAGATTCTAAAAATGCAGAAAAATGTGGCTTCCGATAAGAATAATAATTGTACCATAATTTGGTACCTACGCACGATGTGATGACCAAAGACCTCGTTACAACTGCAATCCATAGACATTATTGCCTTGGATTGGGAAACGTTGAAATGAAATACACCAAGAATAAAATTATAAACTCCTGAATACAATATATTAAAAGACGGTATGAGAGGATGGATGGTTCGAAAATTTCTCTTTACGTGGAATCAATCAAGGGATCAAGGCATGCCGCCAATCCCGCCAAATCTGCCATTGATTTATGCTGCAACCTAGCCTGAAACCCCTGAACCACCTTGAACCTACGATCAAATCAGATTTTTTTCAATTCTGCACCATAAATATAATTTTCGAATGTATTCTTTATAAATGAATTCCAATTTTGTATTTCTAAATAATAATAATCATATTAAATCCTATACAAAAACTTTAAACGAAACCAGTGGTCTGGGTTGTAGAGTATGTGAGTATTGCGTCCTAACAGACACGCAGTAATATTAATGGTATTCGGAATAATTTACACCTCAATTAAAATTGATATGGAAATTAATTATTAATTTTATCTTGGAACTCGGATTACCTACAGTATTCAATCATAATTTTCCTCATTTTCTCAGCATGCACGGGACGTCCGGGTGCTAGAACGCCAGCTGACTTTCCCTTGTTATTGTAACCGGTGGTAAACCCGGGAAAGTGTGTGGTCCTGTATTTATTTTCTAGTTTTCGTGGAAGTTCTTAGTGAGTTTTGGTGATTTATTTTTTTAAGTATGGCAGATTTTTTAGAATACTCGGATATATTAGCGGAGGTGAAAGGGACTATGGTGAGAAATGCTTAAGCTCTCTTTAGCATAAACTTAATCTTGTAATTCTGTCTTTCGAGTTGTAAAATCCATTTTCGTTCTCATAGAGTCCTGGCAAGTTAAAACTTACGGATCAACATTTAATCTTTAAGAACAGTAAAACAGGTAAAGTAGAACAACTCAATGGTTCGGATATAGATACCGTTCATTGGCAAAGATTAGTTGGAGCTTGGGGCCTTCGTATTAGCTTTAAGAATGGAGCTTTACATCGATTTGGTGGGCTGAGAGAATCGGTGAGAAAAATAGCTCTGTATCGCTTTAATAATGTTATAATATTATTTTTTGATTCCTTTGTAATTTTTTCACTGTCGATTTCACTGAAATGAATTGGAAAATTGTTTTCTTCAGGAGCAGGAAAAAATATCAAAATTTTTCCTCGCCAACTATAAGAAGGAACTGGTAGAAAAAGAACTTAGTTTAAAAGGATGGAATTGGGGAACTGCAAAATTCCATGGCTCTGTTCTCAGCTTTGATGTCAGTCATTTGACATCCTTTGAAATTCCCCTAAATCACGTGTCACAGTGTACTACCGGGAAGAATGAGGTTACACTTGAATTTCATCAGGTAATTGATATATTAAATACCTTTTTTACTGTTACCTATTCTACTAGGGATAGATCTCTGAACATAGAAATTTCAAGGTAAGAAATCTCTAGTGCTTATAAGCACTAGATATTGGTATGGTATGACTATAGTCAATGTCATATTACTCATCAAAATTTGATTATTTAAACTGGTAAACATCAAATCCTCAGAATGACGATGCTCCTGTTAGTTTAATGGAAATGAGATTCCATATACCATCTAGTGAACTTGCTGGTGATGATCCAGTGGATGCTTTCCATCAACAGGTAAAAGAATTGTTTTGGTAATACATCAATGAGCAAATTTTCTATAAATCACTGCTCATACTCTTTATTATATACGATAATTATCATTTAAATTTCTTATATTCCATTGATTTTTCTTGTAGGTGATGAATAAAGCAAGTGTTATCAGTGCTACTGGGGATGCTATTGCCATTTTCCGTGAGATTCAATGCCTAACTCCAAGGTAATTCTTTTCATTGCTGTATGACTTTTTGTTAATTATTTTATGTTATGCATTGTATTATACATTTTTATTTTTCAGGGGTCGCTATGATATCAAAATCTTCGGCTCATTCTTCCAGCTTCATGGTAAAACTTTTGACTACAAGATTCCTATGTCAACTGTCCTCAGATTATTTTTATTGCCTCACAAAGACAATCGGCAGATGTTCTTTGTGGTGAGTTCTACTGTCTTACAATTATTGCTTTAATTTCGACCCAACATTTACCAATTTAATCCGATTATTTCTTTCAGGTCAGTTTAGATCCACCAATTAAACAAGGTCAAACTAGGTACCACTTCTTGGTGATACTATTCAGTCAAGAGGAAGAAATTTCAATGGAACTGCCATTGTCAGAGTAAGTAAGAAAATTTATCCAACTTGAGTCCATTTTCTACTATTGCTAATCCTTCCATTCTTTAAGACTTGTGAATTAATACCATCTAGAAGTGATGCTAAGTTGAAATCACTATAATTTGACTTTAATCTTTGAGTCTTTATTAGTATTAATAACCCTGCTATAGAGCATTTTGAGGATTTTAAATAAGAGCAGGCTGAAAACAAAAGTGAGCAGTCAGAGAAATTCAAAGTTAAGTTTCTAATCTCCTAAATTACAGAGTTTTACTGAGGTTTTATATCTTCTTTTGCTACAGAGAATGTACATGAGTGTGTGCGTCTTTAAACAGAATTTTACAATAGTTATACAATGATAACATTCTCCTTAAAAGTTAATGCTATTGTTAAGACTAATCATAGTTTTATTTGTTTGACACATATTCTTCAGGGAAGAACTAAAGGAGAAGTATGAAGGAAGACTTCAAAAGGAGCTATCTGGCCCTACTTACGAAGTAATGAGCAAAGTCATGAAAGCACTTGTGAACAGAAAGATCACAGTACCTGGTAATTTTATTGGGTGAGTATTTTACTTATATTTTGAAAGTATCTTGTTCTAATGGATATGCAAGGAAGTAAAGAGTTTTATTGTTTAAATGAAACATGTGGCTTTTTCCTGTAGAAACTGGTGGTAGGAAGAAAAGTAAAATCCACATTTCCATTATTTCATTTATCATGTTATCTATAATGCTCATGGAAAGTATTTTATCCTTTTTTTATGACTTTACTGTATTTCTCTACCGTGGTGTTTTCGTAATTATGAATCTGTTAAATCTGTGAGCTTTCAGTCCTCCATTGAAGTGCTGAATGCATAGGTCCCCAACTGATATCTCACGGCCACTCTTTTGGTCCCTTTCCTGCCTCAGTATTAGTGTAGGGAGAGAGATTCTGCCTTATACTTGGATCCTCTTAAGGCTCTTTAGCCATCAGTTGAAGTTCAGCACTGCATTGTGTCTTTTTTTGCATCGCTCGGAAATCAGTCAACATCAAAAGGGTTCATTTTTAAAGTAAAGAAAATTTATTCCATCTTGTAAAGAATACAAACAACATGAAAAAAATTAATGTTAAGATGGAAATAGGTACCCCATAGGTATAACCTGTTTCGGGGTTACCATCAAAACTCAATGTAAACATAAGACGGGTGGCTGGTGTAGATACATAATTAACTTACAGAAAAATCATGAAAAAATGGAAGTGATTTAACGGAAATGGAAAAAAATTGTGTTCTTAAGAAAAAGTAATACCTGTAAATTTTACAAAAAATACTAGACGCATGTATACAACAATGATAAAGAATAATGCTACTATTTCTGTCAAGTAATATAATCATAACTTCCAAAATTATTCTATTAAAAAAAATCTATCAATATTTTCATTTGCCAATAACCCCAAGACTTGGCCAACTGTAGAAACTTATGACAACGTTTCTCATTTTTTATTTCTTCAGGCAAGAAATTAAAAATCATTGGACCCATATAAACAAAACACTAATTGAAAATAGTCAAATTAGGTTTAATTAAAGGTACATTTCCTTTCCTCCAATTATAGTGAATTGCAGAGATAATTAGCATGTTACCACTGGTAACAAAAAACAACTTCAAAACGTTAAACATATACAAGTGTTGTAATGGAAGCAATGTTAGATTTAAAAAATAATGGATAAAAATGCTCAAATCTATTTTTAGGCAAATTATTCTGATAATCCTTTTTTGCGGGATTAATGCAGACATTAACGTATTTTTATATGCACTCCCCCAAAATTCTAATCCATAATTTAATTCGGATTGTACTAGAGCATTGTACATGACTCTTTTAAAATATAATGTACACTTATTATGTATAAAGTAAAATTTTGATAAATAAAACCTTAAGTACAAGGAAATGGATTCGATATGGCAATCCCATTTTGAAAATTGGTCTAAAATTACTCCCAAATATTTTAAATTACATACTCTTCTAATTTTCAGACAATTATATGAAATTTTTGGACAATATGTATGATGATAGAACAAAATTATATCATCTGGACAAGGATGATTTCCAATATTATAACATATGCACTTTGTTTTTAGCCTAACTATAGTCTATTGTAAGCAAAACATTCACTGAGAAAGTCCACATCTTCTTGTACTTTATCTCTAATTATTATCCAGTTATGTCCTTCATAACACAAAGCAATGTCGCCAGCAAAGGCCATTACATTCCCTTTGAAATCATGGTCACACAGGTCATTGATATATAACAGAAATAATATCCCAATACAGATCCCTGCAGTACTCCAGTTTCTATAAGTTTATAATCACTATAACTATTTCCTATTTTTACACACTGAGATCGTAGGGATAAGTAACTCTTTATCCAACATAATGAAACTCCACGAATTCCTATCTGTTTTATTTTATCCAATAATATGTCATGATCAAGAGTGTCAAAAGTCTTTTTAATGTCAATATATAATCCCACATTATTTGCACTTAAGTTTATAGCTTTATAAGTGGTGATTTTCTAAAGCATGTTCCTTCCCCATTCCACACCAAATCCAAACTGGCATGAGCTTAGAATCCTGTTTTTATCCAAAAAAATCAATAATCTTTTCTTAAATAATATTTCTATGATCTTGGAAAATATGGACAAAAGTGAATTGGGTCTGTAATATTGAAATTGGGTTTTATCACCTTTTTTTAAATAAGGGTATTACCACTGCCTTTTTTGAAGCAACTAGGAAATTCACCATTTGAGAAGCTTAGATTACACACATGCCTAAGAATGGGTGCTATATTCTCTACAATCCTCTTTAACATAGTACTGTTAATCCCATCAATTCCAGGTGATTTGCCATTTGGTAGTAAATTAATTAAATCTATAATTTCTTTGGTCACCACCAGTTCTAAGTACATAGACTTCAGCACAGTTCTATTAACACAGGGATTGTCTAACATTTTATTGCGATGAGCATGATTTGATTTAGCTTGTTTGAAAATGCTACTAAAAATTTCAGCTAAAGTTTTAGGTTCTTCAATTGCATGCCCATCGATATTTAATTCAATAACTTGCCTGCCCTTACCAATGTGACTTTTGCCAGTTAGTTCTTTAATCAAAGACCATTGCCGTTTTATATTGCCATTGAATTTTTCACTCTTTCAAATAAAAGATATTTGATGCATGCTTTAATTTAGTTTTCAGACTTTCTAAATTTCACATATGCATTTCTTAACCTCTCATTATTAGAATACTGAAGAACCTTGTTATATAAATTATTTTTTCTTTTAATCTTATGCATCAGAGCATCAGTAACCCACGGCTTAAACTTTACTATTTCAATATTATTTATAGTACTGTACTTAGATTTCTCAATATAATTCTTTAACAAATCAGTTATTAAATTAAAGGCTTTCGTCACATCCTTTCACTTAAAGTAGGTGTCCAATCAATTTTTACTACCAATTCCTTAAAAGAATTATAATTAATTTTTAACGCTTGTGGGCACTTGTCAACATTTGTCTTAAATAGAGTATGTTCCCTTCCAGTAATAATTTATTGAATCATTGAGTGATCAGTTATATCTAAATGTAGAACATTGACATTAAATTCTAATTTGTGTATTACATAATCTGACAAAAATATGATCTAAGCAAGTAGATGAATTTGCACTCACTCTAGCGGGCAGATATAATAAACTTTGTAAACCATAAGATAATAAGAAATTTAAATAGTGATCTGAATCATTATTTGTAACCAAAAATATTTATATTAATATCGCCAATTGATTTTCTAATTACAGGCTCAATATCATTTAGAAATTGATTTATGAGAACATTTTGGTGTCCATACACACTTAATATTCTGAAATTAACAAAATTAGTTTCTAAACTTATTATTAAACAATGAGTAGAAAGTATATTAATTGGAATAAGGCTACATACATAGGAAAACCTTTTGCATGACTGTTATCATTACATTTGGCAAAATATTTGTAACCTGGAATATAATAAAAATTGATTTCACTTTCACTTATCCAAATTTCAAATAAGATTATGATAGTGGGACTGGGATTGACGTTATTTAAATGCTACAGAAAAGTATGGAAATTACATCGTAGACTATGTATATTTCTATGAATTATGGTAATATTCTCGATTGAATTAATCATATTATCAGATAAATACTGCATAAATAAGGGATTTAAAGCTCGTTCAGATCATCTGAAGACTCAATAATTACAACTGAATCGTTCTCTTTTTTTCTCATTAACATTTTATCATATTTTATCCAGAGGTATTTATAGCCTTTCTCCCTCTTCCTTTCTCTACTGGCTGCGAATATTCTCCTTCATGCTGAACTTAGGCTTTCATTGATGTAGACCGGCGTATCCATTTTCATGCCCAGGTGTAGAGTCGAAAGTGTCCTCTTCACTCTTCTTTTTGAAATCATCTTCTCTTTTGTACTTCTGTGGACGAACTTAACTAAAATACCCCGTGGCCCATTCTCTTGCCGTCGCTTCCCTATGCAATAACATATCAATCATTGCCTCACTTATCTAAATGTCAAGTGCCAATCCTACATTTTTAACAATCTCTAAAGTACATTCATTACTCTCTTAAGGGATTCCATTCATTTCAAGGTCGTTACATCAAAGGGATTGTTCATTTTCATTAAACCGCTTCTCTAACAGAAGCACGTGATCTTTTAATTCTATGTTTTCCTGTCTAAGTTCTTCTGTTACTTCTATGTACTCACTGATTTTGACAATATGTTCCAGAAGAACCTTTTTGTTGTCTTCAATTTTAGTTTGCAGAAATTCAATAGATTTATTTAGATCATTTTGAAAACTGACTGACTGACTTTAGATTAACTGAGTTTGTGCTAAAAAATATTATCAGCTCACATTCACTTTGTTTTTCACTAATTTTTGTTGAGAAATGTTCTTACTCTCCTAGTTATTTATACAAAGACTTGATTATTCAGAAAGATTATCACTTTCATTCTCAAACTGGAAACTCATTTGATAACAAGTCAGCAAATCTTAAATACATTAGCAAATGTTTTATGGTTTTCTAATAATAAATTGTCTTCCAATTTTAGTATGGTGCAGTGAATTTTTATTTTATCCAATTCTAGGCATTCTGGAACCCCAGCAGTATCCTGTTCTTATAAGGCAGCTGCTGGAATCATGTATCCTCTAGAGAGAGGATTTATATATGTAAATAAACCTCCTGTACACATACGATTTGAGGAAATTTCTTGTGTCAATTTTGCTCGTAGTGGAGGCAGTACAAGGTAATTCAATATAAATGTTGTTGTAGTGAATGTGTAGTCTTATAAATAGTCCTTTATGCTCTGATAAAATCAGTGCAAATAACTCATGTGCGTACTTTGCATTTTCCACACATTTATTTTAAATAGGACTGGTTTCAACCATGGGGGTCATCCTCAGGTACACTATATCTTAAAATGAGCGAATTTATACAGTGCTAAACAGTTTTGAAGGGAGGGAAAGAAGAGATGAGTGGTCATGCATCCGACTTCCTTCCTTTGAGCTGGTGGTTTGTGAAGGAGATGGGGCATTCCAGCTCCTTCACAGCAAGACTCCTCCACCACCAGCCCAAAGGAAAGAAGTTGGACTCATGGAAAAAAATGGAGATATCTTTAACCCCTAATGCTTAACACTGTATAAATTTGCTCATTTTAAGATGCAGTGTACCTGAGGATGGCCGTCGTGGCTGAAACCGGTCATATTTAAAATAAATTGTGGAAAATACAAAGTATGCAGTTGAATTATTTGAGATGGAGTTCCAAAATATTAGGCCGGAACACTTTGAGTTTATAGAAATCAGGGTCATTCATTTTGCTCAAAAATTAGTAATTGCCTTAACCTTAATTTTTGTACATACCTTAAGATGTTGTTTTCTTCATTTCAAGTTTTAATCAAATAAAGAAAATGCTAACACAGCTATCAGTTAGCCTTTTCATAAGTCAAAAATATTCTCAGTTTGTGTATTTGGTATAAAAAGGTGTTATTACGTATTATTGCTATTGCAAACTGCCAAGAAGTGATAACTTTAATGGCTTTTTAAACTAATGAACTAATTATTTATTCCTGTACAGATCTTTTGACTTTGAAGTGGAAACAAAATCTGGAATAATTCACACCTTTAGTAGTATAGAAAAGGAGGAGTATGGCAAACTATTTGATTTTATCACATCCAAGAAATTACGTGTGAAGAATAGAGGAAAGAATGTAAGCATTGTATTTTTTGTAATAGCTTAGTTATTATACATATTTTGTTTTAGTTTATGAATAATGATTTTAAATTGTGGTTTTTCCAAATATTTGTTGTTTTAAATTATGAATATTATTATTGAAATTCAAATCGTATGTATAAATTTGGAACCTATTTTTATTTTATTATTTCTTTAAACTTCATTTGTGATCTTTTTCTCTATTTTTATAGGATAAACCTAGTTACACTGAAGACTTTGGAGATTCAGATCAAGAAGATGAACCAGATGCATATCTTGCGCGTGTTAAAGCAGAAGCGGAAGAGAGGGAAGATGAAGAAGGATCAACTCGAGGAGGTGGTGGTGATGGCTCTGAAGATGAATCCACTGATGAGGACTTCAATCCAAATGAAGAGCACAGTGATGTAGCTGAGGAGTGAGTTTATTCTGATCAAACTGTTTTATATTTTCTTTATGTAGCAAAAGGTAAAGTTAGAAATGCTGATGAGGTTGACATGGGCTCTGAGAAATTTTTCCATTGCAGATAGAAGTTTCCTTTGTTTTTAGTGGGTTTAGTTTTGACCCAAGTTGTTACAAACAAAATATCTTTGGAAGAAGAAAAAAGATAAACTGCAAAATACTCCTTATCTTTTCAAATTACATAGACTAAATTCATCGTCAAGATAAATCATTGCTGGGACAGGTTGCAGCTGAACATTTCCAACCTTCTCTATTTTGCACCTGATCCTTCAGTTGCTTGTAGTTTCGTTTCTCCCCGAAATCTGAGAACTTGTCAATCCTTTTCTACCCCTTTCACACTTTCCTTTTATTTTCCTTCAATAATCTTGCACATTAAGCTGTCGTTCCTCATGATTTGTCCCATCCAATTAGTCTTCCTCCTCTATATCTCGCCACATGCCACTGGATGATTGCAGGGTTTAAATGTATATTATATTTTAAGTTTGATGAGTATTCGCGACCGGTTTCATAATTTGCATTACATATTCAGGCCTCTCTGTAGGGGTTTGTTTCTCATTTGTGCTTGTATTTTTGCAAATTTTTAAACTTAAGGTCTCTGGGGGCAGTGGTTAATATTATCAGATTTCAGAAAAATTTTGCCTGTGAGATCCTCACATCAGTACACAACTTACCCGCATAGGGCAAACTTGATCTGGAAATAAATCGTTTTTCAGCCCACCCTAATATACATACACCAAAACTTCTATTTAACAAAAGTGACAGGACCAAATTTTTTACAATTTGTTACTCGAGAGTTCGATGTTCAGGGGTGTATTTGCAATTGCATATCTCAAAGGAGCTATAACACACTGTATTTCCCGACTCTTGAGGGCAAAGCGTTTTACTCTAAATAAGTATCTCAAATTACAGTGGATCTTCGACACCAAAGGTTACGTTTTTCTTAAGCCAAAGCTGGTACGTACTAGGTGAAGGTTATGTGCACTACACATTTATCTGAAAATGGCCAGATTTTACAATAATTAAAATGGTGAATCTGAAATGTTTCTTTAAAAATCAACACAAAGGAGGTGTTCGTTATTTGAGAGTTTTCGTAATTCGCAAGTTCATTGTAGGAAGGTTTTCATACGTACAGTTAAATGGGAAATTCATGGTACTGGAAAATTTGTTTGTTATTTGGAGGTATTCGTTATATAGGAGTTCGTAAAGTATAGGTTTTGGTGTACATAGTAAGCAAGTTTAAGTTCCTGCAAATGGCATGCCTGCATGTCTTAAGATGCACTTTAGATTTCCGAGCAAAGATTTTTCAATCTTCGATGCTTGGGGTTTGCAGTACATTCAATGGTGCATTATTTTCAAGTAAATGCGGTATATATAAACAAAGTTATTCAAGATGCTACTTAATATATGCTACATCACAAAAATTTAAGCACAACGTATGTTTCAAGCTCCCCCCTTAATTACCTCTATCAAAAATTCAGCTTAGCTGTCGTATTCATGAATAATTTAACAATGAGACCGATCTACATATCTCAATGGTAGATACTCTTGTATCATTTTGTTTAGTTTCTTCAATTCTGTATCTTGTATATTTACTGAGAGTGATTAACATGTAGACATTTGGTTTGATAAAAGCATATTAGTTGTAATAAGTATTCTTTTTTATTGGGTCTAATCCAAAAATAACATAATTATAAGCGAAATACTTATCTAACCACTTTCTTTTAAGAAAACCTTCTCCAAAACATTTGTTTTCAAAATTAGCTGGTGTTAGAATCCAGCCATAAATGCTGCTAATTAATTTTCATTATTTACTTATTTTTTTCATAGATTTGACAGCAATGCATCAGGCTCCGACTCAGATGATTCTGGTGGATCAAGTAGCGATGGTGCAAAGAAGAAAAAGAAAGAAAAGAAGGAGAAACCAGAAAAGCCTAAGAAGGCAAAAACAGTGGTATGAGTTACTGTTGCATTTTCAGATTTCTTATTCATTCAAAATATATCTTGAATTACATCATATATAGCCTTTCATTTTCTTTGTCATATATTTAACATTTCTTATAGGAAAAAGATATTAGCCAAAATGTTGTTTACTTTAATTTCTTTACAGAAATTATTTTATCTTTCTATAATATGCAATAAAGGATTTTTATTGTTTGTTCAAAGTTTCAGATAACTTCAAATAAGTTGTACACAAAATTTAGTGCAGGATGTTTTCTTTTGCCTCTTTACTTTGGCATTTATCAGTTGTTGGGCATTTCACATTTGTAGAGAAAGGTTTCTTTGGGTCAAGTGATTTACATGTATAATACTTGTGGCAGCATTTGGAGTCTGTTATGTTCTTGAAAGATTACATAATTATCATGACTTCTATTCAGTAATTTATATTTCCTCTCATAGTCCGAAAAGCCAAGGAAAAGGAAGAATAAAAAAGAAAAGGATGAGAACCAGCCTAAACGTCCTGCAACAGCTTTCATGATGTGGCTGAATTCTAATAGAGATAAGATAAAATCTGAAAATCCTGGCATTTCTATAACAGAAGTATCAAAGAAAGCTGGTGAAATTTGGAGGGAATTGAAAGATAAGGCCGTGAGTAACAGTTTTCATTTTGAAAAACTTTAATTTTTTATATATAAGTGGAAATACATTGATGTATAAAACTGAATGCTATCATGAAATGTTTACCTTTGTTTTAGGAATGGGAAGCCAAAGCTGCTAAAGCAAAAGAAGAATATAGCAAAGCAATGGCTGAATATAAGGCTTCTGGAGGTGGCAGCAGTGCTGTATCTGCAAAACCTGAAAAGAAAGAGAAAAAATCAGAGAAGAGCGCTCCAGTTAAGCCCTCTCCTTCCAAAACGCCATCAGGAGGGTTCAAGAGTAAGGAATACCTCTCAAGTGAAGATAGCAGTTCTGATGATGATGACAAACCTCTGAAAAAGAATCCACTTGTACGTACAATTAGTAGTTGTTTTTTTGAGCATAGCACAATTACTAGCATGATTACTTACATGTAATAGCATAGGATTTTGCATCATTATGATCTACAGCTTCAGTTCTTCCTTTCTGATTTCTTCTGCAGAAACAGGATTACACTTCTTCATTTATACTTCAGACTATTCTTGTTGCTCTTGGATACTTCATCTCCCTGCCTTGCATGTTCTTATTTTGTTCTTGTTGTCTCCATTTGTACTGATACATAATTTATGTATTAAGCCACATCAAAATTTAAAGTGAAGATTTGATTACAGTTTCATTTATTCAAATCTTATTTATTAGAAACCTGCTGCCAAGGCTAAAGAGGAAAAGAAAAAGGAAGAACCAAAGAAGAAGGAAGAGAGTGATGAGGATGAGAAAATGGAAGAGGATGAAGAAGATGAACCAATAGAAAGCACTCCATCTTCCAGCGATGCTGAATCTGGCAGTGACTAAATTAGAACAAATGTAGTTCTGTGGATTATTTTTGTTTCAGTTCTACTTATGGTAGAATTTTTTTGTAAAAAGCAAGTTAATGAAGGCAGTATTAAATTTATGTAACTAATATACACTTTAACTTGTTTCTATTCTCCCATGCCAAAACTTACCTATTCAGTCCTTTTCATTCTAATAATCTTTAAAATTTCACTCCTTGTTTTTCCAATGTTTTTAAGAAGACTATTGTTTATTTATTGAATAAGAATTCATCCCTTATTATTTACCTTACCAGGTGTAAAGATGCACACATTTTTTGTACTTTTATTACTATTAAATATCAATTAATTTGGATGCATATAGGCTGTTTTCATTTGCTCTTCTCTTGTCTAACTGTAAATTTCTATTTTTGCAGTTTTAATGCTGCTTTAATCCCCTTTTCTCCATCTCCACTATCTATAAATGACTTAGAAAGAAGAAGTTCTTTCCAAGTAAATATAATGTAGAGAGTTCTTTGGGGTTTCCTGCCAATGAGTCAATGTTTCGGGCACATACTCTGCACCCATCTTCAGGATACTGCTGTCACTTGAAGGAAAAGAGAGTACAGTAGAACCCCAATCCATCGTTCCCGCATTTGTCGTTTTCCCGGATTTATCGTTTATTTTCTATAGTCCCGACTTAGGCCCATAAGGAGACATGTAAAGTAATACCGCATTCATCGTTCATCGAAATATAATTTTCCCCCATCCATCGTTCAGATTTTTGGCCCAATCGAGGAAGTAAGACAATGTATTAGGAATTGCGACAAAAATTTTCTTTGAGAGCTTGGCATGAATTTTTTTTAAGGCTGTCGTAGCACTTGCTCAAAACGGCCGATTTTTTAAACACATCCGGGGCTGTTTTAATACATTGTATCCTATTGGAGAACTTTCACATGGGTGCGCTTACAAGCCTTGTTTGTCCATCTCAGTTTACTGGCGTATTTCACCCTGTTTGGACCGTATCTAGGAGTTCGTTCGTTCTTTTTCGAAATCTTTAGGGGTTTTCTTTGGATTAACTTTCGTTATGTATTCGTTTTAATAGTGTGAGCTGAGTCTACATTTCCCGTTTTGATCGTTTTCCCGCATTCATCTTTTTTTTCTCTCAGTCCCTTCAAAAGCGATAGATCGAGGTTCTACTGTATATATAGAGGCCAGAAGGGCTTCTTTCATTTTTTTCCGTTGGGCGAAGTGGGAGCAATGGTTTCCATTGTGTGTCCAGTGTTGGGGGTAGCTAATCAGAGGTGTAGGTGGGGGGAAAAGTTCCTCCTGTAGCTCCCTGATATGCCATCTTACTTCTAGAATCTGATTGGTCATTCTGTCATTCTTTGAATGGTTCCATCCCATGTACTGCTGTGGAACAGACCTTTGTCGCGATTAATATTTCTGGGATGTACTTGAATCACAATGGCCTCCTTAGTCACCCTATCCCAGTAACCTCTCCCTTCGCAAAGTATATTTGTATCAAACTTGGCCAAGTGATTTTTCTCGAGGCAGAGCTCCGCAATAAACGATTTCAATGATGGGTTAAGACGAATGAATCGGGAATGTTCCTTCAGTTGGGTCTCGATGGTCGTACATGTTTCACCTATGTAGCTAAGGTCGCACTCCCAGTGGACTTGGTATTCTCCCGAGGTTATCTTTGGGTTTTGGGAGCATAGATCTAACCTTTGAGATTGGGATGTGTACCATATGGACGTTGTTTTTGGAGGATCCTGCTTATTTGCCCCAAAAGCCCAGTAACATATGGGAGGCAGGCCGTAGCAATGGATTTTTCCTCTGTTGGGTTTTCTGCCCTATGAATCACATCATTGATGTGGCTCAGCTAGTGACCATTCTGTGTGAAAGTTTTATTTAGGTGATGGAGCTCACTTCCTAGGCTCTCCCCACCTGAAATCAAGAAAGCTTTGGGTGCCAGGGTGGCTAAAATGCCTCTTAACTGCGCCAGATGGTGGTGGTTCCATTTAAATATTGGTCAGTGTGGGTCGGCTTCCTGTGGACCGAATGTCCCAAGGGATCCATCTGGTTTCCTGCTAACCAACACATCGAGCAAGGGGAAGGTGCCATCTTTCTCCAACTCCATGGTGAAGCTGATGTCGGGAGTTGGCTGTTCAGATGTTTCAAAAAACTGCCGAGTGTTTCTTCTCCATGGGGCCAAATGAAGAAAGTGTCGTCCACATATCTCAGGAAACACCTTGGTTGTAGAGGGGCTGACTGACTTCAAAATGTCATCATAACCAATGTGATTCTTTGCTCATCCGTATACAGATTCACCATGTAAAAAGGTATTGGAAGTGTAAAGAAATTCAAAACTTAGCATACTCTGAAAACAGATCTCCTAAATGTGATCAATTGAATGGCTAAAGATGACCCTTAAGAATTATAGGAATAAGTTGGACTAAACTCAAATGAAGGATTAACTTTATAATATCAATTTAAACGTAGATGTTTATAACTTTCATTAATTCTTTGGTATTATAGTTTGTTTACTTAAAGAAGTTATCCTAAATACTAAGAGACATATTGATAATGAATTTATTGGTGATTTTATAATCCAAAAAAAACTTTCCTTTAACAGTCAATGGAAATGAAATTGTAAATGTATTGAAAAGTTTGGGAAATAGTAAAGCAACTGCTCCAATTGCAACATCTAACTGTAAATTAAAAGAATGTAAATAATGATATAATAGTAAATAATAATCCTTTCTTGTTTAAATTGTTTATCATTTATTGTTGAACCTTTTATTTGAAAAAAGTAAAATTTCATCTGACCACATTAAGAAAAATTCGCTAGGTAGAGTCCACAAAAACTTCACCAAGTGAGTTTTTCTTTGTGTGTGATCATGAAGGAGTTCCACCATATCTTACCTCAAACCGTCATGTTAAAATTTCATCTTAGTTTGTTATTAAAACATAATATACTGAAAATTTTCCTGATTTTTTAAATACTAGTTGGATCTGCCCCGTTTACAAAGGCAAGGGGACACAATCTTGAATATTGTTAGCCAATTTACTTAGCAGTTTAGCTTAAATATTTGAACTGTGCATAAAATCTAGAATCATGGGCTTTATAAACATGTGTAGCATTAGGAAAGGGGTTAGTAATCTTTGCACATAAAGGCATGGAAAAATCCCAAGGGAAAAATTTTTCATGTTTAACATCTAAAAACGTGTTTTCCTTTCAAAAGGGTACCAGTGATGCTCTAGCTAGGTTAGTAAAGGAAGCAAGTAATCTTATAGACATAGGGAAACAAATGAGCAGCAATATTCCTAGAATTAATCAAAGAATTTGACTCTCTCATGAAATATTGTTACATAAATTGCATATAAACAAAATGGAAATTAGAGATGTGGCTGTGAAACTAACAAGTAGTTACCTGGAAAAATTGGTACAAAATATGTATCAAGGTTAAAGAAAAATAGAGAAAATTATAATAAATAGAGTATTGAGTGCCATAAGGATAAATTTGGGGAACAGTATTATTTCTTTCATGAAAGGCATGATGTTCATATTTAAAATGCAAAACTGCAAGCATTGTAATACATACATTAGTGTTCTACCTATTTAACACCATTTCCTTCACTTCCTGGTTGTTTACTCAAGCCTTAAGTCATCAAAAACAGCTTTTGCCTTTGTCTTCCCCTCTGAATTTTCCCTTGAAATCTAGCCTCAATTACTTTCTTTAGCAGGTTCTCTCCTCTCAATGTTTGACCCACCCCACCCATTTCCTATGTTGATGCTTAATCACTTCAATTAAAGCCCTGTCCAATCATCCTCACCTCTGTGTTTGTTTTCCTACCCACCCAACTTACTTTTCCCATTCTATACAATACCCACATCTCTATATGTTTGAGTTCCTCCTTTTTTAAGATCCACGTTTCACACCCATACAATAAAACACTCCACACTAAGGATTTTACCAATCTTTTCCTAATGCCTTTATCAAGACCTCTGGTCATCAATTCCCTTTGCTTCGTAAAGGCTTTCCTGGTCAAGGCTATTCTTTTTCGAATCTCATCCTTGCATCTTCCATCCCATGAAAGAGTATTTACCAAGTAAGAAAATGTATCCACCTGCTCTAGTTTTTCCCATCCTTCCTTATCGTTAACTTAGCTTTCTTTCGTTTAGCAAATCTCATTACTTTAGTTACACTTAACTTAATTTTCATTGCATACCTTACAGACTTCACTACTTCCCTTCCAATAGGCTAAACCACAAGCGTCATTGACTTGAAATTTTTACAGCGTATAGGCCCTAACATGAAACCCCCAGGAGAAAGGTGACTTTGAACCTCAGTGACATGGGTTTGATGCCAGAAGGCCCCAAAGTTGTGATTTATCCCATTTAAATGAATTGCTTTGATCTACGGGAATTTCTGAAAAATACTTCCCGGATAGGTAAAGAATCAAAATTCAAGGAGGTTACAGATATGGTCATGATCTATTGAAAACATGAATGACTTTTACAGAGAATGTCCTGGGTTCAATGCTAGGACAATGCAAAAATCTCTCATTCAATATACATTGGGGTAGTTTTTCATTATTTTTTTGATGCACTTATCCAAATGATAGGAAGTTCTCGCTCTGCTAGAAGATATATATTAAGAATCTGTTTAAGAAAAAAATAAAATATGTGCCAGAGCACATTAAAATTTCTCATGTAAGGAATATATATGAAAAGTAGGACGTTGTTTGAGCCAGTTGCAGCCAATATTTCTGCTAGAGTTTTCCTAATAGTTAGAGATGGTAGTATCACCAGGAATACCCGGGTTCAATGCCTGATGGTAAATATATCTCCCATGTAAAACATATTGGTTGAATTTTCATAATTCTTTCAGAGTCTTTACCTTGAAGATAGATAGTTGACACTTCGCATGTTTATGTATATTTATGTTATGCTATTAACCATTTGCTTGCAGTATGCACAAGATTGTTACCAGATAGATTACTTCTTAATTAAATAAAGGTATAGAAATGCAGTTAAGAATACAACCAGTTTACCAGGTGCTGGTGTTAACAGAGAACATGCCCTAATAAAGATGAGATCAAACTAACATTAAAGAGAGTAGAAAAGGCCAAAAAAGTAAGGAAATGGAACTTGAAAAAATGGAGG
Source organism: Sympetrum striolatum (assembly GCA_947579665.1). Classification (NCBI taxonomy): domain Eukaryota; kingdom Metazoa; phylum Arthropoda; class Insecta; order Odonata; family Libellulidae; genus Sympetrum; species Sympetrum striolatum. The sequence goes on from OX388341.1 coordinate 104,842,525, forward strand.
ATATGGGTAAAAAAGTAATAGGAGAAAAACTGTCTAAAGCAATTACTGAAGATTGAAAAGAAGAGGAAGGAAGTGAAGAAATATGGATGAGGATAAAAAATACTATAGTAAATGTAACGAAAAAGGAAATAGGATACTGTGAAGGAATTAGAGCAAAGAAGCTGTGGGTAACAGAAGTGATGTTGAAAAAGATGGCAGAAAGGGGGAAGTATAAAAACAAGAGAGGTGAGCAAGAAACAACAATGTATGGACAGCTAAATTATGAATTGAAAAGAGAAACTCAAAAGGCAAGAGAGAAGTGGCTGGTAGAAGCATATGATGACATTGAGAACCTAGAAAAGAAGGGACAGTATGAACTTGTGTATAGGAAGGTAAGGGTAGTAACAACTGATAGCAGGAAAAGAAAAAGTAAAAGGAATGAAATTGAGGGTAAAGATGGCAGGATAATGTATGCGAGAAAATAAATACCAGAAAGAAGGACAGAATATTTGGAAGACCTGTATTGTTCAGTGGGGAAACCAGTGAATTTAGAATTGGAGGTGGAAGAAGTGGTGTCTTCAGAAGATAATGGTTAATCTGTGTTGAAGAGGAAAGTAGAAAAAGCAATTGAAGAAAGGGGAGACAAAAGGAATGGGTGAGATCCATTGAATTTTTCAAATGCTTGAATGAAAAGGGTATAAGGGATATTGTAAAAATTTGTAATAAAATATACCATACTGGTGAAGATTTTGTCAGAACAGGGATGGAACCAATTCGTAATTCCTAAATTACTTTTCTCAATAGTAATGTTATGTGATACATATGGTATTTCCTATACAATTTACAATCAATTTTAACACCTAAATACTTTGTTTGTTTAACTAATACAACACCAACACACACCTTTTGTTATTTGCACAGATAGTATTCTGTATTACTATTTTTGATTTATTATTTATACTGCTCTTTCTAACACCCCCAAAAAATATACCTTCAGTTTTATCTGGATTTAGAGTTAGTAAATGTTTATTCAAACATATCTTAAAGTTAATGTGCATAACTTTATTTGCTCTATCAGTTACTTAATTAACTGTTGATAACCCCATACGACCACCTCAGTATCATCCGCTCATGACTGCACCTTTGTATTTTCAAATTTATTGTTATATAAATCATTCATATTTATTATAATAATAATATGTAGTCCTAAAATTGATTTTTGAGGCTCACCATACATGATTTCTTTTGCATTTCTGAATTTATCATTTATTCTGACTATCTGTACCCTCCTCTCTAGATATGGTTATATCATTTATATATTTACAATTTTTGTTTCTTTAATTTATATCCTCTTCTTCATTGGAAAAATTTGGTCACCTTATGAAAACTAGCGAAATCGTAATTTATTTTCATACTTGATGTAATAATTAAAACTATTTCTGATGTGTTCAACTTATTTTTAGAGTTAGGATAACGCGCATTTAATTTTATCATAAAATCTTAGAACAATAGTAGTTATTTTAATGAAGACACGTTTAAAGAAACTATGGCCATTAACTTTATGGCGGCGATAGCGCAGGGATTATACATTTCAAATTATACAAAATTCTACGAGAATGAAATTTTGAGATTGCAGGCCATTTTATAACACAACTTAAGCTTAATTTAAAAACAATTGTCTCATGAATTTTTGTTGCCATGATAATAGTATATATTTGTGTCAGATCTTAAAAGATTCGACAATGATTCGACTACTGTGATTTTAAAAAGTCGCCGGGCTGAAAGGAATCCGGAAGTAACCGACATCTTCAGACATAACGAAGAACTACTCTTGCAGTGACATCTACAGAGACGTTTGAAAACTATCACTGCCTGCTGTCACAGATTCTTCCAGTCAAGAGAATAAGAGAACATTTTGCCATTGGCTATACGGAGTGGCACTTCATAGTTGTCTGGGTGGGAGCTGTTTCTCATTACACAGTGGTTACTAAGTTGTGAATTACAGTGTTATTTCAGCCATTGTCATGGCATCTCTGTCGTTACCAAGAGTGCTTCAACAGAAAAAAACCAGTTTGGAATTGGAAAGGGAGAATTTTGAGAAATTTCAGGTGAGTTCAATGACAACATCCCACGCTCTATCTTCACTCCTATACTATGTAACAATACATCATACTCTACACTTGGATCCTTCAACTTTACGAATATAAAGCAAAGTATAAAGAGAGAACGACCAGTAACATTGTCATCGGAAGATTTTAATCGAAATCTTTCACCGGGCGATGCTGCAACGTAGACCCGCAGCAATTTTGTTTTTAACTTTGTCGTAACGATGGTTCATTCTCAAACCTGTTGCTTGTATTTGTGTCAGTTAACACGTTATGGATAAAAAATTTACAATAGGTCACCTCTTATGTACATTCTTCAAGCGTTGCTTCAAATAGTAGTAATATCTCATGAGTTATGCCTCTTGGAATTTAAATTAAAGTGCGCTTCTATTTTAAATTTCAATGAATAGCGCATTATTGGTATTCAAAAGATTTCTTCGTCGCAATTTAGGGTGATTAAAGAAATCCTTCTTGCATTTTACATACAATTTAGTCGAAGCATGTTATATTGAAGTGTGTTGTTTCCTTGCTTAAAACCGAGCGAATGGTGGAAGTATTTTTCTTTAACTTTTTATTATGAGGTATGATTTTAAGCTCCATATTCTGTATTAGTTCTTAACAAAAAAGCGTATCGAAGTAAAATATTTTTTCAATAATAATTTGCATAATCCTCCGATGTAATTATTTTAGATCGATGTCTATGATCGTAGAATTGACATATGTTGTACGAATTTTCTTGCAAACAAAGTTTTGTGTATGTTTTCCCTGTTTCAAGAAACTTCTTACACATCGAATTTATTCATTGCGTAAAAGTTGTTTACTTCATCGATACCCAATTCATCAGATTGTTAAACATTACAGTTTAAAGGTATATTTGTTGGCATGTATAGCTAAATTTCATTGTCATAGAAATTCGGTGCACAGAACTTTAGAAGCTAAATTAAATGTTGAAAGATTTAATTAGATGTGCTCATGGTGAAGCTACATTAAAAACCATCTGTGAGTGGTAACGTTTAATTAATTCATTTCTAAACGGTATAATATTGAGAAAATTATTCGCGTTATTATGATGGAAAAACTCCTTACTCGCAGGAAAATCTCATGCAATTAATAGCAATAAGTATGTTTTGTGACTAGTCATTCATTAACTACGAACTAGGTTTTACCCGCCACCCTTAAACTGAATTCATACGTAGAATTACTCTTTCCAGCTGAAGTAAAACGTAGATATTCTGTCCCTAACGCTCCATGAAAAGGTGTAGAGAAAGCAAGCGGATACTCAATTTCACTTTCTTCACCTCGACATTTTTCATTGAAGCTGGCTCCTCCGCAAAGGGAAAGGCATTTTGATCCTAAAAATTAGATGCATTTCAGTTCATGGTCGCGTTATCTCGTCTCCTTACCGTTTTTTATAAAAAAACATAGCCCTATGTCTAATTCTAGTTTACAATGAGCCAAACTGCCGCTAGGGTCAATATATTATAATGTATAGGGTCAAATTGTAAAGAGGGCGATATCAACCGTAATGCCACTTGCGGTAACAATCACTCGCAGTCCCTCCAACAGCCCACAGGATCTTTGATGTCATCCTCGGTTGCGCTCGAGAGTTTATTGCAGCACAGCTGAGCGTCCTTTCGGAGATCATTCCCCGTCCATGCTCCAATCGGCCTCAAATTCTACGTTAGCAGTTAGAATACCAGGGTCGGCTTTTGGATCCGTTCTTGCGGCAATCGGTGCGTGTTAGAAGTCATGTCATCGAATCCCTCAATCGTTCGCTGTGCATCCGTTTAACTCTCCCGCCGTCCAAACAGCGTCGTTTCCCTCCGTTCCTCCCCCCTCTTCCCGTGTAAACGACCTTGTCTTTCCCGAAATACTACGCGAATCGAGTGGCGGGAGCGACTCTTTCAGACTACCGTTGTGGAGGGTGGGCGTGTACCGCGTGGAAAGAAAGAAGTCGTGGTTCACGAACCTCCGAAAAATTCTGGACTCACGATTAAAGGATATACGATGCTTTAGCACGTATGTACCACGGTAAATAAATTTTCCATTTTACGCATTTTTTAGCGTTACACGTCGAGTTTTCAATCCACCGCGTAAATCTTTATGCTGTTTACAACAGACAGCGACGAACTTCAAATTGCCTCACCTAAATTTCTTGTATTACCAAATCCTACTTCCTGCTGTGGGGGATGTAAAAATTCGGGTCGCAATTGTACTAATTCCTTCGCCGATAAGTTGATCTCGCCTAAACACACATGTAGTGCTTTTTTAATTAGATTATGAATAGTATCGCGTAAAAGATTTTTGTTCCATCGAAAAATGTGTGGGATTAAAAATGGAAAAGTATTTTGCGCGGTTTCTTTCGCCAGTAATTTCATTCCTTTTACTGAGTTTGATGTTCTGCGTAATCTGGAATTCACAGAAATAAACAACACTTTCTTCGTAAAAATTGACCTCATGGTTAATGAATCTCAAGAAGCATTTTCAAGAGTCAAGGTCACACGGAAACCACATTGAAGGTTTTTCTTCTCTTTCCTACGTCAAAACATTTAAGTGGTATAAATTTAATCTCCGCCGGTACTTACTAAGTATTACTAGTTTCCGCTGCATCGCTTCCTTCGTAAATATATGCACAATCGAGGTGTGCTTTATAGAATTAGTTTCTAAAATGCTCATTTTTAATTTTGTGGATTGGAGAACTCTCATACGACCGAAAAATCGAAAAAGTATTTCCATATGAAATGCACGTAATGTTCTTTGTTCTCGCTGCAGGCTTTATTTCATTTGTAAATTTAAATTAGAAATAATAGTCGTACAAAGTCGAATCAAGCACCAAAAGAAGGGGAATATAATAAAGATTCTTATTTTGGTCGTGAAATATTGTTTACGAATCGTAATTTCGAGAATTTTGATGAAATGCGTGAATATTTTATCAAAATTTCGATGTTGTAAACAACCCATCCCCCTTGTCAATGATGGCGATTGTTGATTCCAAGATCATGTTTTTATCCATCAAAATGCATTAAGAATATAATTCAAGTTAAAATAAATCCTGATAATAAGTGATACACTTTACGAAGAAGAAAAAAGTGCCTGAGATTTTAACATTTGCTGTTACGAACTATATCCTGTGAAGAATCACACGGAAAAAAGTACGAACATTTAAACTTTATGTTTTAAAATTTTGTTTAAGCGTCAGTAGCTACCGTAGCAACCAAGTTTTATTTACAGCAATGTAATGTTTTACTGAATTTTTAGATAGAGTTTTAAAACGGTTTTACTCTCTCTCTTCTCGAGGACTTAGTATGAGGATTTCAATTTTGTAAACTTCTGAATGTAAGTTCAACATATATAACAAAATTATGAGAAATAAATACAGATACACTAGATAGAATTAGGTGGTACGAAGTTACCTAGTATAATATATAAACTCTTCTGAATATTGTATTATGGTTCGAACTCTCACATTTTTCGGCAACCACCCTCTCTCTCTATTGTTCCGTGGCAGCGTATTTTATTTATTCTTTAAGGACTACAAATCAGGTCAGTGGTACTGTGGGAGGAGGGAAAGTAAAATACCTTGCTTGGTATTGAACCCAGTCGGGAAGAGAACCTCTCTTAATATATTGGTCATGATCCGCCCCTCTCATCGGTTGAGTCGGAAAGGATATTTGAAACCTCCTCAGGTATTTTATATCGGTTCGAAAGTTCGAGCATCAATCATTTTTTAACGGGAATAATTCTTCCAGGAAGATTAGGCGTCCAAAGCCATGGAATTGACAGATAGTTGATATTCAAATTTAAAAATCGACCAATTGGATGAAAATATTATGGCCGGAGAGAAATTCCTCGAAGGCAATGGCATTTACGCTAAGAAACCTCGGGGATTGTTTTTTTATCTGTTATCGCAGATCACGCTTGAATGCTCGTCCGAAGATTGCTATAAAACAGGGTTTCCCAAACTTTTTCTGCAATAGAACACTTCGCAAACCTGGGAAGTTTAACGGAACACTAAGCTTATTTTTAGGTTAGGTAATTCTACTTGCAAAATTAAAAATATCATTTAATTACAACAAATTATTTATTTGGTAATTATATTTTAATATTAACCTATAATATTGTAATAAAAACTTAAAATATGAATTAATAAAGCATTTAATGTCTTTTATTCTCCATTGACACTCCGGAACACCTATTCAGGTACAGCGGAACACCGGTGTTTGGGAAACTCTGCTATAAAGGATCGCGTGTCCCTTGTCTCTCAATTTCCTCCCCTTATTCGATTGGAAGACGATCGGCATTCCGTGTCTGCAAGTGCAGCTTTTGATCACCAATCTGTTCGCTCGCATCCTTGTCACCAAACATATCGTCTTCGCGGCACTCATGCGTTTAAACTTCGCGGAAAATATGTTTAAGCTTAAATCCAAACTGACGATACAAAAAATTCAAACGTAAAAGAATAAAAGAAAACATTTTTAGATTTTCCATTCCATGTCGCCTGATGCTGTATCCACCAAAAATAAACCGCATCAAAAAATGCAAACTTTTAAGAATTAGTCTCCCCTGCATTGGGCCATTGACAGGAATTGGCAGCCCCAGGATCGAGAGATCGATTTTAATTAAATTTAGAAGTACGAACAACCAAGGGCGTCGATATGGGGGGGGGGGCGAGGGTGTCCCCCCCATAGACAAGAAATACTATTATAAAATATGAATTGTCAGTGAATAACTAGTAAGTCTGTAAATCTTTATTATCCGCTGATTCCATATTATGCGTCAGCAAGGTATCATACGATAATTTAAATTCCAGATTGTTGTCAACAATGCCTGTTCTTCCTGTACAAAATGGAAGGAAAAAATGTCGTCTGCAGTAAAAAATTACTGAAGCCGGTAATTTACAAATTAAAATTTGTATCTTATGAAGTGAGCTTCGGAAACGATTGAAATTATCGAGGGAAAAACGCATTGTACGAATTATAAAATAAATTAGGAGTGTTGCATGTTGTGTAGGCGAAAAAGTCATCGCTGTGTGCGGATCACCCCACCGTTGGGATGATGGTGATCAGTGACCTGGGACATGGACATGGCATTATAAATATAGTTACTCTGTGGCATATAAGTATAGTTACTCTATGGTGTTATGTTCCATGAATGGCACTTTCTCTTTGTTTCGGCTGTCTATTTTATTAAACCTTTTGATTCAAACCAGTATCTATTTGAAATTGGCATATTGGGATTAAGGATCGATCGTTTCAAGATAAAGAATGGTTACATGGACAACAATACTCTTAACAATCCAACAGCATTCAATTATGCTAAAAGATATTCTTATACTTCATTGAGAACTGAACCCCCCCCCCCCCCAGAGAAAAAAATTATCTCTTTTCTTGGATTGCCCATTCTCTTTCGGAATATTGTGAATCGTGAGGATGCAAACCGATTTTGGACAACTTATTTCCAAGAGGTTTGATGATCAAGCTCGTTTCCATGGAAACGGTAAATTAAAAGTTCACGTTTGCGAGAACATTATAAAGAAGCGCAAAAAGTCGAAGCTTGCATCGATACGAAGTAGTTTAAAGCGCTCAGGAGCTATTGGAGAAATTAGTTTTCACTTTCGCGTATCGGACGTACTTACATGCGGTAACATTTAGAAATGGATTCCTCGAGGTCGCGCTCTTTTCGATCGCGTGACCTTTTCAAAGCGAGTTGGAGGTTAGCTATCCTGCAGAGTTTGTAGGTCAAGAATCCATCAAGTGAGGCAGTCTTCCGGAATAAAGAATCATGCTCAAGTAGTATTTCTGGAGTACGAAAATTGACTGTCGATAGTAATGGTGTAAAAGATGGAACCTGAGGATAATTTATTTTGACGTCTTCGACTCTTGCCATGTCTTGAATTTTATTTTATGTACAAGGTTTTCTTTAGTGAATCGATTAGCTCTCGATTTCGGTGTTCGTTCACTTTAGAAATGAAAGGAAGGACCCGTTAAAGCCGGATGTTCAGTATGAAAGAGAAAGCCGTCGTCAGTGGGGTCTTTTCCGCTTCCCCAATCATTTCCTTTGCATCCCTTGCGCACTCGTACATCCGCTCGGCTCCAATTGAATTAATATCTATTGTAAATCAAAGCCATATTTTCCCTTTTAGCGGTTCTTGAACCTAATCCGATTGTGGATCTCGATAAAACATTTACCTCTCATTTTATTTAATTTAGTTCGATAATTGACCAAATTCCTAATTTTCCCTCGCAGTTAGATCCACAAAATTGGCCATTCCAGGGACCTGTTTCTGGGAAATTTTCACGCCGAAATGTCTATCCACTAATTTTTCCGAATTTTTGATACTCGAAAAACTAAAGTTTCAGTAGGCACGGAGTTGCGATGAATGGATCGTGAAATTTTCCCAAGAAAGAGGGATGTTTGCTCTTGAATTTGCACTTTACTTCGTATCAATAGGACACACAGGTGACGTCGATTCGAATGTTTTGTGCTGTGTTCTCATTCAAATGGCCATAACTCACTTGTAAAAAATCGTAAGAAAAATCTCAAAAAAGCATTTTAAAGCTGAAAAAATTCTCAAACTTTTCTTTTATTTCAATTTTATCTCAAAAATTCTCCCAACTCCGTACAACTTGATAAAAAAACGCTTCTTTCTCAAAAACATTTTTTTTCCTTTAACGGAACGCCATTGCTCCCTCCAAAGTCGAAACTGGACATCAATACGAACATTTTGATGGGTCGGGAGCCAAGAAAGGCCTAACCAGCTCTGAGATACGGTCATTTTAAAATGTTTTTTTTTTCGAAAATTTCAGGTGTCCCTTTAATTGTCGTCAGCAGTGTATATGGTGCTATCCCGTCTTCTGTTTTTGATGTTTCTAAAGTCTCCTTTAATTCCCCCTTTCATTCCGTCGGTTCGTTTTTATTGTCTTTGGCTCTCTCGTTCACCAATCCCGTACTCGGACGCATGTTATTATGCCCACCGGTGCTCGGGCTCCATTGACTCTCCGATGAATTGGATTTATCGCATTGAATCCATCAACTCGTCCTCACTGAGACTTTTGCAGCTCCCTTTGCGAAATATGGAAGAATGAAATCATCACTTCGTAGATAATCTGCTGACGGGGCGACAGATTTTGAATATTCCCCATTCTCTAGCTAGAATCGTTCAGTCATCTATGTAATGCGTTGGAGTATCAAGCCGAATGATTTGTTTGTTTAATGTTTAACAATATCTAAATTTAATGCTGCGTTTAAAGTTGCTTTTCGATTGAAAACATTGAGATAAAATGTTATATCTTTCGTTGGAAATGTGATGCAAGAATAAACATATTTACTGAAAGCATTAAAAACGTTTTGGTTATTCTGCAGCGAGCCTGTTTTTGATCATGTTATTTTAATTCGGGAATTATGAATCATAAAGAGAATTTTCCTTTATGTTAATCAGCTCTAAATTATGACGGTGAATTAACTCAGATCCAAATTTATGTAGGTATTTATGGATAAATGATTATCCTCGATTACTGTTCTGCAAAAAAGTTTATTTTAATTTCTTTAATTGGAAAGGCACTGTTATGTTTATCAAACCCTTTCATCTCGTTCAATTTCTAACCAAGATTTAGAAGTATGTCGTATTCATGGCACATAATCTCTAGGATTGCATCTTTAATGAGCAGCTTGTTATTTACGAGTTAACCCGACGACACCTTAGAACATTCTCTGCTTTTCTTTAGAAGACTAACCAAATAATTCGATATCCTTCTTCAGCCGCGCTGAGCTTAGCAGAGAAAAGTTCTCTTCTGCATATATTTTCGAAAGCGGAAATCGGAAACGCCAGGCAAACTACCAATTGTCCCCATTTCTAATCCCTTTGCAAACGTTCCTGCTCTTTCTGGTGTTTTAATCGCTCCTGCACTTGGTTTGTTTCCCTCCTTCGTGATTGGTGCTCAGCTGCCCTGGGCGTGTGTGCAATTAGCTCACCGCATCCTTCCCTTGATCGTGTCCTCTGTAGAGGGAGCGAAGGTCGGTGTCCCATCGCTCTGGGTGCCCCCGTTTCTCCTCGGGAGAGAGTACTCCGTAATTACGAAAGAAACGAGTAACTTGGACGTACCCAATTAGAGATGAGAACAAATGTATGGGAACAATCGAATAATTCGATTGCTCTCTTCCGTCGAATAAACCGAATAACACGATTTGATTTTCGATGTTTCAAGCGAATGATTTCATTCCATGGATTCGATTTTTCACCCGTTTAGAAAAAGAAAGGAAAATTACATTAAAAACTAGTGTGTGAAAATGGATTATTGACCTATAAATGTAGTTCGATCAATTCATATTTGTTCGGTAAATTCATTATTCCGCTCTCCTTTGCTTGATCTAATATTTTACGTAGCGTTGTGAGTTTACCTTTCACGAAGCGCAAAGTACAAACATTATTGGTTTCTCGCAATTACGTCCAAGACACGAAGCATCGAAATGGATTCGATGGACCATCCGAGTAAACCACTTGCAAGTCCAACCGAGTGAAATCATTCGAATAAAAACAATCGAATCAATATTCGATCGATTTTTCGATCTATTGTCCCATTTCTGTACCCACTATTTTCTCGATCAATTTCTTCATTCTGCGAAAGAAATTCAATTTAAGTATTATTGTCTAATCAGCCGCCTATTATCAGGAAACAATTAATAAACTTCTCCAGCATTCAATTCCCGACCAAGAGCAAACTATTTTCAGCTATTTTTCGGCTCGGTCGGTGAATTGGTACGCGGGGAATTGATCCCCCCGCGCTGATGCTGTACTACTGTTATTCAGTCTTATGTTAATCGACACGCCCTTATTATTGGTTAATGTTATAAATAAATGGAATGCAACAATTTTAGTGGTAATTATGATCCTTTTTATATCAAATTATGATAAAGGCCAAACTATTGTTCAAATTTCAAGTCTGAGAGAATGAATGATTCCGCGCTGATGTTGTCCGGGTTGGATTTGGTTGGGTTGGTAGTACAAGATCAGCGCGGGGATCAATTCCCCGCTTACCAATCTGTGGGGAGATCAATTCCCCGCGTACGAATTCCCCCAGGACCAATTCACCGGGCGCCATTTCTCGGATAGTATTCTGTATTGGGGAAGAAAGTAATTTTTCCCGAATGTATGAAATTCAAAGGTTCTTTTGCATGGTTTTGATCCATCCGGTGTCATACTTCCGCATTTTTCTTGTTTTATGTTTTTCATTTCGTATGAAAAAGTATCATGAATTCTTGAATGTTGTGGGACTCTCAACCTTTCCTCTTCGGGCTGCTTGATTTCTCGAAGCATTGACAGCCTTTCATTTGCTATAGTGTAATTTACAGCGAAGAAAATAATTCAGCTGAGGCTAAATATTCTTTGATTTTATATTTTTTATCATGTTATTTATAACTCTTGTTTAGAAACGAAGCACCTCGCATATTCTTGAACATCAGTAATTAAACTTTTTTCCTAACCCTGGGAAATAACACTACTTACCTGCGGCTTATCGGTTGAGAAGCTCTGGGATAAAGGTGGCCATCTCTCCCGGAATTCCGGGAGTCAGTCGGAATATGGTCGATTTGGACGCTTCTCTCCCGGCGGGGGATTAAAATCTCCTGGAATTATAAAGCTGCTGATGTGTGACTTATCATCTGAAATTGGTAAATTTAGTCAGCCCGGTAGATATAATACAATAAACAATATTACTTGAAAATATACTGTAGGTGACCAGTACGACCTTATATTTAAATCCCTTCTCTGACTTTATCGCTTTAATTCAACAAAAAAGTAGACTGAAGCACAGCTCCGCAAAAATTCAGTTGGAATACAAGTAGTTAGCTTGGTAAAAACAAACGATTGCGATACATATTTTTTTCACCGAGACAAAGTCTCCTGTAACTTAAGACTCCTCAATAAAAAATCTCCCGGAGTTTTTACATCCAGATTTAAAAATCTCCCGGAATTAACCGCTTTCATGGCGGCAACTATAACTAAAGGTATATTGAGGCCGTGAGAGTAAGCTAAGAAGTGCAGTTGAAGTCGAGTTCAGCAATACTTTCTTTGGGAATTTTGGGTAGCGGAGAAATTCTGGATAATAATGACTAGGTTTCTTTATGATCCATTTACTATATGCCTTGTTGAGTTAATTTGATTTTTTTCCTTTCTCTCTCTTGAAAGCAAATATCCTCGCATATTTCATATCCTACACCCAACGTACAAACAAACAATTTTAGGAAAAATTCTCGGTTTTGCTTTTTACAACCTTTCTTACTGATTTAAGTATCCTCTAGGGATCGATGCTTCCACAAGTTTGGGTTTACCTACTTCCATAAATTTCAAATAAAATTTGAATATGACGTATGATTTATGTCATTGATGTGTATGACATTAGAATCAATGATTCAATCTAATTAAAAGCGTTAGTAGTGTATACCATTGTGAAAGTAGTCCTAGTGAGGCATCTTCAAAATTAAAACCTCAATTGAGGTGATTCCCTTACGATGTCAGTAACTATTTTCAAATATCAACGAACAGTTTTCCTTATTTTCACTTTGAATTGGATGTATAATTCATAATATTTAATTTAAAATTATGACATGGCTCATAGTTTTAATCGAATTTCTGTATTAGGTATATGATTTAAAATCCATAGAACTGACATTTTAAGATAAGTCAGTGATTGACGAGTAGAAATCTTGTATAAAATAGAACACTGTAATTAGGGATTGTAGTGCATCAAAAGGTACTCATAATAAAACATCAAAAGCTGCTCATCGCTTCCTACTTTTGGCATTCGAAACATCGGCCCGTTTTCAGCCGTAAAAGGACGACGATAAATGAATTTCAATCATTTTGCCAGCATCGCTTCTTTAATGCATCCTGTTGCCGAAACTCCTTAATTTACTCCTCTGCGAGAGTCAGTTAACTTATTCGATTAGTAAAAGAATACCCAATAAAGACTCATATTCCTCCTCTCTCTCTCTACTTCAAAATTAATTGTTTACTTGTTTTGAGATTTTCCGGTTATTTATTTTCTTCCAACTTATTTTCTTTCGTAACAATGGTTTTCTTAATTTTACGCGATTCGAGAATAAATTCACAACAATAAAAACCTCGACAAATCTGCTATGTGGATTAGGGAAATGCTTCCCATTCTTGTGTTAGGGATCTTCCGATACGCAGCAAGTGCTACACAAAAGAAGAAATGTGGAAAGTAACTCCGATCGTCTTTCTCTCATTTCGCTGCTTGTCGCTATTTGTTTTTTTTCGAGGGACCATGAAAACATCGCAAACTTTATATCACACATTAATCAACCAATTTCAACATCTCTATCGTCAGCCTTCTGGTCTTGCTATTATAACTTGTGTACGTGTACTTAGTATGTTGATGTAGAAGTTGTAGAAATTCTTCTTCTTTACATATGAATTTTAATATTTGTTGTTAATTCAGGTCGGTGGCGTTCGTAGTCAGTAAAACAAAATGGACGAGAAGATGAAAAGATGTTCCTAGAGCGAAATAAATCAGAAGTGAACAAGTAAGGTGGAGTGTTGTGAGCATACGAGGGATCCATCTTTCTCATCCCTTCTGGGAATAACGTGAAAGTTACATAATGATGATTTTGCCGTAGCAGCTCTAGAAGTTTAACGGTCAATTAAAACGAAGCCAAGGAGCTAAGGGGAGTGATATTGATGTGCGATCCATTCGTATCTTATCTCTCTAAGATATGTCACTCAAAAATTTTAAAGTTAGATTTACTTGAATCGCTGAAAGTTTTTGCTGGAGCTAAGGAGGGAGAAAAGGTAAGATTTTCTTGTCGAACTCGTAGACTTCAGAACTTACGTTATCATCAAATGTAATATTTGACCGATCTATGGAGATTCAGCATTTAACACCAAATCCCCCGTGAATTATTCTATCCATTTACTGTAAGCGCTATGGCTAATCAAAAATATTCAAACCTATTCTAAATATCACCTTGAAAGCAGTGTATATGTATTCTACCCAAACGAGTGAGACGAAGAAGCGACTTACCATGTATATATTCCTTCTTCAAGCAGCCGGAAAAGTTATCTCAAAATAAAAGTCTTTCTGGGCTCATTGGCGTTCCCGTTGAGCAGTTGCGTACCCTAAATGAGGTTCGATGGACGAAAAGAAAGCAAGATTTACCTCGCTCTCTCCTGTTACGTCCTCAGTGGCACCATATCGGCAGACCCTCTGACTAGGGAAAGGTGCTCTAGCGCAGTTTAAGGGCTTCCTTTACCTCCCCCACTCCCTCAGCCATTCCTCTCTTCCTCGATGGAAAGTATTTTCTGGCGTTTGAAGGAGTTAAGTAGAGAATTTCCTCTCATCCTATTATCTCCCAATGTGGCTTCCCCTTTCCGACCTCCCGCAGTCCTTGGTCAGTCGTCTTCATGCTCACTCCCAGTCGCGAGATACCGTCCGCTAAGAAATAATATTGAGACCGGCAGTGAAGAGGGCGCTAATGTGCGCTCGTGGAACAGGAAGAATACTCAGTGCTTCCGCCATAACGAACGGGAAAAGTCCGTTTGCGGGGAACTCTCTTCGATTTATTCTCTCCTTCGGTAACGTCCCTTTCGCCGAGAGCCTTCCGTGATGCCCGTCATTCCTCCTCTGGTAAGTCACATTCCCATTTGGCGATAAGATACTCGTCCTTTGATCGGTGGTGTGCTTGGGATATCGAACAAGTTCTCCGTCTTTGCACGATTGTGTCGATTATGCACGATTTCCCAAAGATTTTGTTTGTTTTTTTTTAAGTCTAGCTCATGCAGTAGTCAGCTTGTACTGCTTCGCATAGGTTTTCCTTATTATATTCTATTATCAATCGAAACCCTATCTTCGCGTAAACGTAGTTTTTCAATCATCAGGCTCTGTCTGTGATACTTGAAATTATTTTTTTTTGTGAAACCTTTCGGAATTAGAGCTGGTGATTCATTATTTCTCGATGTGGGTTTTTGGTTGTTGTGTTCGTTATTTAATTATTATCGTCCGAACGATTACGAAGAAGTGAGTGATTGCTGGAATGAGAATAGCGAGGGATTTTGATGAGGAATATCTCTTCGTGTGATGGACCTGCTTGGTTGTGAGTCTCTAAGACGACCCTGACCATAGGCTTCGCTCGGCTTCCGTCACAGATGTTATATCTTGCGGTAGATTTCTGCGGTTTCTTTCGAAAGCCGACTTTTCGTTGCCGTTTTCTCTCGAAATAACTCTGCTGCAATTCCGTTCCAGCTCATTAGGCAACTTGTGCCACGTACTGCATGAGGCTTTTCTTAATAAGTCCGCGAGGACGTCTTCGGACGCTTCGTTTTATAATATCCGTTATCTGGAGGAGGAACGGTCCCTCCCTCTCACCTTTTCTTAAGTTGTCGCATGATTTTCAGTGAAACACTTACTGGGCTTTCTTACGTAAAAACAGGCTACAATTTGATATCTCACAACGCTATATGCTTTTCTTTCTCATCCGATATTATTTATTGTGAGGACTCTAGCGATTGGTTACAATTCTGTATCATTTTACAAGATGTTTTTTCGTATAAAAAGACTCGAGAATAAGGATCTCGTAAGAGTAACATCGGGCAACTATTCCTCTAAGAGTGTGCCTACGTCGATCTCGTACGATCTTTTGTTTCTCTCAATGATTCGTTTTGGTTTTCGTATCTTCTTAGTCATCTTTGAAAGTTTATCATAAGTAACGGATACTATTCTTTGAATAGTCAAATTATTAGCTGAACTTATAAGATTTTCCTCATAAGTCCTCATTCCTACAAATGTGTTAATAATATAATTATAAGGAAAAGCGTAAATAATATAATTATTATTTTTTTAATATCACCTTTTACTAGTGATGGAATTTAATCTTGTTTCGAGCAATTTTAGTATGTTGAATTTTGTAATACTAGTTGTATTTTGAATTCTCATAATACGAGTTTTTCAGTCTCTTTTCCAAAATACGTTGGCTCCAGTTCTAGCTATTCGTGAGTGTAATCCAGGCTATCGACTACACGTATATCTGTCACTTTTATACGAGGCATCTTGATGCGTCGTAGAATTAACTTCGGTGCCAAATTTGTTCTCTATTGTCGTCTCGAATGCCTCATGTTGCCCAAGCATATACCTTCGGATTCCTCAGCAGCAGGGGCGTTAAATTAATCCGAATCAACTCTCAAGCATAATGATTATCGGTTAAGCAATGACTCAGGTATTCAGAATTTTTCCAATTTCTCGAAACCTTCATTCTTGAGAATCCCATTGATCTGCAAAGGGGCAGAAGGGTGCCTTCGCCCCTTTTGGAGTCCTCTCGTTGGGAATGCGTTTTTCCTTGAGGATCCTTTGGTGCAAACTGGTCCCTCTAGCCGACCCTCTCTGGTCCGTTGAGGGCACCAACCCTTTATACCTGACCACACTCCCTTAGCTGCCGGAAGTACGGCACGCTGTCATCCTCGTTCCGGTTTGCATTTTCCCCTTTCCCTACGCATTTTTTATTTTGATGGATGCATCGAATTGAATCGACTCGCAAGACGTAAAAACGAGACGAGTTTTCACTCAGATTGCTTTCAGCTGCTTACTTACGTTTCGACGAGGAAAGATTGCCCGAGATATGTGATGAGAACTTCGTTTTCTTTAAGGTTAGCAGTGATTATATTCACAAACAGGAGGACTCATTTCGATGGTAAGCAGTTGACGTGGAGTTTTAACCACTGATTAACGTTGTGTTTCCTACGGCGGTGGTTCTCTCATAGTACGTACGTTCGTATCATATTTGCCTCGTAAAGGCTGTCCTATTTTTTTAATTTCTTTTAGGAAACATCGGAGAGGTTAGACGCTAATAATGAAAGCGAAAGTGCTTCGACAGCTTATGTAATTTTCCACTTAAGAGCTCATGCCTAAATATAAACTGTTCAAAAGCGTTTATTCGTTCCTAAACTTATCGCTTCAAAGAAAGTTAATTTCATTTACCTTAATCTATCTGAAGAGTGTATAAAAGTGAGTTTTAATAAAGTTTCTTTAACATAAATCTTACCTTTCAATTTCATTAATAGAAATTAACCAATGGACTTTCGCATTCCTTCGCCTCGCATACTCTTTCTAACTTCTCGCTTTTATTAGCCCTCTGTGAACTTAATTCCGAGCTTAATTTCTATCCCTAAGCTCCATCTCTTGAGACCGAATCACTAATTGGCTTCTCATTGGAGTAATTAACTTTTTGTCGCTCTCTCATCAATGGGAAGTAATTTTAAATTCCTTAATTTTCCATTTTCCTCATTCCACTTGTCCCATTATTATCGATGTCCTGAATGAATTTTTCGCTAGCTTCCATAACGGACGGAAACCCATAATACCTACATATTAACTTGCGGATGACGACTCTATCAAAAAGTATTTAGTAGATATTGAATCACGTAATGTTAAGATGTAGAAATTATGTAATATACTTCTAAATTTATTCCATTAAGAGTAATCGCCGAGAGCTGAAGGAATGCGGCAGAATTCATTTTAAAATTTATTTTATATAAGAACATAAGAATATTAATAATAATAAGAATATTAACATAAGATTATTAAACAGTTTACATTTAACTTGAAATATATGAAACGCCAATATAGATGAGTTTTCCGAGATTTTAACTAGATTTTTAGAATCTTTCAATTGATTTGATGATAACACTGTCACATATGGTCCTCTCAAATAAGTTAGCGAGATTTAAATGCTTTTGGTATTGAAACATTAATGCTTATAATGAAATGGTTTATTCTTTTTGTATACATATATCTTCTTTGCTAGACGGATTTTAGAACGATACTGAAGTACCTGTAGTTAAACGTACTACGAATATGGTTATGTTCTTCGTCAACCCTGTTTGTCCTACAGAGCGTTTTTTCCTCCAATGAAGTTGTTATTGCAGAGGTTAATCCGCGGTGGGCTCAACTCCACGAGCCGTCAATGGCCCCGAATGTTCCATTCCCTCATTCGAACGTCTTTCGCATCGATCTCGTCCGCGGCGGCGAAAATCCCTCGAGGCTCTCCTTCCCTTTTCATTCGTCCTTTTCTACTGTTTACGTCTCATGTTTGAAATCCTCCTTTCGCTCTTGAGAGTGCTGATATGATAGATAATGTAGCTGGGTAGTAGATGTTGTTTAAAACCCAAACAGTGATGTGTTTACTCCGTTTTATTTTGAAAAACAATGACAGAATTATGTGCTCATTTTCAGAGAAAAATTCTTCTTCCAACTTTCTTCCTAGGCTTGTGCATGTTTTCTTCAGTACATTTCCTTCATCTCACATCCAGGTTATCCTTCCACTTTTTCCTTGGTAGTCCCACACTTCTTATCCCTTTTGGAGCATTATCTCTAACCACTTTCTCCCTCCCCATCCCATCCATTCTGTTTACGCGTTCATTCCATTCCTTCGACGAACCCATTGATTAAGATATTCTCGCCACACTCTCTTCTTTTCGGCTCACTCCTTTCTCTGTCGCATAATGTTTTGTCAGCAATTCTCCGAAAAAATTTCATCTCCGTGATTTCAAGTTACCTTCTAGTTTTGGAAGTATCTGGTCCTGTCTCTCCTACATATGTTAAGATATTTTCGCTACATCCTTGTTTATAATAACTTAAATTGATGTTTTTACTTCGATTTTCGTAATTTATATTTGTATTATTCAATATAATGTCGAATATATTTTCAGTTTTTTTCCGTAATCGCTGCTTTAGCCTAAACCGAATGAATAAGAAAACCGCTGTGCGAGTATCCCCTGATATAGCGCTCTAATTTTATCGCTTGTATGGTTTCTATTCCGCTTTAGTTCATCCTCAATGAGTCTTATCTTTCACTCATCTCCATCCCTGTGAATATTTAGAAGGTTAGCGAAACTGGGATAAATTTTCTGCTATAATTTACCGTCTATAATGGATTATAAGTTGAATTTGTAGTCCACTAGTGATAGTAGGATTTCTTTCTTTTTTTTAAGTTAAAGGTTTGTAAATCCCATCCCACAATGAATGTATTGATAATTCATGATTATTAAGTATCCTAATCTCTACGGTGCTGTACTGTCTATCCACTCTCTTACCTCTGGATTAATTGGTTACCTGTATCCTGAAACTGTTAGTGGAATGGATGTTTCTTGTTGTCTCAGTTGGGCCAAAGATCCCTTACGTTATTTCTTCAAACTAGTGGAATTGGAATTCCAATCTGTAGTTTGTAATGCATATTTTCGTACAATTAATTCAACCACCCTGTTCCAATTTTTCCACCTGAGCACTCAAATCACGCTCAGTCATCCTTCTTTCATCTTCGTAAGAACGTGGTCGTTCCCGTAGAAATGGATTGGATGAAGTTCTCCAAGATGCTAAAGGTGAATCCCACTCCATCCTCTTATCTTCTTTTCTTTGATTCCATCCCATTCACTTCCCACCGTTTTCTTCCTATGTTCGTTTCCTTTATTTCAAGTTTGTTCTGCACTTCCAATCGTCTCATTGAATTTTCTATTCCACATTAGAGCCTTCCGACCCAAATTGCCTTTTCCCATCGATTTTTTGAAGACGCCGAACATTCTTTCGACGAAAATTGCACGAATCTTCTTCGGTAGCGTCAGCGGGATTTCTGCAGTGCCAGATAGAGGCCCTCCACAGAAAAGCTGATGAAAGGTGCTTGGTAGACTTGCAGGAGTCACGAAGAGTTCATTCCCCACACGTCACGTCCACGAGGGTGAAGGAGTAACATTCTTCTGCTAAAGAATGGATTTTCTTTAGAGCTTCCAGGGCTCCTTCGATCTCGCAGTCACGTGACAGTGCATCATCGAGCCTAAGAGGCACCTATGCATCGATTCCATCTTTTGTCCCCTCGATAATTTCTCTGATTCTTTTTCAAGAAATTGTTATTCCGCATCACTTTCTCAGCGATTCGGCTGCTCGTCGAGAAAAGAGCGTGATGGCTCGTTTCGCTTTGAATGGAGTGGAATTAGAGAGCGCATTCTTTTGGCGCCTCCTCGAATAATCTATATAGTAGTGGCACTAAATTCGATCCTCGTACTACATTAGTGGGCGGGCCAATAGCCTAAGCAATGGATGATCAAATTATAGACAAAAGAAAAGCACCTTGGGAAGAATCTGCAACTTGGGCATCGTTGGGAAATTGTTTTTAATAACGTTTTTAAACATTTTTTATGATGAGAGCTTCCAGTCGAAGAAATGAGTTTTAATTACTTATTATGCATGTCTTGTATTTCAACCGCATGTGGTAATTACCTCTTGTTATATTAGCTCTCTCACATTCGATCCGAACTGTCGTCAAATCCCGATTGCTCTTTCTACTATAGGGTCTATGGCCTTAGCTTTATGTGCTGCCATCAAGGGAGCTCTCACCGGTCAAATTTCTGTCGGCAAACTGTCTATCAGTCTGTGCAGGAATTCAGGAGCTAATAGTTTTCCTTTTTATGCCGTTTATGGCAAGTTTATTTATAGGTAATGGTTTTACGAGGATGATTGAAAGAATGAACTGGTTGTGGAACTATCTCAATCGGATATCTCGTTGAGAGTTTCTTCCGGATTTACATTTACATTTACATTTAAACCCTGCAATCCGCCAGTGGCGCGTGGCAGGGGGTGTAAGACACCAAAATACCTATCTAATCTGGAGAGCTATTTGCTTCTCTAATACTTCGCGGAAAAAATGACCAAAAGTAGCTATCTGTCCTGGCAACTACTTCCCTGTATCGCTTTTTTGTTTTCTCTCGAAGGTCGCGTAGGAATATAACTGGGATGACAATATCTGTTATCTCCTCCCCGAAATCGGTAGAGATAAATTTATCAAAAAGCTTCCGTCGATATTCACGTCTTCTATCACTAAGAGAGTTCCAACCGAGGGATTCTATCATAGCCGAAACACTGCTGTCGAATCTGAAATCTCCCTTGACGAACCTCGCTGCTCTACGTTGAACCATCTCGAGATCGGAAATTAATCCTACTTCGTGAGGATCCCAAACCGCACAGCAATACTCAAGTAGAGGTCGAATTAGGGAAAAGTACGCTATTTCTTTTACTCTCGATGAACATCCCCTAAGAATTCTGCTGGCTAACCTTTGCATTCTATTCGCCTTTCCTACTACGCCTCGAATATGCTCTTTGAAGGAAATATTACTGCTGAGCGTAATTCCTAGATATTTATGATGCATCACGAGCTCCAAAGGATTTCCTGAAATTCTGTACGGTACGCAGGTAAAGTTAGTGGATCGTGTGAAAGTCATGGTAACGCACTTCTTTACATTCAGCTCGAGCTGCCAATCGCTACACCAACCCGAAATCATATTCAGATCGTTCTGCAAACTACCAATGTCATCTTCAGTTACGATCTCCCTATAAACAACAGTATCATCAGCGAATAACCTAACCTTGCATTTAACATTATCCATAACATCGTTAATATATATCAGGAACAAAATTGGTCCTAATACACTTCCCTGTGGAACACCGGATGTGACGCGAACCTCATCAGATAAAATTCCGTCCAACGCAACTCGCTGCGATCTTTCCCCGAGAAACGACTTTATCCACTCAACAACTTTTCCGTTAATCCCGTAAGCCGTCAACTTATGAATTAATTTTACATGCGATACTCGATCGAAAGCTTTTCTGAAATCTAGAAATATGGCGTCTGTTCTTATACCCTTATCAGCTGCTCTAACTACATCGTAAAGAAAAAGGGCTAACTGGGTATCACATGACCTACCTTTACGAAAACCGTGTTGACATTGACTAATTGCCCCCTTGTCACTTAGGAAACGCATTATTGAACTCGCTATAATGTGCTCGATAGTCTTACAAAATATTGACGTTAAAGATATCGGACGGTAATCTTCAGGTTTCGAGGAAACGGATATCCGTACTTAGTCGATGTGGTATAGGCGTGTGTGTGTCAGGGTTATTGGCTTTACCTCCTTTTACATGGATCTTGTATTTTTTACTTTTGATGTTTCATTTTTATTTTCCCATTTCTTTATTTTCAGTTATGCTTGGTTGGGTTTAAAGTATCTTCTTTCGAGAAAGTATGAATTCCAGTCCCAATAAATGTGATGCATGACAAGATAGCATGTCTCGGTAGATATCAAGTCGTGCGCTTCGTTATGAATGAAATCCTGGTGTTGATTAGGAAGCTCCCGATTCCGGAAGAGCCTCGATTAATATTTATGTATAAGTCAGGTGCTGTTGTGGAATCCGTCATTCGCCGGGCTTATGAATCGCTGTCGGTTAGTAATTGATAGTAGAAGTATGAGTTTTAAATACCGTAATATAAGATAACATTTAGAATTAACCATGTTTTGTTATATGGCATCGATTTTTTATTGGCCCTAGGGAAGACGACTATTATTTCTATTTTCTACGAGAGCATATTTCGCTTTTGAATGATCACTGTCATGGTATCGATGTTTAGCTGCATACTTCCGTATTTCCTCAGATAACGAAATTGCTCCAATATATGCAATTATGACAATTGGAAGCGACTGGACGAGGTGTTGCATTTCGATCGTTTCTCCGAATGCGTTGTTTTGCGGTCAGGAAATGGAATGAGGGAGGAAGCGGTGGAATCAGTGGTGCAAATCTTCCTGCGATGCTCGATTGTTTTTATCCGTGGCTTTCGCGAAGATAAGAGCTTTTTGTGTTCTTTGTTACATTATTTACATAATTTTCTCGCTTTCCTCCCTTTTACTGAATGAGAAGGGAAGCTATTGCCTTTCATGTGCTAATTACTATCATGCTGTTATTTATCTTTTCACGTTATCTGCAAATAATTTGGTTTGCTCTAGCTGATGAAGTTATACTATTTCTCGGTTCATAAAAAATTGAATTGAAGCATTAGAGGTTCAGCGTTAACAGCGATTGAACGTTGATGAAACAATAGTACGAATACTCGTGACATATTTCTGCAAATAAATGGTATATTAATTAAAGCGACATTGAGACTGCCGAGTCTCAACATATTTCTGATATTTATGTTTGGTTATGTCGCTGAGTATCAGAATCGTGGTCAATCGTATTTCCTTCACGGTGAAAGAATAGTAGTATACACGTACTTCCGGATTGTATCCTATTAGGTTGTGGATTCCCTTATAATATACGGAAAACTATTTCTTGTTTTTTTTAATCGTCGGGCCACCCTTTTGGCGTCTTAAATCGTATATTTTTACAGCCATTTTAACATTTCTCTGGTACTTAAGGTCTTTTTCCATTAAGCATTTCTCTTCGATTCAGTGAGTATATCGGGTATCCATTCGCATATCCGTTATAGATACATTATTTTCGCTCCATTTTGTAAGTAAATGAAGCGTAAACTTTTCTTTGCCGTTCTCCCGATTTGGCGACCGACTAATTAAGGTCAGGCTTTTGCGCAGTTAACTTGACAACATAATGACTTATGTTGTCGTGTAATGTAAAACTTATCTATACCCTAAGAAATTTCTCTTACTGGATTATAAAACTTCTTTCATGCCATTTTTCTCCTACGTATTTAATTATTATTTTCTGCACGCTTATTTTAAGTACAGGGTTTTCATAGAAGGTTGGAGCTTTTTCGATTGAAAGAGGACAAAATACTGTTGCATAACTAAGAAAAAGCCTCTGTTACATGTAGGAACATGCCGGGCACATAACGTGTTGCGACATTGCTTGAGATCTCCTCTTATTCATCGTCGCTCGACATGCATTGTTTATCGGTGAGATAGCAGAAATATGTAACTGGTAACGCAACCTTATGCGTGGGCTGTTGATGCATACCTTAAATACCATTGAATCTTCAAGTTCTTGTATGTAATTTGTCTATTGGTTTCGTCTTTTACCTTATCGTAATCATCCTGTTTTTCTTCAATTTTTCTGTGTAATTTTGCTTTGAGTGGTGGAAATCCACGTGTGAAGAAAAGTACTATAACTGTAATTTCAGTTCCTTTCTCTTAACGTCACATTAATGTCTGGACATTAGAGGTCTGCATGGGCCGGGCTCGGGCCGGGTAAGCGGGCAGTCTATTGGGCTCGTGCCCATGAAAAATTCGGGAAAGATAGAGTTATTCGTTCTTAAAGAGCGTTAGTTTCTTGCATAGCGGCAAAAGCCTTTTAAAGTTGTTACGCATTGCTTAAACAAAATGCTCGGTCTTCGTGAAGGGTTAAAAAAATGTATTTGTTCACAATTCACAACAATTTATTGCAGGGCGATTTATGGAAATTTCGGGCTCGATTCGGGCTTAAGAACGAAATGTTCGGACCGGGTCGGGCTCGGGCTCAACGACGAACGGGCCGGGCTCGGACTGAAGTTTTCGGCCCCTGCAGACCTCTACAGCACATTTCATTGTCAGCCGAAACCGCTGGCCAGTGAAAACCGAAAGTTGGGAAGGATCATTTTCAACGTTTTAATCTCTCCATTGCCTCTTATGTAAAAGTAATTCTTGCTTGTACATTATAATGTGAGCTCTTTTCAAATTGAACTTATGGACGACCTTTATGGATTTCTTTCAATGTCTACTTTAAGAAGCTTTCATTATCTTCCGTGGAATAGGATCAGATCTATTTTCAGTACTCATATTTGAAAATCGGTCTAAGGTGTCTCTTTCCGCTGGTTTTTATCCTTCGAGGCTTCGTGCACGCGCTTCTTCAAAAACATTAACGTCAGAGAGTGAATCACGCATTTCGGGGCTGCGTCGGGAATATCTCCAATCGAAGGCCTCATTCCGATCTCGTAAACCGCTTTTTGTCGGCTTCGCATCCCCGGAAGCAGCTTTTCCCTCCGCCTACACATCTTCGCTCCTCAGTCAACATTTTCCCACGTAGAATGGGCTCCCATGTGCTCTCTCTGCCGCCACCTGCTCTCACCACCTTACGATGAGGTCTGCCTGTTTGCCTCGTCGCTAAAGGTCGAAGAGATGCGTTGAAATAGAAAATTAAAATACAACCCGTAATAGCTGATGAAGATTTTCAAATCGAACGTATTTGGGACGGGTCCTATGCTAACATTCATTGTTATTTATCACTGACTTTTATCTTTGACTGCGTTTATATTAAACCCTCTTGCGTTTGTCAATTAAATGATACACTTCTCTGCTGTAAAGATATGTATTCTATCTCCATCTTGAATCGAGCTCTTTAAATGTCTCGGTATATATCTTCAGTATGTCTCAGTATATCCTGATAACCAGCTCGGTTTTGTGGCTCTCGTTTGTTAAATTGTTTGGTCTCTTCCGAGTAATATTTAATCACGTTCTCCTCTATCACATTACACTGCCTAGTTCTCGTGATTTTAAAGTTATCATATGTTTTCATTGAAACCGAACTGACTAAATAACATCTCTATCGAAAACTCCAGTTATTTGTTATCTCTTTTTCACCAGGAAATATTCGTCATGTGTTTTATCCAAGCAGATCGAAATAACTCCGGTTTTATCAAATTATTTAACCCTAAAAATAGTTTTTATAAGCTGCTTCTGTGGAAAATTTCCTGCGATTTTGAGATAATCCGATTCCAAAAGCAGTATCACAATATTGACTATCACTTTGAGGCATTTTCAATGAAAAGGTCATTGGCGCCAATGAGAAGGCGGACCCGTTTGCAGAGAGCGGAAGATCTGCACCTCCGGGCGCCGTGCTGATGCGTTGACCCAAAGCGGTCGATGGCAGGAAAAAAGGTGACTCGCCTCCCTCCAACGCCCACTCATTTTATTAGTATCTCATGCAGGCGATCGTATTTCCGCGTCGGAAGGAACAGTGCTGCTGTTTGCCTTTTGGGTTTTTTGCTTTTAGCCCTTTTCTTCCGGGGATTTAGGTCCCCCAAAAGAAAAATTATCGAATTTCGCTGTAGGTGATGGTGCACTAGAAGTTGAGGTTACTCTTTTAATGTTTTCGTAGCGATCGTTCATCCAAAAATATATTTGTTTACTGTGTCGGTGTTACTGATTATGATTAATCAATTTAGTTACGAGACAACAGCTAATTCGGCTTGTTTGTTAACCTACTGCATTTTTTTAATTTTCCAAGATTTTAAACGTTTTAAGTCCAAGTCTTTTTTGCAATATCGTATTCATTTAAAAACATTTTCGGTATAACACTATCTTAAAGCATATTGGCTATCTCTAATCTGCACATCTCTTACGCTAATCTAAACACGGTATTTGAGTAGAGTAGATGAGCGAGGTGAGTAGACCACGCTCCAGAAAATAACCTCCAGGACTTAAATGAGCTTTGATTTTTTTTATTTTTATTTTATTTATCAGTAAGTATCAGCAAACAGCACGAGGTCAATTACAGTTGACGAGATAACAAGAGATTTTTTTACGATAATGAGAGAGTTGATCATCTTTATATAAATATGTAAAAGTTGACACAACTTTTGATATCTCATTGGAAAAGGTTCATTTATTTTCTGATTTTCCAATTCAACTTTCATATGCCCGTATATGTTACGTATTCGTCGAAATCTCTATATACGCTGTTTATTGATATGTCATGAAAAATAAACAATGTTTTATAATAAATTTCTAAATTTTGCTGTTTAAATACCCTTTTAGATATTTTTCTGAAAAAGTACAAATAACTGTGACCTAGAGGTGCGGAGCAGTGTCCGCAGTAACCTCTCCATTGGCGCTCTCACTCTTTAAATCGCTCATGAAAGGTACCCTTGCGGTTGAAACCTATTCCGTGTGATTGTGGCCGCTTGCGAATAAAATCCTTTCTCCAGAGGCACGAAAGAGTATTTTTGTGGTCGTAAAACTAAAAGGACATTGGTTTCAGTTAGATCCAATTCCAAAGAAATTCGGACTTCACGAAGATTTACCGAGCACGTTAACAGAAAGCGATCACTTAATAGGCGTGTAAAGATGTGACTTGTGAAATCCGGATATCTGTTTTATTACTACCGTTCAGTTATTATCAGTAGTTTGAAGTCACACCTGCTATGAAAGAAAAATCGTGTGATTTCAATCGATGGCAATTTTGTTATTCCTTATCTATATCATGTTTACTTTAGTTTCTCTTCGGTTAATCTCTTCAGTGATAATGCTATTGGCCAAAATTTTAAGTGTAAACAGAGAATTATTTAGGCTTTTATTTATTCATAGATTTAAGTAAGATGATGTGAAGCAAGATAGCTTAATGGTTAGGGCAGCCACCTTGAAAGTGGTAAATCCTGACTCTTGTCCCGGTCTTGACCCCTGTCGGCCTTTCTTGATATTGTTTTTTTTGGAGTATTTTCCAAAGTGTACACTTTTTTGTGCAATTTCTTCTTTCACTCTTTAACTTGCCATTTTATAAAAGTTCTCCTGACTTGTTCCCCCTGTCTTTAGCCTGTCCGGGGATAATTTTATAAGCCCATCTGCAAAGATAACCAGCGAAAGTGCTTTCTATTATCATAACGTGATAGCATTAACTTTCTTGTAAGGAAACGATTGTGGACGGTAACGGTATCTCACTGAATCATTATGCTCGTGATGCAACTAGTAAAAATGGAGCTTGCTCAGAATTTTGGCGCATTGTTAGGAAAGAAGATTGCTGTAGTGACATCGAAGTTATTAAGCTACTACTGAGTTGATGGAGAAAATTATAAAGGAAATATCAAATGTATGGATTTACTCACAAAATCACTGATTTGTAACGAGACGAAATGCAATGCCAAATTAAGGGTTTAAGGGTAATACTGCTGGTTACGAGGAATGAAGCTAATTACTAAAGCAAAAATTCTGTAACCCTTGCAGCTCTGGAGTAAGTGTCAATGAAAAGTTTCCGACGTAGATTATTCTCACTGGAGACTGAGCCCTTATCGAAGGAGAGTCCCTTTGAAGACAGGAATAGAACGAATCCATCCTCACTTCCGTCTCCGGAGTCTTCTTCCACATTTTAACAAAGAAATATTTCCCTTTCTCCAATATTGCCTTTATCGTCCACGCCGCCTACGACTCAACGCCCACACCCTTTGATGACACCGCTTCCCTTTCTTCCATATTTCTTCCCTATTTCTTCCCTTCATAAAGCTTTCTCTTCGGAGAGATTCCTTATTTCATTGCTTATAAATTGCATGATACGGAATTTTCGTAATCGTGGAAAAATTGGCCTCGGAATTTCGATATGAGGAAGGTCTTCCATTCAGTTTTAAAGGAGATGGTATCCTTTTACTGTTGAGGACAAATATGGTTTCCTTCAGAGTAATTTCGAAATGAACGTTATGTAACAGTATTTCGCCCCCCTCTGTTGTTCAGGACAAGGTTCCCAGCAATACTTGTGTTGATTATCCCGTCGTTATGGTGAGCACTTACGTCATATCCTCCCAGTTCAAGGTGTGGAAGGAAGCGGTCGAAACGTCCTTAATAGTAGAGTATTTACTGTCGACGAGTAATTCAACTCATGAATTGGATAACTCGTTTCAACTTACACTGTTCTTACTTCTCAGAGACGGTAAAAATATCGAATTAACTGCTTGAGTGTACGCATCTCGACATTGTACCGATTTGAGTTCCTCTGCGCAGACATTTCATCCCATTCTTATCTTAAAATGAGTTGTCAATCATCATAAGCCGTAAATCACCTGAAAAAAGTAACTAAAACAGATGGAAGAAGAGCAACGTGCAGTTTCTATCTCTTTCGCGAGATTTATTCCATTGAAAGCTTTTCTTATTAAAACTCTCCGAAATATATACAGGAGAAACCTTTTTCCTTACGCATCCTATCCTTTTATTAATCAGTGTCGTTTACCCGGAAGGTGTTCTTCAAAGCCAGAGACTCATTATTTTCTTTGGCGTAATCATGCTAAAGGGTGATGTATGCATCATTCCATAGATTGTTTTCGCAACTGCTTTCGACGTGATTCACGGTTTTGATCGCGTGAATTATTGGGAGGAATCGAAACGTGACAGAGTTAAGCTTAATGCGCATATTCCTTCTCGAAACAATAATCTGGAATCGATTTATAAAATGAAATAAAACTCCTCCCTCTATTCCTCCTCACTTTCAGTATTTTATGTTAATAATGGCTGTGTTTTGAGTGCCAATAAATATCTACAAGCTGGAAGCTTAAAAATAATTCATTAATTAGTACTTTGTTTGCTATCAAGAAAGTTCTATTCCAGGGTGTCTATTTTTTAAATTTCCTATTATTATATTTGATGATTTTGAGCAAGCTCTCTTTCTTGATTATCATTTCTACTGATATAACTCTTCTTGCATTCTCCGCGTTTATTTTTACTTTCTCCCTATACGTAGTATAGAGAAAGTATTGTATTCGCAAAAAAATTCGACCTCCAGATTTCGACGGAAATAGATGTTTTGGGGCCCATAGAGTACGTTTTCGCTATTTTCCCGAACATGTCTGTCTGTGTGTCTGTCTGTCTGTCAGTCTGTCTGTCTGTCTGTGGTTAAAAAGTTTGTGGGCGCTCTATCTTAAAAAGTAATTATCCGATCATTTTCAAAATTCATATTTAGAATTTTCTTAACAATGCCAAAAGTTGATTTGTTTTTGGAGAATATCGCTTAACCGGAAGTTACGGTTTATCCGGAACAAAAGTTTGTTTCTTAAATATCTCTTTAAAAATGCAATATAGGTATGTACATTTACACACAAAAGTTGTAGATAATGTACTTTACTATAACTTTTGCACAAAACATTTTTTCGTAACACTGATTGTTTAGGAGTTATTCTTCAATAATGGTTAACCGGAAGTCGTCGTTTACCCAGAAATGGAAGTTTTTCATACATATCTCTGTTAAAATGCAATGTAGGTATATACAATTATTTACAAAAGTTATAGATAATGTACTTTCCTACAACTTTTATATGAAACCTTTTTTCGTAACACTGACTGTTTAGGAGTTATTCTTGAATAATGGTTAACCGGAAGTTGTTGTTTATCCAGAAATAAAAGTTTTTCATACATATCTCTGTCAGAATGCAATGTAGGTATATAAAATTACATAAAAAAGTTATAGATAATGTTTTTTACTACAACTTTTATATGAAACATTTTTTCGTCAGATAGATTGTTTAGGAGTTATTCTTCAATAATGGTCAACCGGAAGTTGTTGTTTACCCAGAAATGGATGTTTTTCATAGATATCTCTGTCAGAATGCAATGTAGGTATATACAATTATGTACAAAAGTTACAGATAATGTACTCTACTAAACTTTTGTATGAAACATTTTTTCGTAACACTGATTGTTTAGGAGTTATTTATATATTACCGGCATAGGCTTCTGTTTTCAATAAATACGGAGAAAGTCATGTGTTGGCCACATCAGATTTTTTGTATTGAAGTAAATAAAACTCCTAGAATTTGCCAGAAATATGTACAAAAGTAGTGTAAGATTGAAAACTGCAGAAAACTGCAGTGCAAATCAATCACATTACTATTCCTAACAGAAAGTAAATTTGGCTAGAATCTCCTAATGGGCTGCATTTATCTCCCGCGTTCTCTCTTCTCTAATTAAAATGTAAATAAATAAAGTAACATATCTTGTGAGCATTGTAATTATGCAAGCTAATCGGCTGGGTTATTTCATCATCTGGCTTTTAAATGACGGTGGAATAACTCTTAAAGTGAATTTTAATAACGAGGAATTCTTTTATTCACTCCCACAACGGGAAATCAATTTGCATAAATGTTGCTAGAAATCCCAACTACTGCATCAAGTCATTTCGTAATATAATGACTGTCAGAGGAAGTCTATATGTTCTCGCGGGTCTTGAAGGATTTTCCTTCGGAAATGAGGATTCCTCTAGCGGGTGTGTCCTTTGCAGGTGCTAATTCATCTGACCGACTCCCAATAACTGTCAAAAGATGTCATTCTCTTGCTTCACTCATCCTTGCTGCAAATATAGGCTCATTTTCGTTTTACTCCTTTCTCTCGATAATATTTCTTTCCTTGAGATGACATTATCATTTGCATACGAGTCTCCGCCATGAAATGTTTAACTAAAAATGAGACAGTCTGCTTTTGCTGTTTCAGTAATCATTATCTCGTGAACTTTAGCACGTAATGATGGGCGTTCCTGCTGAATATATTGGCGTAAGTATTCACCTGATGAGGTAAAGGAAAATTCGATGACGAGAATGGGACGTAGCTCCTTTTAAGTGTTTTCCCATTCCGTTCGTTTTCCCGTTATGAGTCACAATTTGTCCGCTTGCATGCTCTTCCTGTCGATGCGAGCGATGATATCACTGCCCTTTTGCGACATCTAGGCGTGTGTTTTCTCTCGAAAGGGGATGACCGCGTGATTCTTTTGCGTTTCCAACCCTTCGTACTTGTCCGCCCTCGCCTATCTGCAACTCCAAGTCCGAGATTGAAGTTGAGGCTGTTGAATGAAAGTGCTTCCTCTTGTTCTCTTTTACAGAGCTTTCCTTATCTCGCTGATACTGCACTATTTCAGTCAATATAGCATATCTAAGGAAACTTCATCTATTTCTGTGTATATTCTATCCTTTTAAAGATAATTTATAAACTTTAGAAAAAGTAAATAGATTGATTAATATACATGCAATTACAACATTAAACTAGAAAGTCGTAGTTAAGTTTGAAAACATTTCAAGTATAAGTATAATTCAAGAAAACTTTAGTGATAATTTAGTTAATGTCGACGTGAATACCCTCGTGCATGGAAGACATTTTTTGACAATAATGGTTGAAATAGTGACTTATTTTCCTTATCTTATATTTTTATTGACCAAACTATCTTTTCTCAATTCATTTCTTCTCAATGTAATACAAATAAAGATGTCACTCCTACTTTACTATTAGGTTAAATATTAAACCGAATATACTTTATGTTGTTATGAAGAAATATATGCCTCAACTCTCGGTTTCCTATAGAAACAAACAAACAAACAAACTGTAAGCATATCCAATTATTTTTCATACGAAGATTCCAGCTGGGTTGCTTTAATCTATACGTGGTTATATGGTTGTTCTCTGGGTTGGGTGTAGATGGTTGACAATTTCTCTGGCGTTCGAAGGTCGAAGAGTCCTGAAGAGCTTCAGATAAATTGTCGTCTATCTGTAAGACCTGACGCGAAGTAAACCATTCAGAGATATTCATTGTTTGCTTTATTCTTTAGATTCTGAGCGGAAATAGCGCAACCAAGACGTTCTCTAGCCACTCATCGATAGATGTAACTGTTTTCTTCCAAGTGATGCGTTACAAATATACCCAGAAGATAAAAATCCCCGTCAAATTTATCGGCTGTTGATTTGATGAATTCCCTTGACCTTGAGTTACCCGCCAAGGAAATTTAGCGCGGGTTTGATGATACAGTGATGAAATCCGTATTGAGGTCGTTTTAATTGGAATTAACACACCTCCGCATATACAGATATGCTAAATAAACATAACGGATTAACCGCAATTAACTCTCAAAGATTTCGAAAGATAGTTTCGGGATGATGATACTTTTGATGCATCTTTATACCTTAGTTTACATCATCAAGGAATTTTCCGAGATCGGCCTAATTAAATAAATCTAAAGAACAGGAAATTATTAACTTATTCTTACGTATTTTCATAGTGTTGCCAATCCCTCCATTATCAGTCTATGAAATCATTAATCAACGTTTTATGAAAATTATCGTGGTGTGATTTTTACCACTTATTTTACCCGTGCTCGAACTATTTTTAATGACTGAAGTTTTGTTTCACGTCTTTTCAAATCCATACTGCTTATCCAAATTCTTTCCAATCGTAATTATTGCACCCCGTAAGATTTACTAAATCTGATTGCTGAGTCTCAAGCTATAAACCCTTTTAAGTCGACTAGAGAATCCTAATGCAACGGCTAAGTTTCATTGTTCCCTGACTATCAAAGCTGCGAATGTTTGCTGTCCTACTTTCTACCAGTATGGCAATCGATATATCACACTATCGCGTCTTATTGCGCTTCTGTTTTTTCTGTCACTTGCCATTCTAAGTCCTGCGATTCAAGGGTAAAGTCGATTGCGAAATCCAGTTCCCACAGTTGATTAAATTTGGTTCACGTTATTTTTTTCCCGAGTTATTTTTCATGTCGATGTACCCACAATTATCGGGTAATTTTTCACATAGTCGTAGTCGTCTTAGAAATACCTTAGATAGCAATAAAATATAAAAAATAAAGTTATGCTAAATGGCTTTTCTTAAAGATGGAAATATTTCTTTGTAGCGATTTTCGATTGTTCGTTTCCACCCTCGTAAAAATTCGATTATACATTGAGAAACGGTGGGAAGCGTGAACGTAATTAGTGAAAAAATTCTTTGCTTTCACCAGAGCTATTGTGATAATCAGGTTTCCTGGCATTCATTTCTAATTAGATTTCTCGGTTGAATAAATGCTCGGTTACGTCTTGATGTAAATTTCCGCAAATTAATATCCGCGGTTAACCAGTAAACCTTATCAATTGCGTTCTACGGCTTTCCAGGAAATATCGCTCTCTTTTATTGATTAGTTTTAGTGTATCGATTTTATTTTATGTATTGGGCTACTATTTGTAAGAGCGCTTCTTAAAATCGTAATTAATATATGGTATATATATATATATATATGTATCTGCTCGTACTTACGCCATAACGAAGACTATCTTCTCACGTTTTCACTTACGTACACACAACCCTCTTCGAGT
This sequence comes from Sympetrum striolatum, assembly GCA_947579665.1. Taxonomy (NCBI): domain Eukaryota; kingdom Metazoa; phylum Arthropoda; class Insecta; order Odonata; family Libellulidae; genus Sympetrum; species Sympetrum striolatum. Next base: position 104,876,245 of record OX388341.1, read on the forward strand.
TAATGGAATTTACTCAATTTTTACGAGGACTCTAAGCTTCTCTCGAACGTACGTAATCTTTAATGAGGATTACGTAAATATATACTTCGGAAGTGTTAACGTAATATATAAAAATTAGCACATAACGTTTCATAATCAGCACTTTTAGTCCCTTTTAAGCAGGAAATTTACCTCATCAGTTTCTTTGCATCTTCGAGAGGAAAATAGTCGTATAAGCTACTTCTTTGATGATTTTTTCTGCGTTAGCGATGAGAACCTTTCAAGTCTTTTAATATATTGATTACGTCTCTATTAATTGACTATGTTGAACTGATCATGTCCTTCGAACCGACTTCTCGTTTCTCTGACATCTGTATTTTATTTATTTTATCATCTAATTTTCACCGTTATATTTTTGTGCTTATTTGAGTGAAAATGGAAACGTTGGAATATGAACCATAGTTTGATCGTGAGCTTAAAATTTGAAGCCATGTAGTGCTTATCGCGGTTAAAAATTGAAAACATAATCAGTGATTTTGAAATTCTGTGTAACTCTTCAATGTCAGAATATTTATTTTACTTTCGACACGATGCACAGTGGGCTAGAATCGAAAAAAGCTGGCCAAAAATACGAAAGTGGTTTTTTTGAGTGCGGACTTTGAAACTTCGCATGGTCATTCTTGAATAAATTTTGCATATAACTGCGAAATAATTTTTTTTGATTCCCACGCGTTACAATTCTAAAGGGGGTCAAAGTTGACCAAATTTTGCGAAAAATGCCGGTCTTCGATATTTCGAGAAATTCTTCAACTTCAAAACGATGCTGAATCTATTAAAAGTAAGTTATTGGATAAAAAACAACGCCACGTTATAAACCTTTACTTTATCTTTCACAACCTATAATTTAATGATTGCGAATGAATAATTGCATATTTTATGCAACAAAATGGCGGACTCTCGTTTTAGAGAAACTTTTTACCTAAAGCGAGGAAAATAGTTGAGACGGACTCCGAGGGACATGAAGATATTTATACCACTTTATTCTTTGAAGCTTTGTGAAGAGGAATCTGAAATAAAACCTTGCAACAATTTGCTACCCCAATAATAATAACGAATTTTCGACAACACTGCATGGGCAAATCCGCGCGGCGGCCAATGGCCCTCCGGGAAGATCTCGGTTTGAGAGGAACTAGGAACGTACATACCAACGCTTTTCGATGATATGTTTTGATATTTATAAGCAAAGTTTTTCCGCTATTAATATTAGAAATGAGAAGTCATAATTTAAAACCCCGGTTTCATTCCGTGTGATCGGTGAAAATGTCCAATTTGGCTGTATTTTAAGACATAGGTCTATTTCTACGTCTATGACGTCGCATTTTCTTTCATATCGCTATATCGCTAATTTATCATCAAAATCATGCAGTCAAGAATAATTCTAAAGAAATTTCTAGTTTGCACCTTACCTTCTGCCTTATATACAATCCTCGTCTGAGGAGTCTGCATCTCCATACGCGATTACCTCTTCTTCATTCAGGATGAGGAGCTGCTTCACTTCTCTACTTAGAATCCTGGATCTATTTGCTGCCCGAATTGGTGCTGACATAGATATTAGTGGATCAGAAGTAAGAAGCAATCTTCGCACTAAGTCTTCATTCGTAGCAACTCGGGAGTGTTTCCTTGTAAAACGTTCTCGGAATCTCCTCGTGTCCTTATTTCTTGCTTCTATCGCCTCTTCTGAGAGTTGGCCCAGTGGTAGAATTGCTTCTTTTGCAATTTTAGCTCCGTGAATCAGCACTTTATGAATTGTTGGTGAAATATAGTACCATGGATACAACTTTACATACATCTCTGCTGTAGCCCCGCATTAATCGTCAAATGCTCTTTCATTCAGAGTTAATCCGCTTGAAATTGCCTTTAAGATCGTAGCAAATCGTTTTATAAGATCCTCATTTATCCCTGAAAAGTAAATGTTTATGTATTCAATATTGAAGCATCATAGCTAAAGTAAGAGTTACTTTGGCTTCCTTTACTGCTTCGTAGCTAGGATACAGCCTATGACCATGACTTTTAGCTGTTTCACGGAGAATTTTATATTGAGTTTTACTCAACTCAGAAGATACAATTAGTGATAATGCTTCTTCTCCTGACAACTGAGATTGCACATGTTCCTTGTCTTCCACCTAGAAAGAACCCTCTTTGCCCTTGTAGGTGTCGTTGTGGTAATTTCTTTCAGCAACTTCGAAGCAGCTTCATTTCCTTCATCTCTTAGAGTCATCCTTGCAGCATAAGATAGTTCAGCTGTGGAGAGTGTGGATCTAATTGTTTCTGTTTTCCTTCGTTTCGATCTGTCACTTGAAAAATGGAAATCTACTTCCGGCCGTCCTCTTGCGTCTACCAAAATGAATTTAATTTAAGTCCGATTGTTCGTTTCTTAGATGTAAATTATCAATTTCAAATATTAAACATTTCAAATCACTATTTTATACGTACCTGGGGTCATAGAAGTACTTGGTAAGTTCTGGATAACAATATCAGGAAAATTAATATTTACATTGAGCCAATTGGAATTGCGCAGAATAAACCTTTCATTAACACGGAAACTTTGTTTCCATTTTCTTGAATATGCCGGAAAAAACTATTCTTCAGATAAACAGTAAGAGCTTCCTGCCCATCTATGGATCTTTCTAAGTGAAGTTTTCTTGTGAAAAAATCCATTAAATGCTGCTTTTTACTAGAAAATGACTCATTCTTTTCCTCCATCATTTTATTATGTAGCGTTAACCGACTAATTCGCAGATTAGTAATGTTTTTTTACGGAATTACAAGCAACGTATAAAGATGATAAACTAGAAACCCAATACAATGTTTCTAATGTCTGAAAATGCAAAAGAGATTCCATAACTATATCTATTCTACAGTATGACGTTAAGAAAATAATACAGTAGACAGTTTCAAATAACGATGAGAACATTTCACATGCATAGAGAAAATAATTGTTTTTCACCAGGATACTTAGAATTTACAAGTAAAAAGAGAAAGTAATGTAACAAAAAAACTTAAAACCATAAAAATATCTTCCAAAAAGTGTCGACAACTGAACCAAGAAATGCTGAAGGGAACTACCCGAACTTCTTGAATATACAACTTAAAGAATGCAAGGAGCTACTGAGAGAGCACAAGAACACAACTTACTTCTTCCACAGGCAAAGCCAAACTGTAGTTTTCATAGTTTGCGAAAATTTTGAACTAGAAAGCACGAAAATGCAGTTTGAAGGGTAACCGTTAATCCGCAAGAAGCACAGCTGCATGCAATAAAACGAACCGAAAGTTTAACTCGGGGACACCGCGGCACACGCCCACGTGTGGGCTGGTTTCCAATGGTATTGAGGGTCTGTGAGAAATAGTATAGCTCAAAAACATCAAAGACAGCTTTCATAATATTTTACAAAGTGAAAATCAAAAAAATGGTAACTCTATTCTGATACTTGATGAAAGATATACGCTGTTGCTAAATTCACTCTTCCTTTAAGAATGATGGTTGAATGTATATTATTTTGCTCATTATTTCTTCGTCTAGGGTTTGTAAAAAGTTAATTTCAGCATTCAAAAGTTATCATTGAGAGGCATGAAGGTTCGAGGGTCTTCAAACACTTCTCTTCCTGGAGGGCCGTACTCCGCCGCGCGGGTTTGCCCATGCAGTGTTGTCGAAAATTCGTTATTATTATTGGGGTAGCAAATTGTTGCAAGGTTTTATTTCAGATTCCTCTTCACAAAGCTTCAAAGAATAAAGTGGTATAAATATCTTCATGTCCCTCGGAGTCCGTCTCAACTATTTTCCTCGCTTTAGGTAAAAAGTTTCTCTAAAACGAGAGTCCGCCATTTTGTTGCATAAAATATGCAATTATTCATTCGCAATCATTAAATTATAGGTTGTGAAAGATAAAGTAAAGGTTTATAACGTGGCGTTGTTTTTTATCCAATAACTTACTTTTAATGGATTCAGCATCGTTTTGAAGTTGAAGAATTTCTCGAAATATCGAAGACCGGCATTTTTCGCAAAATTTGGTCAACTTTGACCCCCTTTAGAATTGTAACGCGTGGAAATCAAGAGAAATTATTTCGCAGTTATATGCAAAATTTATTCAAGAATGACCATGCGAAGTTTCAAAGTCCGCACTCAAAAAAACCACTTTCGTATTTTTGGCCAGCTTTTTTCGATTCTAGCCCACAGTGCGATGTGTCCCTAAGTTATGTATACGACCTTCTTTTTGCTGGTTAACTTTGAAATCATGGCTATTTGTCTGTAATTACCAAGTTGTTATCGTGCTCTCGCGTACTTGCTAGAATTTCGTATCTTATATTTTTATAAGTGATTATATTTCTTTCTGAAGAAATATTTGTCGGTGTTAACAGCCGTAACTTAACTGTTCAGGTCCTAATTTTATCTTTGCTTATAGATCTGCAGTAAATGTAACTGTAATATCTTATTGAAACATACGATGATAACATATTATTCTCTTCTACTTTCTTTATTGTTATGTTTTTATAAATAAATATATAAATATAAATAATCGGAAGAAAACATTTAAAGAACCGGTTTTTTTAATATTAGAAAATTTTATCGTTAAGGAATAAGTTAGAACCTGATTTTTTTTACTCCTGCTCTCCGGCAATTTGTAGTTTATACTGTGGCTGGATTTTTAGAGGAATGAGAAACACGGGTATTATTATTGCCTTGTTGGTGATAGTTTCTACGACATTTTGGTTGATTATTTCTTGATTGTCTTTAATTCGATTCGATCGAACTGTGTCTACTCTAGACGAAATGGTTCACTAGAAATAGCTCTTGATATTTCCTTTTAGGGAACTTCGCCGGATGTTTGCGTCCGTGACCTACGTTTCGACCGAACGCCCTCTCTCTCTTATCGCGTTCCCTTCGCTTCCGTCACGGACCTCATTCGCTCGTTTACTTATCTACGAATGCAAATGCTATCCTTCTCTCCTTCTGAGCAGACCTCCGAGACTATCTGATACCTTCCTCGAAGGAAAACAAAGATTCGTCAATATTTTGTTTTTGTTTCTGAATAGGAAAATATTCTATTGTTCCAAGTGGTCAGAAAGCTGCAGGTGCACAATTGATTCATCAAAAAAATAAGCAACGGTTTGTTTCCTTGATATGCGCGAATTGCACGAGCGAAACTGCTAGGTTTTCCTGTATCGTGATATAACTTAGCCGCCAAGTGTTAATGCCAGAAAGATCGTTTGCCCCGGGTCGAAAACTCAATCCCACCGAAATGCTGGAACTCGCCGAAAAGAGGTCAACCTCAAAATCTCGAATTCACACCATACCTCTGATAGGGAAGTTTCGGAATCAGAAACGTCAAGGCTTGCTGCCAAATCTCCGTTTTTTCTCCGCTTACCTGCCGATTCGTCGACGTAGTTATTTTTTATACATTTATATTCTATCATTGATTTATTACCATACACTTTTCTCTGAGAATCATTAAAAACCGTGGAACTCATGAATTCTTTTCTCGGAAAATTATTTGAGAAAATTTGGAAACTTTCATCTTCAGATGATTACTTCGTTTTTCGTCATTTAAAAATGTAATTTCTTTAGGATGTGGATTTGTTGCTATTTCCACGAATCTCTTTAGAGCGTGCGATTATAGAAAGATAATCACCCCTCGGTAAACGTCATTCTGCTATTCATGTAGCCTCATTTGTCTTTTTCCTTTCAATCACTTCTGCAATGGCGCGGGGTATTTTCCTTTTAAATCTTCTCCTCGCTTCTTTCGTCTTTCTTTGCCTCCCCAACCTTGCTCTCGTTTAAAGTACCCCCAACTAACTAGTAACCCCGAAAGGAATGTGTGTTCAATTTTTCATACCAAGTTCTTCCATCGCATTTTAGGAGCAGACGAGATAAATTCACGACGGTTATTTTTTCTTCCATTTTTTATTGCCCTTGGTTAAACTGTTCTCTGCATTTTGTGGATTTCCGTTTGTCTTCGTTGCTTAACTAAAATCCCTTCTCTATTTATCTCGATGTCTTCATTTATTCCCAATAAAGATGAACGAATCATTCAAAACCATTCCGAATTTCTTTTCAATTTCCATTCTTATGCTAAGTGTACTAAAGTTGCTTATTTCTGCTATGGTAGATTTACGTGGCGTATCTTCTACTTTTTCTTCCTTTTACTTGTTGAAAAAGGAATATTTTTTATTTATATTTTGGCACATGGCAGAGGGATTTGTACCTTAATTCATGGCTATCCACATCTCTGGATTATGAATGAAAGTTTTTGATACATCGGTGATGCTGAATAATAGTAAACATCCTGGTCGCTATCCAATTGCATGTGTTATTTATAGGTCATCGGTCTTCGCTTTCATGGACTTTTTACACTCATTGTATTCATGCTGGATGAAAGCAATAGTCAACTACATAAACGAAACATTTCTTATTTCACCTACTTAGCCCCGTTGATTTTTTGTATCAGAGGAGTTGCAGATTCAAACATTCACAAAGTCCTAAACTCTTGTTTGAAGGACCCCTTTATTTGATATTTTCTTTGGATACAATTTTTATGTGTTTCGAGAGGTTTCAGTTAGTTAAGCTCTCATTTCAGAATTTACTTTCAGTATTTTTATTAGATTTATCCGTGCACGACTGTCGTATTCACCCGCGTCTAAAGCTCAGAATGACTGTTGGGACTGTATTCCGCAATTTTTATGTAATGTACGTAAGTATAGTGCCAAGTACTCATCTTATACGTGCAAGTAAGTGCTCATCACCCTTTAAGACGCAACTTGCTTTCTAACCAAATATTTTTGTCAAAAAAATGTTTCTTATTCGTGGGTATACACGGTATGTAGCGGAATTGTTATTAGCGATCAGGAGTGATGCGAAAATTTCAAATATTCACATAGTTGATCCTTTCGTGATTATCATCTCATCTGAATAGCGTGCTTTCCCAAGAGGACGCACGCCGCTTCACCCGCGTGGCTTTCAAGCGCCCTAGTTTTTCACGTACATTTTGCTTTCTCGGCCTTGGAGATTTTGCTCTCCGCAGCCTCTTTCGCTTCCAGCTCGCATCTTTTCCACTACAGTGACGTAAGGAGCCGTTTCCTCCGGAGGGGAGTTGGGATAGGCCCGCGATTGCCCTCTGAGGCTGCGGATGGGATCTGCCAAGGCCTCCGCCAAGAAGCAGGTCGCGCCATGGTGTGAAGGGGAGAGATTACGTCCGCGCTTCCTGTCGTCTCTTCGACACGCGTCTACCGTTTCCTGTTTCTCCCCTTATCTCTATCCGCTCCTTTTTCGGGGACCCTTCGAGGCTAGAACGGCTCGAGTCCAAGTGGAAGAATGATTGATCCGATGCGATGATCACGATATTTGGGGTTGTCTGAGATAGCGTCCGTGACGAGATCGCGATACTCGTGTTCCTCAGCAATTAAAGTGTGCTTCTCAACTGTTTGATAGATATGATGTCGATGACACGAGATTTATCGTCCTGATTATTGCTGTTGCAGATTCCTATGTTGTCTTCGGGCTTTTCGTGATTTATGCACTCTTCGTAAAATGATAGAATGGTATCATTATTCTCACCCATTTGCTTTCTAATTGATGCGTGGTGCAATATTTTTAAAATTAACGGAACTCTCCCAGAGAATTTATATGTATTTAATTGGTTATTTATTAGAAAGCATAGTTGAACTTTATCAGAGAACTTAATTTTGTGTAGGAAGCTCAGAGAGTTGTCAGAGGGCCAAGATACTCATCTGCTGATAGTGATTACTCTCACTGATAGTACTATCGGTCGATTGCATCTTTGGGATTGTGGGAGTTCCTTTTTAACGCTCTCTCGCTGAAAACTGATTCTGAGAGAAATATCAGTTACAATCGGGCCATGACAAGCGTTCATTTGTCATAGTTCTGTCCTCCGCAGCCTTTTCCCGCACCGAGGGAAGGACGCCACTGGAGCCAGTAGTAGCAATGAAGAGGTGTTTAGGACTCTCGAAATACAGTCAATTTGAGTTTCCATTGTGCATGTAGTTCGTCTACAGTCGTTAGAACGAGGGTGAATTATTTCAAATAGCAGCCTACATTTGTGAGACTGCGTTGAAAATATTCCCGTCCACGAATAATTTTTCCATCGGGAAGATTATATGTATTATTCAGAAAAAATGAAATGAAAAGTAAAACCAGCAGATAGTTATTCCTGACTGTGGCATTGAAATTGATAAAGTATTTACTAAAAACAGTAATTTTGCGACCGAAAAAAAGATGCGAAAAAAATCGAACCAGGTTGGATTTGAACCATCAATCTTCTGCTGTATAGCCGAAATTGCTATCTACTACACCACCATATTGGTGCCTCTTACCGGTGATGTTTTGCAATTAATTCAAATTATAAATTGACGCTGATTTTTAAATTCGTTTTACAAAGAAACTAGGAAGTGTTTGTTTAAACGTTTTAAACTGTAATAGAGTAGGTACAATATGCCAAATACAAAATATAATACGTAAAAGTATATTCGACTAGTGCAATATTCAGGCCATCTGTTAAACTTCGGCAAAAAGAATCCGTCCCACCCCCACCTTATGGAGAGTCGCTCCCGTGGTTGCAATATTTTTCTTTTGTTAATCAATTTTGTTGATAATTTAATAAACCTGTTCATGTATCCAATCTTATCCGTTAAACCAGTGTTCTTCAAATTTGGATGAGCTGCTCCTTCTCTCACTTCAGAAATATCCCTCACTCTATATTCTTTTATTTGATTTTTAGTATCTCAAATGTATCAAAGTCTTAATTTGCTAAATGCAACGTGTAACTTATTATTCAAAGTAAGTGATCTTACGATTTGGAAACCATTGTGTTTAATTAAGCTTTGCGGTTTACGCAGCGCCGCTGTCATTTAGTTAAAGGTTTTATTTCCTTCCTGACTCAATTAATCATCGTTCTTCGGTCATCTCCGGATTTCTTCCTCGATGTGTTCATATCCCAGTTTAATCGGAAAGAGTCGAAGGAAAAGGGAAATGCTGTGATATCACAGCAGAAAAACATGATAAATGAAACAGTCTCGTCGAACGGTTGGATCACAAAGACTAAGTTGGTACTATCTTAACTTCCTAATCATTTTCTAAAGAAGTGCACGGATTAGCAACTACGCCTGGTTTTGAAAGAGTCCAGGCCATAATTTAGTTTTTATATTTTCCGGGGAGACTTCATCTTCGATTGTTATCCAATATTATGATCTTTTGCAGACGCATTCATACCAAAACAAGGCCGCTGTTCGAATTATCCAGAGCGAAAACCAGGCCCAAAATTTCTCAAAAATATAACCTAAAATATAAAAATTTTAACGGTAGTCCTTTATGTGTTAGTTTAAGCATTATTTGCGGAAGATATCAATAAATTCACCATCATAGAATACTGAATAGCTTACGAATTTTATTTGCGTAGAATACAAGTGTTAGGAAGGCAGTTTTACTAATATATATGTAACATATTTTATTGTCAGTGAACTTATTTAGGCTTCAAGTTTTGACTTGTGCACTGAAATATATATAATAACGTTTCTTTAGTACCACAACTCTTTTAGATAGCGTCTGCATCGGCCCCTGCGAAAGCCTTTTTTGTTCGCGATTTGATGCTCTTGTAGCGAAAGCGAAACTTGTTTCTCATTCCAAGCGTTGTAAGGGAAAGCCTCCCGAAGTAGCATCGGCTGCGAGTTCTTTTTTATCCATCAAAGAGGCATGCTATCTCAGTTTGCCCGGAAGGCTTTCTCTAATGGGATGAAATGAAGTAATTTCCCCTTTCTTTTGACACCGTTCGTGAGAAGCGTAATAAACAGCAAGTATTTCCGATCGAGCGGAAGTGAAAACGATGAAAAGGGAAAAAAGAATCTTTAGTGCTACTGGAAGAGAGGCTTCATCTCTGTTCGCTCCTAGTATTTTTCTCTCCAATAGTTTTTGCCCTTGAAAAAAAATTCCTGGTGCGAAATCAACCTTTTATCTGAACACCTGCTGAAAGGCGACTGGGTTTCTGGAAATTTTTTATTGCACTGCTTTATTCTTACTGATACCGGACAAATCTGTGGTATATAAATCCCATTTTTGTAGTTGCCGGGCACATCTCCATAAGTGTATTGATGCCCTTATTCTGATAATTAAGTTTCTTTTAATTTTTAGCATTGGACGGAGTAAACCACCGATGTATATAGTAAAATATAGTTGCTTTTACGTCCTAATGCCCTTCAATGCTGTATGCTTCACCATGAGCAAAGTCCATTCATTACAGTATTTTTTATCCAAATCGATTTTTGTGATATTATTGCTTGTCATTAAAATTCGCTGTTTTTTTTCAAAAGTATCTTCCTGTTCTGTTGTGCTATGTCTACTCTATAGAAAGGTGAAAATATCCTTTATATAGGCTTTCAGAATTCTCCTAAAAATGTTTCAGGTAACTGTGAAGAGCTTTTTTCCCAATGTATTGCTCCTTTAGCAGCTGGGCTGAAATCTGTATCTGCTTTGTCCCCCAATTCGCGAAAGATTCAGTATTTCGTCCCTTTTCGGTTACTGCGCCAGCTATCTGCCGGAATGTATGTTAAGAATGCCGACGTCTTGAACTCAGAAGAAAAAAACGGCGGGTCTCGGGAATTCGAAACTCGTGACGGTAAAATACTTCTCTTGTACTGAAAACGCCACTCATTTCTTTTAGAAAGCGAATTCTCCATCTGCGCTCTCTCGTTAAGAGCCCTCCAAGTCGGTCGCAGAAATGGAATTGCATGCGACAGCGATTGCGGGGACGCCCATTCCTCTAATTGTGCCGTTACCTTATCTCCAAGCCATCGGAATTCTTAACCAATGGTATTGCTCGATGGAATTAATCGGTTAAGAACAAAGCTTCTCATTCTGCAACGTCCGAGGCCCTCGAGATGCATTTTCTGGACTTCCTCTCATAGTTGTTCTAAGTGTACATTTATCTGCCATTGCGTCCTCGGCGTGACCGGTAGATGATACCCTGATTCAATATCCGCTCATCGCGGGATGAAAAGCAGAACTGTCTCTCAATTGGTGCACTCCATTGGTGCATGGACGACGACACGCTCCGTGCATTCCGCGAAGAAGAATCGCGCCATCTCACACGGTTACGCACTCGATGGGCGTCTAGAAGGCCGTTCCGCATTCTTGCGATGTCCAAGAGCGTTATGGGAAGTCTCCGTCGAAGGGAAAATGTTTCCTGGATTTCCGTCTTCTATTTCCTCTGTCAGGGAAGCGCAAAATATTTAGCGTCTATTCTCCTTTTTTTACTTTCTCAATATACGAAGTATAGAGAAAGTATTTTTTCATGAAAAAATTCGACTTCGATATTTCAACTGAAATACAAGTTTTGCGGTCCCTAGAACACGTTTTGACCATTTTCGGAATGATGTCTGTGTGTGTATATGTGTGTGTGTTTATGTGTGTGTGTGTGCTTGTGGGCGCTCTAACGTAAAAACTATTCATAGTATCAACACCAAACTTCATATATAGCACTGTGGTGTGTGCTGTCAGAGTTGATTATTTTTGGAGTAAATCGGTTAACCGGAAGTCGAGCTTTATTCTTCGAAGCAAATTTCCGTTTTCCGTTTCCCGAAAAACATTATTTATAATGTTTGTGACGTAAAAGATAATATGATATAAATTAATCCCTTATCTTCCAAGTTTAGATTGAATATAGATTTCGAAAATTCTGTCGTAGATAAATATTTACATCTTATATAAGGAGAAATTCATGTGCTGGCCACATCAAATTTTTACTAATGGAGAGGATTCCGCTTGTTAATTCCATTCTTTTATCTAAAATTCCTTATCTATTTGTCTTTCGTTGTGATTCGTGACATTGAATTTTGATAAAAGTAGAAATATGGTTTTAGTTTATCTTCATTAACAGGTATTGATAGGCAAAATGCAACACGCGATCGACTGGAGGGACTGGTTTAGTCGTCGAGTACTGGACTATCACCAGTGATCTCTGGTAGCTGGTCAGTTAACATTGGAGAAAAACATTTATACGTATATAGTCGATGGTTTTTGGGCTGTATTCATGATTCAAATTATAAAATAATGTCGAATTTCTTTCAAGCTATTCTAATTGTCGTACTTAGAAATTAAGTTCGTCTTATCCTCTAAATTAATGCTTTTGCTGATATTAATCACTGCCAAATTAGTTTAATCTCATATCCTCTACTAATTATCTACTCCTATAACATGTGACTGTCCAATGACAATTATTTTAAGGACCTCGAGTAATATCGAGGAAGTCTTTGCAATGAATGATTGGGATTGTTATGATACTGCTTACTACCATAACCATTACGTGAGGTTTGCGGGCCACGTTTTCAATCTCCGGAAATTCTTATCGAAAAGCCGATAGTATTTGCTGAGTATTCAGCAATAAAATTTGAAAATGTGAGAGTCGGATGCGGTTAATTGATAAAGGTATTCATGGAATCGACGATAGGTTGGAAAAGGAGAAAGACAGGAAGTGACGATTGCCAAGAACAAAAGGTTGGACTTGTACCAAGAATAGGAGGCGACGAGATTTGGATGAAGGTTTATCCATTGTTCCCACTGTCGTGCATGCATCATCAAAGCTCACGATCTTCGGATGACACCGATATTTTCTGTCCGAAACAAATTACCTCTACTCTTTTCGATAAAGTTAAGCTCAAACTAATGTGTTTTTATTGCGTATCTGACTTATTAACCGCGAATTGAAACTCAGAAAACGAAACCGCCAGGCTTTTGCGATCTTTTATCATTGCCTCGCGGCTATAATTTAGCAGCGCTTGGTACCTCTCCGAATATTTGCTCATCATTCTCATAACGAAGCCTAATGGATCCTCATTGATGCATCTCTGGCTCTTTCACTAATTTTCGTCCCTCAAATTCCAAACAGTCTTTTCTGCTGTCAAAATTCTTCCGTTCATTTCAGCAAAATTTCAACTAAATTAAAACTGAAGTGATTTGCGATAATATTTCAACTCTTTTTCAAATGTTGCTGTCGTGGTAAAAGATTGGGAAATTATATTCTTGTGGACTTAATTTCGATAAGTTAACCCGAAAAATCACACCTAATAGATGTGCCATATTTTTAAATCTTAGGTGATATTTGTGACTGATGGAAAAAAACATTCTATCTAGTTCTCGCCAAAATAACGAGGTTATGTATTTTTATTATTGTTTTACTGTATATGGAGGAAATTATAAAACTGACTATTTGTAGACCAATTGATCTCCTTTGCTCTCAAGTATTTATCCTTTAAAATCGTTGATGTGTATGTATAACCACCTAAAATGCCTTTCTGAATTAAACCATATATGCAAAACAGGGAAACATGGTTCCCCTGCCTTACAAGAGTAATATAGAAACTGAGTAAAGTACGCTTTCCGTAATGAAAGGAACTAACTTGACATATTCTCGCATTTATCCTATTCCACTTTTTTCCATTACCAAAACAAAAGCGCCCCCAACAATGTGCACCATCTTTCAAATCCCTCGTATACGCTCCTAGCTGTGAAATTTGACGCGATTATTGGCGAATGCGTCTGGGCCCGCATTATGCCCGCCTTCCACTGCGAAAGGGAAATGAGCGAGAAATAGCTAAGCGGAACGGAGTAAAATAGTCCTGTCCTTCCACTAAGAAAGAGTTTCAAAGAAAAATGGTATTTGCCTTCCACTGCCAGCGGGGTTTGCGGAGTGAGCTAGGCGAGAAATGAGATGGGTCAAATCACAAGCGGACTGAGCGGAGTGGCACTCAAAGTTGCCATTTACAAAAATTTACAAATCGGTAGATAATAAAATCTTTAATGGGGTAAAATTTCAAGGCTGATTACATGGTGTAAATATTTTTTTCATATTAGTTAAAATAACATTTATAAAAAATATTTTCTTACATTTCCGCCTGGAAACGCTATTTTCCGACATTATCTTAATAACGCTGTATTAAACATGGCGTTGCTTTAATTGGCACCAAATTTACACAGAAAGTATCTCAGAGTTAACTTTCCGTAATGGTTAGCATAAAATTACGATATTCGTAATTTGAAAACTTTTATAACAAAAAAAGTACAGTTTGATCCTAAAATTTCGAATTATGCATTCCAAAAAGCGATCAGCGGCGAAGTCTCGTACCGTAAGAGATACCCCAATACATGATGCGTATGAAATTTAAAGAAATGTATAAGGCAGTTTTTGGTGAAAGACGGAATACTTTATCTTATTTCTAAAGGAAGTTATGAATTTTTTAATATGATGGTTTTTTCCGCGCGCCAAATTTCCACTGTCTTACCCATGCTGGCTACGACGAGCATATTGCAGAAGCGAATCGCTCCGCAAAGTACCGAAAGCATTTCATAATCTTTTAAAAGTTTGGTAAAAATTGCACTTACATGCATCACGAATACCTTTTTTGCCACAAACTATTCTTTTTACTGGATCATTATTTTTCCAACTTAAATTGTCGTGGGATTCAGTGAACGTAGGTCTTACAAGGGAACCTTTACCTCTGCGGGAAACGGATCTTAATGATACTTTAAGGATAGGTTCACCAGCATATGCTTATTACAAATCTGAAGCCGTTTTGACCAACTCTCTATAGTTATTTAATTATAACCTTTTAAAAACTAGTGTCTGATCACATGCAAGGGTTTGTTTGTAGAAGTTGTCTCCTCACCTATGGAAGCCGTGGCGTAGCGACAGCGTGTCCGCCCGCGAGTTTTTATTTTGCTGGTTCGAATCCGACATGTGATAGATTTTTTTGTTTCCTTTCTCTGCCTTTAAATTTTTATGTATTTCTAAAAATATCATATCAATTTTTATCCTTCATTCAGGAGCAACTCTTTGCTTTCTAATGCTCCTTTTACTAATTATAATACGTAGATTCTTATCAGGAAAATGAGAATTCTCCGAATTTTCTTTACTTACTAAAATCGCTTTCTCTAACCACCATTAATAACGATATATAGCGAGGAGAACGAAGAGAGGGAAGCGGGGAAAACCCGTGCCCAGAGGAAATTGTGAAAGATCCTTGCAAACTTAGACTGACATAACCGGCATCGAATATTATATTCTCTTCTTCAAACAGCAATTAAAAAAATACAATGACTTTATTTTCCTTTTTTAAAGTTAAATATCTAGTAATCAATCGCGAACTAATTCAATTCGAAAGTTTTGATAATTTTTTTTTTAGGACGACGATTAAATATATTAAACTTAAGCCGGGAATTACCCTGTTTGCACAACTACATCGACCTTTATCGGATACGTAATCATTATTTGTAGAATAAAAGGAAATTTATGCGTATTTATGTACAGAACACATTTTATTTAAATTTTTATTTTCCACATGTTTTTGGGTGATATTTGAAGTATAAACATTCAAAACAAATATATTTACGTCACCATGAACAACGTATAAAACTCATCAAATTTCACTCACATTTAAATTTTATATTATCAAGGAAGCAAACTTGGTTGACATTGTTAGTGAAGGGTTATTATTTCTGAAGTGAGGAAGTTAAACATCTGATAAATTAAGATTTTTAAATAGATTGAGGATATTTTAAGTTTTCACATTAACACTGCAAGTATTATTTCAATTGTTTTAAAGATTACTTCTTTCTGTTAATCATTAGAGACTGTTACGTTCTCCTTCACGCTTAATTTGAACGTCGGAAACAAATGCAGTTCTCGTCGAACAACAACTGTTTTGAAGGAACATGTTGTTATATCCTATTGTTCCTCAATTTTCCCTTCGTAGAGACAATTCCAGAAGACTATCGTTCATGTCAGAGAATTAGCCTCTGTTCAAGTTATCTCCATTGAAGTGTTTTTTCCCCAAGGAAATCTTTGGATTTCGCTAGGGTCTATGGGTTAAGAAGGATGTTAGTAAATATGAACGTGTTTGGGATTCAGCTTGGAAATTTTTTCCCTAAGGTTTGAGAAATATCTATTTTTGTTGCGTCTGAATAAACGACGTTGTTCTTACCATAGCATTTCGAGCTGCATCAAATGAACAGAGACACTGCGACGGTAAAATATTACTTTATATTGGAATTAACAAACTTAAAAATTCTATGCGTAGTTTTAGTTTTGCCCCGATTTCAGGAAAAAAATTCCGCAAATTGGGGGAATGTCATGAACCTCAGTTAAAACGTTAAATAAACCAGCTGCATACAGGGCATTTACAGCCCCCATGTCGCGTAGGTCAAGTCATAAAACATCTGGGGAAATTTTGACGCTAAAGGAAACAGAAAGTAAAGTTCTGAGCGGATAACGTTTAGAATTTACTTTTTCCCCGCATCTCTACGAATACAGTTACAAATACATCTTACGAATACGAAAAAAACGTTTTTTACGATAATCCACATTATTACTAATTGAAATGCTGTTTATGTTTATTACTTGTAACATCTTTTATGTAAATTTTATTACTTATAATGATGATAGTGATATTTATGCTTAAAATCCAATAATTTGTGATATTAATTTCCATATTTGTGATATTTTATACTTATAAAATCCTATTGTTTATTGTATTTTATACTTTTAAATTCTGCTATGCGATATTGGTGCTGTGACATTGTTTGTAACAAAAGGGTACATCCCGTTGAATAAATAAATAAATAATGATCATGATTATATATAATTTATCCTCTCCATTCTCAACAGTAGGGACAAGTAGGGACGTATGGAGGGGCGGGAGTGCCAGCGGAGTCCGTTCAAAACTAGCGTTCGGCACCATGACGCAGCGGACTCCTTTTAACTCGCACGGTCCGCTCCGCTCACTCGTTTTCAGTGGAAGCACTTGCATGAAATTTGGTGTTGCTAGTCGAGCGGAGTCCGTACGGAATCCGTTGGAAATCCGCTCAACTCCGCGACCACTTTTGTGACTCTTTATACTCTTTTAGTCCGCTCCGCTCATTTTCTTACAGTGGAAGCGCTTCCATTACGTTTACCGTTGCGAGTTGAACGGAGTCCGTACGGAGCCCGCTCCGCTCGCAGTGGAAGGCGGGCATTATAGTCCCTAATCTCCGTCTCTCAGGCATCTATAACCTACGCACGCGATGTCTACAGTCTCCTTAGGGGAAATCTAGAAGAGATTTTGGGACCCCTCTTTATCCCCGCATCTCTTTTCCCCTCCCACTTCCTGCCTCTGCCCCTTTCATCCTATTTTACTCCGTCGCTGCCTCGGATAGCTAGCTCTCTTTTGCGAAATTCGCCTTCACTTTCTTCTCTGCGATTCCGTTCGGAATCGAATTGTGGTGGAAGTGATTGTGTGAAATGCCAAGAAAAGTGTTACTTGTATAGACATTGTGCTTCACTTGCGTGGACATGTTCCGCTTATTGTATTCTGGCTTGGTGAGGAAAGTAAGAGTAATCTACCTCACTCCTCATCCTGCCTATTAATCCTCATTCCTCTCTGCAAGCTCTTATTAGCTTATGTTGGAGAGGCTAGCGACTGGCCTTTGGGCTTAGTACATATAGTTTAATTGACAGACAGACCAGTTACCAAACATGGCGGATACTTCCCTCAATCTCATGTTTACCTCTTTATCTCTCCATTACTAATCCTACGTCCTATGAGGTACAATTATTGATCACACTAATGCTTCAAATTGGGATCTTTCAGCGTACCTCTTCTCTTAATCAACCGGTACCGAAGAATTCTTCAGTTTTGTTCTTTGTTGTTCAGTGCCTTTTAGGTGGCAACCCTATTTAATCATATGTTCTTTATAATTTGCTTGTTTAACCAAAATCTACGCCAGCGTTGTTTTGATGTACCATATGAACCCCATGTATTGATTATTTCCACCTGAGTTTGATGCGATTTTCCCGACAAAAGTTATATAGTTAAATTCGATTATGCGTGCCTCAACGTGAAATATCATGACAAATACAAAGAGTTAACTAAATAATTATTTATACGTAACTAATTAACAGTCTGACCCCTATTTCGCTTCCCATTATTATCATTAGATCTGACCTGCAGATGATTTTGCCATCAAAAAATAATGTAAATCGTTTTAGTTGATTCTCGGATTAAGTGAGCTCCCAGACTTGGCTATGTTTAGTTGGTTCTAACGGTTGGACTCTCAAAAGAGGTTTGTATGTTTAAATATTTTGAAATCCGTATTTCTGTGAAATTTTCGCACAAACTTTGGCACTATCTTTTTCCTGTCGTCTGCTGTGAGCGTCCTTTTCGCGTACATTCTGAAATCTATAAATTCTTTCTGTTTTTTGCCTATTCCCTAAATTATATCGTCATCCTGCGTCTGTCACACATTTCCGCGCAGATAACATATTTCCTCTGTTGCATGATACCAAAAAGTCCGGCATTACGTGTACGTTTCCCAGATAAATCGGTGTGCTTCACAGGTGTCCTTTTTCCTCTTATGACGGATGAACAGCGAATGGAAGAGATGAGACTTTCTCCAGAATTAAGTTACTCTGTCCTCCATCTTACTTAAATCTGTATATAAGCCATCGACCTTTTTCCTCGCCCTTCTTCGCTGTGCGAAAGTCCCTCATCTTCTCCACCAGAGCAAAAACAAGAGCGCATCTGTATGTTACAATGCCAGCTAGCGACTGTCTCAACCGCTTTTTTTCTGCTTCTCCCAGACCCGTGGCGAAATGGAAGCTGCGTTTTGTAATGTCCTTCCATGTCGTGTCGCATTAAAGACGACAAAACAAATCTCTAACGCGCCCTCGTCAGTCATCCATGCAATCATTTTAGTCTCTTTCGAGAGGAAATCAAAAAAAGTTTCTCCAAGATTAGAACGTTTCCTTTCCTAATGGAAATCGTTTTGTGATTCGCTCGATATCTCTCTTTGCAGCCGCGCAATTCCATGTCGTCGTTTCGGAGGACAGCCGAATATCTAGAAAGTAGCTTTACTTATGAGGTATCATTTTGCTTGAGAGAGAAATGTTCTGTTCATTTTTCTGGATCTTTTAACCTTGAGAAGTATAATAACGGGATTTTAAAAGGAAAGTTAATCGACTGATACTAGGTTCTAAGAAGGAGATGTTTGTAAACTGCTCGATTTCCTCCACCAGTGCCTTAGATGCCTTGCTTTCTTTTCCCCGACAAGTTCAGTATGAAATTGTCTACATGGTAGTCTACAAGCAGTTGCTATTAAAGTTCGGCATGGCAGCATCGAGGATGAAGGACCAAGTCAATTTTAAGGTGAAGAGAGAGAGAGTCTATACTAAGTACTAAATGAAAGCATAATGTGGAAGTTTGGACAACTTATTTTCTAATTAAAAAAACTGGAAACATGCTGATTAATTTGAGAGATAAGAAGGATAGTTTCATCGAGGGGTCTTTAATAATTATGTTGTGAATGGGTCGGGATTTGCTAATACGGAATTTTCGATTTGCTTTCGTATTCAATGAAGTTTAAATTTTCATCCAAACATCCTTTATTTCTTCCGGCTTCAAATTAACAATTTCTATTGCTGGTTAAGACACTTGTGTTTGTAAAATCGATGAACTTTTTTCAGCGATTGCGCGCCAAGGGAAAATTTTAAAGCGGCGTCTCTGTAAAAGTGTTACCTCTCGGCTATTAAAGATGAGGGTTGTGCTGCGCAAGAAATCGCTTTCTGTTTATTCCCTTCCGTTACACGTTTTTTTATCGTTACCGAAAACTTATTTTATCTTTAACTTAAATAATTCATAATCTATTAATTATTTTCGTATGTATTTGTTCATTAATAATTTCGATTTGTGAAATATGGAACAGTGTAAAGGAATAAGCATTTTTGGGATTTGGGTGTTTGTGACTGATTCCTGTTTTACCACACCATCTGTCTCCTTCAGACGCATAACCTGAAAATGCATTTTAAAAGCGTCCCTTTTTTGGAAAGATAAACTCGGGCGCGTTCTGCCTGTTTGAATGCTGAATATGTACGCTCCCTCCGCAAACGGTGATTCATTTCAAATTGCTGAGTGATCTTTCAACAGGCTTCCACTTCCCTTTCTTCTAGATCATTTCCTAGATACGCTTTCCTTCTCTCAAATAGTGTCGACGATTTTATTGTCTCTGTTTCACTCTTCCAGCGCTAACCTTCTTTTAAATAACTTCAGTAATGGCTTATCTTTCTAGAAGTATTTAACAAATTCTTTCTTGAGAAAAGATCTCTGTTTTTCCCGGCGTAGTTACTGAAGGAATAGTTCTCGGGTCTCCAGCCGGGTGCAGGCTTCGGATACCACTTCTTGTGGATGTAATCGGTATTTTTGTCTCTTTTATCTGATAATAAATGGGTTTAATTTTGCACTCATTCAGCTCTTTTCCATGCGCTAACTTTTCTGAAGAGTGGACCCTGTCGATAACTACTTCTTTGATGTCATCCGCATTTTCTTGCCAATATTTGTTATCGCAATCTTCCATACAAGTAATGGCCGCAATCTCGGGTGAAACTAATTATTTTTTTACGTCACGCCCTCTTTGGTCGGACACTCCCTTTGCCCACGTAGTTTCTTTCCCGCTGAACCTCTCTTCTTTTACATTTCCTACTTTGGGTGGAAACGGGAGGAATGAATCACTTGCCTGCTCCGCCATACTTATTTTCTCCTTGATAATCGAATCTTTTCTGTCCACTGCGTCACACCTGTGTTGGTGCGGAAGGTTTCTGTTTTCCTTCTATCACCGCCATTCTTTCATCACATCCGTGAAACTTCTTTTCCGCCCATTTTCATTTCTTTCGAATTTATCCTTCTCGATCCTATTCATACACCCTGTACGGATTCCGCTCAGCTATATTGAGAATTGTTTTGAACGCTTTCGTTGATTTACTGATTGATTTATCCTCAAGTAATCGGTGACTACTTATCCACCATTAGCCTTTTAGCTATTTTAAGATATATTCATGATTATATAAGATAAGATTTATAAGATACTTCATGTTTGAAGTATCGTTGTATCAGATTTAAGTGACTCAACTAGGCGTTATCTCGATAATCTCACTAATGAAGATGTGTACTAACTATTTGCACCATTTTTGTCCTTTGACACAGCTTTTTACTTCTGATATACTTTATTATTATAAATAAGCCGCAGATGTTTTAATCTTTTTGATTTTCGCACATATTATTATTTTTTATTTAATTTTTATTATATTTTTGTTTATTTTCTCTTTTTGTCTTTTAACAATTTCCTATAAACTATGTTTTTGATTATTTTCAGTGTACTAGACCTTTTAATCTTTCATTTGTATGTATTTCTTAATGTAATTTAATTTTCTTCATTTCTTTGAGATTTATCTCCCATTGTTCATCGTTTATTTTAATTCATCTATAATTAATGTCAGTTTAGTGAAGTTGATTTATTTTATCTGATTGTTTGTAGTGCCGGTTATATTTTTTCCCCTTTCTTTTTGTACGATTTTTATATTTTCACTGCCTGTCTATCATAACTCTTTTCTTTCTCCTTCATCTAAAATATAGTTTATATTATAGGTTTTTCACACTGCCCTCCTAGGGAGTGTTTTCCTGCAGTGGACATTTTTTCCTGAGCCCTCAGCTTACGTTTTTTCAATCCACATATTACTTTTCTTTGTGTACTTTTGCAAACTATCTCTTTCTTTCTGTTTCGCATATGACGATGGGTTAGGTGTAAGAAGAGACCTTCTAGTCTCAATCTCGCCCGAATAAAGGCCATTTATTATTATTATTATTATTATTATTTGCTGAACGTTTCCTCTCAAAACGCCGCTTTTGTCTCAATTTATTTTGTCCATGATTTCTTTCATGTTGAATAAACTTTTTTCACTCTTTCTTTTCCTCTATATTTTTTCTTTATGTCTTTAATCTCCTATCTTATCATTCTATTCCATCAACTACGCTGCTCATATCAACCAGCAAAGTTAACTGAGGTTATTTTTCCGGAAAATACCTTCATTTGATAGAATTACTCAGTATTGGAGACGGTTTTCCGCCCTGATTTGCGTCGATGCGAAATCTATGGCGTCATAACTGAGCTTTGCTTTGGGTCTTGTGTCATATTCCTGGCTATATCTACCTCATCTCCGAGATAAATTTTTCCCTTTCAACATTCGTTATCTTTGCTCGCACGATGACGATCCAACGTAAAACCCGGTCGCTTTGCGAGAGGCTTCTGGAACTCCGCTCACATTTGCATAGGATCCAGTTCTCCCAATATCCCTTCCTAATTTGTCATTCTCCTCGTCTGAATCCACGAGACGTCCTTTACGAGGGGCAAGTATCAGTGGGACTCGTTCTGAATGGGATGTACGCCATCTATCCTCAGTAAAAGGTAATCGCTGACAGTGATTCATTCGTAATTGCTTTCTCCTCCTCGAGTTTGATCATCTTTTCTGCCGTTGGCGCTTCTATAAATTTGGATGAGTTTTATATCGAACGACGATCACAAATGCTTAAGTCGGTCTGCGATTTTCTTTTCGGTCGCTATCTTTCCCCCCATGTAGCCTTTACGTCAGCTGGAATAATCTCTGGAGAATAATAATTCTAGAGAATTTTATGAAATTAAATTAAAATTTTTCGTCGTCATTTTGAAGCGTTCTAGAAAAACAGAGTGCACAAAAAGTAGCCATTTATATGGTTTTAATTAATGAGCTATGGTCATTTTAGCTGTGCATCTCTAGCAATTAGACTCTTGAAATATTTTACCGAAGAATGTTAATGTCGTCGTGTATTTTTGATCCCTTTATTTCGATTAGTATACTGCTCTTGGTGGTGTTGGGTCTAGTGCAGGGATGGGGAACCTTTTGCTGCAAGCGTGCCATATTTTATGAATATGGAGGGCTTGCGTAGTGATGTAGCGCCGAATCATACAGTGAGATGGTGATATTATTCATTTTATAATATCAACGATTCGATTAAGATTTTGTATAAGACTTAAGTGGTAGTTAGTTTTCACTACTAATAAAAAAATCCATATTTATTTACTGTGGAGCTTAACTCCTTAAGTGAATAATGCAAAAAAATAATGTCGTAGTTGCCGAAAAAATTCTCTCGCGTGCCAATTTGGGTTCGCGTGCCATAGGTTCGCCACCCCCGGTCTAGTGGCTTACCAAGCAATGGTTGATGTCTGTTTCCATGGATACTGGGTTTTTCGTTCGCCCAAAATTATTATATTGAATGAAATTGGGGAAAACTGTCTCTATATAAGATTCTATCATCATTATGGAAATTATTTCTGTGAAACTTTTAGTTTAAAAATTGCTTTATATTCCTCGAACTGAAGGATTGCCCCCATGCATTTTACGTCTCAATTTGGCGCTGCAGTTGCAGAGTCTACCTTGGTTGCCTAAGGACACCGCAGCAGTTGCACGTCAACGATGATTCGCAGACGTTTTTATTACATCTGCTGACCGAAAATGTCAGCCCTAAATCTGGAACTTTTTCCCTCAACGACATCCCTCGACTCTCGATGCTTTGTCTGCCGCGAAGCTTATCGCAGTTTCTATAATTTTTCAGCGAGCGGCAGTAAAAGTGAATAGCGCGTTTCTCAGAGCCTCGCTCGATTTGCTTCGTATGCGATTTGCGGATTGTGCTCCATTCGTCAGGTATTCATGTTCATAAAGGAAGAAAACTATGAACTACTTACTGCTACATACTTTTGTTTCTCTGGTGAGGTATCTCAGGTTTTTGGCGATTGTCCTCAAGACTTTTTATAGGTAGCAGTAGCAATATTTGTGGAAATCGTCACTCTCAACTATTCTATCGTCTACTTCTCAACTATTATATCATTTTAACCACTCATTCTCATCTTATGTCCCCTTCATCTTGAATATTACCTTGGTTGTAAGTGCTTTCGATATTGATTTCAAAATCGTCAATCGTCTTGTTTATCTCTTCACTGGGGTTATGCTAAATTGAAATTTCATTAACTATATTTATTATTTTCCTTATAGATGTGTAGTAAAAAAAATGGTTTAGGATGGCATAACATATAGTGGTTGCTTAATGTTAAATATGATTACATCTGGGAGCTTTATCTTACGTTGATTGTTTAGACGTTATTATCTGCAGGTTTTTTTTTCAGTACGAATGAAATCCTTAAGTGAGCGTTTCTTTTTATAGGGAAGGCTGTTTTTTACATCCCATTGTATGAGTCATTTTCATACAATACTTATTTAAAATTTTAGTAGGGCCGATTTAACATACCGAGAGAGCCACTCATACAATGGAATGGAAACTCAAGAGTCTTTCCTATGAGAATGAAGGGTCCTTCTATTTTAAAATGTTCATTTTTAAGTGGGGCTGTCAATACATCAACAATCTACATCTACATTAGTGTTTATGTAAGTTGTTGACAGTGCCGTCGTCAAGTATATAAATTATAATTAAAATTACCGCTGTAAAACTATTTGCACTTAGCCTTGTTTTTATTGTCATGATAGTGAACAAGACAATGAGAAAAGACAAAGTTAAGGATTCAACTTAGTAATCGTGGTTTGCGAGTTACTACACGATGCTGGTACAATTTGTTTCTTCGCAATCCACCTCTGCCATTGTTTCTCCGCCTTGAAATTTAAACAGCCGATTGCGTGTGCCGTACCCATTTCGCAACGCCTTACGTATACCAGAGCACCTGCTAACGTATCGAACCACATAAACGTCCGTCAGCATCCGATGGAAAACATGTGCCCCACCGATTAATCGCCTTTAGTACGTGTGCAGACGGCGCCACGCGTGGGAGCTTAATTCGGCCTCGAATAAACAGACGAAACGCATCTCGGGGTCGTTAGGCGCAAAATACGGTCTGCGAATGACGGAAAACAGCATCGGCGGTCGTCGCGTAAATAACTCTCGGCTGCGTAAGGACTTCGTCGAGTTTTTATTCTCCATTAAGCTTTGTTTTTCGATCGAGACGGCTGTGTAAACATTCTTGATGAATCCTCATCGATAGCGCAATTAGGTCTTACCCCTTCTTAAATTTTATCTATTTTTATCTATGCTTTTGAATGGCTCGTTTGATAATGTCATCGTATTTTAAAAACATATAATAATGCAATAACGTCAGAAGACATTATCTCCATGAATCACCTTTAATTTTTATCTCTAATTCTCTTTTTGAACTTTCTATGTTTTTTTGGAATAGCTTCATCTTACCGTAACATATAATTGCAAAAATCTAGACTTTAATATCTGACTTAATATTTTAATCGTCAACAACTACCTCGTGAGAGGTAAATGGTATCAGAGAAAAGTAATTTTATCGATATGGAGAAAATATTGTCACAGTCTTTTTGTAAGTAGCTAAATCTTTAGTTGATGTAATTATTTGTTAAGTTTTGATTTTTTATATATTTCATTTCACATTTTACTGTGAACTAGCCCTTAAAGATACGATTTTGCGGTGATAATTAACATATATAGGAATATTAAGTCTGAGATCAAGGAAATGTGAAAATATTATATATACCAATCTTTATTCAAAATAATTTGCTTCCACAGCAATATGATTTTCGGTGTAAAAATGATTGCGTCGATACATTATTCTTGAAGAAGAATTAGAAACATTAATCTAAAATAGTATTGAGACTGTAATTCCTCCTCTTTAGATTTCCTTTTCGAAACATTTTAGTCGCTTAATCCGTATTAGTATCAATTTAACTAATAAATAGTCGCTATTTTTATGTTCGATTGCGTTTTCTTTTGTATATCCTCTTACTAAAGAAATTCCCTTACTTCTGTCTACAATTTCTTATCATCCTGATAGTTTTACAATTTCCAAAATAAATGGTATAACGCAAGGAAGTATTTCTTTTCATTAGATACCATCATTATTAGATGTTATGCATTGTTAAACCTCTGCTGATGAAAAAAACGATGTAAATATTCGATGCGTTTGAAGTGAAGCGTCAAATTTTGATTGTGCTTAAATAATCCCAAAATTACGATAAAATATTAAGGCACTTCCAGCGGAGCGTGTAAAAGCGTATTGCGTAATGGAAGGTGGGGCTGGAGTGGGCGGAGTCGAGAGGGCGTGGGAGTCACTCGTTTCCTCCGTCCTAGGCAACGAAACGCCATTGCGGACAGAACACCGAAAATAGCTGTTGATGGGCCATTGGGGGTTTGCTCTACTACCATACAAAGCAAATAGAAAGCTCTTTAGACTAACAGAACTATGCGGATTACAGTTATATCAGTCTAAATCAATCTGTCGAAAGGACCCGAATTCTTGTAGCTGAGAAAGGCTGTTTTCTCAGTGGCATACACGTGCCACGGTTTTAGCTGACGTGGACTTACGCGGATTAATTGGTAGAATATTGATAGAGAGCTCGACATCTTGTTAAATAGCGTACGTGCCATTCGGTGGTTAAAGATTCCCCGCAAGTGAAAGAGGTAAGAAACATTTGGATTCCCTCAGCTTAAGTACTGCACTAAATCAGGTGATTCTTCGTGTCTAAATATCACGTAGATGGAGTCCAAAATAAAATCCAATTTGCGAGTTCCAAAATAAATTGAGCCGTATCCTTACATAGAATTTTCTTTAGTGCTTGTATATACATGGATATGATTACGAACGCAGAATATTCTTAGAGGATTTTGAACTTAAATTGATTGATACTCACATTGAAGTTATCACAAACCATATCCAAAAGTTTTTTTTTTAATTTTAAATAACGAACTAACGTTCTAAAATTTTGTTGCGTCTCAAGGCTCGATTTAAGTGGCTCTGACGGATTTCAATAGAGATAATGTGAAAGAAAATAAATGCAATCTTGAATTAATTTATTAAACTTTTGTTCGCGGTTTTTGAAGATTTTTTTTTAAATTACGATGTCATTAAAATATCTCCCTGCAAAACATTTCGCCTCTTTACATCTGAATAGTATATAAATGGTTTGATAGGACATTCTCGCTTAGTTGCGGCGATAGAATATTTATTCGAGAAACAAGATTTTCTCGGTAAGCGGGAGAATGTTGAATGAATTCTGAAGCATCAATTCAATTAATTTAGCGATTTTGCTGGTAAAATATACGTGTGCTTCTCGTGTGTGCTCACTTCGTGTGCATTTTCTATCTGAGATAGAATTTTGGAATAAATTCTTGTTATTATTTTGATCTTCCATCGATGTGGTTCCGTCATCTTCTTTTATGCTTTGGTACCTTTCGTTTTCAATCGAAATAATTGAAAAAAGATAAGATTAGTCTTTTTCCTTTGAAACCCCCGTGATCGAAATGTGAGTGCATGATTGGACGAAAGGAAAAAATTAAACGCTTCACGATTTGGAATATTGAGGAGTGCACTTTCAAAATCCTCTTCGACTGCCTTCATTCTTTTTATTTGAGTCTCGGGTAAATAATAATGTGTGCGTGGCCATTTTAGCAATTAGAAAGTTTGACTTCTGAGAGAGGCATAATGATTTTTGGTCACTATATTCTAAATTTTCTAATTTTATTCTCAATAATAAGCTATAATTTTGCTGTGTTTTTTCGGTTGAATACAATAGTATTTCAGTTCCTGCTGAAAACTTTTTCGGGTTTTTTTTTATTTTCTCAGTTGTTGATGTTCATTTCCCTTCTGTTTCTACGGTAACGAACACATTTTTTACTACACATACTATTTATGTCATATAGCTCATAATAATTTGACAGCATCCCTCTTCGTTTTTTAGGATCTGATTTCTGTTTAATTTATGGTTTCACCGGAAGGTTTAGTAGAGTTAAGTTTTCACAGAATCTTCAGTATGTACTTACTTTTTGTCGAGAATGAATGGATCGTTGTTTACATATCGCGTCTCATATGCCACGCTATATATTGTTAGTTTTATTTGAATTTTAGTCACAATTCGTCTATAAGAATATAAAATCAAATTTTAATCTAGGAAAATGCTCCTCCTAGACTAGAAGACATTGTTAACAACAAGTTATGTTTGGTGGTTTGTTTCTTTAGATCATAAATACCCCCTCTTAACCTTGCATTAGTTAAAGCTTTAAGATTTTACTGCTTTATTCCTATTTTGTCGAATCCATTTTTACGAAGACCAACGGAGTGAAAAAAATGTTTGAAGCGCCCGGTCAATAAGAAGCACTCAACTGTGTTTTATGGAAAGGGCTCTGCTTGTTTTGGAACGAGAATGGCCATTTATTCGTCATGTGGAGAGGATAGTGGGGAAGGTTTAGCCGAAGTAACAACGAGATTCCTTGTTTCGGAGTTAAAGGGGATGAGGAATTAAAGGAAACCGAGAAAGAGATGAGGTTATGTGTTAGAAGGAAGAAAGTTATACGTCATGAAACGCACATATCGTTTTAAGACCAAATTCATTGCTGAGTGGCATCGAATGTTTAACTGATTTACCTGTGAAATGTTCTCAATTTAAATTATTCCGCATTTTTTTCAGGTTTTATTATCGCTATTTCTGCTAAGTTCACGCAGTATTAGTGGAACCTTTATGCTATATAGCGCACCATTAATCTGCTTAGGTAATACATGTTTTAGTTTTAAGTCCAGTACTACGAGAGATGTTGAATTAAGTATCGGAAGATTTCCTTTATTCTTGCGACTCCACGGTGGAATTCCGTATTCTTAGTTGTTTTGCTTTCGTGTGCATAGTTGCACTTTGTTTGGGATAAGGTAGAGAATGATGACAAATGAATTCCTTTTGCACGTTAACTATCTTAGCAGATATACGAATGCTTGGTCAATGAAATAATCGCCTTGCCCTTGAGTTTCGTTGTTATTTCCGTTTTAATTATTATTTAAGAGTTTGTGAATTCAAGTTTACGATAGATTCAAGGAGTAAGTTCCCCTTGATCACCATTTCTACTTTATCCCTTTCAATTTATTATGAACAAGGAAAAACAATAGCTCACGAAAGGATATCTTTTGGCAAATAAACCATGGAAGAAGTATTTCCGATGCAATTCTTTCAGTCGAGCGTTGTCCATTTTGGCACTCAACGAAAAGAAAGTAAGTATTCGCCTTCATGCCGCGCACTGGAACATCGAGCAACTTTGCCGAAATTTCCTCGTGGGCACGCTCATAGCGGTCTCTATGTCACGTTCTCGTTCTGCGATTGCTTCCGCGAGATTAAGGGCCAAGTGGAACGACTGTTCTTCCGAGGAAGCCTCTCCGTGAGAAAATTTACTCCTGCGGTAACTTCGCCCCATTTTACAATCAGGTGACACGATCGGCCTCCCGTAACGCACAGATTTTGGTTATATTTTCCTGCGATTTGAAAATTTCTCGGAATATGCCGTAGGATGCGATGAGCTCGTATTAAATCTGTGAATGAGCATGTATTCATCGCACAAGAGTTAGTTAGTTTGACCCTTTATTGGCGAGGTTAGGCCCAGGTGGGCCTCTCTTCCACCTAACCTCGTATGTCGTTATAATATAAACAATTATAAATTAAATTAAAACAAAAAGACAGTAGGGTGTGAGGAAAAATCTTTGCAATTGAAGATTGCCAAAAAAACCCACGTTGCGGGAGAACACCCACAGAGAAGGAAAGGGAGAAAAAAACCGCGAAAACACAGTAAAAAATAACAAGGAAGTATATACAATAATAAAATTGCATACAGCATATACATAAATCAACAAATTTACAAAAAATAAAAAATATTATTAATTACAAGAGAAAAATATAACAATTACTAAAGTGAGAAAGAAAATGAGAAAAAAATCACAGATATAATGAAATTTCCTACTAATTAGTATTCGTCAAAGAAAAAAATAATAAATAAATGAAGGTCAGCCAGCGGCGTCCGTCGACTTTTTCAAATTTATCTCAGCAGAAAGAGGGTGAGATGAACCTGAAAATGAAGAGAGAAAGAAAGGGTAGATGAGATTTATACATAGCTATTCAGATTAAAAAAACAGAAAAGAAGAGGATTGATTGGGTGCAACGACGATTGAGAGATAAGAGAGGACAGTGACCGAAATCTAAACCCGGGACGGTGATATTAGTGATGTTTTAAAATTTAGAAAATGGAATTGCAAAATTATTTACTACAATAAAATTTAATTGGCATCAGAAATTCTATTGCCTTAGAAAATATAGTATATCTTTGCATTTATGGGTGAATGAGAGGAGCCCAGATTTCAAGGGCAGCTGTCACGTGACTCGCTCGGCCCCTTTTTGTAAGTGGGCCCGCTTACGTTTGGTGCGTTACTTAGATTACTTATTATGATTTAGATGGAAATCGATGAATAATTTGAAAAGGGTGTCATCGATAATGCCTGTCGAAAAGATTTCACATGTGTAGTGCGTAATAAATTTATAACTATTTGGACTCGTATTATTTCAAAATGGAATCTTATTTGCCAGTCTTTGGCTTTTTTTTAAGTGCTGTGAAACGCCATTTACAACGGTTTCAGGATATCTGCGTTAAAATGCAATGATGATGGATTGTCCTACGTTGGCCATAGACATTTACCAATCGTTTATTTTCACCACCAAGGCGAATACCAGAATAAATGAAATATTTCTGTAGTAAAAATCGAGTAAAACGCAAAATGGAGGAATTAGATTCTTGTAAAACGGTCATATAAAAACAGTTTCTTTTACAAATATCCTCAGCCCCAGTTTCCGAAAGCCAAGTCGATCATTGGCGTCTAGATCATGCACATTTCATTATCTTTTCCTGAATTTCCAGTTAATGATTATGGGATTGACTTTAACCTACTTTTTCGCTTTCGAACTGCGCTCGAAGAAATTCTTTTGAAGTACTCCCTCACCAATCATTAAATTTTCCTCGCAGACTCGGTCATCATTTCCTTTACTGCGATATCACAATGCTGTGCGATCTTTCTGCAGTTTTCCCTTTTTTAATTGGTGCCCCCTTTCCATCACTTTTAACACTTGACTCGCATTAATGACGTCTTCGACCCTTCATCCCGAAAGGGAGTCGTCTCTGATTCCCTTTTATGTCTTTATTCATTTCCCCGACCTTTCGTTGATCTTACTATTCAACTACCACCTTCGGATCTTTTTAAATGCCTAAGTTGATATTTCTGAAAGTTCATGCACGTTGAAATCTCCTCCATGGTGAGATTTGTTGAGCTGCTCGTGTAAGTTTAAGGAAGTTTAACCTTTAGAGTACTATTTTCTTCTTCTAACTTGATCCCTGTTTTAATTTGGAAAACTTTTTTTTAACCGTAGCTACTTTATATGTTAGAATTCGCCTCCCAAACTTTTCCCATTCTCGATTGACCGTAATTTGCTATTATCACTTTTTTACCCCTAAAATTTTTCTTTTAATCAGAGTAAACATTCACTGGCATGTTTTTAAGTTTATCTAAAGCCCAATCCAAGAAACGCTTTTCTCGATATCTTATGCTTGATTTCATATAAATGCTATGACATATTCCGCATGAGTTATGTGTGTAGGTTCTAATGCATCTCTCGTGGTCTGAAAGGCTTATAATTATAGAACCATTTCATTTATAACAAATATGTATAATACTCTGGGAGAAAAAATGTATTTTTATATTCAAACAAAAATTCTAATCATTCCTATCATTGCTTATTAAACAGTTTTAAGTATAATTTTGAAAGCTTTAATATTCAGTGATGGGTCAATGCCTAGGATTTATCATACAGTGATTGCTGGGGAGTTTAATGATTATATCTCGAAGAAGAATTCCTGCAATGCTCACGATTTTTACGTACGTTTTATATTATTTTTTTATTATTAAATCAATTCAGTAACACGTACGTTTTTATTGTTATTGAATTGTATATGTGTGATTTATTCTTTCTCTGTGAATTACTTCTTTTCTTACCATGACTTAATATTCTTTGATGTATTTATGCATGTCGGATACGTTAATTATGTTATTTCTGCCAAATATCAAATAATTCGTTGTGGCCAAAGCTCATATATTTATAATAGTATGTGATAAAAGTTGAAACTTGGGACAGTCAAGTCAAAGATATAGAACCAGTCGTAGAATTTTATAGTTTATTCTTTTTTTCCATATCCTTTTGAGATTCTAACCAATAACACACATTGTTGAAGTTTTGCATCGTGCATGATCTAGGCTCGAAGCAATATTTTAGATGAATGTTTCATTATTCCACTGGCAAAGGATTCGTGCAATGTCTACAGAATAATCTATCGTGATAGCTTCGTCTTAGTGCCCTTATATCCTTTCGCTCCCACCAATTACCCTTTCAGCGCCCTAGCCAGGAGGCCGTTTTCCCTGATGATCTCTGGGATTTCTGCAGACTTCGACGTCTTTCGAAAGGACTTGACATTATCTTTTATGGCGAATTTTCGTCTATGGACTACCTGCTCATTATGCCCTTATCGCAACACCTTCCTCCTACACTTCCTCTCCTATTCGCCCTATTGTTTTTGCGCTATTGCTGTCTTCTCCTGAGGAGATATAGTGCTATCTTGAGGGAAAATATAAGAGAAATACCCACCCTTGGCATATCCCCACCCACGCATGCAGTCATTTCTCCCTCGATGGTCTTTTCCCACCCCCTCGGTTGCCCTCGGTCCAACCCACGCTAGAATGCCAATGTTAATCAATAGGACCCGCACTCGCAGCACCTAGCCTTTCCCTCTCTTTGTCTGAGCCTCCATTCTATTTGATCATAGAAAATTAATCGCGACTGATCGATGTGAAACGAGCTCAAGAAGGGAAGGTACGTAAAAATCATTTCCTCTCTACTGAATAACTAACAGATTATTTATCTCGCACTCCTTTCGAAGACACAAAAGAATGGTTGATGAATCATTGTCCTTATCATATAGGCTGATAATCTCTGAGAGATATTACGTTCGAAGTAAGGTTGAAGTTATCAAAGAAAGAAAAAATATTCTCACATAGGACCACACACAGGATGTTGTAGATGGGTATAAAAATGTATGTCAGACCCCAATTGCCTCTTTATCAAGCAAATACATGTTTTCTTGGAGGCAAAGGCAGTAGGACACATCTTTTTCTAAATTCCACAAACAAACAGTTCGTAGTAAAAATACTCAAGTGAATAAAATATGGTTTATATTTATTTATGTATATTGGGTAGTTTAGTGTGTACAATCCTTCCAACTACACGCCGGAAGGTGGATATTTTGATGACAATTAACATACGAACATTTTGAGGAATATTATGTTCGTAAAAGAGCTCGTTCTTCTACTATCTTTACAATTCTGCAGGCTCTACCTTTGCTGGTGTTTATTTAATAAATATCTTCCGTTTGCCCTCTAGTATTGCATTTTTTATACTCTGGTATTCCCCATTAAAATTTTAAAAATGCTTTACAATGTCATTCCAAGTTAAAACAAGATAGATTATGCGAAGGACATTCAAAACATGGAAAACTGCAAAGAACCAACTCAAATATCCATAGTATGAATGAAACTAAGATATAAGCAGGTCAGTGATATATAAGCCAGCTTTGAGGTATCATGTAGTTTTTGACTTCACACCATATTACACAAAATCTCTAATGATGTCGTTTCTGATTGTAGTTTGCATCGGTTTTTCAGCAGGACAAGTTACAACTTACAACTTCGAGATCAAATGAAGTCCTTATTGCGGCTGCAATCCTTTAAACGTAGATACTTATCCTTGATGGTTTTAAAGTGAATTTAAATTTATGTAGTTTGTAAAGGAAGCCTTTTGTATGGAGTATTTCTGTAACATTTTATTTACTATAGAAAAATGCCTTCTGGTCCATGAAGTTTGGTAAACCAGTTAGACCATATTGATGTAGTTTCCTCTATCCTCCATTTCGGTGGGTTTTTATTCCAAAACTGAAAATTCATAATGGAAATCGTTCACGGAGTCGTTCTCTTTGCGGAGTATTCTGCATGAGAAAGTGTCGCCAATTGTATGCTTAATTAATACGAAATCAGTCTCGGAATGCGCCGACCTCAGTTTTTATAAGGTATTATTAATAATATTTTCTGCTGCGATGCTTACAAAAACGAATAATAATACAACTTTTCCTCATTAGGTGAACAGGGAGAGAATTTCCTGACAAAGTTTCTACAGCTAAAATTTTCCGACTTCACCAGGTTTTCGGGTTATCTTCTTCCAGATCTTAAAAGTTATCAGTCGCATTGATTGGAATGGGTTGGTTGGAAGAATATACTTCGTTTTATACTTTTTTTATTAAATTTTCGATTCCTTGTCTATTGCAAAATGAGTCCATCTACGTTATATTTGAGCCAATGATGCGCGTGAGAGCTGGAGATGTAAATGCATAAATGTATGCTGTATAAAAATTAGCAAGTTTCTATAGTCGGGGGTATCACCAAATCCTTAGAGAAGCTATTTGGATCACGCAAGCTAAGTAACCGCCAAATGATGTATGTTATGAGAAGAGGTGTTTGTTTTTCGCAGTAAGCGATAAAACCTGCAAATAACCTCGAATTATGGCCGATTTAGCGAAATAACGCTAATTTCGACTGTTCCAATAAGCAGCACGGAATTTGGTGAATTTCGCTTCATTCATCATTTGTAAGAGAGGGAAATGCAATATTGGTATGATTTACAAAAATGTACAATATGCAATTGCATTATTTAAGTTTCTATTGTCATAGTTTTGATCACTCGTGGCATCTTTGCTTACGCGAATTCAGCTTGAATCTTTTGCAATATATTTAAAAAACTAAATACTGTCTAAAATGCATGTTCAGGAAGGCGCTGGGTTTCGGCAGTTGCTCAACGATTTCCCGCACGTTTACAACAATGTATGTATATACGAGCGATGCATTGTGGGAAAGACGCGCTATCAGTTTACCAGAAAACGAATTGATACTATTTTGTATAATTTACAGTTTATAATATTTCCAATGCATTTAATGTTTATGCTAAAGTGTGCCTAATATTATTCCTTTGCTTACATGAGAGACTGTGAACAAAGTAACATCAAATTCAGGAAACATAATAAAAACACAAAACACCACAATTTGGTTTTCAAATCAACAAATTTCAGAAAAAATAAAATCATTTTCAAACACCTCTAGTTATGAGGCTTGACAGAGTAGCAATAGAACGACTCATATCGGTGTGGCGTAGAAACGGGATAAGGACGTTCTCGCGGTCATAATATTAAATGTCGAAGGACGCTCATCCATTCCTCTTGTTGGAGTTGTGTTTTGGACCATCATCCTGCTACTCTCGGTCTTGTGCGCGAATTCCCATTTCTTACGGGAGCCTCTTTTTTCTCATTTTCGACTTCTCTAAATCCTTATGCTCCCCATTTCCGCAGGAAAGGTTTTTCATCGCGTCTCTTTCCCCTTTTTCGCTCGTTGTTTTTTTCCCTTCATCCGAAGAGCGTTTTTGGAGCTCGTCAGGGTTTTTCATCTCCAGCAAGAAAGACATCGAGAGATGAAACGAACGAGTCTCTTCCATTTCTTCGGATTCTGGAGCGCAATCTGGGTGTTGCGTGGGTTGGATTAAAGGGAAGAGCAGACGAATTGGCGTCTCAGCGTAGATTTTCCCTTTTTCTTTTCGGCAATATCGCCGATGCGGCGGCGGAAGTCATGTGCTCTCCTATCCGCTCCTTCCGACTTCTCAGTTGTTCATATTTCTTCCTAAATCCTATTCCATCTTCCCTTCAATCTCCCAAAGCCCCTTTTCTGACATATATTCTTAAAAGTGTTTTAACGTCTGAAGTTGTTCCTCATAGTGAAAACCTGTGAATGCGAAGCACTTTCTAAGCGTACGCCGTTTCCTAATTGAAGTTTTCTATTTGAGAGATTGATGTTTATGCTAGTCGATGGTGAAGAGGTACAAAATCCACCATCCATCCCCGAATTTTTAATGTCTCTTCATTTTGCAATTCCATTAGCATTAACTAATAGTGCTAAAACTTCAGTCAAAAATCATTAACATTTACCTATAACCTTTATATCTTGTAACTTGTATCATCGACAACGCATTTGAGATTAGAAATAATTACAGTTTGACTCATAGTATTTATTTAATAGTTTACATTTGCCTTCCAAAAATAAAGATTTCACAAGTAATTTACGGAATTCAATAGTTACTTAATTCAATTTACTTTATCAAATGGTCTATCGGTAGCCTATATTATAGTCAACGTAAGGAGAGGAGACAAACAGTTCTTAGAGAATGGTGCGGTTTTATAATATCTTTCACCAAGTAGACTTCTATGAATTATTTCTTTGAAAGTATGTACCTTTTTTACTTATTAAAACGTTCTATCGATCCCGCTTTCCATGTAGAGAAAAGGATAATCTCGAGTAAAAATAGGTACGGAACGTGCGTTCGGCCGATTTGCTATAAAATATAAATAAATTTAAAAACACATCGAACGTCTTCGAGCTCCTGTAATACATCTTTTGATTTATCTAATTTCGTTCGGACAGATTTTATTACTGGAAGTATTTCAGAGAAAATCATGGCAGATTGTGGTGAATTTGATTCCGTTCATAAGACGGGTTGGAGGCGTAAATCATTAAAGAAAGTATAACATGTCGTATGGTCGACATGCAAGTTTCTAAGTTTTGAACCAAACATATAGAGTAAATCTCATAATTATTTTCCTAATATCTGACGAGGAGCAACTTTGCTGACATCTCACGAAATAAATATGTTGACATCTTTGAAGAATTTCTCTTTGTTTTTAGTGTTTCCATACTCTGTGCTTTAGTGATTTGTTTTCATTTCCTTTCTTGCACATTGTTTGTTTTCGTATACCCTCAGTTGAGGAGTTATATCTCACAGTCCGCTTTTTCATTTTGTTTGTTTGAATATTAAGTTTTAACAAGTCAAGTAAAGGATAATCTGCTTTTTAATTCTCGAATAAAAAAGCAGATTAAATCTAATCTGTGACCCATCAACAAATTAGTTTATATTTGAACTTAAATAAAGTTATGTTTAATAGTGTTGATTAAGTTTATCGCAGCTCGATTTATCCTTTTATAGTATTTACGTAAGCTCACAACCTAATAACGATTTAGTGAGTTAAGGTTCTTAGGAATCAAGTTCACACGAGCCATTTCTCGCTCGCGACCTCTCACGAATGTTTTCGCATGTCGAGAAGCGTAACTCGAGAAACAATCGCATGTCACGACAAAGACCATCGAGAAATCTCGCGTTTCTCGGATTCGCGGTCGCCCCGCTGTCACGTCAATTCCTTGCACTGAAAGAGGAGCCGCTCTTTTTTATCCTCATTATCTCCTCTTGTGTCCCCACCTTCCTCGTCTGCGCACCTTGCCTCCGTTTTTCTTCTGGGAAACGTGATGCTCCGGGGACCACCCACTCCTCCGTCGGTTGGAAGACCCTCTTTGGAAGTGTGCATCCTTACCTTCGTCTTCTCCTTGGGGAAGAGGCAATTTGATGCGCGCCGCAGTTTTTTCCTAAGAAAGGAAGGCAGGTTTGCTCGGGGTGCAGCGAAGAAGATCTGATTTACTCCTACGGGAATCGCTTCGAAAAGTTTAGAGCGTGGGTTTAGAATGGCGTTAATTTACGCCGTGTGCATCGCCTTACTCGCCTTTGTTTGTAATTCTCATCAACGATTGAAAGAACGAATCTGGTCTTTTCGCTGGTCTCTATTCTGAAACTTTATTCATTATTAATAATCTCAAATTGCCAAATCCTTTTTTCTCATTCTCATGTTTCCTCTCAGCATCCTCTTTTTTGCCCCTTATTGTTTTTATATGTTTATATGATGGCACGATTTACCTCAATGAGGCTATTCATCCTATATTCAGGATGGGATATAGGATGTAAGCGGAATTTTTGAGTGATAAATCGTAAAGATTGTTTTTGTTTTACATTCTCAAATTCTATTTTATATCCTTTTTTCCCCGGAAGTACTCTGAATCCAGCTTCCGCGCTGTAAATCCTACCCAATCGTTACTGGAGTCTTTCATTTTCTCTATAAGGAAAAGCTGTGCAATTTGTTTCCTGAAATACTAAAATTTTGTATTACCTCTGCATATGTAATATACTTTATTCTATATATGAATTTGTTATATTTTAACGTTGTTGAAATTACTCAAAATTTCCTACAAAAAGATATTCTGAGCTATTAATTGTCTTATCGCTTTTCTGAGCAAGCAGTAGGAATATCCTTATTAAACTATGATTTAATTGGTTGAGTCTTGTTTTGTTGTTTTTTGGATTGATGCAATATGGTTCAGAAGAGGAGAAGATAGAAATCCGAATGATTCTTCGTATAAATGTTTTTTCTACGGAGAAAATTAATCTTTTGAGATGTTTTTAAAGAATTTATATACTGACGGTATTAGCTAGATTCATGGCTCATGCATGATTCTCTATCATTGGTTATGTCTATGTAAGAACCCTGCAAGCCGCCTTTCTGCGTGTGGCAGGGGGTGCAAGCACCTTGACTATATTTTTCTAAACGGTTGCTTTCGCGTATACTTCGCGGAAAAAATGAATTTTTGAAACGATTCGTTCTAGCATCTATTTCCCTAATCTTTCTGGCAGTATCAGAACTGCCCGTATAGCAGGGGGGTCGCATTATATCGGTTACATCATCTGAGAACGTAATTTCTCTGAACTTATTTAATAATTTTATCCTTTGAATTATTCTTCTATCTTCTAATGATTCCCATCTCGCGTCCTGTAAAATCTGAGTAGCACTCGCTGTTTTATCGTAGCAATTCTTTACAAATCGTATCGCCTTTTGTTGTACTTTTTAATTAATCCCGAATATGACATTTCTCGGCGGGGTCCCATACACTACATGCATACTCAAAGTGAGGCTTAACTAACGCTAAGTAACATCGCTCGCGAACCTTTTCTTCGCTCCTACCGACTATTCTTTTACCGAAGCCGAGTTTCTTAAGTGCTTTTCCACATATATGTGGGCACTCAATGATAGATTATTCGTGAGAGTTACTCTAAGGTTATCTTTAACATGTATCTGGACTTGGAGTATGGCACAAAATCAGTATCATTGCTCAAATTGATGTATAAGCTGTTTAAATTATCTTTAAGCCAGCGCACGTTATATCTCCGCTTGTGTGCTCCCTCTGTGGGATAAAACATTGACCTCGGTGCGCTTCACCGCTGAGCAAACCCTCGTCTAAGAGCTTTTCAAAGTCGACTGCTGCGTGCGCGTTATTTGTTACGGTTGTGCTTGCGCATATTCTTACGATTCGTGATTTTTTCGCTTACTACGGAATCGTCCAAGGCGACGACAATTCTCCCATGTCCGTCCATTGTTCGGTGAACTGCGGAACGAATGGAGGGTTTGTGAAACGTTGAATTGCATTTCTACGGTGAGAACTGACCGCGTGGACTTGCCAAAAAATGACGTGTAAAAGTCACGTTTTCTAGCTCACTCTCTCCTCAAACTTATTTCCTTGAAGATTCTGAGTAACTTTGTTTTATCCTGCCCGAATAAAAAACCTCTCTCCGTAGAACTTGTCGCGCTATGTTGCTGCCCTTAATTCGAGTTTGTCTTCCTTTATAACTTATTAAAACTTAATTTTTTAAGGCCATGGCAAAAACTGCTTTACTCTACATAAGCGAAATTTGAGTCGTAGCGGAAAAGAATCTGCAAGGATTACAGGTACTGGTGCCGATTTTTAATACGTGTATTATTATTATTATTATAAATGGACTTTATTTAGCGACATTGGGACTATGGAGTCCGATTATCCATTTAATCAAGCAAAATACTTAATATAAAAAATAATATAACAAATTAAAATACAAATGTATAAAAAAATACAAATATATAAATCAATATATGATGAATACTATTATAATACAGTCTTATAAAAAATATTAATCTACATAAAATGATACAAAATAAAAATGGATTCTAATATAATAGTATTACACTAAATTAAACTACGGTCATATACAACTGTACAACTTTTGAAATACAAACATATTATGAGAAGGAACTATGAAATGCATAAGAGTAAAAATAAACATTATGAGATATGGGGCCCCGTATTATTTGCTTCTGGAAGGCCTCCCGATTAATCAGTTCGTCATTGCAGAGATGCCGGTTATCCGTGCAAAATAATGGAGTATAAACTGATTGGGAACTTCGATAGACCATGGAAGAAATGGTTTGGAAATTTGGAAGAGTGAATGTGCTTATTGTTTGATTCTAAGGGTGTTGAAGGAAAATAGAGTTTATTTAGACTGCCGAGTTACTCGATACTTTGTCAATGCATACGTGGAAAAAAATTGTTTGCTCAGCTACTAAACTATCAGAGGAAGGAAGAATTTGCAACGGAATACAGCAATTTCGTCGTTTGAATGCTTCAGCGTTGCCTTTGGTTGCATGGAATTTCTCTCCTCTCTTGAAGAAGAGAGAAGAATCGTTCTATCGAATTTATCGATGTATCCCAACCCCCGTTGAAAATTTTAGCAAAATCACGAAAAATCTTAATTTTCATCGTAGAACGTCGATCAAAAGAAACTTATATATCTCTTTGGACGAATGAGACGACGAAGATAATAAATTGTTGCTCGTTTGAATTGTTTATAACTTTTTAAATCGTATTCCACGCTGTCAGTTTTTTTATGCCCCCCCCCCTGCTGTGGGAGCTGGGCGAATATGAGCTCCGAAGGCGAGCTCCGGATTAGGACGGAGACCCTCCTAATTTCTACCTGAAAAAAGTAACTGCGAAACCCCCAGATATCTACCATTAACCTTCAAATCGATGATATCCCCAAATAGTTATCTTTACTGCAACGAATTAAACCTGACATTATTTGTTTGAATACATCTACTAGGATCTAAGTTATTCACCGCAGTAGCTACTGCGGTGAATAACTTAGATCTAGAACCATTTGCGTTGCTTAGTATTGACTTTCTAGATATGTTTTTTCTAATGTATGTCTCTATCAGTTTTTTATTCCACTTAGAGAAGATGTAGAATCTTTCAAGTACTGAATCAGTATCTTCAAGGAATCAAAGCTTGAACACATCTCGTAACCCTCCTCTCTGCGCCTGCACTTGTATTTTTTATTTCAATGGTACATCGATGATGGAGGAAACGGCGGCTTCCTGTTGCTGGGATTTCCTGCTTAGTCACGCCGCCTTGCACTGGGGTGCTCTCCCCACTCTCAGCTATGTAGCCGTACGAGCATCCATTTCCCAAACAAAAGACTGCCCATTCACGCTGCTCTTTTCGGTGTAAACAGTGATGAAGCTCCGATTCATAAATGCAATCCTTCAGTGTATTTAGCTCGCACAGAGTTTTAATTATTTTAAGAATATCGGCAAGGCTTAATCATTGCCAGAAAATTACCTTTATCGTCACAACTGCAGCGCGACTGCCCAGTATCTCCATTAAGTAGTGAAATGACTCATTTATTAATTATAAAACTTCTTTTTCTCGGAGTTACGTTCTTATTTTGGTTTTTACTGTATTCTAACAAAACCTTCGCGTTTTTAGCGATATAATATACCACTTTTGGTCGTATTCAATGTTCATGTTCATGGTAAAAAATTTTAAGTAGCTCGGTATCATCCTCCAGTTTCTCTTTGAAACAGTCTGAGATAAAACTTGATGTTGTCCAAACGGCTTGACATTATAAAAAGCAGAATTGGTCCTTCTTATCGCTCCAATGATACCCTCGCGAATGCACTGCTTGATTTGTTTGTCATATGGACGCTTTTCTGTGCGTGAATATACATAAAATGCTTTAGATCAACCTTTCCTATAGATACAGTTTTCTTATCAACGTTATCTCGTTTTGGTTCTGTTATTACATAAGTAACTGCGCATGCGCTGTCGGCATATAGCGAGTATAAATCACGGAACTGGCGATCATTAAATGGAATGGAAAGTTATCTTATGAATTATAAATTTGTATTCGACACGTTACAACCATAAAACTTGGTTTATACAGATTTCGGCGTTATCATTAACAAAATTGAGGAAAGAGTACTGTAAATAGTCGGTTTCTTCTAATTTTTTGTTCGTTCATCTCGGAAATGGTTAATTTTTGCAGTAAAGATGCTTCTGAACCTTACTATTTCTTTTTGAGTTTATAGCGATCACCTTCTAGTTGATGGACCTAGCTTATTTTTTGATATTACATTTCCCATTTCTTCGATTTAATGAATCATTATTCATCATAATTTTATTTATTTTCAATCCTCAATTAAACTTTTCGATCTTAAATGTTAATTTAAGTCTCAAATTAAATTTCGATGGAATACCTAAAAGTGTTGAACTAATGGTTTTAAATTCTCTACACTGGTCTAAAAGTAGTTTCTCGGTTCTTCATTACATAATTATGTTTCTTTATTTCTCAACGACTTTGTTTTATGCTTTGAATCTTGGAAACTCTGTCATCTCTAAGTTAAACCTTATTAAATGTAGAGTAATACAACACTTGTGGAATAGGAGATTAAACCTTGAAACAATAATAAACTTGATTAAAGATTTAGATTACCATTCAAGTCAACCCAAAGTTCCTATTTTACGTCCTTATTGTTTTTCTTCATCGCGTTT
Organism: Sympetrum striolatum; assembly: GCA_947579665.1. Classification (NCBI taxonomy): domain Eukaryota; kingdom Metazoa; phylum Arthropoda; class Insecta; order Odonata; family Libellulidae; genus Sympetrum; species Sympetrum striolatum. The sequence continues at coordinate 104,918,660 of OX388341.1, forward strand.
TGTTAAATCTTTTCAATGTTTACATTAAATGTTTAATTATAATCAATTTTCATTTGCTACATTTTGGTTTTTCTCGGATTATATAATTAATCATTGTGTGATATCAGGGTGTAGTATGATTCAGATGTGCCAGGGAGATTAAGTTTCCTCTTTTAATGCTCTCCTTTGTCCTGGAACTTACTCGATATTTCATATGCCTCACTATTGTCCTCATCCCTTTTATCTATTTGGGCTATCAGTCACCTTATCTGCCTCCTCTTCTATGGCTACAATCGTGTCTCGCTTTCGGGTCAAGAGGCTGACTCGTGGAGTACGTCTGTGTCGTCCCTCGTGATTTTCAGCGGCTTTGGGGCCCCGCGTGCTGGTGGCGAGTTCCCCGAGCGAAAGGGCCTTAATTGAGCATCTCGTCATAGGATATCCTCATTGGGGGTCGGCTACCGCTCGGCTTGTGTCCGCCACACACACTCTTGCCAGTTCCATCTCATTCGAATCCCTTGCGATGGCTCTTTCACAAGGGTACACACCGACGTCGTGGACGGAAAGGTCTCAAGGCGCCGCTTTCCACCGTAAAGAAGTTGATATCAAGCTTCTGATCCCTTTTAAGCCTCAGAACGGTTACAGTGTCTATGAAAAATTTGTAAAATCTCATATTGTGTTTACTTCCGAAAGGGTAAATAACTTGATGTTTCTAAAAATAAAAAATGTAATCCTTCAAGCTATTATATCAAGATATTATTGTATGTATTCATCAGGTAAAATGTTACAATTCAATCCAATACAATTGATTTAAATGTCATACACATTCATTTAAATAATTAATGTTTATTCATCTATATTTATTCTCACATCTCACCTAATTCTTTCGGATTTAAATTCATTGGTTTTGTAAAATATCTCTACTGTATGCTCTTTAATCTTAACGCTATCTTCCCTCATTCCTAATCGATGTTGAGTTCATTTCTGACCATCGATGATATCCTTGAATTAGATTTAACTTATATAACTGATCGTCGATTCTACTTAAGTTATCCACCGTAGTGCAGCATCCCAGTCCAGTTATTCAGATTAAATTCTAGTTTATATGGTTATATTCTGATACATATACGCTAGCATCCTAGATCCGGCAACTTAAGGATTAGATCAATAACTGGTTAAAAATATTAATGTTACCTTATATGCTTCAGTCGTAAATAGAGGCCTGTCTGAGAGCGTTTGTATGTAATATTGGGATCCTTCGCTAATTTTAGTTTTTACGAAAATGTATGTTTAGCAGATAATGCTTTCAACTCGGAGGCTCAAGTTCTTTCAGATAATTTGCTATAATAAAGGATTGGCGCTATAGTCGACTTTCATCTTTAACCTAACTCATCAATGGAGTGTGTAGTTATTTATTTAAAAATATTGATTTCTTGGACATTCTTATCAAGTAATAAATTAACTGAAGTTATTTTAGAATCGTTAGTCAAGCAAGGAATAGCGTCTAGACTTTGAAACGACAGATATTATTTATATCGTAATTACTGATGCGTTTTATCGTCGTTATTCCTCTACTTCCTCGAAAGGAAAACTCAACTCCCCGAAATCTGCTCTGAAAACACTTACGATTTTTTCTGTTATCCTTTTTCTCTTAGAGCCTTTAGATCCCTCTGTCCCTTATCCCCGTTTTACGCCTCCCTCCATTCTCTTTGACAACCCTTTTATGGTCCCTGTCATTCACAATGAAAACATTCCATCTTTAATCTTGTTTTACAACCTAGAACCGTTTTCTCTTGGTTATTTCTTTGTCTTTGTCTTTGCCCTTGCTTAGCCATTTTACAATGGAAAACCACGGACCTTATTCGCTCTTCTTTAACTATAGATTGGAAATTTACGGCTTTTGAAGAAATACGAGTTTTCAGTTTTCTCTTTGGACTATCAAGGTTTGGTATTAAATTCGAAATATTCGCCTATCTTTATAATTTTGGTATACGAATTAAGAACTTTGCATGGAGTAAATATTGTCTTTTTCTAATAAGTGTCCAAAGTGCATATTGCTCATTGTAACTAAATGAATTAAGTTCAGAACCCGAAAAACTTTCTACAGTATATGGTGGTGATAAAGATAAAAGTTCACTTGGGGAGTTCACTTTCTAGCGTACTCTCTACGATGTATCTCAATGTTAGAATGTTGGTGGGGAATAGTTGAGAAAAAAATTCAGTCTAGTAAATCCTTTTTGTGAGGATGCCAGAGAGGAAAATTTATTATATTCGTTATTCGTCTTTCATTAAAAGTCTATAGTGGTAGGAAAATTATTATTGCTGGGTTAAAATAAAAAATCAAGGAATAATTACAATGTGATCGCTTTCATTTTCTTTGATTATTAAACGACTTAATTCAAGTATCTACTGCGCTTCTGCTTTCCTTGTCATCAAACTACATCTCATTGCCTATCGAAAGATCTAAATATAGTTATTGAAAATTGAAGCTTTTATCGTTTTATTCAATACTTTTCCCCAACAGGAGGTGGTAATTCCATTTAATACTCGTTTAATTCTCCTATAACGTAAGGAAATTACATTTATTTATTTTATGTGTCAAAATAACTTTAATCTTGGGAAGGCGAAAATATGGAAACAGAAGTTGTTCACTTTTAATCATACTTCGAAGGATACTTACGCAATTTTCAGAGGCATAAGTTAAGGATTCTGTGATGAAAAAGGCTATTCCCCTCTGAATCAAACACAATTTTGCGTATCTATGTACGTGTTATATATTTTAGGGCTTTTCTTACTCCTTTGAGTTCTATAATATTGAATAAACACGATCAACTAAGGTTCATTGAACGTGTAAACTTCGCTTTTTTATTTTCACAATTTCCGAACGCTCTCTGTTTCCACTTCGCCTTTTTTCCTGGAGTACCAATGAAGGCCTTTATTCGCCCCTCTCTTTCGTAAACGCATACCAAAACACACTGAAATGTCCTATCGAGTGATCACTCACCTCCTCCAGAAGACCATCTCTTCTACATTTTAAAACTCTACGCCCTTAACTTCCTCCGTAAATCTTATCTCCCCTCCACCTTCAATTTCTGGAGATGAACCGATAAATCGTGTGCCTCTCCCTGTTCACCCGGATATCCTCTCCCCATCGTCTTTCGAGTGCTTCCTTTTGCCCTTTTCGTGGGCCCAAGTTGTCCTCCGGCGATTCTTCATCCGTCGCTAAGGATGTTGCCCTGTGTTCAACTAAGATTCGCTCCTCTGCCCCCATAGCAACTTCTCCGGCAGCCCTCATCGCCTGTTCAGGGGGGCAAGCTTTTCTTTCATCTCTCGAGCAAACACCCTTCTGCCTCGCCGGTGTCGACATGTTTTCATTTTAGCTGTGGTCAGAAAATGGGTACAACTGTCACTGCGGGGATTGATTTTCGTCCTAAATCTTCTCACCTGGAGGATCACTGATTCCTGTTATAGCTTAAGGGAATTTGAGATTTAGTGATGTAGAAACTTAAGATAAGAACTATTCAGGTTCTTATTTAATTTGCTCCATAGTTACATAAAATATTTATTCCTTACTACTTTATCCTTGGTCGTGGAAACCTCCGATCTCCTTGAGCGGCAAGTAAGCGCGTCCACAATAAGATTACATTTACAGTAGAACCTCGGTAATCCGGACGAATTCCGGCACATAGGCGTCCGGATTAGCGGGGTTTCCGGATTAGCGAGGTTTCCAAAAAAATAACGTAAAAAACTTTATTTCTCAAAAATTATATTGTATAGAAAATGCATGTATATATTACATAAGGTATTACAACATATAAAGTGAATGAATATTATCAGCGAGCAAAAAAGTCAGTTATTTTCTTTTGCGCGACCGTTCTTATTTTTAAATCAAGTGCACGTGTCTCTAAAACGTCTAAAGAGCACAATTTCATGTGCTTCAAAATTTTGCTCCTCGGCCCACTTTAAAGATGTATTGAGAGCCGCCAAAGCCTCATAATGAGAAATTTTGACGGAGTCCACAGTGTGGTGGTGGTCGTAGTGGTGGTCATCGTCGTCATCATCATCATCTTCTGCCGTTACTGTTCTGTTAATTTCGTCACATTACTTCGCTCTCCATCGCATCATTGCAGCCAACGAATACATTTTTTAAATAGTATGTCCACCTCTCTTTTCTTGTTACTAATATGCGTGTTTATATGTTCACAAGAAGAAGTTGCGGGTTTGCATAACTCCTAATTGACCGTCCGGATTACCGAGGGTTCCGGATTAGCGAGTGTCCGGATTACCGGGGTTCTACTGTACTTCCTCACGTATGGGACGCAAATGTCTTTCCCAATGTTACGTAGCCTGAATATGCGAAAGATTACCAAAGTTGAAAATGTATTTGTTTATAATTTAGGCTTTCGATGATATATGTTTTTTTCTTTGGGGCCTGAATTCCTTAACTTAATTCACTAATCCAAATATATTTTTGCCATGATTACGAATATTGTTATATTCCAAGTGCTTGTAACTCGTATTAAAGGATTTGGATTTCTTCTTTGAATTTCCAGAGGCTTTCCTCATTATTTACTGTATTATCCCCCATTAAAAGTTTATCGACAAATCGTAAATCCCAGTGACGCCCCATCCGCCTGGTGCGCCGCGCGCGCTGATATGCGTTAACTCCGTGATATAAATCCGATTTTTGAGGTAACTAATGAACTTAGAGATTTTTAATGGACGTATATGAGTAATTTGATGTTTTCAGAAACTTTCCCGGTGGAAGTTTTTTCCCAAGGAAATAGAACGAAACTTCTTAGTCGACTACAGTTTTCATTGCATTTTTGCCGAAAATTTCGGCATTCACTTATATTTCTCCAAGAAATTTTTCACTAAACTTTTTAACAGTAAAACTAATTACATCAGTGGAAAGTAGATGTAACAAGGCAGAGTTTGATACCAAAAACAACCGTTTTGCATGAAAGGTAGACGCAAATACATCGGTTTAAGTAAAGTCGCGGCCAGTTCCAAAATTTCACGAAAGTAGCAAATTTTTATCTTTCCTTCGAAAATAATAGTTTATAACCATGATTTAACTGTACTGTGCTGTTAGATATTATTTTTGCCAATTGCAAATGTTGCAACAGCGCGGCCGATTCTCCCGTAAGAAATGCATTAGGCCGTTGGTGCCATCAGGACGTTGGATAGCTAACTTGGCTTACGCATCATCCCACGTTGTTTATATTATTTATGATATATTTGGTGCCTCCAAATATCTATCTCCGATTTCTTCATTCGCGCTTTGAGTATATAGGATTAACCGAGTCACAACTCAAACTATAAAATGTTTTCTCTGATAAGAGAATTCTCCTTTATAGGGCTTGCGTTCATATATTGACGAGTGATATATTTCACATTAGTCATGTGATTAAGTATGAAGAAAAGTGTAGGTTTCATTCATCATTGTCTCAGTCTTTTACGAGGCTTATGACAGCTGCTGAGGTGTGATTGATCGTAAGGAATGGTATTCAGTTTGGACACTCTTTATTAAATACTTTGTAAATTATTATTAACTAAGCCATTGTGCTGCTCTTACGAGTAATCTTTCCACAAGCATCAGTCTGCCCTGCAATTAAGTCAAGCGCAACTTCTTCACTCTTCCTCTTGCATAGTAACTTGGTAATGTTGAAGCTTTAACTAGGCTTCAGGCTATTGACATTACTTACAGGCAGGATATAAATTCACTGTGCTTAATGTAGGTAATGGAAACAACTACTCTTATTGTAGAGTCAAAGAATCCGAGTAGCTTCTGTTAGAGAGAGTAATCGCCCAATATAGATTCGTCTTTACGCCTTAAACTGCGTCTTTTCCGGAATCATTTATAAATTCTCTTCTCGTTCGATCGTTACCCTTGACCGAAATGTCCACAGTGCTCGATATCCTCGTATTTCTATTCCGTGTGGAAATGTTTATCTTTTGTCGGATCGCGTGCTTCTCTTACGGCTTGACACTGGTGTATTGGAGCCCGTAAATGTACGTACGTGTGGTCGAGGGTCAGTGGGACAAGCGACCTTGATGTTCTGCCGTTTACTTTCTTCCTCATTCATTAGTCTGCTGAATTGTCTTTGATCCGATTAAGTCTCAAATCAATAAGTCTTTATTAATATACTGGTATTAATTGACGCTATTTTTTATTTATTTGCCTGTTTATTTAATCCTTTCTTGGTAGGTGTTTTTGGAACTATTTTGGCATCAGAGTTAATCTGTTCACGTCTTATGAACTATTTTTTTGCTTTAGCTGTTTATCAGAGCCTATTTTCGGTTTAATAGAACTAAGTGGATCCTTTTACTATCTATCAGGAAATAGGTATGATGATTCGGTGGATATATATTCTTTTCCATCGGCTTCAGTGAAATAGAAGGACGTCACTCTAATGAAAAATCAAACGCTTCCTCTTATCTATTTCAGAATCCGATTTTATGTAAATAGTGGAAGTAATGCTGATCCTAGCATCTGATCGCATTCCAAAATAAACAATCATCAGTCACTTCAATGCGATACTCGTTGTGTCTTCACTTTTAAGTTTGCTTTCACGGCTGCATTCCTACTGGTTTAATCCTTATCACTGTCATTTCCATGTACTGTATTAGCTATTCCATCTCTATATGACTGCTAATTCCCGTCTCTATATGACTCTAATTAGTAATTAGCACTAGCGCTGAATAAAACTGAAGGTTCGCCGGTATTTGCTAAAATCGACGTTATAGTTGTCTTTGGAGTATTTATTAGCTGTCAAGTTGTGTTAAACTTATTAATTGTTAAATACATCGTTTATATCTCCATTAATTTACGTAACAGTTATTGTACAGCTATGTGCAAAAAAAACTTTAAAGATCCGCGGGCTACATAATATTAAGGCTTAAAGTTTTTTTTGCACATAGCTGTACAATTAGAATGGGATTAAATTTTCTTGCACTTCATTTGCTTCAGCTTTACATTGAAATTTAAAACCAACAGTTAATATCTACCCTTATACTCTGTTACTTCTTCGGAAAAATTAGTTATTTAGGTTATGAAAAGGTCTCTTTATCAAGCCCGTAGCGTATGGTTCTTTAAACAACGTGTCGTACGGTCGTAGATAAACTTAAAGCCATCTCTGTTGAATGAAAATCAATCATCGAATACAGAATTTTATGCTGTTTCTGATTTCGCTGAACTATTTACCTACTTAATTTAGCTGTTAATATCGTTACAAATAAATCTGTCATGTCATACTCTTTGAAGGAATTTATTTTCTCTCTATTTTGCTGAGTTTTCATCGTGTAGAGTATTCGTCGTTTTCAATGAAGTTTCCTTTCTTCCCGAGGAAACGATGGCACGTTACGTGGGTGCGGGCCCCGCCGTTACTTCCCCTTCCTTCGTAAATAGTGAATGCTTGTGTGTATAGAACCCTTCCTTCCTTTCGGCTTCCCCAAGAGATTCTCGAAGGAAAATTCCCAACCTTGGTGAGGAAGTGAGTGAAGGAAATGAATCGACCGTTTCATAAATGGTTTTATCCCTCCCATTCCCCTACTACTACTGGCGGATGTACCGTAAATGTCATGCCTTCATTAGTAATAACTTCCATTTCAAGCTTCTTTGCCTATATATTTTGAGTTTTCCGAAAGAACGAAAGTAAACTAGAATTGTAGGAATTTCATAATTCAATCGATTTAATATGTTTGTCAATCTGACATTTCTTCCGCCATTCATTCTCACCAGAAACAAGGAGAAAATCTTCAAGGATTTTGTGCAAATTTTGATGTTTTCGTCCGATTTTTGGAGATCAAGTTTAATTATACATTTATGATATTACATCCAGAAAATTATTTGCTGAGGCAAATGATCTAAGTCATCTTAACTCGCTGAAGCTTAAAATAACCGATTTTAATCATTTCAGTTTCCTTTTCGTTTCGAATGAAGTGGATCCAGGCAATTGATGCTGGTTATTATATTATAATTCATTAATGTACTAAATTGTCTGTGATTAATTTGAAACATAATCACTTCGTGTGTGATTAGGAAGTGCACATCATTTTCTTTACATTTCTGATGGCGTTTTCTACCTTTTTTACCAGATTTATGATTGAACTTTGAACGCAATTGTCAAATTTATTGGAAAGAAATGACCACGTGATCTGAAGAGATATTTTTCGTCTCTTTTGTACGTAATTTTCCGAAACCTTTTCGGCGCTTTCAGATTCTTTACTTTCATGTCTTAGTGATTTGGTTATTGTCAGAGAGAGACATTTATACTGCGAGTGGAATTGCCCCCGATTATAATGAAAGGCATGGTTTACCATTTATATGAAAGTTTGGGAGTTAAAATCTGCATTAAAAGTTTGAAAGTTATTGAAACCTCTCATATCAAATCTTAACACCTGAGTTATTCTGTTCATCGTATGCTGTGAATCCCTGAGCTGAATGTGATGGCATTAACCAAGTATTAGGGATAAATTCTGGATATTTTCAAGATATATCTATATTTCAATCTCTCTTTGCTTAATCCTTTATCTTCTCTGCTCCCCATCTTTTCAGCCGGAAGATGGAAAAGGCTTCTCCTTCCACTCTCACGCTCCCCTCGGTGCTGTTTGTGTGCTTTATTATTTATAATACACTCGCTTACGTCTTCACTTCTTTCTTGAGACGTAACTCGGAACTCATACTTATGTTATGAATATTGTTTTTTGTGATCATATTATCCGTTTTTTGTGGTCATATTATCCGTTTATTAGATACAATCATACTGCCACGATGTAACTTTCCATCGGTCAGTTCGCTGTTGAAGTATACAAAGTATATTTAATTACCCTTCAACACTTTCAGCGACATTTAGTTACCACATTCAGATTCGCATGTCATGCTTTTGTAACACTATTGTATCATTTTAGCAGCCTGCATTGTAAGTCAATCGTTTTCATTTTGTCCCTCATAGTTTTCCATCAAATCATCAAACAATCTTGTCAGTTAACCCTTCTTTTCCGCTTGATTATCTGGAGGTACTCATGCTACATCCTCGTTTAAATCCTGCACATTAATCTCTTCACATTGGCCTCAGTACCGTTATCACCTTGTTTTCCATTCCCGTGCATTCACTCCACCTTTCTCCCTATTCTGGTGCCTTCTTCCCGCATGTTAATCTTTTCCATTATGGTGTAGCCGCCCGCTGCGTTTTCCTGCTCTCAAATTCGACCGCCTTGCTCCTCGAATGAGAATCCCATCACCGTGACTTGTTTTCGTGATTAAAGACCTTATCCCGCCTGCCATCAGAGATAGTTTTCTCTCCAATTTCCGAGCGAAAGTCTTGTAGTAAATTCATTCCCGAGGCTCTTTTATTCCGCCCCATCGAGCTGGAAAATGAATCCGAGTTTTGATAATCCGTTAACATTGCATTCCGCGGTTGGTTGTGAAGTATACCACCGCTTCTAGAATGATTATTCTCTCTTATGAATCAGGTAACAAACTTTCAAATGAAAAATTAACTGTAAGCAAGCATGTAGTCAACATGATTAGCAAATTATAGAATTGGATTTTTACTCGACCAATTTGTTATCTGTCTATTAAGTATTCAGCCCGAAGGTCGAGTGGTGCCTCACCCCCTCCGACATAAGCTACTAAAAGCTTGAAAAGAGGAATGAGGTTTGCTGTATACGCAGGATGAGGAGTGAGGTAGTTTGCCCTTGCTTTACTCACTTAGCCAGAATGCTATCAGCGGAACGTGACCACGCAAGTGAAGCACCAGTAGTCTACGAGTAACACTTTTTTGTCAGTCCATGAGGAAAGACATCGATCATTGCAATTCACACAATCCACAAATACTTCAGAAGCTTTCGTTTTATCACAGCCATGATTAAAACTGTGTCAAAAGTAAATGAAATATAATTTTTTCTCTACCCTGTATCACATGATTAATGATAATATTCCATTCATCAGAATATGGTAGCACGAACAATTTGTTTTACAGGAAGTAAATTCAGCTTTAGAGGGTATGAACGGTTCTCTTTTACGCCTCGAAATGCTTTTTCTTCGGTTCATCCGCAGCGCGTGAAGGAAATATTCACAAACCGTTATTTCCCTGCCAAATGGATTCATTAACATATGCTTTAGTATTTAAGCGTTCCGAGACCGCTGAATCAGCAACTCAAAAGTCACGGATGACGTTAAATGAAAAAGCATCATCTTTTACCATCGTAGAATAGGGAAATTTTCACTTTAACAAAAGACTACATGAAAACTATGTCAGAATTTGCTTTCGGTAAAAGTATTTCGGTTTGCTATGTGCGTCTTTGTTCTTTTAAATATTTGGTGGCTTTTTGCTCCAAATATTTTGATTTATGATTTTAGTTAATATTTACTTTTTGTGTGCCGTAACATTCTTTGACGTTATAACTTAAGAAATTCCTTGCTTTTGTTGCTAATCGAGTATTGAGGTCTCTAATATTAATATTTTTTCCATTTTCTGTTGAGTCAGTCGCCTTACAGGAAGGATGTTACGGCCTTTTAAATTAGTAAATGACTCAGCAATTAAGCGATAAATCGTCAATCTTAAGTAAATTGAAACCTCAATTAGGCAGTAATATGTTGATGATGATTTATCATGTTGCACGAATTTTTACTTATTACTCAGTTTTAAATACCTCTTCCAGGAATATTTCTATCATAAATTTAAAATAAGATGTTCCGAAACAATTCTATGCCTCGCTCGCCTTTTTTATTTAAAAATGTTGGCTCTGGTCTTTACACAGAAAACTTAAGCCAATGGAATTATTATGCCCCCTTTTTTAAAGGTTAAGTTCATTACTTGTATGGTTAACGCTGTTATTAATTTTCCTCTTCTCATTGCTCGTGTTTTGAACCCACTCCTTTCTCCCTCAATGCACCTCTTCAAGTAGAAATACGTCCTCTCCTCCATCGCCCACGGGGTTTTCATAACTTCCAGCGATCACAGATTGCCCTCTTTCCGCCTCGCCGCTATCGCGTTCTGGCGCCTGGTGCGCGAGCGATCTATCCCAAAAGAAACAAGACGATCTCTTCGTCAGATGGAACTATCTGAGAACTTTTACTTTTTGTAAATTTAGAGTGCGATTTATTTCCTTTTTACGTCATGATTTAATTATTAGCGTTGTTACTGGATAATCGCACTAGATTCCGTTTCCCCAACTTTTTAGAACCGTTGCCTTTGCTTTTCCTCCCAAGTCACCACCTTTGAACGTTAACTTTTAAAATCACGATCAGAATGAAATAAATTGTAAACATTGCATCGGTGAAGGTGCTATTCGCCCTGATATTCTGCCGTCAGGAATCCAGCGGTTGAAAGAAAAGAAATCTACTGCAGTATGCCCTTGTGCACAGCGCCCCCCTGGCGCCCCCATCTTCCTTCCGCCCCCCCTAATAAGGCTCCCCATAAGAAAGCGGTGGGGCCCACTGTTATAGTATCTGCCTTATTCGGATCTTGAGGATTCTAGTTTACTTTGTGATGTTAACTTTATTGTTTGCTTACGTTTCATTATACATTATACTCTTCATATTTTACATGCTATAACAATCTTGAAAGTTGTCCACTTCTCGTCCCCAGGAACTTCTTTGCATGCTAGATAAGAAATTCACAATAAGAAGGAAACAAGTAAAAATTTCCCTTTTGTTAATTATGAACTTTATGCACGATTTATCTGTCCAAAGAATAATCGAATTTTCAAAAGGGATTTGTTGTCAAGTTTTATTTTTAATTTCCAATTTCTTCTGTTTCAAAGCTTGCTTTCTCAAAATATAAGGCCAATGTTCCAGTGCGACCTACTCGCAACCCTCCTCATCTATTCTCCAAAATTTAGCCATTTCGATGCAGTACGTTATTCTAGTTCGTCAACAAATAGCTCGACTTGAATTAATTACTATTTTGAATATATTACTAATATGAAGATCCTCACTTTGGAAATATCATTTTATTGTTAAGAGAAGCGGTGAGAATTCGAATTGAACTGTCAAATTATATTAGAAGAAATCTTTTGATAGTTTGAAAAGCTCACAGTGAATATCAGTTTATAAAATATTTCTCTCCTACTTTCGTCTTGTTTGTTATTTCAATACTTTTAACAATTTTTGCGATTATTGTAATTATTGCTCCTCTCCGAATCGACTCGGAATTAAATTTTCCTTGAGAAAATGAACCTTAAATAGAAAAATACAGCAATATTCAGTTTAGAAAAATGTGTAAATTTGAATGAAAATTTATTAAGAATGTGTAATTTAAATGCTTACTGAATCGAATGCTGTGTCGTGTTTATAGTTAAACAATAAACATCGACACGACGTTTGGAGCTGAAGGCTTCAAAAACTCGTTCAGCTGTTTACTCTTTCCTTTGGTTTTAACATATTTTCTTTGTTCAACATGTAAAAAATAACTAATTTACTACTAAATTAAATTAAATACTAAAAATAATAAATAATACAACATCGCCAACTTAAACTTAAATTAATATGGTCACCTTTTTGTCAGAGAGTTGCTGTTCAAGCTATCCTTGAAATCCCCCGTAATATATTTAAAAATTAAAGTATATTAAATTACTGCCACACATTAGAGATTCAAAAAAGCGTTGGTTAATGAACCATTAATATATCAAACCTTATTGACCGTGTAGTTCCGAAACAGGCAGTATTTTATTAATTGATTAGAACGGATATCAATCTTCGGGCGGAATTCGTGAACCGCTGGGAATTGATGAGTTTCCGAGATCTCGCCTTGCGTCACCTGAGGCTAGTAAGAGTTGTTCGGCAAGTTTCGGTGTCTTCCATTCCCTCTGATAACCCACCCTGGCGGAAAAGAGATTTCTTCCATTTTGTGAATCTTCAAAGAGGGTCAGCTTACGTTTCGCTAACACAGTCGCTCTTTATCCCGCTGTACATCCATCTCATACATTTATTTCGGCGACCAAGGATTACAAAATAGACTCGGTTTGTAGCTGAAAAATATTGCATTCTTCTGCTAATCTACGCTCTTAAGTATCTGTATTTATACTGATGACTTTATCTGGGACTAGATAGAAATTAATGTTTCAGAAGCTGCTTTGGAACATCAAAAATGGCAATTTGAAGAAAAGCTTTCGATATTCTCTCTCAGTGCTACGCATTTGTATAATTGCTGTAATATGTGTTCAACATGTTCGATGGCATTGGTGTGGACATGGTTGAGATGGATTGGAGTGCACGGACGAAAGGGAAAGTGCCGATGCCTTCGTTGGGTCAGCTGACGGAATGGGATGTGTCAGCGGAGGGGAAAAAAAGGGGTCCAGGGGAGATTCCTCTTAAGGGCGTAGATATTGGGGATGAGGCAGTTGAAGGAAGAAGTAGGAATAGGAGGAGAATGGGTGTGCGGGAAGGGTGAGACCGAATCTCTTTCTTCACCTTTCTCATCTGGTAGCTTTCGTAGTTTCTCCCCTTTCTTTTTCTCATTCTCGTGCAAGTAGTGTTCTTGCTTTTAAATATCCATAAAGTCTCTTCATTTTTCATCATTCCAATTTTCTTAAGTTAATTAAGTGTAAACTGTTTTTAGGCAATATTCCTATAAAGTCAATTCACACCTCAATTTCGCTTCTTTATCCTTTCATAGGAAATACAGTTATATGAATCAAATTGCCTAAGGTTATTTTACTTGAAAGCATTCAGAAAAACTGAATGCTTGAGAAGGAGCCGTCTTTAGGATCACTCTTAGAAAATAATTAATTATAAATTCTTCAAGTTTGTGTTATTTTTATTTTTGTAAAACAAAAGAAAATAAATTTTGAAATTATATGTGACAGATTTGTGACGTTGATAGATATTTATAAAATAATAAGTCCATTGGAACCAAAAGCTTTATTTTATGGCTATTATCTGTAAAGTATATGGCCAGAAGGCCAGTTGGTACCTCACCTCTTCTAACATTAGATACTAAGAGCTTGTTGGGGGATTAGGCTTACGAGGCAGGATGAGGAGTGAGGTATTTTGCCCTTGCTTTCCTCATCAAACCAAAATGCTGTAATCGAAACATGTCTTGGTAAATTTGGATGCAGTTGAAAGCAAAATACATTTGGACTGATTTATGGGTTCTGTTTTAATATATCATTCAGTCTACTTCATTTCCTCTGTTCAAATACTTTTCAAGTTTCTCTGAATTTTAACTGCAGGTTGATCATAGGGATTGTATAACTTTCCTAGTAGCCTTTCAAGTGGCATTCATCGATATAGAGGGATCTTGTTTTCAAATTGACCATATGATGTGGTAATGAATATGATGTTTATCCAATTCCTTAGATTTGTAGCTTAATTAGTTGGATTATATTGGAAAAGTGGAACTTCATAATCAAATTATATCATTCATATTCATTTTTAACTTAATTCTTTAATCATTTCGAATCATACAAATATTTAATAATTGAATAGTTATCAATTGCATTATAGAAAATCTTGATGGGTTCATGCAATTAGATGTAAATAATACAAGAATTACTGAGTATTTTATTATTTTTGTCCTCAATAACAGAATTGTTAGTGAAGATGATATCAATTAAATTTTATTTCATTAAATTATCGGCAAATATTATGAAAATACAAGAAATATAATTGGATTAATTAATTTTTTTTCCTAAGAATCTCTTAGGTGTTTTACATCCACAATTCTTCTAGTTATTTCTACTTCTTATTTTATAATTAATGACAATCAGTTAGATGGAAGAAGAGACTTTTAAGTCTCAATATTGCCCAAATAAAGATGATTTATTATTATTATTATTATAACATATTGATGCTTTATATTCACTTTCTAAATTTTCTTCTTTATTACAGGGAACCAGTATCAGTAAGGCAATAAACCAAATAGAGAATCCAGTCAAGGAGAAACATGTAAGAAGTATCCTTCGTGTTCATTTTAGTTAATTTTGGTAATTTTCATTGAAAAGTTTAATATAACAATATTGAGTTCCAAATGGGGGAAGCCCGCAAATGATTGTTAATTCCAAATGATTAATTTTTTATGTATTATTTTTTATCAAAAACAAAGTTGATGTGATAAAATTATTTTTAATTAGTTTAGGATGGAGAAGTTAATGAATATTTTTTTAGAGATTGGTGTTTAACCTTAATATATTGCTATCAGGTGCCATAATTGGCACATTTCAAGAGAAAGGTGCCTCTACATTTTGGTCATGTGTTATGAGACTACCTCTTGAAGATAACAGAATTATTGCTTGGAAATTCTGTCATGTTTTACACAAGGTTTTACGGGAGGGCCATCCTCAAGTTATACCTAATTCACAGAGGTATAAGAGGAAAATTAATGACATTGGAAAGCTTTGGGTGAGTTATCCTTAATAATATTATTTTAAAAAATTATTGGAAAATTTGCAATGGAAGTAACTTCTACTGAGTGATGTGTTAGTTTGCTTTAACATGCTTTTTTTGGGTGCAGTTTCTTTGTCCAACTTATGATTAATATCTTCCCTATTTAAGTTGAATTGATAAGACATGCAAATTACTATCTATGACAATATTATTCATGGTTTCAGTATCATTATTTCAGTGATAACTTTGTATTTAGGTTATAATCTGTAACTATTCAATTATATTTTACAAAAAATAACATTTCCCTTTTAGGTTAGACAATTTTCAAACTAATACATTTAATTTATCATTTAGGGTCACCTGAAAGAGGGATATGGAAAACTCATTCATCATTATTGTAGACTACTCATTATGAAACTGGAATTTCACATGAAAAATCCAAGATTTCCGGGAAATCTTCAAGTCACAAAGGAAGAGCTAGAGAGCATTGGAGAGAATGACATCAACATTTAGTTAGTTATCTTTGAGATTTACAGTCATATAATATGTTTATAGCTTAAAATTATAAGAAAATTCAATTTTAATCGATTGTTTGAGAAAGAATTAATTCATTTGGTCAAATTTATCTATTTATGAATAAATTTGTTCAAAATAAAAATACTATTTAGTAGTATTTTGTAACATTTAAAGTACACTTTTGTAACAGTTACCTTAGTTCTTTATAGGAAAATGATATTTGGTTTTATGAATGTTCTCGGCTCTTTTTCACAGCCCCAGTTTTCACTCGCAGATACATGTCTATAATGGATCCTTTTCTTTTGCCTTTCAGCTTCCAGATGTCTGTAGAAATGTTTGATTATATGGATGAGTTACTAGCATTGCAAGCTGCAAGTAAGTTTTATTAGCCTACTGCTTTTCAGCTTATTCATAATCTATTAAATAAACGCTTATGCTTGGTAATGTGAGTCTAAAAAATGTTTCCTTTCATTTCAGTTTTTGGATCCTTAGATATGTCTCGCTCCAATTCCATGACCAGCTCAGGACAATGTAGATTAGCTCCCCTTGTTCCCTGTATTCAGGACTCTTCTCAACTTTATGATTATTGTGTCAAAATTTTATTTAAACTTCATGCAAGTGAGTATTGAAAATAATACCTTTTTCTGTTAATATTTTTATCTGAAGATCTAATCCCATGATATGTAATTTTATTGATACTTTGGTGACCATCCATTATTTTTAATTAAAATAATATATATGGTCTGTGAATTTGAAATTTTAATTTTGCTATTTTTATCGTGTTTATTATAACATTATCATTTAGGTCTTCCATCCGATACACTTATTGGGCACAGAGAGAGATTTTTAAAGCAGTTCCGTGATCTGAGACAGTTTTACTTCAATGCCAGTACACTGCAATATTTTAAAAATCTTATTCACATCCCACTCCTTCCTGAGGTGAGATTTTGAATTTACATATTATCATTCTAATTTATTTTATCTTTGAATATATTTTTGTTTGTTAATTTTCAGATAAATTATAATTGATTTCAATAAAATTTAAATAATAATTGAAAGATTTTTTCATGTTTAAGTTAAAAACTTGATTAAAAGGTATTTAATTGGGAAATTAAAACATGGAGAAGCTCCCATCCCACAAGTTTACTGAAGCTATAGGAGTAAACACGGAGTGAGAAATAAAGATTTGACATAAGAAGCTACTCCCATTGCCATATGGTATTTCCAACGATAAACAGTTGTAAAAAGTAATGACTGTGTCAAGTCATTTCTCCCCCTTCTATACCGTAACATAACTAGATATAAGAATATGGGCACCCGGTGAATTGGTCCTGGGGGAATTTGTATGCTGGGAATTGATCTCCTGACAGATTGATACGCGGGGAATTGATACCCCACGCTGATGATTTACTACCAACCCAACCCCACCCAACCTAACCCAACCCAACCTAACCCAACCCAACCCCCCCAGTTAATTTATTTATAACATTAACCAATAATCAGGGCATGTAGATTAACATAAGACTGAACAACAGTAGTACAACATCAATGCGGACTCATTCATTCTCTCAGACTTGAAATTTGGACAATAGTTTTGCCTTTGTTTATTGTATTTTTATATAAAAAGGATCATAATTACCACAAAAAATGTTTCATTCCATTTATTTATAATATAAATTAATAATCAGGGCGTGTAGATTAACATAAGACTTTAAGAGGGGAAATCGTATGCGGGATCAATTCCCTGCGTACCAATCTGTCGGGAGATCAATTCCCCACAAACGAATTTCCCCCGGACCAATTCACCGGCCACGAGGAATGTGCAGAAGTTAGTGCACAAAAATAAATTGGAAGGGGTAGGGGCTCTCGGATAGTCATGTGGACAGCGCGTTTGCCTTTGGTGAAAGCGGTCCCGGGTTCAAATCCCGGTGGGAGCCAATGTGCGAAATGACCTAAGCTGTCGAAGCACTTTTAACAATACTACTGGAAGGGGTAGTTAAGGGTTAGTTCACACTTGCACCAGCAGGGAGCTGACAGATGAAAACGAGGAAGGTGGTTTCCACTAACCCCTTACTTCCCTTAGTACTTCCCTCATTCCCTATTTATACATTTTAAAAAGGAGAGAGATGTCATAGACGAAGGGGTAAACATTCATATGCATTCTTAGTGTGACCACTGTAGTTCATTCATTATGTTCATTACATTTATTCATTATGTTCATTGCATTCATTCAGGATAACACTTTCAATGAGTTTTATCTCTGACTACCTATTATTTTTCTTTCCAAAAGCGCTATTAATCTGTTATTTTTTTTCCTTTTACAGTCTCCTCCAAATTTCTTAATCCAGTCAGATCTGCGCAGCTATGTCACTCCTGTGGTAGTCCTACCTCCACAGCCTCCTGATTTGCCTCAAGTAACAGAAACAGATAGCGGGGGTGGAGCTGAAGCTCTTGTTAACTTAGATGCAACATCAGATTCGAGTTCAACAACTGGGGATCTGGTTGACCTTGGTGGAGCACGAAATGGATCTATATCACCAGATATCATTGCAGAGAGGTGATAGAGTTGGATATGTTCTCAGTATTATTGTAATTTATTTTCTTATCAATGGTGTAAATCACAAGATTATTATAATCAAAAGTAAGATTTGGAGTATCAATCAAGTAGTATTAAGAGTAACAATCATATAATAAATATTTTGCATTTGTAGCTTATTCAGTAATCAACTGATTATTTTCTTTTATTTGCTATGCATGTTTATAGCACTACTAGATAACTTCATTGTACAATGAGATTCTCAAATTACGATTCACTGAAATCTAAGTTTAGCCTTTCATGAAAAAATTCATTTTTATTTACAGGAAATTATTTTATCCTTTTCTTAATTACTTATACAGTGCGCTCATAAATTGACAGTGTTTATAGTAATCACAGTAATTGGTGATAACATACACCGTATTATTTTTTTAAAATATTTCCATAGTCTGGGATCTCATTGCCCTGATAGGTCAATTAAAAGTCCATTTCACTGAATGTCTTTGTTTTTTCCTAAATAACCTTGTATGTAAAATTAGTAAAAATATTACTGGTAACTGTAAATTGTCATAATTTTATATTTTTATTGAAAAAAATATTATGAAAGAAGTCTGTGCTCAATACTTCATCTTGTTCAAGTATTATCAGAATGTTCACCAACTTTAAACCTTCTCTTTGGCATTCAATTTACTGTAAATTTGTATCTTGATGATATAACTATTCCTATGGATTTATGAATTGAATATAATCTTGGTGAGTTATAAATGTTCAATAACTGTTAATTTGGAAAGGTTATTTGATCTAAGTTGTTGAGTAAATAATATGCCCCTTTCATAACTCTTAATTTATACTATTACTATTCAACCATTGTAATTCTTCAATGTTATAATTATCATATTTTGCAAAACAGGGACAGCCTTATTGAACAACTCCAGTCTGAAAATGCAAGGTTAAGAGCAGAAATCCAAAGGATTGTTGCTGAACACAAAAGAAAAGTAGAAGAACTAAGACGGATAATAATGCAACTTGAAGATAACCTTTCAGCAAAGGTCAGTATGCATATGAAAACTGCTCATCAGATTCTCTCATAAGTTTTATTTTATCTCACATTAGGATTTGTTTTAAACAGCCAAATTAATTTGATTTAAAAAACTTTGTAAAATTTAATTTATATATATAATACTAGGATTTTTCCTATGGAGAGGTATGAGTGAAATATGTCATGAACTTAGTCATGTAACCATTTCTCAACCTTACCTTGAGTTCATATTGATACATTGAGTGTTGGACTCAATATCCACCTTTCATTAATGAAGATAGTCATCTGCATGAGTTTTTTCAAATGGTTACTGGGTGATCAATAAAATATAGTGTATAATATATTCATAACATATAGATTAAATAAATTTATAACTTTTACTGGCTCTTAATAAACCAGGTAGTTAATTTATTTTCTTCATTGTTAATTAATGATTACAATCATTTTCTTTCAATATCATAGTATCAAGAAAGCATAGTCGTGTGCCTTGCATACATGCCTAGTTTTTGTTGTTAGAGATGTATACCTGTATTCTTCAGTATGGATAAATAAATGGAGCTTGTAATTTAAAATCCTTTATTTTTCAGGATAATGAACTTCTTCAGGAGAAACAAGTGAAAGAAGATTTACTTCTTCAAACAGAGGCAGTAGAAAAATTTCATGAGACTGAAAGTAAGTATTTACTCTCTATTTTCTTGTATTTATTTGTTGCACAGGTGCTCTTAATTACTGCCAGAAAAGATACTTTTTGCTTATAGAAAGAAAACAATTTGGATATTAAACGCAAGGAATGTTCATTTTCCCTATCAAATCATTAAAATCTGAACTTTCCTACCTTCACAGGATTTTGAATAAATCAAAATTTAACTAACAATAAAATTAACTATTTTCTTGAAGATAGTTTGATGTAAGAATTTTTTTTCTCAAGAATGTACTTCTGTCGCCAGGAATTTTGAATTCATTGGCTTATATATACTTATGCTGTATTTTCAATTCTTAATTGTAACTTACAAAGGTAGCAGTAGTAGTCATTTGCTGTTTTTTGTGATACTTAATGATGAAATATGTCTTCGTTCAGATATTTTATATATCTCATTTCCTCTTTTCTACTCTTTTCTGCTTACGCTATGAAAATTGTCACTTTTGAAAAATTAGTGAATGGTACTTACTAATTACTATTCACACCAACCATCAATATGATTTTTTAATTTATTTCAAAGTTCATTTTATTCTTATATTTTGGATATCAAATTCTGAAATAAATGTAAATCTAAATTTATTCCTTTTTTTCAGAGAAAGCAAAGGGGTTGGAAGAAAAATTTCAGAAGTTGAAGGACGTGTATTCGAAGCTCAGGGAGGAGCATATTCAGCTCCTACGTCAAGTAAGTTTTAAGGAGAATCAATCTGTTCTTGTTGTATGCCTAACAATATGAGTGTAATTTAATTTTGATTTTCATACTCCTTATTTTTTTATATATTTAAGTTATCATTGTACATAATCTCTTTCTTTCTTTATTTTATGTGTTATTACTTAAAAAATTAGCATGCGCATAATTAATCATTTAAAAAATGTATCCATGCATTGAGAATACCTAGCATTAAGATAATCTCATTTCATATTTTTGAAATTTTAATCTTCAAAAAATGATTCTATAGATATAAATATACATTTAGCACAAATTTCTACTTTTATTTCAATGTAACCATAGGAGAGTTGAAACTTAGCATTACTAAAATAAAATGTAGTATTGTATCGTTCTTAAACAAATGCTAGTCATATTTTGGGACAAAATTGTGGAAATAATATGGTGATCATTTTCATCTATTTTAAATATGTTAAATGTTAATATAGATGAAATTACCTTTGAGAATGATGGGATCTTCAGTTTTTTATGTATTCATACCATTTTTATATCTTTTCTAACTTAATTTAGAACATTAGCTGAATTTATCCTTAAAGTATTATTTCAACTTAACTTACAGAAAGCCGAAGTGGAAAAGCAACTTAATGTAGCTAAAGTTTCATATGAGGAGGCAGAAAGGTTAAGAATAGCAGCTGATACCAAACTCAGAGAAATAGAAAGTGACAAAGTTAACATTGAAGAAACTCTACAGCAATCAGCTTGCAAGGCTGAGGAAGCTGTAAGAGATGTCTTGGCAGCGAAAGAATCTGCTGAGAGAGAAAAAGAGGTAAGATCTAAAACCTTTTGAGTGTTAACCACTCCTCTTGACTTAAAATGCTTGTTATGGTGAAAACTTGGAAGGACTTAAAAAATCCAGTGTTTTTGTTCTGGACACTATTAAAATATTCTGAATATTATTGCTTTATTTGATTCTGGAAACTATTTTAAGATTAAAATATAATTATTTTTTTAAGATAAAATTTACCGTAATTCAGAGTTCAACTTAAAAAATTGAAGAAAAAAGTTCCGCAAAGTAGGTTCTATGGTTCTACCACTGAAGCTAAAGGTGTCATCAATATGTGTCTGAAATTTTATTTTAAATCCTTGGTTGAGCAACCCTGACAAAGAAGGACTATAATTTAATGCCTTCAAGTAAATACTTGGATAATCAGGAAGCATTAACTAGTTTAGGTTTTTGAAATTAACTAATTATGCATTAATTAGGACATTTTACACAACATACAAATGATTAACAATTTTGTTGCGCAAGCAATGTAATAATGAGAAGCATGATATATTTCCTTTCAATGTTATTGTTTATTCAGTGTTTGTAATATTTACATTTCAGGTTGTTACAAATAAATTAGATTGGGTTATAGGAGAGAAAGCTAATCTAGAAGGTGAATTGATTGACCTTCTTGCCCAGAAGGAAGCCTTGGATGTGAGATTAGAGGAAGAACAGAAAGAATTTCAGCAGACAAAAGAACAGTTAGAAAAGGATGTGGCATCTCAACTCCGTCAGTTACTAGGTAAAAAAGCATTTTACCTACTTGTCCATCACATACCAAGATACCTCAACATCACCTATAAAAAAACTAGAATTAAAAAGATCTCCTTTTTCATCAATTTCCATAAAATTATGATAAATTATCCTATTTTTAATAGCGAAATACTTATTAATAGCCAAATTTTTATTCTGTTTTCAATTGATAGAAAATGATAAAATATATTTTGATATTTTCTTTTTAATGAGACATTGATAATTTTTCATTTTTTTCACTTAATTTTGCTCATGTTTGCATGAATAACAAAACAAAAGTCGCTCAAAGGCACCTTCTGATGAGCTATTTTGGCTCAGAGGGATCTGATTGTGAAAAACTAGTTTTCGTCAACTGTAAAACCTATGTATACTTACATATAATATGTATTTGATATATATATACTTTAACAAATCTACTAAGATTGGAAAAAAGACAATGATGTCAAAATTTTGATATACCTAATACTGACTTTCTCAGAAAGATGGTAGTATTAGTAGGATCAATGATGTGTCTAACCGTAAAAAAAACATTAGAATGGTATAGCAAGGATTTAACATGGTAGTGGATAAGGGGTTGATTGGTAGATGGGCATGTGCTACTTCTGCGTTGCAGGAGAATCGCCAATATTTAGATCCTGCTTCAATATTACTCACTATTATTAAAATTAAAATTGTTTTACTGGCATTTTTTCTTGTCACTTTCTGAAGTAATGGATAATCAGGAATGCTTTTCAAATAATTTTGCTCTTAATATGTTCTTGTTTCATGAATATGCTTCTTTTATTTTCAGAGGCTTGCATTTTAGAAGCTGAAGCAATACTTAATAGAGCTCTACATGAAATGGATGATCCTGCTTTTTCAGCAGTAACCTGTTCTTCTGGTTTGTATTAATTTTGACAATTTATCTCTACCTTTAGGGTGTTGAAACAAAGTGTGCTTTTGAAACCTTTTCCCCTGTTAATTTCTTTGTGAATTAATGTGTCTGTTTTGTTATTCCTATACAGATTATTTTGGGCTTCTTGCTAACCCTGTTATACAGTCCCTTGATTGTACTAAAGATTCATTTAATGCTTGTTATAAAGACAAGAAATCTGCTCCTTGTGAGTCTTTGAGGGAATTAGCTAGGTATATTACACGTCTGTCCAATCAAATGGCTGATTTCATTGTCAGAGGACAAGCAACTTGTAATTCTTCACCAGATATAGAACAAGGAGAACGTAAGTAAAATGTTAATGGAATTTATTGAAATTAATAAGATCATTAATTTGGTATTGCTTTGAATTACTGCAATGTTTTAGTTAAAAGTTATTTGTGCTTCAATTAATTTTTGCTGCAACTTAGTTTTCATCCTTACCTACTGTGTGATCTAGGTGTAGCTGGGGCATGCAGAAAAACTGCAGATAAGTGCCTTTCACTCTTGGGGGCTCTTAAATTTGGATGTGCTGGCTCTGAAGGAGGGAGCATTATTGATACTAATCCTGTAGAGAAGGAGGTTGAGAGTTTAAAGTTACAAATTGCTGAAGCAGTTGAATTAGCCACACATCTCGGAGGATTGAAGAACAATGAAATGCTTGGTGATCAGGTGGAGTCAGAGCTTACTGATATGGATAAAGCCATCGAAGAAGCTGCATCTAGAATTGAGGTTAGAATATGAAATAATTGTAATGTTTCATCCTTAGTATGACTACATTTACATCCATTTAAATTATTGTCATTAATTTTTTGGCACAATGAAGAATAAATTTAGGTTTGATGCATGAATAAAGTGCCAAGTAAACCAGTGCTCCTTTTTTAAAGTTCAATGAAACATTGCCATTAGCCTAGTATTATAACCCTATACCAAACATATTTACTGATTTTTTTTATTACTTCAGATTATGGTCGGTAAATTGAATTTTTAAGTTGTTTCCAAAATAAAATGAATAGTTTCAAATGCTGTTATTTATTGCTGAAATAACCTCTAATATTATACCTACTTTAGTTTTCCTGTTAAGGTATGCCCTACATGAAAATGAATAGTTGTTTTTCATTAGTAGTTTTCATTTAATTATGTAAATGATATTTTGCTTTACATTTGGAAAATTTTTTTTTTAATTTTCTTAACTACACTGAGCTACATTCTTGCTCTAGCCTGCAATTCATTTTGAGATGTTTAAATTAATTTATACAATAAAATTTCTGCTTCCTTTGTTGTACATAGGAAATGTTGAAGAAATCTCGGGAAGCTGACTCTGGAATCAAACTAGAGGTCAATGGCAAAATTTTAGATTCATGCACTGCATTAATGAAGGCTATCCGTGTGCTTGTACAGAAATCTAGACTTCTTCAGGCTGAAATTGTTGCACAAGGAAAGGTGAGTACTTATTTATTTTTAATTATGTTTAGATGTAGGTTTTGGTAGCAATATTTACCTTGGTTCCATGGTGCTGGTGATGGAAAGAATCTAAAATATCATTTAAATATATCTGCTAATTGTAATATCAATTTTAAGAAATTCAAACCACATAATTTGCAATTATGATTCAAGGATTAATCTAGACATTTTTAACCTCAGGGAACAGCTTCAGCAAAAGAATTTTACAAAAGAAATCATCAGTGGACGGAAGGGCTTATTTCTGCTGCTAAGGCTGTGGCTATTGGAGCAAAATTTCTAATGTAAGAATCAATGTTTAGAATTGTAAACTTGTTTTTTCTTACATAAAGCTGTTTTCAACATCGGATCTGTATATTTTGAATATATGTTTGACCTTAAATGATAAATTTATGTTGTAGGAATGCTGCAGATAAGGTTGTACAAGGAGAAGGAAAGCTTGAGCAGGTGGCTGTAGCCTCTCAAGGAATAGCTGCCAGTACTGCAAGACTTGTCATTGCAAGTCGAGTTAAAGCATCGAGAGGTAGTGCCAATTTGCAGGCGTTATCTGAAGCATCAAAGGCTGTTACTCAAGCAACTGGGGCAGTTGTTGCTACGACAAAAGATTGCGCTCAATTGGTTGAAGAAAGAGGTAGCTAGCTATTCAACTGCAAACTCTTTGTTTAATAACATTCTTACTCATTTATCAGTGTTAGGTACTTGAACAATTTTCTGCGAGTTGTTTTCAAATAAAATTACTAATAGTAAGTTGGGAGACGAGTCATTTTCTAACAGTTTTGTTAGAAATAGGTTACATAAGAGTTCATAAGCCATTATTATGTGACAATCTTGTAATTCATTATGGTATATTCTCGTGCATAAGTAGAGCTATTCACCACATTTTTACCTAACCTTAAATCTTATATTCATTTTAAATAATTCAAATTGCAGAAGACTTTGATGTGACTGGACTCACACTTCATCAGGCAAAGAGGCTTGAGATGGAAAGTCAAGTAAGAGTGCTTGAATTTGAAACTTCACTTATCAAGGAAAGAGAGAGACTTGCATCTCTTCGCCGCCACCACTATCAGCTGGCAGGGGAATTAGAAGGGTGGGATGAAAAGGTATGATTCATCATAAATTCATATGCATGTTTGCTTATTTGGCAGCGAGTTTTATTAATCCTTATTATTTGGTCTTAATCTTCTCTTGCTTGATGTGAATTTAAAAAAATCTGTGCATGTTTTTCATTTAATGCTTGCAATAGCTTTTCAATAGCTTATTGGATCAGTCTTCAATTTTTTCTGATGCTGTAAGTATACGGAATTATGTAAAGATCTTAAATGTTTGAGTAGCACTTTTAAATTTTCTAAAATTGTGATTTTGTCATTTAAAAATTTCTGTATTATTCCACATTTTTGCCAAATAATCATATTATATTTTCTTTTTATTTCAGGATATTAATAATGTGTAGCCATTCCTCTGCCTGTCCTTTAGGAGACAAAGAAGTTAATTATTGAGGTGAAATTCTCAATTTAAAAAATAATATGAGAAAAGTGTAAATATTCACCTTCAATGTTGCATTAGATGTACAAATTTCCTATTGGCATATAATGCCAAGAAATTAAATAAGTTTGAATGTATGGCTATTTTGGCAATGTTGACATTTAGTACTTGTGCTTATTTGACCAAGTGAACTGATGAGAATATATAATGAAATTATTTTGGTTGACTTTTTTATGCTCTGAATTTGCCTTACTTCTTGAAAAGGCAGATTTCTTGAGAAAGATTTTTTATTTACAGTTGCTAAAATTATGTGAAATTATTTTGAAAATTGTTACTCTTTATAGGATGTTGTTACTTTAGAAAGACATGAAGATTGGTTAATTTTCATGGTCTCGGGCATTAATCAACAACAATATCATTAGCCCCATTGATGGAACATTTGATTCTTAACTTTACTAATTACTGTAAATATTTATAGTATCAATTTATATTGGACATAATGAGTCCTTTGTCATCACCAAAGTTAATACTTTTGCCAAATGTTTAAGGCATAACTGAAAGTCATTTGCAAATTCTGATATTGCCATTGTTATTAAAAACTGTGCTTGGAAAGTGTTTCAATGTGAATGGTTTTGAACTTATTTTGTCAATAATATTTTCCTTCATAAGGAAAACAAATTTAGTAGGGACAGAAAGGCTAGATTGAACAGAATGATATGTTTATTCTTGCCAAGGTGCTATTTCATTCTTAGTACTTCTGTTATATCATTGGGAATTCTTTTTGTCTCTATGCTGTAAAACCAAATTCAGTCTAACCAAAACATTGCTAAATTCCAGAATTAGCAAACTACCTTATTGGTATATTTTATCAAGATTTCAATTATGTTGATTATTTATTTCTCTTGAGATTCATTATTAACCTTTTTGTTAGTTAAAGTGAACAATTCTATTTCTGTCTATATTCTTTTCTGTTCGATCAAAGGTATGAATCCAAATGTGTGATTTGTGGTTCATTTATTGCACATCTCTTGAATTGTTAACTTTCCATCATAGGTGTATCTTGTGATTTCTTTCATATATGAAAGTTAAATAACTGCTCCATTATGTTACCTCAGACCAGGAATATTTATAATGTTTTACCAAGTGTTACACAGGGATTCTTATGCTTATTTGAATGTTGATAGCATGTAAGGGTAATTTCTGTAATGTAAATGAATTATGTAAATATATTCAATTCTTGTGATAAATTGAGTGTTTTTTTTAAATATATTATCTTTCTGCAGCTCTTGACAAATCTGAAATGCATTTTCTCATCAAGGTTGAAATGTGAAACAAGACCATCAGTGTTTCTTAAAGTTGATGTTTCTCAGGATTATATATTAAAATACCTTTTGCTAATCCCATTCAAAAGTGGCCTACCCACATGGCTATTATATATGTGAATTGATTTTCAAATCTAAAATATCTTTTGTGAGAATTTTTCCCTCGAAGTTTTGTTATTTCAACTGAAAACACAATTATCATTAATTTTAATTTAGTAAAAGCAACTATATTTTTAGATTAGGAGATGTCAATTGCTACAAAAATTGACATTCAATCCACAATAAGATATGCTCCTTGGGAATCAAGAGATGCCTCTTAGGGGGGGATGAAAGGGAGTAAATTCAGTGCAATTAAGCTCTTTTGCAATTCTTTCCACCCTTGATTTTTCCTTAGCCTGGAGGCTTGTAGCGATAGTGGAACATCATTGTGATACACCTATTTATTACATTTTAAATATTATTAATTATATAAATTTTATTTTTGAGTACATCATGAGCAGTCTCAATGGTTGTTTTGATGAGTTTGAATGAGGTGCTTTGTGGTGAGGGAATGAAAAATAATTCTGCGTGGGAGAGCAGAAAGCTTCAAATTTTAAAGGAATTAACAAGATAACCTATGCAATGGGCTGTCCTTTTGAATTTCAGCAAACTGCTGTTCCAAACTCCTTTAGCATATTTATGGCATTTGTTCACATCCCCTTATCACACAGGTGCATTAGAGGGAAGGGCTCTTAATTAGTAAGGTCTTGTTGATATGTTTCACCATGGATATTAAAGCCAAATTGTAATGTGTCTAATAATTCCTCATCCTTATTTTTGATTAAAGCTTATTGCAAATATTTCCTGTGGGTTACAGCAATTGCACCAAAATCTAGGTTATAACAGGGGAGAAGAGCATTTTAATTTACCCATACTTCTCATTACATATATATCTATTATATATAGACGCTTCTCCGGATATACCTATAATTTATGCGAGTAAAATGTAGCTTGCATACTGCAAGCAGATCGACAACACTAATTTCATGTCGGCATCATATCGGGAAGGCCGTCAAAAGAAAAAAAATGGATTGAAAATTTTCTGATTATTCGCTGCAATTTATTCGTACGGCATCGAACCCGGGTCTTCCTGGTGATACTTACTATGCAGCACAATAGAAGATCACCATCTCTAACTATCTGTGAAAATTCAAGCAGAAACATTATCTGCAAATGCCTCAAACGACGTCCTACTTTTCCCTTATATTTCTTATGAGAGAAATGTTAATGTGCTCTGGCATCGAACCCAGGAATAGTTCGGTCTTCTGAAAACTGTTTTCTTAAACCAGTTATAACCATACATCTTCCAGCCAAGCATGAACTTCCTATCATTTCGATAAGTGCATCAAAAAAATAATGAAATACTAACCCTATGTATTTTAAACGGGAGACATATTTACCGCCCGGCATCGAACCCGGGTCTTTCTGTTAAAGTTTCCTATGCAACATAATTGAAGATATTAATCTTTAACTATGTGCAAAATTCAAGCAGATATATTGGCTGCAACTGCCTCAATCGAAGTCTTACTTTTCCCTTATATTCCTTATGAGAGAAATGTTAATGTGCTCTGGCATCGAACCCAGGAATAGTACGGTCTTATGAAAATTTTTTTCTTAAACCAATTCTTACCTTGCAATTTCCGGCTAAGCACGAACTTCCAATTGTCTCGGTAAGTGCATCAAAAAAAATAATGAAAAACAGCTCCCATGTATTTTAAAGGACAGATCTTTGCATCGTCCTAGCATCGAACCCAGTATATTTTTTGTGAAAGTCATTGATGTTTTCCAGAGTCCAAGACCATAAGTATGGGCACCTTGAGTTTTATTTCTCTACCTATCCGAAAAGTATTTTTTTTTAGCGATCCCTTGAGTTGAAACTCAAGGGATCGCTAGACGCTGTGCATATCTAAAGGATACCATAAAGAAATCTACGTAGATTATCCTTGGTTCGATGCTAGGTCAGGGCAAATATTCTCCCGTTTAATTTACATTGCGATTTTTAAGATTTTTTTAAATTACTTCCAGATGACTTGGAAACTTGAAACTTGGCACGTAGATACATATATCATAAATACATTTTATAATCAAATTTTAGCAACTCGCTGATGGTCCTTGGTTCGATCCCAGAGGGCCATTTACATCTTACAGTGCATTTCTTATGGAGATAACGGAAACAAAATTTAGGTACTTCCCAGCATGCTATCGACTTCAAACTTGGCATGATACAAGAGCAAGTCTTTACAAATCAAACTGTGCATTCACAGTTGTCCTGGGTTCGACACCAGGTGTCTCTGCAATCAGAAGTTGATCCGATTTTTAGGAATTATTTTGAAACCTTTCCCAATAATATAGAAACTTGAAATTCGGCATATAGATAGAGATCATTAAAAAGTTTCTGAAACATATCTTAGATTTTCAAGATCGTCCTTGGTTCGAATCCAGAGAGCCATTTAAATTCGTGAAAAGTAGAACGTAGTTTGAGACAGTTGCAGCCAATATTTCTGCTTGAATTTTCACACATAGTTATAGATGGTGTTCTTCTGTTGTGCTGCATAGTAAGTTCACCAGAAAGACCCGGGTTTGATGTCGGACACTTAAATTGAAGCGAATTCTAAGAATATTTTCAATTCTTTTTTTTTCTTTTGAGAACCGTCC
This sequence comes from Sympetrum striolatum, assembly GCA_947579665.1. Lineage (NCBI taxonomy): Eukaryota > Metazoa > Arthropoda > Insecta > Odonata > Libellulidae > Sympetrum > Sympetrum striolatum. Next base: position 104,948,876 of record OX388341.1, read on the forward strand.
TGATATGATGCCGATATGAAATTAGTGTTGTCGATCTGCTTGCAGTATGCAAGCAACATTTTACTCGTATATAAATACTCTCTCTCCACACACAGATTTTTCACCTGATAAAAGTAAGAAGTGATGGTCTAAAGGGATGTAAGGATATTCGTTTTATTGTGGTGTGTGGGATGAAAGAGATAAATTATTCAAGAGATCTCCTCAAATCTTCAAATTAAGAGTGGAGTGTGAGTTTCAGTTGAAAATTCTTCATTAGGACTTAGCTCTAATCTTTTTTTTATCCAACTTATGCTCTGCTTAGAAGGCAACAATTGATCTTAGCTTTCTGAGGGTAAAGCATACAGTCAGTAAATATTATCAAAATGTGAGACTGATCTCAACCTTGGATAAGCACCATCTGGAATATGAAGCAAGCATATTGAATTTAGCAGATTAAACGTTTACTGCTGACTTCAGAAAATACAGCACAAGGTGTTATGATTTGTTAAAAAATGCTACAATATTATAGGATTACAAAATTTCTCTTCGAAGCAGGTTGGAAAAGGAAAGATCTTTGAAATGAAATTAACTTTGAATGTGCCCTGAAAGGCCAGGATTTCTGAAGGTAGCCCTTGCCAGTGTGAAGCACCACTATCTTGGTCATAATGCATCCCTTTTTTAGAAGTGAGAGGGATGCAGCATGGTAGTTAACAGGTTGGAAGACCTGGGTTTAAGTCCCAGTCATGTCACTATTTTTCACTTCTCATTTAACAATGGCCCAATAAAATAGAAAAAAGCAATGAAAACAATAAATTAATAAGATTCTGGCATAGCTTGAGCTTAGAATTGCCTGAGTTTGCAAATAGTAAGCTTTTCTGAATTCTGAACCACTTCAGTTGCTTTTAAACATTTACGCAGTAATATTATAAAGCTTTTTTACTGATAGTGATGTAATTTAACTACAAATTTTAATTTGGTGCAAAAAGTTTAACACAAACAGCTTCCCAGAGAATGTTACTTTTATTTGCTTTCCTTACTGACAATTCTTTAATGAACCCAAATTAAATATAAATATTAAACTCTCTTACCACACAGTGCCATCAGAAAGATGGTAAACCTTCATAAATGATAAAGATATTAAAGATTGATAACATGATAGAATATGTCTAATCACTCAAAGTAGTTTTTGGCAATATTTCTCACCTTAAAAGACATAAGAAAAGAGGTATTATAAAGAACTAAACCCTGCTTATAATTAAAAAGGTATAATTTCATAATTTACAATTTTAATTTAAAATAATAACAAGTTAATAAAAAGAGATTTCCCCAACAGTACAATTTAGTTGTTGCCATTGATACTGAGAAGCTACATAGCTGAGCTTGAATTTAAAAAATAATTTTATTGTATATAGTAATGAGCTTTAACATACGTTGAAAGATTTTACAGAATGACACATTTCTTACCCAACAGATGGATCTATTTAATATGTAAAAGGTAAATTTTATGAAAATATGTTTAACTTTTCCACTATATAAATCTTTTCTATAAATGATTCTCTATCTTCATCGCTAAAACTTTCAGAAAAAATGTTGGCAATAATTTGATGAATAGTGACAAATCTGACAGCAAAGTTGATGAAAGAAAAAGGCACATCATGCTTAATGATTTTAAATAAGATTTTGTGATTTAATGAGAAATCTTTATAAATTTCTCTAGGAAGTGAGAATATTGAAGGCCTCAGAATCTGGAGCAACCTTTCTCATTCTTTTATGCACCAAGGAGCTCCTCAACATCAGCCAAATCCCTTGGACATGCTTCTGTCAAAACAACTGGATTTGCCAAAGCCTTATCTTCCACTCCTTCCGTTCCACATCCTCCAATTAACACATCATCTTCAATTCTAACCCCCATACCCCGATAGCGGGCAGGTGCTGTCAAATCAGTTTCTGGTACGTATATGCCTGAGGAGGTTAAGAAAGAAATCTTATCTAATTGCAGGCATAATATAAATGTCACACAGTCACATTAAAGACATAACTATACTGAAATACTAAAAAAATGAGTAAACAAAGAATATTTTCAAGAAGCACATATAATATGAAATATCATAAATGTTAGGTCAGACTAGAATATAATGAAACTGGGTTATTTATCCAAACCAAAACTACTTAACAATAATGACCAAGTCAACATGATTAAGTAACACTTATTCTGAACTGGTTTCCAAATCTTATCTTTCAGTAATTCACCAGAAACTATAATAGATAAGTAAACAGTAGATACCTGGTTCAACTGTGATGACCATTCCAGGAGTGAGAGGAATTGAGCGTGGAACTGATGGAGTGTCGTGCACATCCATTCCTAAATAATGACTCACATGATGAGGACAATAACGGTATGCCACCTATATTAGCAGAAAAATGGAAAGTATTAGTTGCTGAAATTAAAAGCTATCTCTTTGGATCTAAAAATATATTTAAGATAATAAGGGTTGAAACCGCTTTAAGACTTAGACATTTTTCAATGATGAATTAGTTGTGACTCATTTATTTGCTGAGAAACAATATTACTTTACTTGAAAATAACCCATCATTGAATGTAATGCGCACCCCTAAATTAAAGCGTCAAAAATGAAAAAATCATTTGCCTGTGAATGTAATGCAAAGCTTAAGACATATGGTCATGCCATTAGCAGAACCATATACATGTGTACTATAAGCTGATATATACATATGTTTCTACGCAAACACGCTGTATACAAAATGCCTGTAGTCATCTATGCTGAAAATCCTACGTATGTGCACATGTTAACCAATTCAAAATTGGTCATTTAAATAGTTTGATGGAATTGTTAATTCTAGCTAGCATCAGAAAAGGCAGTGAAAACCTCTTTAACAGATAATCATCATTCCATTTTTTTTAACTACACAATATTCCCTCATTTCTTAAGGTTATTGATGACTGCACTTCAGGAATCAGGTAAAAAACACCACTAACATGCAATATTTGCTAACCTTGGACATTTCATCTGGCGAAGCACCTGCTGGCAAAAATCCTAGGTCCTTGAGACGTTCTCCTAATAGGAGGCACATAGTATGAAAGAGGGTGTCCAGCGAAGGAGTGGACTCAATGGAATCAGTTCGAAGAGCATGAGAGGGGTCTGATGGAGAAGGCCGGCACATCTGGATGAGGCGTTGCTGTACCCAATATACAGCTGTGTATAGCTCTGCTTGAGGCCCAGTAAATCGCCCACTGACGGGCCAAGTGCGAGTGACATCACTGCAATAACCATCATATTCACAACCTAGAAGAGAGGCAAACAATTTGGAAAACAATGTTCCATTAACGAAATAACAAAGACTGATTTGCTGCATACACCATGATAAGATTAACTTTAATTTAGAGTAAAACATTTTATTAGTTCATCATAATCAGGCTTTCCAGAACTTTCTGTTGGAATGACTCATTTACATTCTAGTAAAATGTTTGTAGAGAACTCATCAAAGAGAATATCTACACTTAAGTTGAACTTCCACTTGAGAGTAAATGCCACTTTTGGTTAGCAGGGGACATCATATATTCTATTCATTGTAAGCTGAACGAAGTTTTGTGGAATGTTCAAATGCTTAGAATACAGAGATTTTTAATGTTGTATTTATACTATCGAGACAACCCATTGACTACTCTGAGGAATTTGTGTAGTGGATGGGAAAGTCCTTCTGAAAGCAATCTTGGTGAGAAGCATCACCCAAGGGAAACGGTCATGCACATCCTTAAGCTGCGATTATAAAACAAATTGGTTACAAGCAGAGCAGTTATTTAATATCTGACTAGGGAAAATTTATACACTGCAGTTTTCATTATTAATTTTTACTTTTCAAATTACCTGAAATTAGATATTAAAACTTTTGTGTATATTTGACCATCACAGAGAACATTTGTTTGTAAAGAATGACGGAAAAATATATTCAAGGTTCACAAATATTGTTAAAAAAATAAGGAAATGGAAATTTTGTAATCATTTATGATAAGTTACTCGAGAGAGAGAGAGAAGAGAACCTCTTTACATTGAATTTCATTTATAAGTTTTATCTTCTGTTGATACAGGTACTTTAAGAATTTCTTACCTGCATCCATTAAGACCATCTGTCCAGCAGGAACTCTTTGATCATTGGCAACATAATGAATGGTATTGGCACGGGCACCACCAGCCACAACAGGAGGATAAGCTAAGCGCTGAGCACCTCTTGTGCGGCATTCAAAATCAACACGAGCATAAATATCCTGCTCAGAAACCCATCCTAGTGAGACTGTTCTACAGTCAGCATCACCAATTCTACATAAAAATAAGATTACAAGATAATTATTTTATCAATTCGTGTTTCCAATCACCAAATTGCAGAAAAATATTCTCTACTTCAACTGATTTTTAACCCTTTGAGTGCTGTGTAGAATTGCCTAACATCATGCGAAAATTGCCAGGCTATTTTGCAGAGAATTGCAGACTTATTGAAAAATATCTATTAAACCAATAATATTCTGAATAATTTGCTAAATATTTTACAAAGTTAAAATTACTGTTTTATTATGCAATCTCTATTTCAGAAATTAATCAAAAAAGTTATTACAGTAAATTTATTTTATAACAAAAATTTTTGACAAGAGTCGCTCAGGGCGACGCTGGCATTTTAACGAAAATTTTCCAACGTTGCTGTGAGCGACTCTTATCAAAAATTTTTGTTATAAAATAAATTTACTGTAATAACTTTTTTGATTAATGTCGCTGTGAGCGACGTTGGAACTTAAAGGGTTTAATAGCAAAATTGATTTTTGAATTCTTAAGAAAATGTATTCTAAACATTTAAAAGCCAACAGAAATTCCAAATTGTTTTATGTATATGTTATAGTAAAAGTGTGAACTCGGCAAATGTATACATTTACATAAGATTTCAGTGAAAGTATGAACTCAAGGTTTAAATGTATACTACTACTAGTAAATGTACACATTTTCACATCTGAGTCAGTAAAAGCATGCACAAAAGTAAAAAGCAAGCACTAAAAACAAAACCCTTACTACAGTTACTACACAGCTCTTCTTGCAACCATATATTTGATATATTTTCAATGCCTTGATTAGCATGCTCAAAACTTCATTCCCACAAGTGCATCAAATCCATGTGCTTCATGTACTGCGCTGTCCATAATGAACTATCTCAAAGACGAAAGTATTGCCACATGAATAGATTATTAGTCAAAGTATCACTGCCACATTAAAAAGTTTAATGACCAAAAGCCAGTCTAAAATCTGAGTCATAACTATTGCTAATCTGCCCTAGTGAGTAGATGCAATCTCGAGAGAATGGTATACACTAGGGATAATATACTTTTCAACGCTATATTTCAAACTATTAATAATATTTTACATAAAGGTACACACAAACCAGTAAGTGTATACACTGAGTATACTTCATGCTTTTACAGTAGCATAGGCCCATAACCCATAAAACTAGAAATAATTCCATAACATCTCTATTAACTTCTGCTAGAATTGAATAAAAACCTAATCTTAATTGTACACATAGATTATAAGTTAAATCATTTTTAAAAGGGACCTATTCACATTTTACAATAAAAACTGAAATTTCTGAGTTATAACTATATAAACACATGGAATCCGCTTACATACTTTAACCTGACAATCATTGGAAGATTGACGCATGAAAGGTTATTTCAAAAAAGTAAATTTATTTCTGAAAATAAATTTACTTTTTTGAAATAACCTTTCGTTGTGTACTTATGGTCAAACTGACCTTACTTAAAAAACACGCCTCATATTTAAGACTGAAGTATCCACGTTCTTAACTCCTCAAACATAAGAGAGAAAATTGTAATGGACAACCTGTATCGTTCATAGATCTGTAGAATGACTTTAATCAAACCCTACACATTGGAACATACCAAACATAAAATAAATCATTCTTCATAGGGAACATCACTCACGGGCTCCTCCTAACGCCATTTTCTTGTAAAGATAGCACAGATGCCCTCATGGTGGATGCTACTGCTTCACTTCCAACCCTACAAGATCTTGCCATCAACCTCTGCTCTGCAGGTGACTTAATAAGGCGAGAACGGTGGAGATGAGGATGAGGAGACTCCAGAGAAGCTCCCCCATGATCTTGGGGAAGTGAGGACAAGAATTCTCGAAGAACACCATGCACCCATGGTTGTACAGGTTTAGAATAATCATACCTGAAAAAGATTTTGGTCAGGTGAGCAGGCAGATAGATGCAACATCAATTCAGGTAACCTTCAAATTTTTCATAAAATATGAGCAAAAATTGGGTATACAATGACAATTGACACTGAAGCTTGTAGGTCATGACAATACAAGCTGTTTAAAAATGCTGTAAAGGTTTATGTATCATTTATTAAGAACAAATTAATGCAATAAAAATTACCTGAAACCAAAAGTGAAAGAGACTAACTGTAGCAATGACATATTACATTAAATATTTATTTCTAAATTTTTTCTCATAAAAGATATTATAAATAGCATGCATTAGTTTAAACAAAAATAATAAAAGTCAACATCCTTACCAAATAAAAAGTGATTCTTTCCCACTTGTAGTTCTCTTAGACAAAGACTCAGAAACAATTGAGCGAATAAATTTTGCTAAGTCTGTAGTAGGGAGAGCTTCATCAACTCCAAAAAGAGAGGGAGCGTCATTATGAGATGTTCTAGGACCATCCCAACGCTCTGATGAGGGATCACTGGGTCTTACAAAAAGAGTTGACGTGTGCATTCCATCATTTGGAGACAGAGAACCTGAAAGAGGCATACTGAACTCAGGGAAATATCAATAGCAAACTAAAATAAATAATTACTGCTATGAAATAAAATTTATGAATGTTGTTATTTTGGTTAAAATGCACAAGCTAAAAACATTTTAAAGGCATAGCTAAGGAATGCTGGAATAGAATGGAAAATCAAGAACATCAGAAAGCTATTTTCAAAACAAAAAGACATTAGACATCTGTGTAAGAGGAAAACTGCTTACCAATACCTATTGGAGGAATTGATATTTTTACTTGAGTTCTTTGACTGAAGTATAGAACAAAGTCTTTTACATCATTAAGTATGAAGGTTTACTAACATAATTCTAAGAATCTGCCATTAACTAATAATTAAGAGATAAAGATCTTTGCACTGCACTCCACCATCCCTAAGTGTCTTTTGTAATGTTTAAGCCTAGTTGGCAATCAAGGTTAGGACAAAAGAGTATCATGACATCTGACCCACCTTCTACGGGTTTCAAGTAAATTAAGCAAAAGATAAGTTTACATTCCCCCAAAATAAGTCTAGTAAGGGCAACCTCATCCATTGTGAAATCAATTTCCTAAAATTTAAAAAAATAGCACTTTCCATATAATTCCAAAAAAAGTTCTAAAGACTAAATTCAGCTTTAACTGAGTCATTTACTTATTTCCATTGCAATGTAAAATCTAAGCTAATATACATAATGATCAATTTGAGAGAAAATAAAGAATACAGTATGATACTAAGACAAAAGATATTAAATGATGATAAGGGATTGGTAATCTAACAAGTGGAATAGGTATTCAAAGAGGGAAGTTTAAGTCACATAAACCTATTCAGAAGTAAAAGCAGTGTGCGAAACAATGGGGGACAAGGGGGTGGGGATTCCCTGCCTCGTAAAACTGTTTCTCTGGCTAATGATAGCAATATTTTTCCTTGCCAGGGGAAAATTGTTTCCCCTCTCTTGCTTTTAGCAACTACTGGTTACCTGCACAGTGCACTGGCAACTTGTACTATAGTGTGCAAAGGGGGCGAATCCCCTTGAATTGCAGTCTTCCGCGAAATCTTTCAATATCATAAGAGAGGAAATTTAATTTATTTGATGTAGGTGCGCGAAGCAGATTGACTAAATATTTCCCCCGCCCCTCAACAAGAAGCTTGATTCGCACTCTGAGTAAAAGACTAATGTATGTAACGAGTACTTACCATGAGGAAGCCAAAACGACTTCCTGGAAGGCGTATCAGTGTGACAGCTGGGGGATGAATGTAATACCAAAACAGTATCTGGCTCAAGGCAGCCGGTAAGGTATAAAAAATCTGAGTTCTGTCTAAAAGGGTAAGGAATTTTGTCACTCATAAACAATTTCGTTGCAGATGGAATAATAACTATGTGGTTAGCTTCTAGATGTAAAGGATTGGTGCCAGATGAAGTGATACTGTGCATAATTCTTCTACGACGTTCTTGGAATTCCGATTGTAAGAGCCCAGGAATGATCTATATTTATAAGAGAAAGAAAAACTTGGTAAAGAAGCAATTACTGTATATATATAATAAAAATAATAATGAAAAATATCTGATCTAAAATTAATGGCGATTACAATTAATTCATCACATTAGTAGACGGTGTTTTCAATTATGTTAATTATACCTTTCTATAAAATATTTACGTACTTCTCCATCGGCCATTAGAAAGGGATGAGAAAAACTTGTAGGTTGACCATAAACCGGGCCTAATTTCCTCTCTTGACGTCTGGTCACCAATCGTGGGGCAGGTGAGGAGGATTTTGTATGGCAAAAACAAACTGAACTTCTCCATAATGAAGTAACTCCTGAATAGAACCATTTATATACTTGATTATCGAGAAGCGTGTAAATGCAGTGATATTATAACATTTCCTTCGAATTAATTACTGCTACGTTATATTAGTGACATACGTATTGGTTCCAATCCATACATAAAAAAGAATCAATAGGAAACGCAAAAACAACGCGGAGATTCACAGGATGAAATACAGTTGAAACATTACTATATAATTCTACTTTTACCGTAAAACTAACTTTATCAAATTTGCTTTTCAAGAACATCATATTCACTAGTCAACAACCGGACTGTCTCCCTATTTACAGAGATGGAGTTTGAGAGACAAGATCTATTATCCTTCAATTTAAAGCTTTAACTTCAACTCACCGCAAATAAGTGCCACGAATTTAATATCTGATCATGACGAAAATAACAATTAGTTAACAAAACAATAGTGCGTATTCACTTGGATGACCTTACCTGCTTTGCCAAAATAGCAAACAAATTCTCGTAAAACTGACATATTCCGAAATAACTACAATTTTCAAGCTAAATTAACAATCTCACATAGCTGTTAGAATATTTAATACAGATGTGACAGACAGATCACATTGCAGGGACCGCAGAGACATTTCCCCACCTTCCCCACTAAACCAATGAGCGCGCGTGGCCGCACTGATGAGAAGAAGAACGTAATAGCTAAGAGGGATCGTATTTTGAAGTTGGCTCTGATAGAATTAACTTTAGGCATGGCTTTCAGTTTTGGAGGAACTAGTGGTTTTCCATCGGCTACTTCAAATGCTCCAGCTACCTTTGGTTTTGGAACTCCAACTACTTCAACCGCAGGTAGAGGTAAGTAACTGTTATTATAATTATTTGTCAATGTCCAAGCATGACTGAAATTGTGACTTCTGATATTAAAAAGCGGTGTTAACTGATTAGGGGCTTATTTTTTACATTATTCACAATTTTTGAGAATGTTTCATAAGCAATATATGTTCTATTTTCCTGCGCCTAGAAACTCACCGCTATTTTCTTTTTGTAGGTCTCATGTTATTAACGAGAAAATGCAGTTTCATTAAATAGTGATAGTGTCAATACACCTCACTAGAAAAGTAGCAGACTGCTGATGGTTCCATATATACAATCAAACTATTTCAAATATGAGATTTTGAATCAATTGTTTTGGTTACTTGTCATGTTTTAATCTTCGAGGAATCATTACTTGTTATAGGTTTTGGAGCGGGAACCGGCTTATTTGGCCAACAAAGTACCTCTGCGGCCAACCCATTTGGATCAGCACCATCTACTAATGCATCAACAGGATTTAACTTTGGTGCTGGCGCTGGTTTTGGCAGTTTTGGATCCTCAGCAACTACCTCTACGGCACCTGCGCCATCATTGTCAACGTTCGGATCATTTGGAACAACAACTACCTCATCCGCACCTTCTGCATTTGGTGGAGGATCATTGTTTCCATCGTTTGGTCAAACAACGCAGCAACCAACTCAGCAGCAACTAGGTGGTACATCTGGTTAGTTGAAATTGTAATGTAGTTGTAATGTAATCATTTTTACGGAATTCACTGTATAAATTTAGACTTCTCATTTGAATCAGTTACATTCTATTATAGCTGATGAATAGAAAAAAATTGTTTTGCATGTAGCTGTGTATTTTATAGTTATGCCACTCTGTGACTATTTCAACGCTAACCCTATAAGATATTATTTCTCACTGTATATTTCAAAGTTTAATCTCCTATTGAATAATTCTTAACGTTTCTTTGAGACTGTTATCAGAACACATAACTAATATTCTAGATAAAATGTAGAGACTGCATGTCTGTCAAGATTTAAAGCGTTATTATTTATAATTCTATCCTAATTCTTACGTAATCTTGAATTGATTATGATGTATATATAGGTTTCGGGGGCTTTGGGTCTTTTGGTGCAAAACCACAAACTGCTACCACTGGGCAAACAACTCTTGGAGGTTTTGGTACTAATTTTGGTCTTGGTACATCTGGAACTTCAGGAATGATGTTTGGTCAATCTTTCCAAAGTCAGCAACAACAACAGCAGGTAACAATTTTTGCAAAACTTCCACCATGATAAAGAGTATTATTTTTCTGTGATTGAATTGTCTTTATATCAAATCATTATTATTCCCATTTAGATATCAAATGTACCAACAGCCGTTGATGCTTTTAATGCTGCAGTTAGCTCTGTTAATGTGTATGGAGATGATAGAGATCGTATTATAGAGCGTTGGAATTTGCTGCAAGCCATGTGGGGCTCAGGAAAGGGTAGGTAATTCTAGAATTTATTATTATTCTAATGAGATTTGAGGTAGATTATAATGATATAATCTAGTATTCAGAGAATCTGTAATCAGATGCTAACTCAATGGCAGTATCAGTTGTTTTTCTTTTTTGAAATGTAAATATTTTAAATTCTAGCCTATTGTACATGCGATGACTAGATCTAATAGAGGGAAAATATGAGCTACTCCCTTTTCCTTAAACAACTTGTTTCATAAAATTACAGAAGTTAAGGAAATTTTAGATGAAATTGGATTTTCCAAAGCCATAAGCCATGAGCACAAAAATATATTTAATAAAGATAAGCCCAAAATGAGTACATCAAATAAGTCTTTATGAATGTGTATCAAATAAGTCCAAAAAATGAAATGTATATAAAATAAATCTATTAAATAGTAAAGGAAATTCAAATTAATTGTTATCCTATGCATGATCAGACTTATTTTAAGTTTGGAATTGAAAGAGAAAGTGGAGAATATGAAAAGACATTGAAATTACTAAATATACACACACTCTGCTCGTAGGAAGCAAAATGGAGTTCTATTCTTACACTCTCTGTTAAATAATCATATCAAGTCTTCTTATCTTTTATCTCTTATAAATTTTAGGGTTCCAATTGTTCATTCAAGATCCCATCATTTATTTCATATTCCATATGTATGTAATAATTATTTGTATTTTCTGCCTATTTTTAGAATAATGAGAGATTTTAATAGTCATTGTAAATCTGCTGATATATTTTACTTTTCACACAATGTATTCAGAAATTTTGTTTTAAAAAATGTTTAATGGTGCAAAATTATTAAGGTGTATTTTTCTTTTATTGTAACATGTAATGTGTTATCTCCAATTTACCTGTAATTTTCATTTGTGTCAATCTTCTTTAATTAAGCTCATATGTTTATTTTCAAACTTTTCTAATGTTACCTTGGTCATTTTCAACATTTGTAATAGGACATCTGTCCGTTTAAATAAAGTATTATTATCATAGATGAACTGTTTTTAGAAAATAATTCTTGATTTCAGGTTTTTACTCTGCTTCTGCATCCCCTGTGGTATTCACAGCAGATAATCCACTTTGTCGATTTAAAGCTGTTTCTTACACATTATCTCCAGCTGCCCAAGATACAGAAGGATTAGTCGCTTTAGTGCTTGGAGGCGTTGGTGAAAATGATGTTCGGGATCGTCAACATCATGTTGTTGCTGCCCTGACTAATGCCCTAGGGAATAAACCTAACCTTTCTGTTGTTGTAGATGGTGTACGGGCTCTTGGTGAAACAAAGTAAGTTTGTAATATTATCTTGTTTATGGTAGATTTTGTGAAAAAGGCTTCTTAATACTTGAAATCTTCATGCATTTTTAATATTTGTCTAAAATATACCTAGAAAGTCATTCTTTTGTTGGAAAAAAATACATGTATACAAAACACGTTTTAAAAATATCTTTAGCATATTATTCTCCATGTAGTGGTTAATTTATTCTTAATGTACCCATATTTCAATCTCTCTCCAACAACTTTATATTAATTTGATCTTTTCTGAGTCTCTTAGTTATCAATCCTTAAAATTTCCAAAAAATTCATCAATGAACAATACAGTTTTCCCAAAATATGTTCAATAAATTTGTTATGATAATATAAACTGTCAGAATAGTTGAAGTTAGGAATCTTTACTACTTTTTAGTTATCATAGATATATTCTTACTTGATCATGCTTACTCTATGCTAATCATTTGTGTGATCTTTGTATGTTTTAAAATGATTCATTGCTTTGTCGCTGCAATTTTGTTTTACATATGTACTGTATATCACCTAATCTGTTAATTCATATGTCTGATGATGCCTATACCTATTTGGTCTTTGGTAAAATAAATATTATTATTATTATTATTATGAATTTCCGTCTACAGATTTTAATACAAAAGCTTTGGATTGTGTACATGATTTTTTGGTGTGGGCATTTTGTCAGCATCTAAATTAGTGTTCAGTAATAGACATAGGACTTTAAAGAAAAGAATTTCTTTAATTTTCTTTCTTTGGGATATCCCAATTAAACTTCTCTCTTTAACTTATCTCGTCCATGATATAAGTTTCATTTAATTTGATTTTTCCAGGACTCAAGTACTATGTTATGTGAATGAAAAAGGTGTGACAAATTCAACTCGCCGTATTCCTGCCACAGAACTAGCAGCATATCTGTTGCAACCAGCACCACGATCACAGTTAGCAGCTACACTAGCTTCTCCTTCAAATGCCCCACAATCAACAGCTACAAGCACAACACTAGCTGCCAGTTTAGGCACAACAACTGGTGAGATACTAAATTTCAGCTGCAGATAACAATCTTCATTTTTTAACTATATATTAGAAGAATCGGCACAGAATGCTCAGAAGCTGTAGGATTATTGTCCATGAACTTGTTCAGTTTTAAGTTTTATCAATTATTTAAAAGCTGTAAAACTGGTTATGGATGAAAAGTTGTTGTCAACAAGAGAATCCAAATTAAGGACTAACTTTGCTTCCTTCATAGAATTGGCTTTTTGCTCTTATGATACCCTATTAGAGGAATAGGAAGGTTGAACAAAGTTTAAATAATCTCTATTGTCAACAACTTTCTTGACTATAAGGTACAACACTATTATTTGAAAGAAAATCAATGTTATCTTTGCTGAAGTTTTGATTTTTCCTTTAGAAATGGCTATATTAGCTTTGTGTTATTTTTCATAATTTATTGTCTCCTATCTTGTGTCTCTTCATTTTTCTGCAGGATTAGGAATGGGAACAGCAGGAGGGGGTGGTAGTGGTTGGAATCTTGAAGGCCTCTTTCCTTTTGTTGGTCCATCCGCAGATCAAATGAGAGAATACCTGGAAAACCCACCTCATGGAATCCATCCTCGCATATGGAAGCAGGCTCAACTAGATAACCCAGATCCTCAAAAGTAAATAAATGATTGAAATGAATTTATAGCCCTTTTAAAAATATCCAATATCAGTTCACTCATTCAATCCAGCAAAATCATTAAGATCTGTTCAAGTCAAGTTGTAAGTAAGATTAGATGTAATATGAATGTATTTCCAAATGCTTGTCTACTGCAATCATTCATTGATCTTAAATTAGTTAAAGAACTAAGAAAAGTTGTATCATGACCTCTGTATCATTTCACATTATGAGACTTAAATCAATGTTCCAATCGAAAAGGAAAGAATGGCTATCAAAGTTTAGACAAAAAACATTTTTTAAACCAAAACATGTTCCACAATTACCATAATCAATGAATTTACTGAACGATGATGACTAATCTTGACTATAATCATATAGGCCTTAAAATACTCTTATAATGGGAATGACAGGTGAACTTGGAATTCTACAATTCGGTTGTTAATTTATCCCACATGTAAGTTTACTATTACCTATTATTAATTCATTATCTTATGTAGTATCTTAATTGTAGTACTTCTATCATTATCAGTGGTGATCTGAAGTATTTGATCATGATATATTCGAATATTAAGAAATTCAGACAATGCTTCTGAGGATTTCTGGCTGTCATATTCCATGCATCGCATTAAAAGAATCTGAACTGGAAACACTTCCAGCAGTCAAGCATCCTTTTCTATGCGTAAAACTACATGGACATTTTCTGTAACACTCAATTAATTGAGGGTATTTTGACATTTTTCCACTGTCCATGGTTTCTATGGCCCTTCATTCTGTTGAAATTTGTCGTCTTTCCTTAAATTTATTTCATGCTCCATTTCTTACTCTATTTTACTAGATATATTCCTGTTGCAACAGTTGGGGTTGAAGCGTTGCGTTGGCGTCTGAGATGTCAAGAAAGGGAAGCTAGACTACATGGAGCTTATGTTGAAAAGGCTAGAGAAGAGGTGGCATCTTTAAAGCGCAGAAATGCTGAAGCTGCAGCCGCTTTAGCAGAAAGAATGCAGCAAGCTTCAGAGCTAGCTCATAGAGTTTTAAGGGTCAGATTTTATGATCATCATGTGTTTTTCATTCACAGTTTTTAGCAGTTTCTATTTTTCAGTTATGGAGGAAAATTGAACTGACCTGCAGAAACTGAAAATTATCTTTGAGTTTTCATTAGTATTTACGTGAATAACAGTGGTGAAAATATGTTATTTCATGATTTTTGTTGATATTTAGATTTTCATTGCGACATTTTTGAATTAAGTTACCTCTTCAGTTTAAAATTAAACTTCTATGATCATTTGATTTTGTATTTATGGACATAATGTTTCATTAGAAAGCTTTATTGGATGGTAATAAGGACTTGTTTATTTCAGATTCTTGTTAGGCAAGAAGCAGTAAGAAAGGTTGGTGTGGCCCTTTCTCCAGAGGAAGAAGCTCTTAGATGCCAGTTAGAAGCTCTCCAAGCACAGCTGAATGCACCTACACAATTCAAGGTACTTATTATTATCACCTCTAGCATTTTTATATTTACTATGCATGCAAAATGGATCTTACTAATTATATTCATATAAATCAAAATTGTCTGATATTTTAATAATTAGATTAGCATGTCAATTTTTTATCGTATAATAATAGAAATTATGTACCTCATTTCTGAAACACTAAATCATTTGGAGTGTACCAACTGATAAAAAATACAAACAAGATTTATTTCCTTTCATTATGCATTAGTTCTAGTGAAAACAATGGATTTTTTCTTATCCAGTTTATCTAATTAAATTTAATCAGTTCCAGTGAGGAACAAAAGATAGCGTTTGAATCGGATATAAATTATGTATGAATTTCCGCAATATTTTAGGGTCGTTTGAGTGAACTGCTGTCTCAGATCAGAATGCAGAGGCAAGATCCAGCTCCTAAAGAGATGGAGAGGTATGCAATGGATCCAGCTATGCAAGAAGAAATCAAGCAGGTATGATCTTGTTTTTTTGTTTTATAAATAATTCAAATCCTCCAATATTCAAGTTGAATTCTCCATCAGTCAAGTGCACAAATTACTTATTTAATTAATTTATATGTATTGTATTTATACGTTTTGTAAATTAATTAAGTTGATGTTTTTTAACACTAGAAGGATGTGAGTTTTGTTCTACCTAGAAGGATGGCTGGGGGTCATTTTGACCCCCTACTTATGAAATTCGTAATTAATATCTTTTATAAGTCTCAAAACTTCTTCCTTCTTCAAAAGTCTTCCTCCCAATCGACATCAAATCCAAAGCGTTTCTGGACTTTGTTAAATTCTCGTCGGAAAGGGGGTAAGATTCCAGAGAATCTCCATCTCGAACAAAGAACAGCTTCGGGCCCCAACAGACCTTTCCTCTTTAACGATTTTTTCCAATCGGTTTTTACTCCGCCTTCCAACCATGATTTTAATTCACTACAAGTGGAGAGTGTCTGTCCCTTTTTGCTTTCATCGTTAACAACAACTTCTGAAGAATGCTTTCAACTTCTTCGAAATCTGTCTCCAAATAGAGCCATTGGCCCTGATCTTGCTGGGTCAGTGTTTTTGAAAAATGCTGCTCCTTCCCTCTCACAGCCCTTAGCTATTCTTTTAAATAAATGTTTTTCTTCCGCTTATTTCCCTTCTGCTTGGAAGTCAGCAAATGTAACTCCACTCTTCAAATCCGGTGACAGAAGTTCAGTAAAGTCGTATCGACCTATATCTGTTCTCCTTATTCTTTCAATGATCTGTGAGAGAATAATTTTGAAAAGACTATCAGATTTCACTTCTCCCTACCTATCTCAAGTACAACATGGTTTTCTTCCTGGACGCTCGTGCCTCACCAATCTTTCTTCCCTTCAGTACCATGCAGTTGAAACTATCCAAACCAATTCGCAATTAGATATTTGCTACATTGACTTCGCCAAAGCGTTCGACTCCCTTGATCACTCTCTTCTCCTCTACAAGCTGCAAAATAGATTTGGAATTCACGGTAATTTTCTTTCTCTCCTCAACAGTTTTCTTTTAAATAGAAGGCAGAGAGTAGTATTAAATAATCATTCTTCTTCATGGGGTCCTGTACTCTCCAGCGTTGCACAAGGGAGTGTTCTGGGACCATATTTGTTTTCATTATTTATCGATGATCTCCCAAAAGCTATCGGAGATGGAAACAATATACTACTTTTTGCCGACGACTGCAAGATTTTTAAAAAGATCACCACCTTCGGTGATTGTTCAGATCTTCAGGGCTCAATCAACGCAGTCTCAGCATGGTCTTCTTCATGGAAACTTAAACTAAACCCCGAAAAGTGCTGCGTAATGTCAATTACTTTAAAAAAGAATAAAATCTGTAATGACTACCAAATCAACGATAAATGTATGGCCAGAGTCTCCTCTTGCAAAGATCTTGGCGTCATCATCGATGATAAATTAAATTTTTCGGAACATGTGAATTTTGTCAAAAAAGAGCAATGTCTCGACTGGGAATGCTCTATAGATTCACAGACATCAGGGATCCAGTCTCTCTTCGCACTTATTTCTCCAGCTGTGTTCTTCCTCTTCTTACTTACTGCTCTCCCATATGGACCATGTCATCCGAATCAAACCTCTCTTCTCTCAATCGCATCTTAAATTTCTTTCTAAAAATAGTTTATTTTCGAGTCCCGTCTTATAAAATTATGCCGAAAGATCATCTTCTCAATCACCTTAATCTCACCCCAATCAAAGCCTCTCATACTTTCTCCGACATTTCCTTCTTACATAATATAATAAATAGCAAAGTTGATTCCCCATTCTTACTCTCTCTTTTCTCTTTCCGAGTTCCCTCAAGAACAACACGCCTATCCGATACCTTCTCTTTGATTACTCCTCGTCTATCAATAGTAAAACGATCACTCTTCTTTCGCATTCCTTCAATTTTCAACTCTCTTTCCTCCAATACTCTTTTC
Source organism: Sympetrum striolatum (assembly GCA_947579665.1). Classification (NCBI taxonomy): domain Eukaryota; kingdom Metazoa; phylum Arthropoda; class Insecta; order Odonata; family Libellulidae; genus Sympetrum; species Sympetrum striolatum. The sequence continues at coordinate 104,966,667 of OX388341.1, forward strand.
GATCCTTTCTTCTTATCTCCGAAATCTATTCAGAATATGATTCTACGAGTTTGACGTGGAAAAATACAATTTTTCTATGATTTTTTATTTGTTCGTTTGCCCATATTCATTTGTTATTTTATTATATGTTTAATTTGCTGATTTTTTCGATTTTATTGTTATTTTGTTCATTATTATTATTGTTAATCATCGGCAGTAATTGGCTTCGTGCTGTATGTTGATGCTTGTTAATAAATAAATAAAAACCTGAATTTTGCAGAACTTCAAAATGTGGCTTCTGTGCAAGTGCTGGTAAGATGTTTTACCTTGTACTTTGTTTAAATTTTAATTAATTAAACAAAACGTGGACCGATGTCCTAATTATGCAGAATTTTATATTCTGTAATATTTTTCCTACTCAAACTAGACCAATGAAACTCATATTTAGGAATAAGTGGTAGAAGGTCCAAATTGTTGATAAAAGTCAATCACATTTCACCAAGTTTGCTATGCCATCTGACAGAAAGCATATAAAACCACTCGTTCGCGCCTCAGGAAAAACCTCCAGCGAATACGATAGCGGAAGAATTTTTCAAAATATGTAGTGAAAAATTCCACTGGGGGTTGGGTCTACGCAATAACTGGGTTTTTTGTCTATGCAAAATCATTTTATATCATTAACAAATTCATAAAACCACTTTTTAGCAGGGTTACCAACTTATTAGTTTTTTCATTATAATATGTTCTTCCAATTTTTTTCTCTGGCAAATATCAAACTGATATCTCAAATTTACATTCAATTACCTTTCTTGAACATATCAATAATATCAATATATATCATATTAAATTTGGGATAGAATCAAACAAAGACAAAGAGTTACAAAAAATTTAGTTAGAAATTTTTGAAGTTAAACTCTGGATAGGGTCCAAATGACTGCCACCGTCCTTCTAGTGTTAAGTTACTCATTTCAATTATTATTATTATTCTGAAAATTTAGTATAAGATTGATGAGAGAGTTAAGATATATGAAATCATCTATTTAAATTGCATCAATATAATGCGTTTCTTTTCCATTTACAGTTCATGCTGATGGAACAAAATGGGTTGTCTCAACTTACGGATGTTGTGCAATCAGATCTCAGTAATGTTGCAGTCATGAAGGAAGAACTTGCCAGGATGCTCCAAGGAATCAATTAATTTTTATTATCAATTATATGTATCCAACAGAGTGTTTGATTTTCCTGATTTGTCTAATTTACTCTGAATACTTACGCATCGCAGCAAAAAAAGTCAAACTTTTCTGGAGTGATTCTTTATTTTTCGTTTTTTAGAAAAGAATACTGGATTTATGATGGCATTCCAAATTGTATTTTGATACAAATTCTGTGTAACAAATAAATCACTGACATTTCAGTACTATTCATTTGCTGCAAATCAAACTGTTGGAATTAATTTTTACCAGGAAAAGCATGATAAATTATCGATAAATTATGGTAACCCACAACTTTTATCCTTAATTTCCATTTATGATAGAGATATGGATGGATCAAAATAATATACAAAATTTAACAAACTCACTGAATGAGTTCTATCTTGATTTACTTGGTTATGATGACCTAGGTTCTAATTAACCTCCCAAAATTATATCAACAGCTCATATCTATTATTCCTATTGGCTAACAGATATACAATAATACACAAATTTGTATTTGGACATGGTAAAGAGTGGAAATAATCATTAATTACAAGAGTTTCAGACATATCACTGAATAATATCCTTAATAGTATTCACTAATGCTCTAGAAACACCAAGAGGCTGAGAATTTGAAAGATTGATCTTTATACATCACAAAATGAAGTTGTATTCAAGTAAATAAACTAAATTATATGTCAAATATTTGTTTTAAAAACTCGGATAGATATCATGCCCTTGGCTTCTTCTCAGGGTAATAGTGTAGGCAATAATTTTTTCTCATAAATGATTGTCTTCCTTGAAATATCATGTTCTATTTATAAAGGGTTATACCAGGAAGTGATTACAGAATTATCACCCCATTTCCTTAGTTTCTCAATTCTAAAAAAATTTTGAATATGTTTTCAGCACTCGACTTGTTGAATTTCTAGAGAAGTTTAACATCATCTCTAGTTCTCAATTTGGCTTCTGTATTCATGCACTTTATCAGGCTGTTAGCTATTTAGCAGAACAACTTAATTTGAGTAAGAGTGCTCTTGCTGTTTTCTCTGATCTCAGCAAGGCTTTTGATTCAGTCAATCATGATCTATTGTTGGTTAAATGTAATATACTTGGTATAAGGGGTGTTGCTAATAAATGGCTACAGTCCTATTTATCTAACAGAAAACAAATTGTCTCAATTTATAAAAATGGGGAAAATATCTCTCTGATCCTCAATTGGTGCCCTCTGGCATACCTCAAGGCTCAATTCTGGGCCCTATTCTCTTATTAATTTTTATTATTGATCTTCCTGGCCACATCATGTTAAATAATACCATCAAGCTTGTTGTGTATGCTGAATATGTTAATGTTTTAATGTCTGATTCTAGTGCCAACAACCTCATTAGTGGTAAGGATGGAGTTCTCCAGACTGTCTAACTGGTGCAAGCGTAACCATTTAAGTCTTAATAGGATTAAAAAGCAATTAATGCTTTTCTCTGCTTCACAGAAAAAAACACCAAGATCTTAATCCAGTTAATGACCTTAATTTTTTCAGCAAAGGAACTAAATTCTTAGGTATTCATATTGATCCCCAATTAAAGTGGTCTGTTCACATTGATCACTTATGTAAAAAATTAAATTGTTTAATATATTCTGTCAGTATTGAAACTCTCTCAGTAGTGAGGTGTTAAGAAAATATTTATTTTGCATATTTTTGTTCATTAGTTTCTTATGATATTAATTTTGGGGCTCATCCTCCCAACTAATGACGTTTTTAAGATACAGGAGAAAATAATTCACTCAATGAGTAATGCTCTCTATCCTGCTCACTGTCAACCAATGTTTAGGAAGTTGGGTATATTAACTGTTCCTTCTGTTTATGTCCTTAATCTAGTAATGTTGGCAAGGAAAAATACTTCTATGTTTTATAAGAAATGCCTATCATAGTCACAATACAAGGAGATGTAATGATTTTCATGTTACAAACCAAAATATTAAAATTTGTTCCCAGTGTCTTTTGGCAAGTTGCTGTAAATTTTATAATGCACTGCCACCCTCAATTAAATATATTAATTCTTTTAATGTCTTCAGGAAATTAGTATTTGTATATCTACTTGACAAATCCCTCTACTGCTAGGGTGATTTCTTTTTGATAGATTAATTGTTCTGTATATGTAGGCCAACTACATTTTTCTTCTTTATTTATATTCTTATTTTTTAAGTAATATCTGACATATCCTATACAACTGTGTTGTTGTCATTTAAACCAATAAAATTCTATACTATTCTATTCTACAATATATCAAAAATCAACTTCACTTAAATCTACTATTTTTGGCCCTTAACCTGTTTACAGATTACATTGACATTTTATTTGAGAGCCTCAGGTGAGTAACTATAATTAAGTTATGTAGACCATTTTACTGTACTTATGAATCACTCCTATCCTAATATATTGGCGATGATTATTTAGAGATGAGGTGATGAACCAACAGATCGCAAGACATTTTTTGGTACACAAAAAACTGATGCTGCTATCCTTGATATAAGTATATTCTTCCTTATAATTTTCTTTTCTAAAGTCACAAGGCTAGAAAAACTCAGATTAGAAGTCCACCATGTATAGGAAAGGTGTACAATATTCATGTTTACTCCCACTGGACATAAGAGATGTTCCTTTGGGGCACCCTTGAACTAAAGGTATTTTCAAAATCCATAAAAAATATGCTAAATAAAAATATTGCAGAGAAAAAGATGATTTCTACAGCAGAATATTATAATATTTTCAACAAAGGACCAAAAACATGTGTAATAAGATTCTCTGCTCTCTTTGATATAAGACTATTATTTACTATTTGGATATTACACAGAAGTTAACTTTTAAGTATATATGAATATTTTCCTAATATTGACAATATATATATGCTCAGATATGATGAGATGCTCACCTTTAACATTTTAAAAGGGAGAGATTACATTAATGTTTGAAAGACAAACATTATTTTAATCTCAATGAAATGAATCTTAAATCTATACCCAATCCTCATTACATTAAATGAGAAAGTTATCAGTTATTACACTTTCAGTTGATATATAACACTTGTTTTTCAATTCTTTTAGGAAGATCTTGGTGGTACTGTATCATTCTAAACCCACCTCTGATATTGGTTAGCTTTAAGTTTAAGAATATGAGGAAGAGGCCTGATTAAAAAAAAATATATTCTCACATGTAAACAACCAGCAATAATAATTCCTGAATGGAAAGATTGGCTCCAATCAGGATTTTCAATAATGTTGATAAGCGAGTAAGCAAAGCGTGTAAGCAAATATATATAAATAATTTCAAAAAATGTAGAGTTATTTTATTATAAAAAGAAAACTAAACTTGGTAGAGTGAGATATATAAAACCGATGTTTACCGAGAATATCTTCATCTTCAATGGAATTCACATATGAGGTAAGTAAATAATGAATTTGCTTGAATAGATATATGTGTCATAATAGCAATTAACACAAGAAGTAAAGGTATCCTAAGAATAAACGAAGAAAATAATGAGTTGTTAAGGAAATCCTGTGCAAGCCTGAAAATTTACTTGGTCTCTTGGGCTTCTGCCTTCAACAGGTTTTACTGTTCCACGAAACTACCCGGTCATGACCTCTGGTAGTTTTGTGGAAGTACAGCAGTAACCCTATAAAACACTTTCATCAGAAAATTTTCATTTTTTCCTTTAAACTGACGATAAGGTTTGTCTTGCATCGATTTCTGTGTTTTCTTTGCTAATTTTTATTTTCTAGCTTAGTTGTGGAATGTTAAATAAAAATAATATTCAAACATATAATTACTTAGAAAATATATGGAACCGTTCGTTATTGTGCCCTAACGTATTTCCTAGATAGTGTAATTATGTACAAAACATTTCTAAAAGTAAAGATGTAATAATATAAATGAGGACCATCAGAAAGGGCATGTAAATCGAAATTACATTGAAATTCGTCAGTTCTTTATCATTGAAAAAATTATGGTAAAATAATGTTAAACATGAATTAATAAATAAAAATGAAGCCTTCACACTACAGATTGGTATAAGATGAAGTTTACTATTGATTTTGCTTCAAATGAGATTACTGATTACTTTTAAATTCCCCGCAATCTACTTTAGTTTTTAATAACATGGTTGGTTGTTAGTATTTTACTTAGTATGGATATGTGCAACAATTAAAAGTCACCTAAAAAATTTGATACTATCAATTACTTAAGTTTAATACTTCATTCCAGCATATAAAGACACTGTAAAGAAATGTAACTATGGTCAACACGGTTAACGCCAAAATATCCTACACCCTTCAAAATTCGTACGGTTCCTACCCTGCCGTTATTACGTAAAGACAGACGAATAATGAATTTGAAAATGATAAGCTTATGACTCTTCTGTTCCGAATGTCGTTCTGTGGGTTTTGAGTGAATAAATACTTCGATGGATCACTTAAAATGACAGAATTGTGGGGGGTGCGTCTGTCACATAGTGTAGCATGGGGATCGAAGGAGAATTTTTAACGCATCCAAGTTTTTAGTGACAAGCCTACTTTCTTTCTGGAAATATTAGCTCTGCCATGCCAGGAAAAGTCAAGGTAATTTGATCCAAATGTCGCAGCTGTTATGTCAAAGATCAAACTTCTTTATTAGGTGGTGACATTAATTAATAACCACATATACTAGTAGCCTAAAAACTGAATTCTGTGGTCGTGTCAGTCCTCATTTACTTAATTTAAAGTGTCAACAATGTATTTGTTTAAAGTTATCTATGCTATATATGACATGTCTCTAATTTTCACATTGGTGTTCTATCGTAGCCTTGTTTTTGACTTCTGCAAATGATAAAGGAATAAGTCACTGAAAATAAGCTGTAAAAATTTATGTTTACATCATTTTATTGATTTCTTGGTTTGTTGCAATAGGTCAGGGTCCTTGCAGGTAGGAACCTACCTGTAATGGACAGATCCAGCGACACTACGGATGCATACGTTGAAGTAAAACTTGGTAGTACGACATATAAGACCGACGTTTGCCGAAAATCTCTTCATCCTCAATGGGATTCAGATTGGTTCAGATATGAGGTGAGTGTAGATTTTTTTCAGCTCCACATTTATTTTTACGTTGTAATTTTCTTGAAAAATTTTGAATAAATCTCCCTCAAATATTTTCCTGTTTCTTCCCATGTTTCTTAGGTTGATGATGCCGAACTTCAAGATGAACCATTACAAATTCGATTAATGGATCATGATACGTATTCCGCCAATGATGCCATCGGTAAGGTATATATTGACCTTAACCCTCTACTTCTCCCACCGTCAAGCACATCATCTACTAGCCAACATCACCCGAGCACCGCAAATACAGATTCAGGACATCCAAATGTGCAGGCTGTTCAGGGTAATCTCAACAACTTCTTTAGTTTAGCTAACGTATTTAGTTTTCTATTTATTAAAAGCATTAATCTGTAAATGAAACGGTCAAAATTTTTATTTTGATTACTTTGAATCCACAATAAACAAACTACAAGGAAATAATTTGAAAACATTGAATAACATTTAAGGAGGTGGAGGTGCAGTGATGTCAGGTTGGATTCCAGTATACGACACCATGCATGGCATTCGTGGTGAAGTGAATGTGGTGGTTAAGGTGGAACTCTTCTCAGACTTCAATAAATTCCGACAGTCTTCCTGTGGGGTACAGTTCTTTTGCTGTAAGTTTCTACGTTGTTTGTAGTAAATTGTTACAGTTGAAAAAGGTACAGAAATTATTTGAGAGTTCAGTTGAGGAATTGGACATTTCTAATCCTACTTTTTAAGTTTATCAAAAATAAATAAAACCTATAATAAAGATATTTTTGTGAATTTTAATTTATTTGAGAATAATCCTTCTATGAAAAAGGTTTGGCTATGAGTTGAGATGTTATTCAATTCTGTAGCCTTTGGTTCAACATTCCTGTCTTAATGTTGTCTTGCCTAATAGTAATTTATTTCATACACAGCTGGGTCAATTCCAGAAGGTCACGTTGTCTCTAGGCTTCAAGGCCTTGTAGGTGAATTGGTCGTAGAAGGAGATCCTGAGCACCAATGGATAGACAAGATAAGGACACCGAGAGCTTCCAATGAAGCTAGACAGGCCCTTTTCTTTAAGCTCTCAGGAGAACTCCGCAGACGCATTGGTCTGAAAGCAATTGAGTTGGGAGCAAATGCTGTTCTTGGGTGAGAGTTGTTGTAAAATTCAACTATCAAATGTGTAATAATAACTCTATAATATGCAAGATGCCAATAGTGGAGAGTATATCTTTAATGAAGTAACCAATATTTATGGTAATCTTTTATTTATTACGTAGCTAGATGAATGAATAGTTCTATTTGTATGAAGAAATATTTTCATTTTAAGAATCATGAGCATGTTTACGGAAATGAGGAATATTATTTTACTATCTAAAAATAAGCCAGATATTGTGAAAGTTCTCTATTTAAAAAATGAATCTTGCTATGTAGATAGTATAACTAATAGTATATTGCTGTAAAAATGAGCAGTGAAGACAATTAATTTAAATTTAAATAAAACTGCTCATTTCTAATGAGGTAGTGTATTTAATGAAAGAAAATAAAATTAGTTTGCCAACATTTTTAGCCTTATTTCTTTTGACCCAAATTCAGCTATTTTTAAAACACTGTTTATTTTCAGGTATCAGCAATATTTTGACTTGGAAGGAGAGACGGGAATAGTTGTGAGAGGAATCGGCACTGCTGCTACTCTTGCCAAACTTCAGCCCCCTCAGCCAAATCAGCAGCATCATTCTCCATCTCCTTCACCGTCTCCATCTCCAGCAAACCATGCCATAAATACTGGAAATCAACCCCTAGTAGAGTGAGTGACGGAAGTTTTAATCGATCAATCTCTACATTTTTGAACCTTGTTTCAGTAGAATTCCTTCTTTGTTTATTAATACAGCATGAATGTTAGCTCCTTTTATACTTAATAGTAATTATTCAGGTAAGTATCTGGGTTATCCTTCCACTGTGCAATTCTCTGGATGTTTCAAGTTATGTAACATGATGTTTAGGATATTGATGAGCCATTACTCTTTGCTTTGTGTAAACAAATTAATGCTGTTATAACATATCATTAGCTAGAAGTGTGGCATGGCATATTCATTTGGAATGTTGCTTCTCTAGTAACAACTTGATGGTTAGTTGCTGTATTAACCTGGGAAGGAAAAGAGAATGCAATCATAGCTTTAATGTGAAGCATTAATGTACCTATTCAACTAATTTTACATAGAAATCAGCTGCAATCAATTTACACGCATAGGATTTTTAAAGAAACATTTGACAGAATAGTAATTGTGTTTATAAATCTTTTTGCATTCATCTTTCATTATTATCTTCATTTGGTTTTTTCATGGCCACCTTTTATTTTATTAGGTCTTTTTTTATCTTTCATTCTCTACTCGTTTCTCGTGAGGATCAAGTTGTGTGTAATTATTTTTTCATTTTCCTTGTCAGTTTTTAGTTTAGCCTTTTCCCAACACGTTGATTTTATAAAAATATTTTAGGAGGATATTATTTTGTGTCTCTTCTCAGCCTTTAAATGAGGAAGATATTAATTTAAACGTATCTTATTTAAGAGTCTGTTCATTTTTGCTGTGCATATATAGTAAAAGTTGCTTACCATTTATCATCACCACTTAATTCAAACATTTCATCCTATTTTCCATTAGATTTCTCTAATATCACATTCACTGAATTTAAATGGATATCCTTCAGATGATGAAAACATCTCTTGAAATTCTAATACTTATGTTGAATTCCCTTGGTCAGTTTTCTATAAAAGAAGCCTTTACCTGCATTACAGGAATGTTTGATAAAAAAATTTATATTGATTTAAGATAACTCATTTTACTTGAATTAGTATTTTATAGCGTAGGAGGTGTTTCAATTTACAACTTTAGGAATTGTATAATTTTATCTTCCATTATTATGTTCATGTCTCATCAAATTATCTTTCAATCTATTATTTGCAAAATTTTATTGAATCACTGTCATAGCCTCCTTCAAACATATCTTACGCTCTCTCCTTCCTTAATATTGTAACTGTAGTAATGCGTTCACATTCCTCTCTACTTCTTATCTTGTTTAAATTTAGCTTTCTTGTCTGCCAACATTGTTAAATCCTTTTACAACTATGGAAAGCATCAATCTTAACATTTTCTTATTAAAAACTAATGCTTAACTCCTTCTGCATAATCTTCTTTTTGTAATTTCAGTCCAAATAGCCAACTCTGCTTAAATCTGTTTTTATAGTATCGAATTCTGATTTCAATGCATGGAATCCTAATTTGTTATCTTCGTAGCTTTTCCAGGCATATGAAAAACTATATCCATCATGTCATACTTTGTTTCTTTTCTTCAGTTCTTGAATTTTTGTTTGTTTTCATCCTACTAAAATCCAGTGCATAGCGTAACCATGGCTCTATCTGACATACTTCTTTTCTTTACTCTTTTCTGCTGTTGCTGGTATTGCATTTCATTTTCCTTCCATCAATCCTTTACTTTATCCATTCTTATTTGTCTCGAGTTTTATTTATCCAACCCGTGTTATGCACTTCAGATTTTTCTTTCTTCTTCTTCCAGTAATTTGTTGGTAATCTTTATTTGCTCATCTTTGTTAATGCGTGAAATTGTTACTTGAAGATGTTTTATATGTCAATAAAAACTAATGGTAAATAACAATGAAAAATGGATAATTAGATTTGTATGTATTGAAATTGAATCATTCTATAGTAGTCCAGTAAAATTCATAGAAGAAAACAGAAATCATAGAAAATATAAATTTAATGAAGTTGGAGTGAGCATAGATAATTCGTGATTCATGGTTTTCATTTTAATGAGTGAATGGTAGATGCTGAATCTTAATCATGAAAATGTTTTCTCAACTCTGCCAGTAGCTATTCACTTTAATTATCTCTATCTCTCTGGCAAAACTTTCATAGTAAAACCAATATTCCCTTGTTAGATGAAGTAGTTGAAATTTTCTTGAAGTGGTGACTCCTGTCAGTTTGCCGTAGAGCATTTTCTTTAGAAAGCAAATTCGTAAAAATGTTTTGCTGTAAAGGTCTTTAAACTCTCCCAATGCTAATTCATATCTCCTATTTGAATTTCTGTATCTGAAAAAATTGTCCTTAATAAATAATAATTAAATGTTTTTTAATTAGTGGTTTATCATTTGTTAACTAAGATGATGTATTATAATTAGTTTAGATATCAATTAATTACTTAAACAGATAAAAATCAATTTAAACTACTATTATGGAAGGTGACATAATATACCAGTCATTATTTTGCAAAGCTTTTGGAAAAATCAATCGTAACATTTTCTGTGATTCATTTTAGTTTTCCCCTAGTGTGTTTTGCAATGTGCTCATAGGGTGTCCTGTTAAATGTGATTGATGATAATTATATGAATTATTTCTAAGATCGTGTTACTATATTTTTGCTGAACCCTAATTTTGATGTGCAACTTTATAACTGCAGCAATTGCTAATTTTGACATACTTTGTTATTCTTTGAATCCAGAATTACATTTTCTGTAGGGATTCTAAGGATAAATTTGTGAATCTCTTAATTGTAAAGTTAACATATTGATAAAATTATTTATTTATTGGAAGAAGTTTTAGTATTCAAATTATATTATTTATTGAAAAAAGTTCAGTGTTTATGAAGTTTACAAGCTGTTCTGCTTGAGTAGTTGCTTGATATCAATGAATATTCATTTTTTATTTAAAGGTATATGCTAATTAATAATCAGGTTATTTCCTTTTCATAGTAAAATTTAAAAAGGGTCTAAACATGAATTTGCATCTTTGGATTGTTTTGTTGATGAATTTATTTAGGGTGACCCATTGTATTAGATGGCAACATAGAGGCTGAAAATACTTTTCCTTCATTAGGTCCATTGGGTGCTGCTAATGCAAAAGAAAGTGGACCAGAAATGTGATTTTTATTGGTTTATTTTAGCGGTGAGTTAGTTGGGTTGACAGTGACAAACTGCATGTGTGATATTTGGAGTATCAAGCCAGTGCTTAAAAATCTTTAGTTAAAACTTTCAAGTTATATTGAAAAAATATTACCAGCTTTTGGTCTAAAGTCTATAGTGTCATCTTGTAGCTTCAAAAACCAATGAACTAAGTGGAAACCATTGAGGATTAATTAAAAATACCATATCTGCATTCTGTAAATTACAGTTTGGGTATCTGTTCAAATCTAATGAATCTGCTAAAGAGCATCAATATCCATTTGAGGGTAAAGTGTATACAAATTCATATTTTAAGGCTGTTAAAAGTAAGATATAATATTCCATTACCATAATGCAAACCTTAAATAGTACTTCAATGGGCCATCTTTTGTAGCATTTTATGATCTTTACAAAATTATTGAAACTTTTTCAACTCAACAATCCAAAGGTGCTGACAGAATACAGTATTGGGTTAAGCAAATCATGAAATCATGGTATCAAACTCTTGCTATGTGATCATGACTTTTTTAAAATAAGTTTTGCCAATATTAAGCACAATACTGCAGCTGGCTGAACTGAATAATTCTCTCCTCGCATGTTTTCTCTCTTTTACCCTCATCACTCCCTTCTTATTGGTGTGTCTATCTTCCTCCTTTTCTTGTTTTTATTTTCTTCCTTTTCTGTTTTTAATATTCACATGCATTTATGGTACTGCAATTTTCATAATTTAATTTATGATTATTTTTATTAATACATTTTTGCATGGTAATTTTTTATGAATATTTTACTTTTTATCCCTATTGCCTTAAATACTATTACTCTGATTACTTTAAAAATTCCTATAAAAAATGTATTTGCACAACTGCTGCAAATGGCAATTATGCTTAAACATGCTTGCCTTGCCTGCTATACTTAACTTTAATTATGAAAATGAACATCTTCCCTCTAATCTATGCTATGATGTGTTTCTATTTTTGCTTTCTTTTAAAATTCATATTTGCCTATTTTTGCATATTTTTTAAATGTGTATTAATGCTTTTCCCATATGCTACTGATAGTGTTAGCTATAATAGCATTTACCATAACTTATGCCCACCAGTAACTGCCAGTCCACGCTCTCAGCGCCGGAACCAGTTAAATATTTCACCATCTTCACCTGGTTCTCCTCGGCGTTCCCATTCTTCTTCCATTTCTCAGTCTGGAATATTTTCTGGAAAAAGTGGTTCTGCTGTTAAATCAGGAAGTCCAAACCAGCTTTTAGTCACTGGATATGGTGTAGCTACTTGTAATACTATCGAGGAGAGTACATCTAAGGATTCATCCTTGACAGTTGCTGACTCAAGGGAAAGTCTCAGTCAGTGCTCAAAATCTTCCAAGGAATGGGAAGATGAAGATGGAAAAGAAATGGACAGTGACAGTTATAAAGCCAGGAAGAAACAAGGAATACTGTCAGAACGCAGAAGTTTAGGAGAACGCCTTAGGGCTGTCAAGCTTTTGCCAAAAACAGTCCATGGGAAACTAAGTCGTCTCTGGAGTAATAGTGGGACTAATTCTAATTCTGCAAATAGCAACCTTTACCGGCGATCTATTAGTGATAGTGCTGGAATCAATGAGCAAGTTAATAACTTTACCAAGCTAGAAACTGTTGTAGATGTTAAAGAAGATGAGTGTAAGAATATTTTTTACAATGATGTTTTAAAAGAGGGAAACAAGTTGCTATTAAAACCAAACTCTTACCCTGGAACAACATTTCATTCTATTGCTCCAGTGGAGATCACTGTTCAGAGCCCTGGAGAAGAGCTTCCAGTTTCGGAAAGTTTTAGCAATCTTTGTAGCGCTGGTGATGGCGAAATAAATTCACCTCACCATATGAAGGAAGATGTGCTAGCTTATCATGAAAACAATTCTTTTTCTGGTACAAAAAAAGCTTTAAACAAGTGTCCAGTTAAGGACACTGATAATTATGTTGAGAATACCTCTGATTTTAAATTTGAACCTGAAATAACTACCTCTAACCATGATCAAAATTTGCAGACTGGATCATTGTTTGATGAAAAGATGAATGTCAAGTTCTCACCTAAAATCATAATGCACATTGATAGTGAGAGGTCTTTTTCTACAAATGTTGATTATGAAAACAATTCTGGATCCTCGTTAACCTCAAATTTTGATCAGAATATAGGTGCTGCTGAACAACAGATGGCTGTGGATGCCATTGAAAACCAAAGTGATTTAATGATTAAAAAAAATAGTGATCATTGTATTGAAAATGATTCAGCATGTCACTCTGATGACATTGCTTCGAATCTTTCAGGAACTAATGATGCTCAGAACATAATTAAGTCTGTGCTAACAATAAGCCTGAAATCAAGCGATTCTTGTAGTGCTAGTAAAGGAATTCTTCCAACTGATGGAAGAATGGAATTTTTTAAAAATTCTGTGCAATCTCCACAAATTGATTACTTAGATTGTAATCAAAAATTAAATTATTCCATGAAAAATACAAAATCCGATTCCTATATTTCAGAGATTGCAAAAGGAAGAAATGGAAATAATGTGGACAATACCTTGTATGAAGAAGACATAATTGCTCAGGTCTGTCAGTTGGAAGAGCTAATCAACCAACGGACCAGTCAGTCTCCTAGATCTAGACAGCATTCTTTCAACTATGATGATGAGGAATTTTCAAACGATTACATTCTAAAAGCACCTACATTGGAAGTTTCTTCTTGGCAAGAAGAAGAAAATTTAGAGAGAGAGGAGAGTAGATCAGAACTTACTTATAATGATGGCCATCTTTATTCTAATCATTCATCTTCAGATGAAGATGACGACTCTTCTAGTTGCCTCTCTTTTTGTGAGGACCTCAAGTTGGATGATGATTTACCAGAGAGTGAACAAATTAAGAAGGGTAAAACCAAAAAGTTTTTGAATACTCTTGCTCCCAAGAAACTGGTCTCGGGATGTAAAATTAAAAGGGTTAAAACCAGTCTTCCTCGAGAAAAGTCAGTCTCCTCCAATTCTCCTGTTACATCGCCATCTGAAGAAAAGAAGTTGTCAAGCAAAGGTTTAATGAAGGATTTTCAGAAAAAATTGGTTCCTATAAGAATGAAACTGTCTATCAAAGATAAAACACCAAGTCTGGAAGAAGAAAAGAATGATAAATCTTTTTCTAATTTGACTTCTGTTTTGAATTCAAAGGCTTTGCAATCACCAACAGGGAGTATTGTTCCAGCTGAAACTTTTGATAGTAATTCACCTATGCCAACCTTTATGGAGGACCAGGCTGTGGATGGGGATTCATCTGAGACCCTTTGCCTTTATAAAGTAGCTGGAAATAAAGATCTTCCCCTAGCTTCCGAAGTGAAAGATTTATCTGAGAAAACATCTTCTGAAAGGTCTTTTATACCATCCATAGGATCTAATGATTCTCCTGAAATAAATGGAAATAGTCTATTGAACCTTGGAAATAACATCTTAGAAGTTAAGTCTTTAGAATCCTTATCCTCTACTCAAACTGTTTTGTCCCAGACTAAGAGCTCTGGAATGCTGGAGTGTGCTGGCAATGCTGCTCTGCCCATTCATGCCTCCCCTTCTTCCTCAACCTCTTCCACTTCCACCCTACAATGCCTCTGCAGGACTCCTGCTCCAGAAAGCAATGCACCAGAGAAGCCAGGGTCTTCACCACCTTCATCTGGGTGCCAGATCAAGAAAAATGCTGGATCCACTACCGACAGTCATCCCTGTCTCCATCGGCGTTCCTCAGACTCTGACTTGAGTGTTACTCCCAAAGGTTTGTTCATCTCATTCAGACATTTAGCAATTATTGTAAATGAAGGTTATTTGATTACATTAATTATTTTTCAAAGTGTTTAAGTTTTTACTTTGATATAATTTCATGTACAATTTATTAATTTTTATTATGGATGATGAAAACAGAAAATATCAAATGCTGTTTTCCCCT
This sequence comes from Sympetrum striolatum, assembly GCA_947579665.1. Classification (NCBI taxonomy): domain Eukaryota; kingdom Metazoa; phylum Arthropoda; class Insecta; order Odonata; family Libellulidae; genus Sympetrum; species Sympetrum striolatum. Next base: position 104,981,839 of record OX388341.1, read on the forward strand.
TTTATTTCTGTAATTATTCACTTTGGTATTGGAATGAATATGTACTTCCTTCACATCAGTGAAATGAATGCACAGGAATCCCAATAGGGATCTCGCCTGTTTCAGGGAGCAGTGGTGGTGTTGGTGGTAGTAGTCGTGACTCCACAGGAAATAGCTCTCAGTGGTACCACCAGAGTGGGTCATATCCCGCTGGAGGATATCCATACCATCCATATCATGGTCATGGACCTCACTGGGGTCCACACCATCTTCCAAACTTGCACCATCCATTAATGGGAAGAGTGCCAGGTGGAGGAACCAACAATGCCATTGCACCTGACCCACTTGATATGGCTGAGTATCCATTCCTGACTATGACAGCATACCCTCCTGGTTTTGTTCTTCATCTAGGTAAGAAACTGTTCTTATAGTTAATATAAAATCTTAGTACTCATTTCAGAACTTGAATTTTGCAAAGCATATGAAAAATGCATTCTATATTAAAGCGGAAACTGTTGAATGTAGAGTTATTATAATTTCATATTTTATAGGATTGATATAGATTTAGATTAGGAGAAGTTCATTTGAAGTGCTTAGGGACCAAACAAGAAGCAATACATTTTCTTGTGTTAATCTGTACAGCTTTTCCCTCCATAATTTCAAATATTTCTTCATAGATTAACAGCTATTGGTTCATTGGTTAGGCGTTGAGTTAAAAGATTTAAGAGCTAAGTGTGACCGTTGATAAAGGTTCCGAGTCTTTTATTGCCTTAGTATGAGACTTTTGATGGAAAGAGTCACTCTAAAAGGAGTGAGAAATGTATGGGTAAGACATTTAATTTCTATAATATTTTGAAATTTTAACAAATTCAATAATCTTAATTTTATTATGATAAATTAAATAGGCATACTACCATTCTTGGCAATAATATTAGTAAGTCTATGTGAGTTTTCATGTAGCAACGTCCCTAAATATCTCAAAAAATGTATCTATTTATTTATTTAATGGGATGTATCCTTTTGTTACAAAAGAATGTTACAGCACAATATCAAATAGCAGAATTTAAAAGCATAAAATACAATAAACAAAAGGATTTTATAAGTATAAAATATCACAAATATGGAAATTAATATAACAAATTATTCGACTTTAAGCATACATATCACTAACATCATTATAAATAATAAAATTTACATATAGGATGCTACAAATAATAAAAATAAACAGCATTTGTGAAGAGAATAATTATTAATAGCTTTTATGAAAAATAATAGAAACAGAATGCCAAATAAGTTCTCACATATATGATGTAAAATAATTAAAAAATATATATGAATGATAAAATAACATACTTTATGTATTATTTACAGTAAGTGATTAATAATTCTTTTAAAAATTATGTTTAGTATTCAATGGGGCTGAAATTTTTAATTGTATGTAAACAAGTATGGAATATGTCTATATTTTTAAGGTGAGTATTTGCTAATTGATGTAGCCTATTGAGAGGTGCATTATAAGAGTAATTAGTTTTCAAAACTGGTATGGCGAATAGGTCTTGACCTCTATTAACATGGGATGGCACATGGAATTTAATATGTTCTAAAATTGATGGACAGTATATTTTATTGTGGAGTAGGTTGTGCAAAAATTTTAAGTCAGATAATATACGGCGATGATGAAGAGGAAAAAGTCTTAGCTCTTGTCGTATAACCTCATATGATATATTTTGTACATCATTACCCTGCTTATAGGAATGAGTCCAAGAAATTTATGTTGTACTCTTTCAATTAATTTTGAATGTTTAGTATAATACGGTGACCAGATTGTGGATGCGTATTCAAGGATAGGTCTCACAATAGTACAGTACAATACTTTTAAGGCTATTGTGTTATTCATACCTTTAGTATGCCTGGTAATGAATCCTAACATCTTCAAGGCTTTATTGCTAACAATGTGAAAATGTGCATTAAAATTGAGGGATGAATCTAGTAGCACACCAAGATCTTGGATTATTAATTCCCTAGCAAGTATGTTACCACTGATGCTGTATGGTTAATTTGTTGGCTTATTTGATTTTGTAAAGGATTCAACTTAGCATTTATTTGTATTTAAGAACATGAGATTATTTGAACACCATGTCTGTAATTCTATTAAGCTATTTTGCAAGGCAACAAAGTCCATTCCACTATTTATTTCTTTAAAGATTTTTTAAATCATCAGCAAAGAGAAGTACATGAACATTTGTAAGATTGAAAGTTAAGTCATTTACAAATAAATTGAATAAAAGTGGACCAAGGTAAGATCCTTGTAGAACCCCTGATGTGGAGTGAAAAGGGAGAGAAATAAACTTTTACTGCTTGTTCCCTGCCAGTTAAGTAACTTGATAACCAATCTAAAAATTTTCCTTTGCATCCCATGACTTGCAGTTTCTTGACCAGTAAACTGTGGTTAACCTTATCGAATGCCCTTTCAAAGTCAGTATAGACTGAGTCAAACTGATAATTATTTTTAAATTACTAGTAAATCTGTTCAGTGTAGACCATTAAGTTGGTGGTAGTAGATTTTCCTCGACAAAAACCATGCTTTTGTGGACAAATAATACTATTCAGTTGTGGTGATATCAAGTATAAAACTAGTTTTTCAAATAACTTGGCTAAAGAGGACTGTATGACAATTGGTCTGTAATTTTTAATGTTTGATTTGTCTCCTTTTTTAAAAATTGGTACTACATAAGTCATTTTCCATCCGTTTGGAAAAATTCCAGAGGAAAGAGACTTATTAAACAGTATAAATAAGGGTAGAATAATGCTCTCAGCACATGATTTGATTAATATAGGAGGAACCTTCTGAAAAAGAAGACTAAAAATGTCTGGTAATCAATAATTCGGCAATAGATTGTTACTAAAAGGTTGAGGTTGGACAAGTTTGAGATTATATTTTGAAAACAAGAGTGATAGTAAGGTAAAACTAGGTTTTCTTATTTTAAGTTCAATAAGTTTTTTTAAGTTTTAGCTTATTTGTTTATGGTGTTGGGTTGATTGGCCATGAGGAAATGCTTCATAGCCTCCAAGGTTGTACTGTATGTTATTCTTATTATTTTACCAACAAACTTTATGAATTGTGGAAATCAGTATGTCAGTTCAGTATGAAGTGCCTAAATAAATGTTGGGTCTAATATGGAATCATTGATGCAATCATAATATCTTGGTACATAATATACTTCCTTATCAAGATATTTCACTCTGATCCAGTGTTTGCTGTGGCGTTTATGCGTATTTTCTAAGCCTATAAACTTATGCCCATGTAGCACTACTCAACTTTATATAGTCTTACTATATTTGTTGAGGTCTGATGTTAACATATAATTTGTATTCTGTTTCCTATCCAAATTTAATTCATTGATTTACGTGATAAGAATTTATGTTTTATCACTTGGTTTGAAAGATTTTATATATTGTATACTTTGGAGCATAATGTTTTATATTATTTTCATTTCTGGAATAATTTTTGTAAGATTCAAGAATTGATCAAAACATGTTTAATTCAGCTGGAACTGTAAGTGCCCGTTCAGTGAAGCTGCTGAGTTCTGGTGGTGATAGTGGAGGAGGTGGTGGAGGGGGAGAAGAAGAAGCATGGGAACAGAGAGATGCTTGGTGGACCGAAGTGAGAATGGAGATTAGATCACATGCCAGAGCTCTTGCATGTGATGTGGTGATAGCATATTCAGAAAAGACTTCCATTTGGTGAGAATCTTGAACTTACAGTGATTTATTAAATAAGTACATAATTTTATTTATTGGTTGGTAATAGATAATATTTTGATTAGTAAGTGATATTATTCTTCTGAAAAGGAAATATTTTTTTCTTTCTAAGAGTACAAACATACAATTATTTTGAGTAATTATTTGTTTGCTTTCTTTCCATATAATTTGGTGTGGTTTTTCTAACATTTTATTTTGAAAATATTTTTCAAATATCAGTGAAATGAATAAGTATTTGTAATTCAGATAATTCTTAAACTATAAAGATAAGAGAACAAGACAGGACAATTTCAACTTTCCATTTCCTACCGAACTTAATATTGTTTTATCTTCCAGATATTCCATGCTATTCAACCAAATATGTTCTGATTTATGATATTTTTATGTGTTTTGATTTATTGTTATTTCTTTCATGATGTTAACAATTATTGAGTGTTTCCTAAGATAAGTTCTTATATCTTTTTTTTATAGAAAAAATAGTACAATATTTCATTTTTTGAAGGAATCTTTTAGGCTTATGATGTCAAATGTTTTTATTGCTGTTGAATCAATAATTAATATACTCAAACCAAAGTTCAAATTTATCATGAGTTCCCAGTATGAAATCAGAAAATTGTATCTCTTGAAAATATGAAGAGCTTCTACTGAGTACAGAGGAAATATTTTTATAACTGAGCAATCTTTAAAGCTTATTTATGATGGTAATTTTCAGATAGATCTCTGTTGCTCACCTTGCTTGGTGGGTATTTGTTGCCAGATGAACTCAAAACACAGTGTGTCTCTTTCATATCTCTCACATATAATTTCCCTGGGCCTTTGAAACACGGGAGGTTTGAAAGGGCCCCTGTAAATCATATATGGATAAAAGTAGTGTTAGTTGGTGCTCTCATGTATATTAACATTAAATAATAAACACAATTTATGACATCAGCTATCAGACTAAATAAATGCATATGCAGTTATTTGTGTTATTGAATTTTGATAAATCATGATTTAATTTAAAAAGGAATGCTCATTATATGGTATGAAGTATAATTTGGTATCTGCTGGAGAATTTCCCTTTTAAATAACTCATTTTGAGTTTTTGTTGATTTTTACTAAAAGAAATTGCTTTTTTTCCTCAGTGATGATGTTTGCGTCCTGAGTTCCTCTGGAACTGCTGCTGTAATAAATCCTAACTATTTTTATCATGGAATTGGAGTTGAGGATGGTCTTAGAGGCTTTGGATCTAGTCATCAGTATCAAGGGCCCCATAGAGAGCTTATGACATCCTCTTTGGACAGGACTGATTTTGAGAGAGAAAAAGGAGTCACTCTTGTGGTAATTTAAACTAAAACATAAATTTTCCTGCTAATGAAGTAACATTATTGATATTTATTCGCCATTCAGCTAAACAAAGTAATTCTTTTTGTAATTTTTGATATTGATGTTGAAGCAGGCTTATATTTAAACTAACAGTGCTGTTAAATGGAAGAATGGTTATGTTTATGAGATTTAATCATCATTAAATTATGTAATGAGGAAATCTTCACGGGTTTCCAGCCAGGTGAAATAATCGGAAGCTCTGACGTTTTGGCAGCGGCCACTGCTGCCCTTCTCAAGGATGTTAAGTGTCGTTCTGGTCCGGTTTGTATACTCTCAGGGGGCCCCCTCATCTCTGATTGAGTGAAAGGTTTGCATGCCTTTTCAGTGGTCCCTCATAGTTCTTATTCAGCGTATTGTTCCATTCCAGCATTTGCTGCTGAAAACGCCTTCATCTCTGTGGATGTTGTTTTCATTGAGTTAGATTTTAGTCACCTCTTTGTATAAGCATTCCCAATATCCATTACCTTAGTATAATTGGCGTTGCTGAAATCTACATTGTGTTTCATAGTCGGGGATTGCTCAGCAATGGAAGAATTGGCTGGGTGTTCAAGTCATATGCATCTTTCATGTTCCGTTATGCATGTTTCCACAGTTCTGGCTGTTTCTCCAGTGCATACCTGCCCACACTTGCACGGGGCACTGTAAACTCCTCTAGTCTTGAGGCCTCATTGGTCTTTGATGTCACTCAGCAGCAAGCTAACTTTTTTGTGTGGTTTGTGGACTGTCCTGATATTATATTGGCCCAGAATTCATCAGATTTTTCCAGAGACAGTGGACACGTAAAGCAGGCATGCAGTCACGACTGGTTTCACTTCTGGAGTCTTCTCTGCCTCACAAGCAGCCCTTTTAAGGGCCCTGATGATGTCGTTCATACATTGTCCATTCTTCCTAAAGGTGGATTTCAGGTGTTCTAATTCCTTTGGTAGACTCTCCTGGCCCGGAACTGTGTAGGCCTGGTGGATTAGCGTTGATAGAAAGGTACTGGTCAGTGTTGGTTGGCTTCTGGTATATGCTATGTTGTAATGACCCATCTGGATTCCATCTTAGTAAGATGTCCAGGAAAGGAATGCTGCCGTTTTGTTCCAACTTTGTGGTGAACTTCATCTTAGGGTGTTGGTTGTTTAGGTGTTCAAGAAAGTTATTCAAGACCCCCATACCATGCGGCCAAATGAAAAAAGTGTCATCTATGTACCTAAAATAGCAATTAGGTTTGAGGGTGGAGGTCTTTAAAGCTTTCTGCTCAAAGTGCTCCATGAAAAGGTTTGCAATGGCCGAGGAGAGCCCATGTGAACTCCATCTGTTTGCTCATAAGTACATATTTCCTCTGAAGACGAAATTCGTATACCTCAATACATGTTCAAACAACCTCACAAGGCCATCCTCAAACGGGTCTCAAAAACCAGAGGGTTTTCACATGCATTTTCATAAAGAGAGAAACCACATCACAACTTACCATTATATCTGGAGGATCCAAGTGCAGGTCTCTCAGGGATCTCACTAATTAAATTATATAATTGAAAATCAACTATAAAATATTTACGTAAAAATGTTTTAACGTCCTTAAATACTATATGTAGGTGAAGAAATAAAAAATGGCATGTAAAATTAGTTTACATTTTAACATAGAATATTTATTTATTTTTGATACATTTCTGTTATTTAATTTAAAAATTTCTAAAGGGAAGTGGAATATTAAAAGATAAATGATGAAACAGATGCTCCCCGACCCAAATGTCTGACTTACGACTGTCTGAAGTTACGACCGAAAGTTTTGAAAAGTGTAATTTCAACCTACAATTAATTAAAAGAAAATATTCATTGGGAATGGCTCTTATAATTGCACACTAAATTTTGAGCAACTATGTCATACTTTGTGACGGGACGTGGTAATTTTATACGGGTACGTCTCATGTTTCATTCCGTATCCTTAGCTATTTCGTTCAGTTTCCATTTGGTCCTTGTTTCTCTAGTTGATCTTAAGTTAGCACTAGCTCGATCACCGCGGAAACCTGCAAACCATTTTGATTTACTGTTTGATGAATTCTGATATTTAAATCTAATTTAAGTTTAAAGTATACATATATTCATTTATCGGTCACGTTGGTGGAGTGGTTAGCATGTCACCATGCTAGTTGCACTCCAACGCCAAGGTTCGAATCCTGGCTAACTGGATTTCTCCAGTTATGATGACCATTCCATACACAGACGACATTCCATAACCGTAAATATCCAGTTATGGAATGGTCATCTGTGTTTGTTGTGTTTGTGCGAGTGCAATATATTAAAACTGATATTATTGGGGCCACCTGTTTCTGTTAAATACATTATAACTGTTCCATAAGCAAGGGGTTCCCAAACTTATTCAGTTCAAGTTTTTCAATACACTGTCACAATAATTGTATTTTAACCTGGGGCCTCAATATATTCCAAGGCATCATAGATTACGCCCATATGCGCCGCGGCGTATAATTTGGGAAACCCTGCCATTACCTTATTTGATAATAAATTTATTTGCATACCATCTTTGTTGAAATACTTAGGATGATTTTATATTCTGAAAATTTATATTTTTATCTAATTGCAATGATGCTTTTTTCTAATGGCAATTTCTTCCCAGCGTTGGAGGGTACCCAACTATGCATTGGGTACCCTCGGCAGGTTCCTACTGCGCCGTCAATCTTTGAGTATTTTAAAATCTGCTCAGCTGAATATAAAAAACTCTTTGAGATATATTTGACTTTATTTGAATTAAGTAAGCCATAGGTATGTGGCCAAAACATTCAGTTCGTGTGTCGGAGAAGCTAGTCTGAGTAAGCCTGTATTGCATGCTGTTTGCACTATAAATATAACATATAAATGTTTGACGTATGTTCATATTTTTCAGGCTATTATTTATTTCATATTTCATTCACTGCAACACGTTTTAGTTTGTTTTCAATGGACAATTTTTGTTCTATAAATAACGATTACATATTGATGCGAAAAGTTAGACGTCAACATTCAACGATTTCATACTCATTGGGATTTAGGGGCAAATTTTCATTGATAGAAGGTAGCAATATGAATAAATCAATATTTGTTTCCACATTTTTAATCAACCCTTTCATTTCCTTAATTTTCAAAAATATATTTCTGGCACTAAATCACTCCTATTAGTATTATTTTGAAGGTCTCATGTTCAGCAGTAACTGTTTAAGGAAAGACGTTAAGATTTATTGATGAAATCATTAAAAATTACCAATACTAGGTGTTACAATACAAAATTTAAATATAATGAAAACAAAGGTCAGTTCTTCTTTGGTGTAACAATGGAAATTTACCTTCACGGTGGGTGAGTTATGCTATACCTCATATCATAAAACCAAATTACCACCTATTTGACTTACGACCAGAAGTGCCGACTGTAATGTGTTTGTAAGTCGGGAAGTGTCTGTATGCTATGTTCTTGGATATCACTGTTTTTGTTACTGCTCCAATGCATCCATTTTATTTCATATAAAAAATTGATAGAAACATTTATCTAGAATTTTGTCTCTCAGTGGTTTATTGATCATGATCTCTTTTATTAGTTCTATAGATGATGAGGCTCTTCAATATATCTCCTAATTTGCTATAATTTCTTTTTCTTAAAACTGCAATTATTTACTATGTATTTTAATTGATGTTAAACTTCAAACATATTAACAGATGGCTATCACTGTTTTTTAACGAAATGATATTTTAGAGTTGCGATATATATTGAAACATTATTAGTAAATGAAGTATAAATACCGTATAGAAAATTTGGCTTTGTAGCATTCACTGCCTTATATATCAGAGAGCAAGAGGCATTTTGTAATTTGTATGATCATATGTGTTGCCATTCTATATATTTTCATCTGAGATATTGGGTCCATTTCTACAGGCATCTACAATGAGAGTACGCAACACATCAGAGAGCAGAGATATAGTGGAGGATAAGGGAGTTGGGTCATTTGGAGGCACAGCTTCATCTGCGTCTCCACCGCGCAATCCTACACCTATCACATTGGCGCCAACTCAGCACTGTACTACTGGGTCTGTGCATTTTCCATCCTGCTCCATATGCCACATTCCTTATGGCCCAAGTACTGTTCCATTTAGGATAAATATGGCAAAATGTGCCTTATGCAGGTAAATATTAGAGTTGTAATTAAATCGTAGTGAACCGAAGAACTTTATTTTTAGTGATTCCCTAAAGGATGGATGATAGTCACTCAAGTGTGGACATGATTTAGTTATGTACAGTAGAAGTCCGTTATAACAAGTACAGCATATAACGAGATTTTCGTTATAGCGAGTGATTCTTTGGACGTCTCATCCCACGTCCTTAAGCATCTGATTTACACTCACTGATTAATTGTAGCAATACCCAAGTAATTGTATCATCTTACATTGTTCTTTTCTAATTCTTCGGCAGAGTCCCATACACTACATGCACACTCAAGTTGACACCTAAGTAGCATCGTTTGCTAACTTTTTCTACAATATTTTCTCTCAAGGTTTTATTCTATCTTAATGGTTTTTATTCATAAAGATAATACAAAATATTTGCATTCACCATTACAGAAATATACATGAAATAAATTGTGTTTTTAATTAATACAGATACATGCATATATAAATTTATATTATGCTTTTTGTTAACTCCTCGACACCCTCAGTAGTACTATTACTTCATTACTCACTTCTTCTCTTTATGAAAGCTTTATTTTCACAAATTGTATAATATACATATATTCTCAGCACTTATTGAAGAACGGCAAATTTGAGTCCATAGCAGGAGCCATTCAGTTCTGAATGGCATTCTTATCATCTTAACTCCTAAAGGGGTTGTACACAAATTACGTAACGAAAAATTCTCCAATTTTCGCCCCCCCCCCCCCTCTCCCCCCTATAACAGGACCATAATGACAGGCAGGACCCTTCCCCCACTCCGTTGCATAGCGAGTGCTTTGTGAAAAGTTTTGAGCTTATATTCAGGAAATAAAGATTTTTAGTTCCTAATAATAATTCACTTTTTAATAAATAATTTCAATTTTGAATGCCATTCATAGGTTTTACCTAGATTCGATGCCTTCACCTGTGGATAATTAGCATCGCACAAAACACAGTGTAATACCCACACAGCCTACAACATTCCAATCGCACTCTGACTACTTTCGTTAGAGACTCGCGCTCGCTCGGATCAGAGCTGTCAACTTTCCCCGGTAAATTTCAATCCAGTTTTAAATTCAAGCTTTAAATATGCAGAAATTTTGCTATTTTTTGCAGTTCTACAACTGTGATGTAACACAAACCTTGACCCTCCCCCCACATACCAGGACCATAACTCCTGGCTGGACCGCCAGGCGTTACTGTCCTGGGTCCCCCCAAATTGCGTTACATAATTTGTGTATGGCCCCAAACCGCAGGGAGCAATAAGCTCTGCATAGGGTATCTTGGTCAGCTCAGTGTCCAAGTGACGAAAAAGTACGCTAAGAAATTGTTTGGTGTCTGTTACTTTATCTTCTTAAAATCAAAATAGTAATGTATCATAACAAATTCTATCGTATTCCTTATTATTTCATGTCATGTTAATCTTTCCTGGTTCTTTTTTGCTGTATATTCATCTGTTTTCCTACTACATATCTGATTTTACAATACAATGAATACATGAATGCCATATTGAGAAATGTTACTTTCCTTTTACAGGAGAGGTTGTGTTCCTGATGTTCTTCTTGCCACTTGTGAGCCACCCGAAGGTCTAGCTACTATTGGAGTGGGGACTGTGATTCAGGCATATGCCAGTAGAGGAAGGAGAGGTGAAGGATATGGAGGAGGAGGCAGTGGAAGTGGGGGAGGTATTGGGGGCGGAGGAGTAGTAGGGGTTGGTGTAGGCGGCGGTGGCAGCTCTAGGGGGGAAGTTTCTGCCAAAGACATTTCAGATGGTTTACCATTTTTGGAATATGACTTGCACAGAGCTCTAGCCAATAAGCTGAGACTTTGTGGGATGAATGCTGTCTTTGGTCTCAAGGTAGTCTACGTTTAATACTCATGTAGTGTTTTTATTTCTCCATTGAAGTTCTTTCAGTTTCTTTATTTTTAAACATTTTGTTTTTGCAATAAAGAAAAAAATATTTTCATTATCTATACAATGCGATTAAGATATTATTATGAGAAGTGCATCATAGTGTTATTTATTCATGCTGTTTTTTAAACTTAAATCGGAAAGGGAGTTCATTATCATGGGATACCATTCATCTCGAGCATGAATATTAGGGTGGGCCGAAAAAACGTTTTTTTTTCAGATCAAATTTGCCCTGTGTGGGAAAGTTGTGCACTGATATGAGTATCTCACATGTCACATTTTTCCAAAATTGGATATTATTAACCACTGCCGCCAGAGCCCTAAATATTAAAGATTTGCGAAAATTCAGGTGGAAATGAGAAACAAACGCCAATGGAGAATGAGGTATTGTAAATATTGTCATTTTAGTAAGTATCAATGATTAATTGATATCTCTGTATTACGTTTCTGTAGTTTTGAATTTATTTAATGCAATCTATGGTTTTTGGACGCCTGGGAATGATCAACAAATTTTGAGTATAGGCAACCCACAAAGCGACCAAACATTCTGGCAAAATGGGACATCACCTTACATTTTGCCTTTTGCAAGCCGTAATTGTCATTCTTTTCCTATTTTCTAAAATTTTATTCATTAAGAAATGACTTGGTCATCATTTGGCGTAAAGTAATCCGTTGAAAAAAACCCAAAAAATTATTAATTTTGACAAATGAATATGCATTTGATGATTTATTACAAGTAGCTCTTTGCCTGTTTCGTAGAATACCTAGAATCTACCTCCTGGGGGTGGCTAGTATTCGAATATGACTTGTGTTCCCCAACCACCATTCCATGAGGCACATGCATATGTGATTTAGCGTAAATTCTTACGGAACCTTATATTGTGCTTTATGTCTAAATGTTGGTTGAATTTGGTGATCTCCGGTGCCCAATTTATTATATCCATGCCTATTTTCTGGACTGGACACAATATTCGAAGCAACCCTAATCAGTGGCCCACTCTATCTTCTCCTTATGTATGGCAGGGGAAGGGAGGAATTTCAAACTAAGGCCCTTTATCCAAAAACTCTTCCAAATTTTTACTTGTAATTTTAACCGTTATAGGCATTTTTGTTACTTCTACTGCTATCCAGTAAATTAATTAGTCTTAGTCTTGTGCATCAAAATTCAAAGTGGGGAGTTTGAATTTCCTCCAATCTTTCTCATGATTTCCCCTGATTTTAATATTATTTCATCATCCATGGCATGAATTGACCTTAGCTCATCGACAATCATTGCTAGTAGATAATTTTCTGGGTGAGACAACAAAGAAATTTCCCTGAATGATTGAACGAAGTCGTAATTTGATCTCACAGTTCAGATACTTCATGACATGTATTATATTCAGGATATTTTTTTTAGGCCTCCTGTACACCGTGTCCTCAATTTTATTGCAAACCAAATGATAACATATTCATTCAATATATATGTTTACATTCTTTCATCACATACGTGGCCAATGTTTGCAAATCTTTTGAAGGGTTCTTTGTTGAAACATAAAATCAAAGAATGCGATTTCAGGTTATGTTCAATCTGGAATAAACCATTGTTCGTGGGCTTCTCGCCGTAGGGCTCTCAGAACATTCTCCATCTGAAAGTGCACATGCCATATCATAAATTTGTTTTAACCACTGCTCAAGTCTTTTATATTGACAGCAGGAATTAAGGTACTACTTTAACTACTGACCTGCCGTCACATTTGCTCAAAGATTAGCCTATTGTGCCCAGGTAAGCTTTAGGGCCAATAGTTGGACCTAGCAAGTAAATGGTCTTATAAATATGGTCTAGCATATAAAGCTCATAAAGTCCCTCAATTGAAGTTAATTACAATCTAATAGGCAAATTATCCAATGACATGGCCTTCCTAGTGCTATTTCAATACCCCTCATTACTCTAGTGTGGCTGCCAGTATTTACTGTAGTTCCATCATACACAATAGTTCGGATTCCATTGATGTCTATTCTCTTTTCTGTGATAAATGTCACAATTGCAATCATCTGCCTCACTGCTTTCCTCATCCTGGGAGTGATATGTCCTAAATAATTAGAACCAAAATCTTCAACGAGAATTAAATGTTCCTCTACTACTCTTTTACGTTTTGACATATCGTATACGTATTTCCTCTTTGACTTATTGCATACGTATGTAGTCTTTTCTTCTGCCTTAGTACAGCGCTTGGAGTTAAACATCTCCCCCATTCTTCTGAAGAGTGAAATACATTTTTTTCCTGTTCCCTCCTAGTTTTGTTTTTGTGTACGACAAGTATCTTCTTGAGAAACCATTGCGATATGTACTCATAGAGCTGATAAGCATTTTGTAACAGTCTGGTTTGATGCACATAATGGTTCACAGGAATATGTAAATCTCGGCAAATTTAAATTCTTCATAGATTTGCCCACTTTTTCTGGTTGGATGATTCATTATCTGAGGATATTTCACCAGTTGGATCTTTCCAAATCTCATGGACTTGCTGTTCAGATAGTATGGAACTATCCAATAATTGTTTTATTTCTAACCTTTTCCGCTTCCTCTGTCCTATGTTCCCAAGTCCTATGAAAGAATTAAAATAGTCTAAATAATGTTTGAATTGTATTTAATTATCAGATGCATATTTATTCTTATCAAATTGTGCCTGTTTTGAGGAAATTTGATCTAGAAAGAAAACCTTTTTTCGCCCCACCCAAATGACTATCTTCTGTTGTTGCTAGATATGTTCAAGCAGTTTAATATTTCAATTGTATGTATCTTGTGACTTAGAAATCTGCTAAACATACCTGCATTCACCTTAAATGAAAAAATATTATTATCCTAAATCTATCTAACTATTATCACTATCAACTGAAAATGCACAATCTGTTGCAAAAATATGATCATGAGCATTACCAAATCACTAGGATACAATCTTAAAGTGTCTGCAGCTCTGTACAAGGTGTGTCCAAGGCCTTCTGCTCCTTCCAGAACCTATTACTTTGCCTCTGCAGAGTAAGGTAATGTTGTAAATACAAAGGGATAGCTTCAAACTTGAGACTTTCTTTGCGAAGAGATTCCATTTGAATGAATTAGCAGGTTTTGCACTTGGGAAGACTATTCCTCATTTTTGGAAATTTCTCATATTCTAAGCGTATGCAATATATGAATACAAGTTAGAGAGAAAGACTTCCTTTTTAAGTGATTCTGAGGCACAAAATGTCTGCACGTATTGCAAGTTTATAATTAACCCTAGGAGTACACGCATTGCATTTTCTTTACCTATAGATGGCAATTTTACTGAAACTGGTCGTCTTTTGTATGTTTTAAATCAACTCATATGGAAGTTACAAAAGTTTTACCTTTACCTTTAACAAAAATGAAGGGCATATAAACACTAGGAATATCAAAAGCTTAGTTATACAGGTATTTATTAAATGTTTTATAGCAGTAAATTAAATAAAATTATCACTCAATTTCTTCTTCATCCTTTCTACTTTCTTTTTTGTGGATTTTGTGGACCAGTGCCTGCCATCTTGCTCCGTCCTCCCACCACCTTTCATCCCACTCTTTTTCTGCTTCATCCACTTATGTTTTTCTTAATCATGCCCTTCTACCTTCCTCTTGGCCTTCCCCTTGGTCTGTTTTCTTTTCCTTTCCCTTCAAACTCACTTCACAATAAACACCTTATCCTGCCTCCGCAGTATTCCTAGACTGCTCCTTAGGAACTTCATCTCCATTGCATTCTGTTTAGTTCTTGTCCTGTCACTGTCCACATACTAGATGCATATGTCAGGATATCACCATATTTGTATTGAACATTAACAACTTGCATTTGATTGGTACTTCTTTTTTTTTAAAGCATGTCTCTTGTGTATTGAAGAAATGTGTTGGCTTCTCTCAGTCTGTGTACAATCTCAGCGACATTTTTCTACCTTCTGTCAACTCCTTCCCAGTATCTAAAATTCTGTAATACTTCCCACTCTTGGCCATTTAATTCAATTTTTCTCTTTCTTGTCCCAGTATCATTAGCCATCACCTTACTTTTTTGATTTTCCTATGACAATTCATATCTACTGTAATTTTATTTTTCAAAATCAAGCCTGAAATCGATAAAATGAACTTTACGTATAACTCTTTTGGGTATGCTTTGCCGTGTCTGGGGTTAAATGAGGGATGATAAGTAAAAATATAGCCTATTATCTGCTCAGGAAAGACATTAAGCTTTGAAAATTGTGCATCATGCGGTTTTCAAGTTTTAGGGGACATATCTACCCACACACAAACATTCAAACTTTCTACTTTATTTATAAGATTAAACCTCAGTATCTAGCTATATTACAAATAAATCATTCTTGCTTTAATGAGCTTATAAGGTTTTTTCTTCTTAGTAAAAATCAGCAATAAACCACGAAAATGCTAGTTTGCTAGATATGATGTGTTACCATCAAGAACTATTAGGTAGTGTACAACTTCATTATAATAAATGAATGAAAAGGTTTGTGGCAGTAGAAGAGCAGGGTTTTTTAAGATTTTCTGTATGTTTATGACCTCGCCTACAAGTATGAGTAATGTATTTGCTCTTATGAAATCATGCAGTAATTATATAAAATAATTCAATGTAATTTTGTATTGTTATATAATATTTTTGTTGCATTAATATCTGAGATACCATGTAAATAGTTTCTTTTTAATGTTTTAATAGGTGGAGGTTAAAGTTGGAGAAAGACTATTGGTGGCTGTTGCTACTGGAACAGGTGTATTAGTAGCTGCTTTGCCGAGACCTACTGTACCTTGCATTCGCCCTCAGGCTATTCTTCAAACCGTTTCAGGAAACCAAGCTGCTCAAACTGATGCTCTTCAAAAAAATCTTGAAGAGACAGTGAAACGTTGCAGAGAAACTTTTCTTTTAGATCCACCTAAAGTAAGTCGACAAGTAAGTAGGTTTTTAATGTTACTTGATCTTTATGTAAAGCTCATGGCACATGCCTTCTGCTTTCACAAATATTCCTTGATTTGCTTCAAACAATCTTTTTCGTATTTTATGGCTCTCTATGTCCAACCTCTATAGCGTTATAATGAAATATATTCAGAATCTTTCACTGTATCCAAAAGAGATGTTGCTAGAAAGATGAGAAGTTAGAGTTATAATTATTGTGCTATTTATAAATGAAAAAAAATTTTACTTTAAAATGAATTATTTGTTCAGATCTTATATTTCACAATAAATGATGTTTATTCCCTTTCAGTTATGCTTTCTTTTTATTCTAAGATCGATGCTATTTACAATTATTATAGCTATTTTTTAGAAACTCTTCTTCTTACCATTCATCTTACAAGAGGAGGACATTCTGGTTGAAATTTGGTAGGAAGTTAGTTCTCAGTGTGGCATTCACGAATCACTTCCCTTTTGGGGCTAGCAAATCAACAGCTTATCTGGAAAACCTCTTTATTTTGGGTCTCTTTATAACGTGTATAGTGCTTGTGTTGCATATCATTCAAGTGATAAGCTAATTGATAAGGTACTCGGTTCCGGCATAAAGGCTCTCATGTTCGACCAATACTTGTAGATATATATCTGTCTTTAATTTACATTTCTTTCTTCTACAAATTTTCACGCACACCAATTTTTATGATTAATGGCTGATTTATGTCCTTTCACTGTAAGATTTAATGCATTAAATGTTGGTATATGCTGGCCGATGTTACTGTGAATTGATAATCGCCTTTTCTTGGATTATGTACAAGGTAATTAAAAATATCAAAATTCATTAAAAGTTACCAGTACTCCCAAGAAGAGGAATGTTATGCGCTTTATGTGTATGACACTCCCAAACATATTAACTCTGTTTATCATTTACAATCCAAAAATAAATGTAAAGCATATCAATTCTTTGTTCTTTCTTTGCTCAGCTTTCACGCCTTTTGGTTTTTTAGTACAGCTATTTCATATTATTTCCAAATGTGTATTTATGTAAACTTCCAGGATGCTTCATGGACCAATGGTGTGACCCGCAATGGTAATTCTGATACAGATGATTCTGGAGAAGATGAACTTCAGCACACGCTACCTCAGTTGGATTTATCTGCTGGAAACAAGGATACATGTATTCTTGAGGTAAGAGCATAATATTGTTGTAGAGGTTGTTTGCTGGTGATTATGCGAATAATGGTTAGAAAAGCATCACTACACAGCATACATTTAAGATCATTCCCTTTTTTATCTTGGTTTGTTTCCTAAATTTATTTATTATTAGGTAGATGATGATCAAGATGCAGAGGCCATTGCATTGCTGGTAGCTGGTCCACCACTTCCACCGAAAGGTTTTCATGTCGGAGCCACTGAAAGGATACCTGGGTTATGTTACTGTCCCAACCCACCACCTGTATCATCTTCACAAATCCATTGCCAACCACCAGCATGTTTCTCTTGCCTTCGACCTCTACCTGTGGTTGATCCTAAAGCTCCTCTTAGGGTGGTTCGGAATCTTCAGATGTTTACTCAGGTTTCAAATCTTTTATTTTCTCTTATATATTTTATTTTAAATGCAGAAATAAAAAAAATAACTTGATGAAAGTACACCTATTCTTATGCGGTTAAAGAATAAATTATTAGTTAAAATTGCATTTATAATAAATAATGTCAAAAGCAGGCTTTCAATTTATTACCTTTAGAAAAACTTCTGTTATATTCTAATTTTATGAAACTTTCTGAAAATCATATTGATTTTCCATTAAATTGAATGATGCTTTCAAATTTATTCTCCAGTACTAGGTTTTCATTTCTATTATTATCTGACTATGGACTAATCATATTTATTTAATCTTATAATGATATTTAATTTTGCTTGTGCATTTGATCATTTGGAGATTATTTAGGAACTTGGCTCTGTTATTGAAGTTTTCATTAATAAATTTTTTTTTGGTTATTGAAATATTTTTCATTAGATTTGGAGAGCAAAATTATCGCCACCACCATCAGGATCAGTCCTCAGTCTACAGCATAGTGGTTCTGGAATTACCTCATCTGTCTCTTCTGGAAATCCTCAGACAAGTCACGGACTGCAAAGCACTTCAAGCACTTCCCAGTCTCTTGGGACACCATCGACAATCACCCTTCACTTCAATCGACTGCTGCAGGTAAATGTTTCTTGTGAATATTTATTTTTTTTCATTATGGATTATCTTTTTCAAGATATAAATCTGTGCACCAGATATTTTCCGTTCTAAGATGCGCATTTTTTGTATTTTATCTTAGAATGGAGTATGTCTTAGATTTGATTTCTAAAAAGCATAATAAAAATGCAGGTAATGTAGAGACCATAGGTTTAAGAAGGTTTGTTTACCCATGCTTGTACCATTACTTGAGAAATGAGCAGTTTAAGAATCAAAGATTAGAAAATTTAAATACATGAAAATTAGGAATTAAAATTTCCCAAGAAGTTGAAATATATATTTGTGCTTTTATATTTTATGATAGGCTGAAAATTAATATGAAGCCAAAGATCGTATGAGTATCATATGGAGTAAGCTCATCATTCATAAAATCATTATTGAAAGTCTTTGTCATAATATTCTTATTAAGAAAATTAAATATTTATCTTCTCATAAATATTCTATTTTTGGAAATGTCAACTACTGATGGCAATGGGTTTTAATTGCTTTATTAAAGATATGTTATCATCTCAATATTCAGTTGTCAATAATATTATCTTACTTTATTTTCTATTTTAGAGTATATTTTTCAAGTTGAGAAAAATGGCCCCTTGTGCACTGGTAAATCTCTCCTTTCGTGTGGATCTACCTGAGCCAGAAGAAATTCAGTTATATGTTGTTGGTAAGTTTAATGACAGTTGTATTTATAAAGACATGAATCCAAGTTAAATACCATTTGCTTTAACCCTGAGCTTCTATCTTGTTTTCTCTTTATGTTATGACATTATATAACTTTATGATCCAATGGGTACTCTTTATCATTACCTTCTTTATTTAGTTTCTTGGTTACCTTCCACAATCAAATTTTGACAATTTTTCATTATAAGTCTTAAACCGTCAGTATTATCATTATTGTATTACTAGTAAACTCCCCATCAAGCATGACGAGTCTTAATTTCAATCTTTAATAAATAAGCAACTTTTAAATATGTACTCATTATTGAATCCATGTATTTCTTATGAACCATAAAGTTTGAAATGTAAATCAATAATAATTTAATTTATACATTACGTACCTTATTTTAATAATAAGAATAAGCAAATCTGAGCCGTGCTTGATATCAGAATTTACGTATATTAAGTGAGCAAAGTGAAACGTGACAAAACAAAAGATGCATAAAATAGAATGAGGCCAATTCTTGAGCAACTGATGATACTTGAGCTAATTTTTAGCACTTTTTGTGCAGCAAGGAACTGCAAAAACCTAAATGATATTGCAGTTGTTTTGCTAAAAAGATTATATGTTGCACTCATTGTCAATATGAGCTTGTAAATGAAAAGCTGTTTTCCAATCAAATAAAATTTTTTGGTGAAATTCTACCATCAATATTAACATTTTTGTCGTACAACTGAAATGTTTATATGAGGCTTGTTTTTAAAGTAACTATGACTTTGAAATTAAAACAGGTAATTGTTCATTTTTATCAATTTTATTTTAAAATTTATATTGTTATAATTTATAATTGTATTTTGTATAATTATATTGAAGAGTAAATTAAAGTACAAGCATCATTCATTCATGAAAAAATAAAATTGATAAAAAAGTACACTACTTTATGTATATCAGATTTAGGTAGGAATCAAAATATATTCAACCACACACTTTAAATAAATCTGTGAAAAAAATGCTGAAATGAGTATTTTGAACACTGCAAGAGATAAAGCAAGGAATTTTAGAATATGAAATAGAGGAAATTTGAGTTAGTTCTAGGCTCCCCCTTGAATATTACCAGTTTTCTATGTTTTCTTCTTTTAGCTCTCATGAATGCCGATTTTAGCACATCAAACAAATGTGTTAATTTATTCGACTGCTGTACATTAATTTGATAAATAAAGATTTCCCCTTTGCATAGATGTTTTAATCACTTCAGATGTGTAGTTCTTGAGCAAAATTTTGAGTTACTCTTTGGCAATAGTTTCTTCTCATTTTTAAAATAATACATCCTTTTTATATTTGCAGGCATTATTTGTTATACTTATAGTAAAACTCCTGAATTACTTTCTCATTAGGAATGGCACTTGGGCTTGGTGAACGACTACCAAAGAGACAGAGAATTCATACTTCTGGTGGTAGTAATAGAGAGTCTTCAAGGAAAGCAGGTCAGTAATACTTAATTCTTTTAACCTTCATCTTATAGTTATAATAACCGATATCTCATTTCATCTTTCTTCCTTTTGCAAAATATTTCCATCTGTAGACTTAAGCAGTTTTAATTCGAAATCAAATGAATTTTCAATGACAATTCTGTTAAAAAGTATAATTTCTCAGTCATTGAGTATTTAAAAATTACTTTTCTATGGCAGATATGTATTTGAATAATATTTCCCACAAAATGAAGGAAATGAGTGACTGAAATTCATGAGAATGTTATTAGCAATTAAAAATATAATTTTTAGAAGTTTTCACTGCAGTCTTTTTAGTTAGTCAGATTAATTACTTCTTATATTTAGTCCTATCTTTATTATTTTAATATTTTTCTTCTGGAGGCCCGAAATTTTGTTTACAGTTTGTTGTACCGGACTTGGTCATTACATGGATGCGTTAGAAATGAAAATACTGTATGTACTCAAGTATAAGCTGACCCCAATGTAAGTCGAGGCTCCTAATTTTATCCTAAAAACTGGGAAAAGTAATTGAATTGAGTATAAGTATTAAGGAGTTCACTACATCATTTGCAGCTATGGCAGACTTTTCCACTAGAGAACAAGTAAATGGGACTCTCACTCGAGTATATGTGGTACATCTTTTCAGCAAAAAATTTCAGCATTTCCTTCTTTAAAGACTTAATTCAAGCTATTCATGCGATTTTGTAAGGAAGAATCCTGATGAGAGCAATGAAGTGTTTTTGTGGTGAATCAGTGCATATTAGGTAATTTTTTTCAATTTTCTGTCAAATGAGTCCAATAATTACCTGTAGCATTGTCCTGTAATTTTAGTTCCTTTCTCCAATTAGAAATCTCAGTTTCCATATCCATTTTTAAATCTCCTAAATCCGTAAATAATAATAATAATAATAATAATAATAATAATAATCATTTATTTGCCACAGATCATACATAGATATAGGCTTCGTCACTACACTGGAGTCAAAATCACAATACAAATACAAAATCAATAATTAGAAAGAAAAGCATCAATAGAATAAAACATTTTACCAAAAAGAAAGTTCTTAACCTTTGATTTGAAACAAGATATTGAGCCTATATTTTTAATTTCTACTGGAAGTGCATTGTATAAAATAATGGAAAGATGAAATGGACTATTGAGGGATCGAGTAGTCCGTACATAGGAAATATGGAGATTGTTACTTTTGCGAGTGTTGTGGGTATGAATGTCGGCATTTGTTTTGAATTTGTTAATATTAATTTTAACATGTATAACTGAAAATAAAATAAAAATGCAAGGAAGAGTTAAAATCAAAAATTGTTGAAAGAGGGGAAGGCTGGGAGCATCAAGATTAGAGTTAGATATTAGTCTTAAAATTTTTTTTTGAAGTTTGAATAATTTCATAAATGCTGATCTCTTTCTCTCCTCATTTTTTATGTTTAAATTCAATTTATGAAATTATTTTTTTTATAATCACTTAGAATTTAATAACTACCTAAAACCCTTTTAAATTCTTTTGTGTACCCTTCTAGCACGTACTCTAATATGTTGATTATAATCCATTTTTCTTCTGTTTCAATGTGTTTACTTTTAATTACTCATGTACACATAACATGAATATTATTGGATAGCGGTTGAAATACAATAGTGTAATATCAGAACATAATAAATCATTTGTTGATGATTAAAATTCAAACAATATCAGGTCTCTATTCAGATTTTTAGAAGGGTTAGTGATTTCTGGAACATGCTATGGCGCTGCAGAGTTACGTAAAGCCTTCAGCATGCCAATTAAGGTAATTTGACATGAAATTTTTGTATATTATGTTGTATTTATTTTGCAAGGATTAGTGTAAAGATATTTTCTTAGGGTGTATTGGCATACATTCATACTAAGTACACTGACAATAGCAGGAATTTGACTTGGCTTATAATTAAAAGGTTAGATCATCTGCCTAGAAAGTAGAAGATCTGGGTTCAATTCCCATTCACTTAAATATTTATTACTTTAATTATTGGGAATTTATACCAGATTTTCAGAGGCTAGTATTCAAAGGATTCACTTTGCTAAGGGTGCTTTGTATGTAAAAGATCACAACCTTTAATGGTATTAATTTGAGTTATTAAAATGAAAAATTATATTATATTTGTCATAGGTTTAAATTATTTTTGAAAATGCATTTTTCATAGTTGAAATTTTTCAGATTCTTTTGTTAATTTAGAGATGGCTGTATTTTCTTTCATTTCTTGAAACTTTTTTCTTGAATCTGTACAATATTTGTTTATCTGTTTCTTAAATTTTTTTCTGAGAGTCATATGTTATAAAAGCATGTTAATTTTGGTATATGATTAATTGTTACCATATCTCCTTTTATATACATGTACAGTCGTTTGCGTAAGTCTGTGGGCATGTCCTGTCGCTCCTTTAGCGGCCAAAGAGTCCACTTAAAATTTATGTTGGTACTACGTAATTTGCAGGAGGGAAGGAAAACAGAGGTGGGGGTAAATGTTTTGGAACTTACGGCGAGTAAGGGGAAATTACGGGTGACTTTGGAATTTCTGGGAACCGCACTCGAAAAGACACAGCGCCTCGCACCATTGGAAAGAATGGGAAGATTTGATTCTTTTGGTCTGCGACTGAGAAAATTCGCCGAAAAGAAAGGTTTCTCTGTTTTAGCTAGACGAGCAACGTTTAGGCAAGTGCGAGGGACTTCAGCCTTCTAGCATATTAAATGTGAGCGTTAATGCTGATATTTTCGCTTCTGAAGCTGCTTTCAGGTTGAATATTCATCTACAATGTAGCGGAATTATATTTTTGTGTTATTTTGATTACAACTCAACAACGAAAATATATTTTCTTTTCCTACTCTAATTTAATCGAAACCTTTTCCGGAGAGATTTGATAGTCTTCTTTTGGATATATAAATTTCATTGAAGTCATACGCTCTGTTATTAAAATTAATTTCTATTGAATTGTTTGATTCTTAAATGATACTAACTTTATAAATAGTTTATTGCGGTTATTTACGAATTCAGCGTTGTCACTGGCAAATATCCCCATTATATATTTATATCCTCGAGGAATTCGAATGTGGAAACTTAATAATAAGGAATCTACCATTCCCGATGAATATCGGAATGAATGAAATACGGAAGATTTCTTTGAATAATTTAATACTCGGTGATGTCTCCGACAACCTCTATTGCGCTCTGCAGTCTAAAATGTAACGGAATCTTTTTCTGTTACGTTGATTTTGGCTTTATCTTTTTGTAATATATATGCTTTTCTATTAAATATTACCATGCTTAAATAGACAATAGAAATATCTCAACAATGAAAATATATTTTTTTTATTTCCTACCCCAATTAAATCGATGCCTTAACTGGAGAGTTTCATTTGAAATATATTAATTTCATTGAAGTCGTTAGCTCTGTTATTAAAATGAATTTCTACTGAATTGCTTGATTCGTAAAAGATACTAATTTTATAATTAGTTTATTGCGGTTATTTACGAATTCAGCGTTGTCACTGGCAAATATCCCCATTATATTATTATATCCTCGACGAATTTGAATGTGGAAATGTAAGAATAAGGGATCAATCATTCCCGATGAATACCGGAATGAAAGAAATACGGAAGATTTCTTTGAATAATTTAATACTCGGTGATATCTCAGAAAACCTCTATTGCGCTCTGCAGTCGCCGTCCCATTGAATCAACCAGGTTTTTGAATAAACCTGGACGCCGCTCAAGAGAGGTCCAGATATTCCGGATGTGCTGCTCCAAATTTTAGCTTTGGATAAAGTAAATTTTTTGCAAATAAAGTGAAGATAATTAAACATACTTTAATATTAAAATATGGTATATAGAGGACTAAATAGTTGGCTAGAAGCTGCGTCAGCTGTTTCTTTTCTCCAAATCAGAGTCCCTCGACTCACTGACAAGTTCAGTCGTAAAAAATTCAATTCTTTGCTGAGCAAAATTGATTAATCGTTTTCTCAGTTAAATGATAGTAGGCTAGAGTAAAAGTAAACTGCTTGATGAAGAGATCTTCTTTGCAATGGAAACAATATTCAAACTTGTCATCAGTTACATTCGATCAAATGATTATTTTAATGAAACAACAATTCTTAGTCCATTGTTTCCTCCTCGTTGCTGAATCCTCGACCTGCTGTTCCTGTGATTTCATTCTGTTTTAGTATTCTCCAACAAAACAGATCTTGTCGTGTGCATATTGGGTGGAATTTTCCTAATAATCAGAAGGAAACGCATCACATGGAAAGTGTTTTAAAGTCATTCATTGTAATTTTTTTCCGGAACGAGGAACTACGTCGCAGTAGTTCCAACATTCGATAACTAGTCTTGAATTTTTTATTAAAGATTAAATATCCCAAACCCATTAGAATACTTTAATTTTAAGATCGAATGGTTTCATCGCCAAGAAAAGAAAGCTCGATGAAGTGGTGAAGTCTAATCAAGAACGTAGAGCAATATTTAATTATTTATAAGTATTCGTCAACAATAACTGTGGTGCCTATCGATAGAATCTTGGCGTTGTAATATTTTCTTTCTCTATTCCGCCACTTTGCTCTTTAATATTACATTTCCTGTTCCCTAATTCCATCCAAAAGGTCCAGAAATTTCGCCCTTCTTTTTATACTCTTTAACTTCTTTCCGCCACTGCTTTTAATGCAGTTTAAATAGTTTTTTATACGTTAAGAAGTCTCCAGTACTATTCCTTTGCCCCTTTTTAATTTTTTTTTCGCCGCCCTTTTTCTAAATGCTGAAAAATTTCCTTTCATCTTTCTTTACAATCACGTCTAAAATGTCTCCATTCTCTTTCTGTCAGTTTTCCTTGTCGTCTACACTTCCGATCCATATAAAATCACACTATACAGAAATTTGTATCAATCTCTTTTTTATTCTCCGTCTATCTTGCTTTTCAACAAAATTTTCATTCTTCTGAATGATTTTTTCGCCATTTCCATTCTTTATTAACTATCTATCTCACAATCCAAATTACTATCGCGCACACTTCCAAGATATTTGTACCCTCTCTACCCAGCGTTAATTTTATTTTTATTTTTCTCCTTATATCTTCTTCGTCTTGGTTTTGCCTTTTTTTATATTCAATCCAATTTTAGCGATATTTATTAATGTTATCCAATAACTATATTAACGTTGCAGAATCTTCGGTAAACAGAAGAAAACTACCTTCAAGCTTAACACGCTTTATCAGTTTGACTCTTTTCTTTCCTTTAAAAGTTTTCTCTATCATTTCCGTCAGGAAAATGAAAAATAAATCATGTGAGTGAACACACCTTGGCCTCACTTATTTCATGACTCTAATTTAATTTATATAAAGCACTCAAACTCACCGTCACTCGCTGGTTAATGTAGTTTTCTTCAAACTATCTTTCCTCTCATTTCTCTCTCCTGTGCACAGGATTCTTGAAAAAGACCTTTATTGTCCATTATACGTAACTTGCCGTCATATAGAACTCGGGCAAGGCAATGCAATTGAAGGCAATGAAGACCATTGCCGCTTAAAATGCTTTTCAGGGGACCCAATCATAACCACTAAACAACCTCAATATTGCAATGTTGGAAAATAAAAGGGAAAGGTTTTATTGGCTATGATGTTTAAATAAGTACTCTAAACCTCAAACCGAAAAGAGTTATTCTTTTTGCTTTATTTTTCACAGATAACTGGTTGTCATCTTGTTATATTATTAATATTGGTCTTCTTTTTTAACAAAGAGTGCGCCTTCCGTTGTTATTTCAATCTGGCCTTTTCACTCTACAATGAACAAATGTTTATTAGATAGAAAATTAGGGAATAGGAATGAATGTTTTAGCTGCAGTGCTATTGCAACTCTCGTGAGAGGCCATCACAATGCAAGATTTCTCCGAGAGTATGCACAACAGCACAAAAAGCAATGAAATGCAGTGCCACTCCGATTTATTCGATTTGTTTAAAACAAGGGATTGGGACGAAAGGAAACCCCGCGAAGCAACTGTTCCGCCTTGAGACGAGAATGATGGGGAACATCTCACAGAGATTCACGATTGAGATGAAAATTGCTCTGTTTTCCACATCTTATTTTTCGCAAAATTAGTAATCCCAAACAAGAGCAAAGATAAGTAACATAGAACATGTAAAATAAGTAAAATAGAATATAACAGGTATTCTATTACTATAAGGAAGAGGCACGAGAGGAGTGCGGTGGATGGCGATACAGATAAATTAAACAATATTCTATCAAAGGTTATGGAAGGTGGGCTTGGCGGGATGCGGCTCATTTGAGAGAAATCCATCTTATAAGCGGTTAACGTCTTAACAATTTTTTACCATGTGATTCGTGTGATAGAGACCGGAATGTAAAGAGAGATAGATCCTAAGCTTGATTGTTTCAAACAGATTTGACTGTATATTCATAGATGGATACTTCTACGGATATATTCATACCTAAATAGGATTCAATCTCCGAGCCTAAATCAAAATCGTCATTGACCCAGTGTTTTTATTTTCGAATAAACCCCTAACATAAGACCCCAGGAAAAAGGGGATATGGATCATACCTAGATTAGATCAATCACAGACCCCAAAATCCCAGTTTTTCCAATAAGAATATATTTTTGGGTGTTTTAGAAACTTTTGAGATACTTCCCTTAAAGATTGAAAATTTAAAATCAACATTTCGTTAGTGAATGAGGTTCTTTATAGTATACTGCAGAGATTCCTTCCAAAATTTTACTGGGTTCGAAGCTAAGTCTCGGAAAACCAGAGAGTTTTTTGGTTCGGAAAGTGGAAGATTATAGCAAGAAACACACACTCTCAATACTTGAAATGCAATTATATATCGCAAAATACTAGTGATTGGTCACGATATACAGAGGAGTTAAGATATAAACGGCAAAATTTCCATTCATTCATTAGAATGACAGCGAGGGATTATTGCAAAATATTGGAATATAATCTTCTGCCATACGCCAACAAAATCTTCCCAGATGGCGAAGAAGTGTTTTTGCCCATGACAAAAGTCCTGTGCATACGGCACGCGCTACCAAAGATTTTTTAAATAATCATCACAATCTAAAAGTTCTTCCTTGGTCTACACGTTCCCCAGATTTCAATCCCATTGAAAATTTATGGAGAATTATCTCTCAAGAGTGGACGGCAGCGCACTCCTGCGTCTTTGGAGCAGCACATCAGGGATATCTGGACCTCTCCTGCGCGGCATCCAGATTTATTCAAAAACCTGGTAGATTCCATGGGACGGCGACTGCAGAGCGCAATAGAGGTTGTCGGAGACATCACCGAGTATTAAATTATTCAAAGAAATCCTCCGTATTTAATTCATTCCGATATTCATCGGGAATGGTAGACTCCTTATTATTACGTTTCCACATTCGAATTCCTCGAGGATATAAATATATAATGGGGATATTTGCCAGTGACAACGCTGAATTCGTAAATAACCGCAATAAACTATTTATAAAGTTAGTATCATTTAAGAATCAAACAATTCAATAGAAATTAATTTTAATAACAGAGCGTATGACTTCAATGAAATTTATATATCCAAAAGAAGACTATTAAATCTCTCCGGAAAAGGTTTCGATTAAATTAGAGTAGGAAAAGAAAAAATATTTTCGTTGTTGAGATATTTCTATTGTCTATTTAAGCATGGTAATATTTAATACAAAAGCATTTGTATGATAAAAAGATAAAGCCAAAATCAAAATAACACAAAAATATAATTCCGCTACATTGTAGATGAATATTCAACCTGAAAGCAGCTTAAGAAGCGAAAATATCAGCATTGACGCTCACATTTAATATGCTAGAAGGCTGATGTCCCTCTCACTTGCCTAAACGTTGCTCGTCTAGCTAAAACAGAGAAACCTTCTTTTCGGCGAATTTTCTCAGTCGCAGACCAAAAGAATCAAATCTTCCCGTTCTTTCCAATGGTGCGAGGCGCTGTGTCTATTCGAGTGCGGTTCCCAGAAATTCCAAAGTCACCCGCAATTTCCCCTTACTCGCCGTAAGTTTCAAAACATTTACCCCCACCTCTGATTTCCTTCCCTCCTGAAAATTACGTAGTACCAACATAAATTTTAAGTGGACTCTTTGGCCGCTAGAGGAGCGACAGGACATGCCCACAGACTTACGCAAACGACTGTACATGGGTGTACCAAGATATAAGGGAAAATATTTTTTTCGCAAAATCAAAGACTCATACCCTCTATTTTTTTCTATTTGGCCTTATTAACTTATGTGATAAATATTTCTGCTATTGGATTATGGTAACCCGTGCCGACTTGATGCCAAACAATTTTGAGAAATGAAAATTTGTAATGACAAGGGGAACGCAAGATTAGTGGGGAATTAATCAACAGATTTGCGCGAAAATTTCAGTGCACGTTCTTTCCTTAAAAATGGTGGACACGTGTCTGACCGTTAAACTCAATGGGCTTATGTTTATAAAAAAATTAGCAACTGAATGTGGGAGTTAGGCAACCACACCATACACGCACATTCCTATATAGATATTGAGTTAATAGGAAATTATTTTCTTCCATTTCTTTCACTGATAACTTATCTTTTTTGCGATTACATTTCATATTGTTACCTTCCAAGCATTCTTTAATTTTAGTTAGCATTTATTCTAATATACATAACTCCCCATCCCTTTTGCTGTGAGACGGACAGCATCCAAAAAATCACTTGCTATTACGCAACTCTCGTTATATGCCGTACTGGTAATTAATGGACTTCCACTGCATATGGACAAATTCAATGTTAATCAGACTTATTATTTTAGAGAACTCCATTTTTTAATAATGTTTATCTGATAGTTATTGTGTGTACTATGTATAAATACTACAGAAGTAAAATTAGTATACCCTTCAGTTATTTCTGTCTGATGATTATTAAGGTTGTGTTGAATTTATTTCATTGCTTGGTTTCTATTTGGTTCTGGGTTTTATCTCTTCATTATTTATTTCAGATGATTCTGAGATGATATTCAGTTTAGAGGAAGAGGAGGAAGTGAAAGATATTCATCCCTCTCTTGAAACAAGCACACCAAAAGCCAGTGCAACTCCCTCTGCCAAAGGGTGGATTCCTTTCTTTAGGAGCAATGGACCTCGGGTACGTCTTCTAATTTGTCTATTAATCATTCCCTGAAAAAATGTATAGGAGATAACCAGTCATCTGAGTTAGTCCGTTCTGGGCTATGATTTCTTGCCTGATTGCTGTGGGCGTGCCGAGATAGTTCAGCATGAAATTCTGTTATCTTTTAGTGGTTCTCTTGTTATTAAATTCCATTGGAATAAGTGGATTATTCATCCAGAACATGTAAAAGTGTATAGGTTTGGTTCTTCAATTTAATTGCTAGATGACTGGTTATAGCTTCTATGGAACATTAAATATTAATTCACTCAATAATTTTCTTCCCTGATATCACCATTGCTGACATTGTTTTTCTTTTTCTTTATAAAAGTGGGCTCAGTGGCCACTTTTAGGTGAAAGACATGGAATTGATGTCACTCCTCTGTCTTACATCCCAGGTGGACGCATCCAGCGATATTTGGGCAATCTCAATTTCTTTTTTATTCGGGAAAGCACTTGTATACGCGAGGTAAGTTTCATTGTATGCTACTTCAGGATGAACTAAATATTATTGTAATATAGCAAACAAATTTAGTGGATAATTTGAATTTATCTTTGCATAATTCAACTCTTGGGTGAGTAAAAGTAGCTTTTCTTATACTGATATTCTTATTGCTTTCTTTTTGCATGGATTTTCAAACTGAAAAAATCAGGCTGGTGGTCTTAGTGGTTTTGTGCAGAGCTTTATGACAGAAGTTCTTTGTATTGTTCGGGCCCATGCTAGGGCTTTGGGAGGAAATGCTCTCGTTGCATTTTCCATTGTGGAGTGTGTCCTACTCCATAATCCACACAAAAATCAGGTAAGGATATGCTTATCTTGTCTACAATATTTATTATCTGAGAGTATTTTTAAAAAATTATGAAATTGCTTTTTATAATTCGTTTTTAGTTTAATTTATACCAACTTTTTAAACAAGTATTTATAATATATTTATAAAATTTAGCTGTATCTTTTTGTCAGTTAACCTTGAATTCGTCTTTAATGTACTCTTGGTTGGTGTCATTGTTTTGTGTACAGCTTGGTCACTTCTGATTTTTAATTTATTTAAATCTACGGAGTATCAATAAATTCCCGTGTTTTAAAATTATCAATCCATAACATCTATAATGCAGTGGAACTTACGTTACATACATTTTCTTTGGCAACGAATTGAAATACTTTCCCTGTGATCTCTTTGAATTGCAGCATCTAAGTTAAGATGCGAGTTTACAAATATTTCATTGCAAAAGTGAAAATAGAATTTTCGGAAGACTCTTAAAATTATTGCTTAAATCGAAAGACATGGCCAGAGATGAGCGGAATTGAATCACTTCAAAGCTACGCATTCAGGAAAAATCATCTTTCTTTGCCGTCGTCCTTCCCTCCGCTCTGAGAGAGGCTTGCCTTAAAACGCAAATATCCCCGGCAAATGGATTCTAAATGCTACGCACGTGAACGGAATGGCTTTCTTTATACAATGAAATCGAACTGAAAGAAAACAGGTCGTGAGGGAATGGAGATTTAGAAGAGTTTCTTTCGCAGTAGCATTTGGGAATAGGAAGTATAAAGTGGTCGTTTGGTAGTAATTTGGAGTAATATACAGACAATGTCAGCGTATCGCATCTGTAGCAAAAATTACAAAAGTGGTAAATATAGTGTTGGATCAACTTGGTTTAGGGTTTGTAAAATATTATTTTTGTTGTTATGCCTATTCAGTCAAAGCGTACAAAGTGGATTCGTTTACTTCACGAGTAATTACGGTGAAAACTGCGACTCTTTTCGTGAAAGTTGCCAGTGTTATTCATCTTGGCGTAGACCAAGTAGTTTTTTATCAGTAGACGACGATCTAAGCTTTTCTTGCGTGATCGCATCTCCTTTTCATCTTAAAATGGTATAAGGGCTTGCAGTGTTAATGCTTCCAACGTTATATTTCTATAACTCGAGTTTGGGATCCTTCTCGCTACTTCCTGAAATTGTGGCTTTAAATCACTTTTACGTCTAGTTTATTACGTCAAATGAAAATGAAATGGACACCAATCGCTTCCATTAATTTAGCCACTTAATTCATATACTTTTGTGGGTATATATATTTGAAATTAAGTACTTGAATATAGGTGTGGTCTGATGATTTCATATGCAGCCTAATGTTACGGCCAAATTGTACGCTCATATAGTCCTCCGAAGGAAAATGCTTCCCCATCCGTGTGCTAGGATTTTAACTTCCCTTCCGTCAAAATATAATGCGATTCACGTATTTCATTAACCTTTCATCATTCACCAAAAACCAGAACACGTAAACTCGCGCATTGTATTTTGTCCAACAGGTCGTCTTTCGGCCGAATAACGAAATAAACTGAGTTAATCATATTTTCTTAGCTTTTAGCTATTTTCATAGCTTTTAATAAACGCATTGTAGTGTTATTTAAAAATTAATTTCATTTTTCAGTTTTCTCATGTTTATTCAAAATCCAACTCAAGATGAAAGTCTTCCGGTTTAATCATCGATAGCTCCATTTTTTCTGATTATACCTAAATACAAAAGGAAATTAGAGAATAATTCATTGTATACGTTGCATAAAACAGTCAGAACTTGTTAACAAAAAACTTACTCACGTGTTGTTTGTGGTACAACTGTCGTCATGCCATTGATTTGCTCGTTGTCGTAATCGAACCAAAACGTTGACGCCTTTTAAACAGGGGCAGATCAAGGGGTGCGACGGCCCACAGGCAAATAACTGGTGGAGGCCCTCTTAAAGGCGGAGAAATCCAACATTTCCTATTTATTATAAATGGTCATGGAATTACATACAAATAAAGTAAACAATCACTTGATTTTAGGAAGGGCGGTGCCTTTGGGTTCAAATCCAGGTAATATTCTGACCAAAAACTTGCATAAAAAGTTGGTGATCATACCGGTTCATCCAAATCTTGTGCAGGGCCTAGCTCTCGAGTTTTGGAGTGAAAGAAATTGTTCAGCTTCGGTTTTTGTGCCAAAATTTCTGCATCTCTTCTTTGCTTGTCTCTGACTTTTTTTCTCTTTTCTGCTCCGGAATCGAAGGTTCTCGGCGTTTTGTGCCGATCGTTTTTTCGATCACTCATTTGTTAATGCTGAAATTGCAAGTACAAAGAATCCGGAATATTAATATCAATATTGAACACGGTTGTTGCAAAAAAAACATGGGAAACTTACTTTTTTGAAAAGGTACAAATACAAACACTGCAACAGTCGAAATAATGAAGTGCACAAAGTTCTGAAGACCAAAAAATGCTACTTCTTTCACAAAAATAAAACCTGCACTATTTTCCCTCTGTTCTTTGTATTCCAGTTCCAGGTCCCAATCGTTTACCGGGGGGAATCCCCCCTGAGGGGATGATAAGAATAGGCATTACCAACAGCGGTAGGCAGATTTTTCTGGTACACACGAAATTTGAAATGGCAATTACGGCCGCATTTTTTGCTATACTGGGGAAACTCTAGCTTGTGTTTTTATACATGAGAACAAATACGTATTATTAAAAAAAATTCTCAAGTGGTGGAGGCCCCTAGGTAAGTGCCTCGATGCCTAGTGCCTGGATCCGCCCCTGCTTTTAAAGTTAACGGAGATGGTAATAAAGGAATAGAACCAGGACTGACGTAAGTAGAAATTAGACCGAATAACTGGTGTGTGTTTTAAGGAATATAACGGCGCGACAGACGGAATGTAGTGGTTAATTTCTGAATATTACTGGTACTAATATGTTGGTACTGTTTGCCAACCTCAAGCTTTAGAGAACATGATTGGTAAGTGAGATTATAATTTAAGTTCAGTGACGTAAGGCAAGGGGGTAGAGGGACCACGAAGTTGGGAACTCCTGGTTCACGTTATAGTGTTTAGGGAAGCCAGCCTATACCGCCAAAAGTAACAATAATGAAAAGGACATCTGATTAAAACAATTATGGGCGTATAAATACGTTTTACGGTGGAATGCGAAAAAATCAAAGGGCTTTCTTGTGGAATTAAAATTAAATTTCCCAATTAATCATTAAACCATTTCCGCTGGGTCACTTCTATAAATCGGATTATAATAAACTTAGAAGTCGTTTCCAATATCCTGTGCTATTTTCGCAGTGACACGCAATCCATTTTTAGTTCTTCCTTTCATTTGCTTGTCTCAGATGAATCCATGAATTTATTTCGTTTTTTTTTTACTTCGACAGACAGCCCCATTCCTAAAGGTCAAAAAGAAGACGTCGGTTTCCGTGATCGATTATCGATTGGAAAATCTTTTACTCCGCACTTAGCGTGGTCTAATGCCCCTCCTCTTACTCTCGCACCCCTTCTCCATTCTAATTCTAGAGTCGCTTCACGGTGTCTCCACCGCCGTGTTAAGAATACTTCCAGCGTCCGCTTTGATTGGAAACGTAAATTAAGCGAAGAGAACTCCCTCTATACACATCATTGAAGATTCTTATCGTGTAGGTCCCATTCTCCCCATCTCTTTCTTTTCTTTCGTCGCACCTCTTTCTCCCTCTTGCGCTTCTTTTTCCTTCTCCGCTCGACAGCCGATTTACAACCAATGAAGGTGATCTTTCTCAATTTGCTTCCGCCGCCCATCGGTGTTCGTTCTTCGTCTGACAACGCGCAGTCATTTCCCAGAGTCGCACTTTTTGAAGATGCGTGAGTGACGCGATCATTCTTCTCTTTCGTCGTCCGTTATGTTTGGCGCTATTTTACCGATGTAGTAAATTCGGGATCTTTCTTAACATGAAATGAACGCTGATGATCATCACATTGTCGCGGAAATCGTTAGAAAAAAACCGAACCGAATTACTAAAGAAAATGAAAATGTAAAATAAAATAATAATAATAAAATTAGTTAAATTCTAAAAGAATTTGACTACATTGTTCGTTTTTTTTAACATTTATGAGTGATTCATCGCAAGATATCGTATTTACAACCCGTCCTTTCACAAATTATTTGTTAGTTATTAGAAATCTTTAAAGTAGCCATCCTTCCACTCTGTAGTCAATAATAACACAGGCACACAAAAAAAAAGGTTCTGAGCCGAGCTCCGACCCTTGGTTCCCCATGTATAGCCTAGTTGGTATAGCCCAGACATTCCATATTTGCCAGCTACGGTAAAAAACATGACCTAAATTTGACCATTCCCTGGGAATAAGCGCAAAGCTTTATCTCCGTGCCATTGAAAATATATTTATGCAAATGCAGAACATCTGGGCTATACCGACCTGGGATCGGTTTCGGGAGCCAAAAATACATGGTGAACCAAGGGTCGGAGCTCAGGCTCAGAACTTTTTTTTCTTTTTGTGTGCCTGTCTAATTATTGTAGCAATTCCAATACAAAGATGCAGAATCTATATGCTGAAGATTAACAAGTGGATTGTTTTGATATTGTCACAAAAGCCCAAGCTCGTCTAGGAGGAATTAAAGACAATAATTTGAAATTGTTGTGTCAGACAATTTGCTCCTGCTATCAATTTTTGATGAATAGAATATTTTCATTTATCATTTGGTACAGGATAAAGAAAAATGTTGCTTTTATTTACTTTTGTCACATTCTTGATCTTAGATATAATGGAATTTAAAGTCTTGAGTTCTTCACTTGCATGAACATGTTCCGACTGTAGCATGATGACTCAGTGAGGAAAGCAAATGACCTCACTCCTCATCCTGCCCAGTGAAATTCATTCCTCTCTATATGCTCATAATAGGTTGTGTAAGAGGGGGTGAGGTACCAACCTATTACAGCATTGTAACAATCTCACAATCTATAAAGCATTCAGCCCGAACACCGTTCAGGCTGAATGCTTTACAGACAAAACAATTTTAATAACTTAGAGTTTTCCCTTGGAGTATGAACAGTTTTATTTATTTTTTCTAGGTAATGTTTTCTTTACCATCTTTCTTAAGTATCTTTTCAAGTATAAATGGGACATTTTGAAATGAGATTTCATTCTCTTAAATATTCATATTTAAAATTTCTTTTTGATGTTTTTCCATAGGGTCAGTCACTGATAAACGTCAGCGGAGATGTGGTTTATGCCTCATATGAACAGGAATAAATCAGCTGTCAGAATGTTCTTCCAAAGGAAATATTTAGTCGGAAAGGTACTGGTTGGAGATAAAATTTGACATTGAATAACATAGACAGTGAGAAATTATCAGTGTTATTAATTTTTCAATTGTAAATTACTTAGGATAGTGTCCTATTTCCTTGCTAGCAATTATTCTCTGAAAAACGAGTAAATAAATAAGCTCAATGCATTTTTGGCGATATTTTATGCAAAAGATTTCTTATTGTAGTTTTCATACCATTTGGTATAAATCATCCTGTATTTACTGCAAAATGGTATAAATATTCTTTGATAGTATAGAGTCATTAGACAAAAATTATGAAAGTAATCAAAATTTAAAATCATATAATAATAAAGTTGTAAAGTTTTTCTCTTTCAAGTGCCTGGAAAGCTACCTATAATAAAATATAGGACCAAATCTTTCAGCTATTAAAAACATTTAATTGTGTTAAGTAACTCAAGAGTTCTCAAAACATCACAATACTTTTAACTGTTTATACTCATGGTAAACATAGTACAATTACAAAACTGTGATCCATTTGTATAGAATGGAAAATGCTATACAAGTTACCATTCTGTAAATCCATACAGGAACCAATTCCTCATATTAAGACAGAGTGCTTGCCTAAATATATTAATGGTGCATTATTTTTTTGTCCCAAGCTTAGCTCCTACAAATAGATATATGCCGTAGGATGCTTAGAAGATGCCTTAATTGGGAGATTTTTATACTCCTTGCAATATCATTATGTATTGAGTTATTAAATGCCATGCTCAAGAATGTGATAATCCTTTCTTTTTGAGGATTTAATGAAAGGAAGTTGTAAAATCAGTGATTTTTTCTATGGTTTTTTAGATTAAAATTGTTATTTTTAACCAGTGTATAATTTGATTGTTTTTTGCTAGGTAAACTAATTATTGTTGGACCTATTTTTTTCAAGATTTATTTTTTCTAATTTCGTACTTACGAATTTTTTGTTCATTTTAAATACTTCATATATATTATTAGAAGACACTATAACTAAGTTAGCTATTCTTTGTGGCTAATTAAACTAGATATTAGTAGTTATTTGGTAGCAGCCCCCTTCAAAGTTTTTGTATACAGGCAATAACTTTTCTGTGGTTATCTGAATTTGAAACTGCATTTGTTATGTATTTTCCAACTTAATTTCCCTAATGTATGTGTAAGAGGAGAATAGTGTTGTGAAGTAGATAATATAAGGTGGTGCTATTCAGTTTAATGTTTGTAAAGTTCTTAACCCATTATTGTTTAGGATGTCTGTTCATTTTAAACTGTAAGTTAATGATTCCTAACAGATCTTCAAATTGGAAAGTTTAAATTAAGCAGAACTGTGCTAGTCATGAGGTTAGATATTTTTATGAAAGGTAAAGGAATATATTCTTATTTCTGTAATTATCACACATTAACAATGAATGAATAATTTTAAGTGATGTTGCATGTAAAGGTGTTTCCATGCGTTGTCATAATATCATCTGTGTATTATATCATGAACACTAAGAAAATATTGGCGTGTTTATCTGAATTAACTGGAAACTTAAGACTGAAACAAAACAGAAGGAAATTAATTAGAATATTTACTTATAATGGTGTTTATCAAGTATGTAATGATGTAAAATAATTGTTTACTTGTTGATAATTTTGGTGTTTCCTTATAAACATGTTATGTTGTTTTATTAATCATACTGCTATGTGTGTGCATAGAAATTAAATGACCTAGTTATCTCTGTGTTAACTTTTGACACGCATTTTAATTTTTGATGTTACAGAAATGATGTAATTGAAATACAAAACTTGTTATTTATACATATAAAATAGCAGACTCTAAATCTCTTTTTATTTAATATCAATAATTTCAGAAATGCATGACACCCTTTTCCTTACATTGGTCTCATCACTTCTGATGGATTCTAGAAGATTATAGATTTTTATCGTATGACAAAAGTATGATATCAAGAATATCCATTTTGGCTGATGTTTGAAAGAAATGTATTTTATACACCCATGTATTGAATATTTTTTTTCAGTTTGGTAAAAGAGCAGGCTGTGTCTTATAGAAGAATATAGATTTCTCATGTTATTGTATATATCCGTTGTATGTTGATTATAGAATACAAGCAATAATAGCCCTAGAGGCTGATTCGCCAGCAAACATACACATACATACATACATAGAATACAGCCCCAAACAACCATATCTTAAATGCTGGTACATTTTATATGTGAGTGCAATTGTTGTAAGCAATTACTGTATTTACTTGAAAATGAAGTGCACCCTTTTGGTCCTTTTTTGGCTCAAATATTGGGGTACACGTTAGGCACACAATATTTGGGCACAATACTACTTGTGTAAATATACTGTAGCGCTGGGCTGGCTGTATCCTCAGCTCACCCTGGTTCCGTATAACTCGTCCAGCATTGCACCAATTCACTTTCAATGTTTTCACTGTAAGTCTCGAAGACAACAGACTAAACTGTCATCCGATACTTTTTAATTAAAAGGGAATTGGATAGCCCTTCAAACTTTTTAAATGGCCGATTTTGAATTGTTTTATATACGCACTTCCATAGGACAGCTACCGGTATTTCGTGTACAATGTTTTCTTCTATAAATGTACGTATAAAGCAGTTTATACTTGTTTAGAAAATGCATATATGGTGCTGCAAATGGTGTGACTGCATGCCTTAAGGTTGGCAGTACATTTGCAGGAAAATAATTTTTCAAGTGACGTTGGAAGTGATGTGACAATTTACCTCTTGGTTGTTACCTACTTGTAACTTAATATGATAATAATATTAATAATAATTTCTGATGCTCAAATTTTGGGATGCGCATTACATTTGATGGCACGTTATTTTCTAGTAAATATGGTACATTATGTGGCTGATATATATGGTTTTCTTTACTCTTTATTTCTATTCTTGTAAAATTGGTGATGGATTTTCATTTAATCTATAATATAAAATAGAGTGTGGGTGTGTGTATGTGTGTATGTATGTTTGCTAAAAACTCGAGAACCGAGAGTCCAAAACTTTGAAATTTTCTACATTATTAAAAGTCGACCTTGGGCAGAGTATAGGCTATTTTTGTTTACTTAAAGTACACGGTTTGAACCCAGATGGGTAAAAACCTTTTCATAAGAAATACACGTAAAGATAATTTTTTTCCTTGCAGGGTTCATTTCTTTTTCAAAATTAAATTAGAAATAATGATCCTAGAAAGTCGAATCTAGCACCAAAAGAAGGAGAATAGAATAAAAATTCTTATTTTGGTTGTGGAATATTGTTCTGATTTGAAATTGCACACAATTTGATAAAGTACGTGAATATTTTATCGAAATTTTGAGGTCATAAACAACCCATCCCCCTGACGATCAAGGTGATTGTTGATTTCGAGCTCATGCGTATTTCCATAAGAAGACATGGAAAATGAATGCCTAGATACAATTAATGCGGTAAGATGTAGACTATATGAATTAGAGATTTAAAAATTCTTATTTATGAGATTCAAACATTAGCAATTACATAAAGGTGTAAAGAATCTTTTGGAAATAAATATGAAAATTTAAAAAATAGAATTTTGTTGAAGAGTCTATAGCAACCATGTTTTATTTATATGAACGAAATTGTTTACTGTCTTTTTCGTAAAATAAATGAGTTTTATAGTATTGGTTTACTGAATATTAATTTCCCTCAATCAATTCAACTGGTTGCATATAAACAACGTGGTAAGTTGCAGATGTTTTGAAAATATTATTCTGAATTAAGTAGTACATCTAATCTATTTGCATTGATGTATATTTAGCGAATTACGGAAATGGAGTTAGCAAAGAATGTAAAGATTTCCCAGATTAGGTGTTTGTAGTCTTTGAAGAGTAGAACGGCGAGTTGTAAAGTTGTAGCAAATCTCCAACATTGTACAAGAGACCATAAAGGTAAAGCAATTTTATTTTGTTACATGCAGAATGCAAAAAGTGATTCATTCGTTGTTTTTAAGAACTTCCACTCCTTATTCATTTACTATCCTTCTATTATTGGTGATTAATATTTATTTATATTTTGGCATTGCAATTACTTTTCTGTTATTTGTGCTCTGTGTTTATGTTGCACGTATTACGATTGAGGTACAAGTCAGCTCCATTATACATTTACCTTCAGCAAAGTATATTCATCAGTGGTTATTAGAGTGATATATAATTTATTTATGTCCTTTATATATATTTAATAATTGAATACTTTGTCTCCCTGTACCTGGCTGAAAATGTCTCTTTAAACATGGTATTGATGATCTTATGTGATTTAGAATATATTTTTACACTGTCTTAGTTGAACATATTTTTTATTCAAAGATTGAAGATTGAGTTGATACAGCTTTGTAGACTTAATTGTAACTTAAGTTTCTTGGTATATTGGATTTAAAAGTCTGGTATTTGCTATCTACCGACAATTACCAAGCATGAGTTACGATTGAGGTTGCTACACTGGTATTTATGAAATTTAATATCCCCGTTGAGAATCAACGGGCACTTCTGCTAGTGTTTACATAATTCAGTCTGTAGCAATTATTGCATAAGATTCCTTGCTTGAGAGACCAAGTATTTAATTTTTATAATCAATGAAATATTTAAATAGAAATATTACTGGCAAGTAGCGTAAATTTATATATTTTATCATCTTAAGGTTGCAGAGTTAGGTTACATCTGTTGTAGATTAATCAAGGTATCATTTTTTTTACTTTTCCTGTGTATTAATACAGTTGAGTGTATTATCCTCTTTGGTCTGTATCCTGATAATAGCTTAGAATTAGTTAAGCAATTGTCCTCTTGTGTTTTGATTCTTAATAACTTTAATTTGTTAATATTTTACTTTATATTCTATTTACTATTATTCTATTGTATTTAAGGTTTAAATATTTATTTTTTAC
The DNA here is from genome assembly GCA_947579665.1 of Sympetrum striolatum. NCBI lineage: Eukaryota > Metazoa > Arthropoda > Insecta > Odonata > Libellulidae > Sympetrum > Sympetrum striolatum. The sequence goes on from OX388341.1 coordinate 105,022,540, forward strand.
TAGTTGAAGTGCCTGTAGATGAGGAAAGTAAAAGTAGGATTTAATTCTGTATTTTTATTTGTAAAGAGGAGAATGTATTACCTCTCGTCTTAGTTAAGTTGAATGGATCAGGTTATTTAAAACAAAAAAAAATATTTTATTATATTTCTCATTAATGCAGCCAAAATCTAACATTGACAAATGCCAAAAACAAAAAAAAAATGCCTTTATAAAATTTCTTTTTAACAACTTGTTTTAAGCTAGTATGATGTTTATTTGCAATTTAATTTTGTAACAGCAATAGAACTCAAAAACAATTAAAACAAACTTTCTCAGCACATCTTATGGGAAATATTCAACTCGTTGAAATTTTTCAAATCTTGTGGGCGTCAAACTTAGGAACGTATTTGTGGAATATGTATAGTTAGAGGATTGGAGCTCAGTATAGAAAACAAAGACAAAGAAAATTGGCCAAAGTAAGGCTTTGAAAAAGAATACATAAATTCACATGGTAATCCAAGTGCTAAACATACAGTAAAATTATCTTTGCTAACCTCATTTTTTCTAAATACCTCCCGAATTTTCCCAAAAGTTACCCCTTTTCTGTGTTGCACCGAAAAAATTTTACAGCTCCTTCATGGTGAAACGGAAGAAACTTAATTCTGATTGTTGTGATAATGAATGAACTTCTACATGGCTTAAAGTGTAACCCAGCTTATTTATTGACTGTCCCTGAAAATTATAAAAGTTACTCTTCTTCATATAATTTATCAGTAAACTCATTATTTCTATAAGGGCTTAAATTTCTAATGTATTCTTATGGGAAAAGATAATAAGAGTTCGGCTTCAACAATTGCATTGGTTTTCAAGGGTCCTCTCTCCCCCGAGGCACATGGTTCCACCGTATAGTTTTTATCCCTCTGAGGAAGTTCTTCCAAAAACAAATTTAGCAGAGCAGACCCAGTAGGAACTTGTGTTTTATTTTGTCAAACGTCTCATCTGGCACATTTTTTTCTGCCAGTGGCTCACTCTGTTGATTTTTCCAGCGCTGGACGTCCTTTGCTAGCGAAATACTACTATCCAACTTCCAGGTATGCTGTAGCTCTGGTCAGGCGACATATTATCCATCACCGTGTAAATGCTCCGTGATATACTAGTGACAAAGATCTTGTAATCATTTTTCAGCCTGCCTCCTTCCTTCTTTGTAATATTTTGGTTGTTGAATTTACCTTTTTTATCAATGTGATGTCTGCCGTTGCGGTAGTCAGAGGTGACTTCGTCTTAGCTAGGTTCCATCCTCTTGAAAGGGTCCTTGAACTCTCTCTAGAATGCTCGGTGAAATTATATCGTCAGACTGACCTTCTGCTATTTTTCTTTAATTTAGTCACTTGAGGGCTGCCTCCAGTTTATCAGCTTTTATCTTCTCCTCGCAATAGGCTTTCTATTCATCCTCCAACGTTGCCATGTAGTTTCTTGTACCATTCCTATGTATTCTCTTGGCCAGGTTAGGATAATTGGCTCGGATTCCTGCGTAGTAGTCGTTCGCCGCTTCTCTTGGCTCGATAAGTTACAGTATTTCCTTTACTTTGTACCCCAACTCTTTCCAGGGGACCGGTATGCTTTATTTGCCCATCTGGCGAGACTGTTTGCCATTGGTGCATCAGCCTCCACTATTTCTATTCTTGGCCGTATGACTTCAACTTCCTTAGAGTTGTGCACCTCATCATAAGATTCTTCAATGATTATTTTTCCTTCTTACATCTCTTTATTTTTACGTGCTACTTAACAGCAACTTTCATGTATTTCCAGACCATGAGGTTATCCTTTTAATTTGACAGGTTTTACCATTCAGAAGCTGTCCATTCTCTAGTATATATGGTCATTGAGCAGTTTGTTGTCCATTTTCCAATAAGACAAACGCATTTTTGTACGTCCTCCTTAATTTCCTCTGCGATGTGTTCGGAGAATGAAGGTATTTCCCTCCTTCTTCCATAAAGTTCTCAGGTACGTAGATCCTGTAAGTTGAAGAAATAGCTGTTATGGGTTCCGCTGCTGCAAACTTATATTCTTCCTCAATAAGTCTGAATGATCTCCACACGTCTTTCAGGTATTGCTCCTTGATTACATGGTTTTGATCTTAAGAGTTTGTTCAGAGCTTCCAAGACAAGGTAAAAATCGCCCGCTATGATTATTCTCTCCATGCTGGTTTAAGGGAATAGATTTAATTTTCTCGCTAAGGGTTTATATGCAAGCAATAGCCGTTTGCTGTTATCTTGAGCCGTACATGTCAAATATGTTAAAGTTTTATTTTAGATTCTAAGGACTACCCAGCAAACAAATCCACGTGGTCACCACGTGGCTACCACGTGGTGTTTGGTGGCAGTTACGTTTTAATACCACGTGGCCACCACATGGCGAGATGGAGTTGCAGGAATGTGGTCACCACGTGGCGCTGCAACTTTACTACCACATAATCACCACATTTTGCCACATTTCTATAATATTGTATCCTAAAATTTATAAAATATTCCAGCTAATTTTGGACCCCTTATAATGAAAAATGACTTTCTGATCACTCCTTTCCATACAAAAATAAACTTTTATAAATTGGCGTGAAATACTTTCTTTCAGAAAAAATATCAGGATGCTACCCAAGATTCATACCTTTATCAAAAGTTTGGATAAAAATGGTCTTTTACTTGAATTCAGTATTAAGACAAGGATAAGCAAGATATAGGACATTCATACCATATTACTGGGTGCTATGTACAGTAGATTCATTGCAGCATTTATTCAGACAATGTCTCAGTTTAAATCACATCTCAAGGTCTTTATATAAGACATCTCTGAAAGCAGCCAATGAGCACTCAAGTACTTAACTTAAAACACATTGCATATTTTCCAAATTAACCAATTGAAAGGCTTTGAGAACAATAAATATAAATTTTTCTGTAATAAATTGACCTTCCTTAGAAGTCATTGAAGGGGTAAATTAAGAGTACCTGAAAGATATTTCAAAAGATAAAACATATCAAAGCTTTAGACAAATTCAAATATTTGGATTAGGAATACTGCCGTTTCGTTACATCTCAGATGTATATTTTGCACATGAAAATTCCGCACACATCGTAAAGAAAATTAATAGTTCCTTCGAGTAGTCATTGATTTAGTAGTAGACTGAAAGAAGGGTAAAGGATGAAGAATACACCAGAAAAATATGCTGTAAATGAAATTTTTATTGTTATGCATTGTTTTAATACATAAATACATTAGTGAATAAATACATATTACAATGAATTTAGGTTTAACATAACTGAATTGGAATGAAATCTTAATACAGCAAAGAGAAGCAAAACGATCTGTGATATTGAAAATGAAATCAATTCTTCATTCACTTTTGCTGCTGTGGATAAGGTCTTCCTCTTGTGGAACAACTGCCTTAAGTGGATTCTAAGATCGTGTAATATTATCTTCAATCCAGGATAATTCTTCTTATAACCCATATCTTGTCCTTTAACCCTTCATTATTCTATCATTCTGTCTAAGAATCTATCAGTCTTCAACGAATACACTAAAGTTCCGGAATTTCTCTTTTTCTTGCACTAAATAAAACAGGAATAACTATATTAAAATTTGCTTCTTACTATATAACTTCCCATGATACTGCAATACGTACAAACGAGAGTGAAATACAACTTTCAATGACAGTTGTATTAAGTTTTAAGAAGGTTTGAATTAATTCAAATTAAGGAAATGAAAATGTTTGAGTAACGTAAATAAACACTTAGGTAAAATTCTCGATAACACGGTAAATCATCGAGAATTTTACCAACAATTGTAAGCAAGCATTAATATTAGGTTATTAAATATTTAATATCTACTAAAGAAGGCAAAAAGCATCACTTACGTTTCTTTGCTGAGCTTAAAACTGCAGATAATCTCCAGATTGTCACCATCTACACAGTATGGATAACTTTACGTACACGATTTCCCCCAACAAATACCCTACATCGGTCGTATAGTAAAACTTAATGCTCCGGATGAACAACCAACATCTTTCATAAAATTGATTGGACGGTGACAAGGATTTTCCTGTAAAATACAATTAAGAACTCATTTCTAGGTAGTACGTAGTTTGAAACGTGCAATAAATAATCAATGCTTAAATAATGTACTTACAATTCTCTGGTTTCCTTGGAAAGTGAAAAGATGGAATACATTTACTGCTACTGTGCTGAAATATCCTTTGGGGCGACATAATTCATCGCAATATTCGAAATTGTTTCACAAATTCAAAACGATGCAGAGACTAACAATGACGGTTACTCAAATGAGCTACTGCCAACAAAAAATAATTCGCGACACTGCTACCACGCTACGAGACTATGAACCGCTCAAGCTCAAACCAGCAAGATTTGTCAGTTTTCGTGTATGAAGGAAAAATGATTGTTTTCCTTATCATTTTGGTAACGTAAAGAAAAATAAACCATGAGAAATATACACGGAAATCAACTTTTTAATAACGTTTGCGATCGATTTCTTAACGATTCGTAAAACATATATGTTTTACGATTCTTTCATATGAATTTGAAAACGGATTGATGGATTTAAAAACGTACCCTTCGTCTGTAATTAATTTTAATTAAATAATCGAGTAAAACGTCGGCTGAATATTTTTTCATTATTATAAATTCACTTACAGAGATAACAATGGAAAAATAAATAATTTTATGCTGCTTCTTCCTTTAATATGTCATAAATGCATATTTATATTATTTTTTACTTAATTTGATAATGCTGCGGGTTATTCATCTTCCGTAATAGAATCACAGATTCTGTGTTTTATCCTTCTGCTTTTTTTGTTTTATGAGTAAATGAATTTGATATGGAAGAAAATCTTTCTTATATAACATTTTATAAATAATAATCTCACGGAAATGAATACGTTGTGGCCACGATTATATGACGTTTTGGCAATATCCAATGTGGTGATGACCACGTTCTTATCACCTTTTTACCACATTCACCACATTCGCAACCAAAATGCCACGTGGCGAAAAGTGGCGAACACGTGGCGTGTTTGCTGGGTAGTACCTGTAACAGTTCTTGAACAATATCTTCTATAGATTCTCCGCAGATTTTGTTTTTCTCTTTCGAGCGGCTATCGCTATAAAGTGAGGTGTGGTGGGCAAAATTTTGAGAAACTATCATTTGGATCTGTTGAAGTTATTATCGAAGGGGTATACATTTCACCACAATCACCAATACAAATATGCTGCATACTTATTCAGGAACTAGAAACACTGTCCTGTCTATTTATTGCAGCGTAATTCCATGTAGTTGGTGACTTTAACCTCAGTTATCTTTGTCTTGATGTTGCCGAATACTAGCTATGAAGTGCTGTATGAAGTACACGCGTGAAGAACAAATTATTTTTAATACCTTATGCATCTTAAGCCGGATACAGTTGGGTGCAGCTTAAAATTTCAATAATAACACCTGAAACCCATATCTAATGAGGGATAGTATAATACTTGAACGAATTGAACATTTTTTTATTCCCTTGAAGATTTTATCGCGAGGTATCGCTTGCAAAAATGTAATTATTTCGCATAATTTCCGTGAAGTAGTACTTTCTACTGTTTTTATTCTAAAGGTTGGACCGGAAATTGTATTCTTTTGATTTGAGCTTGGACAATTTTTCTGAACGCCTCATGCTTATGTAAGAATGAAGGTAGAATATATAAATTTGTTTTTAACCGAAGGTGAATAATTTAACGCAGGCGTAGCAAAAGGCATTCAGCCCTTGACTAAAGCGTGGGCTTACCCGCATTCATTCTTACTGAGTTAAAGGAGAGCAAATATAGATTTCTTCAGGGGTATCAAAATTATGGAGAAAGCTTAATACAATCGAACCACTCCACATTGCTTTTTAGCTGCTTTTACGAGCATTCTTTTATTTTCTACGGGCGTGGGAAGTTCTAAAGCATTTAAAGACTCTCTTCAAAAGGCTCCCACAGCATACAGTCGGCCGTAATTTATGAAAATCATAAATATTTCTGTTCGTAAAGAGGTTCTAAAGGTAGTAATTTATTAAATGTATTAATAATAACATCATTCTTCCATCTTTCAAGAGGATATATAACCTGTTTTTAAAAATATTGTGTTTTATTTAATAACTAGCTGAAGCGCCCGTTGATTCTCAACGGGGAATATAGAAGTAGATTAAATTCAAGTTGCCGGTCGTGCAATGCGTAAATTCCCTTTAGAATACAGCCTAATCCCAAGCTATTCTTACTGTGCAGGAAAATTCATGAGCTCGGCTCAGCAATCGCATTGATCGTCAGGAGGACTGGCTGTTTACAAACAATTTTGGAAAATTCACGCGTATTTTATCAAAATTCTCGAAATTTCGATTCGGAAACAATATTCCACGATCAAAATTAGAATATTCATTTAATTTCCGTTATTTTGCTTCTTGTTTCGACACCGCACGACTATTTTTCTGTTTTAATTCTTCAAAAGAAATATTGCCTGCTACCGATTAAAGTGAAGATTAGATTTATTCTTTATGGAAACCCATCTGAGCGATCTTGGTTCGAAACCAGCAAAATTATCGAATAAAATTGAGAAAGTACATACTTCCTGGTCCCAGAAAACACGTACGCAAAGTTTGACACGAATGTGGCAAACGGTTTGTACTAAAATCGAAGACACACAATCTCCTGACTGTAATTACGTACCTGCAATTGCTGGTTACCTTCTTACAGAAAATTTCTCGTTATCCATGTAATATATCCTCCTCTTCAATCATCAGCTTTATGGGCCTAAAGTCGACGAGTATTTTTACGGTATAAAACATGAGCTCGGATTCAACAATGGGATTGGTCGTCAGGGGGATAAGTTATTTATAGCCTCGAATTTTCACGAAAGTTTTGTATAATTTACCAATATTCTCGCAAATTCTAATCGAAAGTAAGATTCCACGACCAAAATAAGAATTTTTATTCAATTTTCTTTCTTTCGGTGTTTTTCTCGACTCTGTGCGACTATTCCTTCTAATTTAATTCTTCAAAAGAAATAAAGCCTGCAACCGATAAAAGTGAAGCTTACGTGTATTCCTTATGAAAATCTATCTGAGCGATCTTGGTTCGAACCCAGCAAAATTCTTGAATAAAAATGCGACAGTACTTCCTTCCTGATATAAATGGACACGTATGCAAAGTTTGAGACAAATCGGGCAAACGGTGTAGACTCCAATCCAAGACAAACAAACCCACAAACACACAAACCCACAAACACACAAATCCACAGAATTTCTGCTTTATATATATAGACTAGCTGAAGCGCCCGTTGATTCTCAACGGGGTATATAGAAGTAGATTAAATTCAAGTTGCTGGTCGTGCAATGCGTAAATTACCTTTAGAATTCTTTCTAAAATCCCAAGCTGTTCTTACTATACAGGAAAATTCATGTGCTCCGCTCAACAATCGCATTGATCGTGAGGAGGATTGGCTGTTTACAACCTCAACAATTTTGGATAATTCACGCGTATTTTATCAAAATTCTCGAAATTTCGATTCGGAAACAATATTCCACGATCAAAATTAGAATATTCATTCAATATCCGTTCTTTTGCTTCTTGTTTCGACTCCGCTCGACTATTTTTCTATTTTAATTCTTCAAAAGAAATATAGCCTTCTACCGATTAGAAAACACGAACGCAAAGTTTGACGCGAATCTGGCAAACAGTTACGGTACTAAAATCGAAGACACACAATCTCCTGACTGTAATTACGTACCTGCAATTGCTGGTTACCTTCTTACAGAAAATTTCTCGTTATCCATGTAATATATCGTTCTCTTTAATCATCAGCTTTATGAGCCTAAAGTCCACGAGTATTTTTACGGAATAAAACATGAGCTCGGATTCAACAATGGGATCGGTCGTCAGGGGGATGAGTTGTTTATAGCCTCGAATTTTCACGAAAGTTTTGTATAATTTACCAATATTCTCGCAAATTCTAATCGAAAGTAAGATTCCACGACCAAAATAAGAATCTTTATTCAATTTTCTTTCTTTCGGTGTTTGTCTTGACTCTGCACGACTATTCCTTCTAATTTAATTCTTCAAAAGAAATAAAGCCTGCAACCGATAAAAGTGAAGCTTACGTGTATTCCTTATGAAAATCTATCTGAGCGATCCTGGTTCGAATCCAGCAAAATTGTTGAATAAAAATGCGAAAGTACTTCCTTCCTGATATAAATGGACACGTATGCAAAGTTTGAGACAAATCGGGCAAACGGTGTGGACTCCAATCCAAGACAAACAAACAAACCCACAAACAAACCCACAAACAAACCCACAGAATTTCTGCTTTATATATATAGATTATTTGAAAATATATGTTCTGAAAACTTAGTTCGCTGCCTAGTTCCCCTGAAATCACTATTTATTTGTCATTTATGTTAACCTTTCTGCGGGCGCGTACTTGTACTCCGTAAGCGGTCGTCAGTTTTCGTTGGGGAAAACCCTGTAACAGTACAGACTAAATCCATTGCTATTCTTTTACTGTTAAGCCTTTGTGGAGCGTAGACGTTCTTTTGCGAGTAATAATTTGGAAAAAAATTGAAATGGAAAATGTTCGAGAAGCCAGCGTCGCGGCTTGCCGTATTACATGAAAATTACACAACGCTTATTTAGTTCTGTTACTATGTATTTTCCTCTACTTCAATATCGATTGGTCTTCTCTAACTTTTGAAGAAATAGTACGTAGCATAATGGAATTCTATGTTACTTTTCTTTGAATATTCAGTATTCAGGAGATATGGATACTTGAGTTACTTGTGTAATAGGAATTCTCGCGTTGTTTGGAGCCCTTCACCTCATCGCTGTAAAACATGGCCATCGTACCAATATTTTAGAATTGTGGAATCCAGTAGCATCTGTAGCATGTATCATCAGTAGTATGAGCTGCAGTAGATTATTGCTTCCACTTCATTTTATTCGACTTGATGATTCTCCAACGAGAGAAGCCAGAATGAAGACTGATGAACTCGCAGCTACACGAAATATTTTAGATCGAACAGTAGATATTTTTAAGAAAAAATATACAATAAACTAGTATATGACAATGGGTAAAATGATGCATTCATTTAGAGGTCGATGTAGCTATTCGCAGTATAAATCGTATAAATATTCTCCCTGAAGCACTGAAATACTTATACTCCATGTTTTAAAGAAGAGAGACCTACTTTTCCTCAGGAATTTATTAAAAAAAACACGAACATGTTTCAGTGATTGAACGCCATCATCAGGGGTTATTAGAAATAATTTTAATTTTCCAAAGTTTTTCGCCAACGATCATGTGGAAATTCTCTTATTAATGGTCATGTATTCTTACTCTAAGGTAAAGATAATCAATGTTTAAAATCTGAAATTGGGAGAAATTAAAGCGTACACAAATCATAATGTATGATAAGAATAAAAAAGCATGCATGTTGCTATATAATGCAACCAAAGCATGTTACAAACTTAAGTTTTCTTCATTCATGATATTAAAAATATTTATTTTATACTCCGGGTGTGTATGTTTTTGGTGATCAAAGCACACGTGATGGTTTTTGCGCTGATCTATTATATTACTCGAAATGGAAAAATGTTTTGGACGGTTTCATATTAAGAGCTGGTGGTACGTAATTGTATACATTTTGCCTCCGAAGAGTTTATGTTGGTTCAGATTTTATCTACACCTGTATTGGTGTATCTGGTTCGAGCACCAGTCATGGTGCTCGGACCAAGGTCTCTCACTTTTTTGGCAGATATCCTTACTATTAAACTACCTTGTCGTGTCTATTCCACTACCTGAAAAATGTGACCTGGTTTCGAGCCTCAATCATGTCGCTATTCTCTTTCTTCTTCTTCTTTGGGTTCTGAAGACTTTATTAAATATAAGGGGAGTTGATGCAATTGGCGGATAAATGAGAGGGATGCATTCGAGATGTTTGTCAACATTCTAAAATCAACTATTCCAACGTATAAACCTAAAAACACAAATAATCGAGTTATGCATCCATTTTAACTTGAGGACGCGAAATCTGAATGATCAATGCTAGACTGAAAGAAAGAAGGTATCTGATAGAGTTGAACCGCTGTTATTCCCCTACTTCTGTCATACTCACCTCGTCAGTAATAACACCTGTAACTATAGCAACTATGCGCATTTGTTTGTTACGTTAGGGAAATATTTGAATCCTGAAACCAGATTTCAAAGACTGGACAACAAAACTGGTTTCCCAACAGAAACAAAGTGCAAGCCATTTTTATCAATGCTCGTCAAGACCCTCCGTCGAACCGCACCCAATTTTTATGATGGCGTTTGTCCTTTACTGAATTGACATGGCCAGTCACCCGACGTCCCTCTAATCTAGGGAGGACGCATGTTCGGGAAGCACGTTGACAGGGTTGAGTACCGCGCCATCTGCCCTCGTCGGAAGGACGTGACGAGACTGCTGCATTTCTCCCCTTTTTATCTGCAAGCGTCTATCATCGTCTCTGATGTCTTTGCCATCGGAAGTGCTCGGACAACAGGGACCTTAAATTCTCATCGCGACGTAATGATCCGGTGGATTAATTTGATGGGTACTTTGGTGACTCCAATCCGCGATAACTTCATCAAGGGTAATGGAGAGGGGAGCCTGAGGATCATGTTTTTATTTGAGGCAATTATTTGTGGTGGGTTTTTGGGTTAGACGACATCAATCGATGACTCACCTTCCGATCTCTTTGGAATCGATGACCGATCCACCTGTTGCGAAATCGGTTTGAAATCTTTACCCTCTCAAGCGAGAGGGGCAATACAAACTTTGTTGAGGGAATCATTCCGTGTAACACGCTTTTAGATTTGGAGATAAATTGTTTCCATTCGATTGCGCAGCTTAATCTTAAGAGGGAGCCTCGGCAGAGATCTTTATTAAACCCGGTGAAGAGTCGTTTTCGGACCCCATAGCTCCCCCTTTTTTTGGCTTTATGAGTGTTCACCGCACAGTTGCTTCGTTATATCAGTGGGGTCATTCGTTGTTGGCGAAAATGATATTGTGCTTAGGAAATTTATTCATAAAAGCTGATAGTTTGATATTACTTGCTCAATAAACGGACTTCCATCATAAGTTCTTTAGGAGATAACTATAAATGTGATCAGATGGTCGACGTATGAATAGCTTCATCAACAGTGCACTCTTTAGTTTGTATTATGTTGATAATGATACATAAAGGATACTAATGAATACCTTTCCTGAAAAATCTCAAAGCCAAACTCTATCGTCTCCATCGCTTTCTTTGCGATCAAAACTAACTTCTCCATATACTCTGATAAGAGGGAATGATAGGGTCTTCCACTGAAAAAGAGTTTGATTACTTAAGGATACCTTTTCCGAATGGGTGTTTGATTATTTTACGAGTTAGTTGTTGATTGAATATTCCTGTAATAACGAACTTTCATTTATTTTTTTTAATTCTACAGTTCGTTTCCGATCAATTTCGCAACAGAATACTTAGATAAGAATTCTATAAATGATGTAAATGGAGTTTGACTTAGCACAGGAAAGCGTGCGACTTACACAAAGGTAGTACGAGAAGAGAAAAGCCAAGTCACTATTTTTCTCTTCTCGTACAAGAATTCTGTAATTAAGATATTGCCTTGTATTTCACATAAAGTACTTCGCGATGTTGTATAGCTATTATTTTTAGTTCACTCAGCCATACCTCTTTATATTCATCTTGAAATAGCTAACGTAATATGCATGTACATGGGTAAATATATATCTGAATAAAAATTGCAAGCGTTATCACTTATATATGTAGAAACCAGTAGACGTTAGTTGATTCCGTGTTTTTAAATCTTTGTATAAAACAGATATTGCATATTTTTCTGATACTCAGTATTCATGAGTCTCCTTTTTAGAATAAGGCAAGCAAGACGTTGTGTTTTTATAGGGGCAGAATTTAGTCAATTTAAGTGAGTTCTCACTCAGGTTAACTGGAGAAAAAAAGATCTTCCCATAAAGTTCTCTTTTGTAGAATGAAATATCACAATTGTTTGATTAAATCTTAATTTCGTGGTCAGAATTACCCTTGGTAATGGAAATAATGGAATTTCCAGGCATCATTTGTCAGTATAATGTAAAATGTCTCCCTATCTTGTGTGCTTTCGCTTGCTCCTATCTGATTTGATTACGATTTCCATAATTTTGAAGTTGCACGGCGAGATAAAATGAAACAAAAAAATAAATAAACCATTGTTTTAGTCATTTGAAGTGGTATTAATAGGATTCATTCGATATATACAAAGTATCGATGATTTTCAAATTGTTCAATTCTTATGTGGATGTGAATACGTACTAGTTCACGGGATTAGAATCTCATATTTACTAGAATAATGTGAGTCCGAAAAATTTAGATATTTCTATAAATATTGGGAAAATGGAAGGGAAGAATGGAAGCGGAAAATGGAACACTCGGTTGTGGACAGGAACAAAGAAATTGAATGATCTTGACGAGGACGAGGTAAGACAGCATGAAAATGGCCATGCATAAAAACGTGACGGGTCTTCGGCTCTTATTCAATGAATAAATATTCTCCATGTTCCCCATAATGTATGCTCGCTAGGTTCTTTTGATTTACTCGTATTTGTAAAAAAAAGTGAATGGGATCTTAAAGTGTCGGAATTGAAGACGAACGTAGTGTAAAGAAATTTATTTGCGGTACGTAATTGATGAGCATTTTGTTATCATCAGAAACAGTGGATATGACAATACTGGTTTTTCATTGGCATAAAAGGTCGGAGGAATATTCATATTTAATAATACCAAAGGTAGCTTCCACTTAAAAGAATTTAATGAATTTGGCTCGTATTTTTTGCAGCGCCTAATACTACTTTCCTTCTAAGGAAACTACTATTCTCAATGATAGTGCAGATTTAATTGGATTTTATGGTGGAGTTTTTTAACCAAAATGAAGCCATAAAAAGCCATAATTAAAATGAAATTAATGTATTGACTTGCCGTTATTGCATTATCGCGCGCAATATTTCCTTCCGCGAAGTTGATTGGTGATATTTCAGTCGTGACTCATTACTTAAATATTATTTTCATTATTTATTTCCTTCGTAAATGACCAACCAAATTAAAATCGGAGTAATTTATCTTTTACCCACTCTAATTATTCGTCAAACTCAGGATGAAGAGAGACATACATCATTTCCTTTATAGGAATTAAACTCTGCCTTTTAATCTAGGAGAGCGTTCTTTAAAAAAATACTCTTGATTTGTGATGTAAAATTAAAAATGAGGGAAACATCTTGGATTCCTAAACTAATTCTCCTAAAATGATCGCTGATTTTATCATCAACGTTTTTAGTTGATGTCGCTATCCATAATGTTACAGAATTCGATATACATGTAACCATTCTGGTTGATGTTGAAGAAACAGGAGGGAAAAGAAGTGTTTTACTAGGGAAATTGAAAGTAGAATGGGCTATGGAATACATCGCAAAGTCAAAACAGGAATTAATTTTTCAGGAAAGAATTTCTCAGAGAAAACGAAAATAAAGACGACTTAGGCGAAAATCGGAACTCGAATTTCAGAAACGAACAACACTTTTCAACGACATTTACTTGGAATCCTTGAATATCTCTCGAGATCTCATTGAGATTCAATCACTTAACAACAACTTCTTAAATTTTAAATGTATTCTTGAATCATTATAATAATGGCAGGGGGTTCTGCACTTTTATAAAGAATGTTTGCGTTAAATCTGAATTTCATGGCATTTGAAATGGGATGAACCCCTCATTTTGCGTGTGATCTATAGGAATGAGGCTGAATCGACGCGTTTGAGTCGTAGAAAAAATCGAGTCTGAGAATAAAGAAATTCGAGCGTAGTAGCAAATTCGAAACTGCCAAAACCAATAATCTTACAATAGGAAGACTTACGGGGGCGAAAGAGGGACAAGGCGACCTCGGCTGAGGCAACGTGATCGATATGACGAAAGGGGATTTTTTCATCGTCGAATATTCTCCGGGGCCCTTCTTTCATGCAGAATCACTGGTGGAGAGAACCTGACGTTGCGTCAAGTACGCAAAGCAGCGGCGTGGAATACGGGTGAGGAGGGCTCTGGCGGGAAAAAAGGCAACGGAAAAGCGGAGGTCATCGGAGATTGCATTTTCAACAATGTGATCGCGTTATAAATCAGTAAATAACTCGAATTCGGTGGAGTGGCTCCACATGCCACTAGTATACTCGCCATCGATACGGACTATTGCGTGTGGTTGGTAAGACGAAAATATTGAGAAATATCAGATTCGATACAATCCAAGACTCATGAAAAAGAATATACACCCAAGTAGGATTTTCATACTTTTGACCTGGTGGCATTTCATCGTAATGCGTTCAGTAAACAACTTTGAAAAAAAATGAGAAGAAACAAGCTTAATTTCAGGCAATTTAAAGTGCATCAGAAATACTACCTAAAATCGACGTACCGATAAAATAAACCGCTTGAACCTTTCCAGTGTAAATTTCTACACTTATTAGATGGAATTTTTCTTTTCTTTTCTAACTATGGCAAAGCACCAAATGTTATTCTCTTTATGTATTTAACAGCAGAATGCTGTATTACCCTTGAATACAAAAGCTGAATTTTTTACAGTTGCAAATTAATGTACCAATATTATGAGTTGCATCTTTGACTCATCTATTTTAAAATAAGTAATGATTGATGAAAAGATGCTTTCGTTTTAAGATAAAACCATCCAATCCTGTTGAGATAGAAAATATTGACGCAGCCTTTAGAATTTACTATTTGCAGGCTTCGGTAAAATTATTTTTATCAAGAATTGTTCGCTGAGAATATCTTTGAAATCTATAAATATTATAATTATAATAATTATAAATATTATATTATATAATAAATGCGCAGGTATCAATATTAGGTATTTATATTTAAATTAATTATTTTTACTCGCATTTTAAGGTAATTGGTGCTGTATATGTATCGGATTTTCCCATAGTCAATGGTATTCAGTATTTCTCTTACATCTGCGCCGTAAACGATTCAAATCGGAGTTGTGACAAGTATTATGATGAATATTATTCGTAAATCGAGGTTTGAATAGTCATTTATTACTGGGAGTTTTGCTAATTCGACTAAAAAATTCGTAAATTACGTTATACTAAACTTTTAGAGAGTTTTTTTATCAACATAAAACAGGTATATAACACAAAAAATGTGATTAAATATGCAAATAATAAATAATACGGCAAAAAACGAGAAAATAATAGTCCAAAGAAACAAGTAAATAAAATCAAATAAATCAAAATACAAGTCTTAACAAAAACTCATGCACATTTCTCGACTACTACTACTTTATGAGACATGTCTTAAATGACTTGAAGATCGTCGTTGAAAATTTCTACAGTTACAAATGTGTATGCAAATGTATTTGATATTGAGAGAATTCTAGGGATTGGAGTCTTCATAGTTATGAACATGCAAACTGGAGTGTAAAACGTTTTGTCGTGGTTCTTGAGCTTGAAGCTTACATTCACTTAATAATTCTTTCTTACTATAAGTCAAATTTAATCCAATTAACTGTTCTAAATTGAGCAATCAATTATAATATTGCCCGTGACTGAAATATTTTCTTCATAATTATGGGCGATTTGTTTCACTTAATAGTCATAATTGAGTCAGAATGTTGTGACATTTTTCTCAGCAGGGTCTGAGGAAAGAAATCGTCTCGAAGCTGTGAGCGTGTTCCATTTTGCCCATATGCCCACTTTAGAGCGTGATTCCCACGAGAATGGGAAAGGAGCGAAATTGGCAATTCTTTGAAGTGGTCCACGACGAATAAGAAAATGGTGGGGAAAAGAGCGAGAGATTTTGCTTAAAGATTCCTCTTGCGAGATACGCAGTTATCGGGCAAAAAAGTCGTTGCGGAAAAACTTCTTCCCCCGAATAGAACTTCCCTTCGCACGTCCTTCTCATTCCACTAAGCTTCACACTGAAAAGGGAGCAGGAAAAGCTTTCGTTAATCATACCTTTCCATCCATTGATATTTCCTTTTCTTGACGCACTCAGACAGCGGTTATCGCGATGTTCCGTTTGTTTTACACGAGGATTGTCGTTCCTTCAAATAATATTGAACATGAATGTGGTTTCCTCTGATTTATAAGGAAAGATCTAATTTAAATAGTTACTGCCGCCGTAACATCTATATTCGAATAACTAATTCATCGTTAACTTGTGCTTGGGAACAGCTACATCTAGTGTTACGTCACAAAACGTTTTCTAAAGCAAGTAATTGTAATTAATCACCATAAGCACTATTAATCCTGAATACTACTGAAAATTCACCAAAAATATTTTGTAATAATACATTAAACTCGAAGAAGACTTATAGCAATCGTTAGAGAATTTGATAAACTATTACGTTTTTGTAAACGATTCACTATTTGGGAGATAGAATAACATATCCTATTCTCGATAGAGAAAAAAGTGAACTTGGTTTTTATATAAATTTCTGTCTACTCGAGAGTGTAGAAGATTTAAAGTTAGTTAGTACAAAAGAAGTTAAATTAAAACTTAATGAGATACACCAAAATATTTTTTAAAATAACGTTATAATAATCATCGAAAACAGCAGTTTTAGGTACACACAGGAGATGTAAACACACATGAAAGGAATTCAAGTTTCTCTTATGAACCTCCCTCTTTATGAACTTCTGTTACAAACTTTTCGAGACCATTTTTCTACTGAAACATCATCAGAATTGATTGGAATTATCCCAGAAGCCTGTCATGGTGAAGAGGGTGTAAATAATGGCTAAGAATTTACTTTTGATCGAGAAATGAAAATTTGAATCTTGGAAAAAAGTTCCCGCATAATAAACTTTCTCAGGCTTGGATATTTATTGATCTGTCGGTTATGCTCTTTCACTCTCATCGCTTGACAACCCAGAAGGAACAAGTGAGATGAAATAGGAGCGATTTCTTAAGTATCGTTTACAATGCAGAGATATTTTTTGGTGAGTTATGAATCTTAGACATTGTAATTTTGGATTTATAATGGGTTTTCATCCTTGAATTTGAATTGCTTTAATTATAGTCCATTAACTTTAATTGTAGACCAAGTGTCAGAAAAAGGATGCTGATCATGGATTTAAACTCTATTTTGGTGCTCACATTATTGAAATAAAAACCCTTTCATGTCTCAATTTGGAATCATTTGTCTCTTCACCGACATTGTCGATCCTCTTACTCTCTCTCTTCAAATTTCATCCTTTGCCCTTTCTCTCAATTTAGTTACTCTCAATCGGGTATTATATCTCCTGTATCTTCTGCTTTAAATCTTTTCACTTCAGACAGAACTGTAAAATCTCGAGTTCCGTAACTCAGCCAAGTTTCTAATAGCATAATCATAATCTCTCTCTTTGTATCTTCTTACAGTCTATGTAGCTAAATGTGTTCCATCCAAAACATGAAACAGATACTGAACTTCTTCTGCAGGAAATTTTATTTAAATCCGCTTCGTTTGTAGTGAAGATGGACTTATGCGTCATCAATGAATTTACGTTCTATCCGTTTTGTATTCTGTACAAAATTATATCTCTGACTGTCCACTCATAACTTTCCCCCTTTAAATGATTTGTTCTTAATAGTATTCCACTTAAAAACCTCCACTCGTTGACTTCTTTCATCCCCCCACCTCACTACATTCCCTACATTTGATCCTTTGTCATTACCCAAATGGACATTTACTCCTGTGAGATACCAAGTAAACACCGTGTTCTTCCGTTTGCACTTACTTTTTTATATATTGTACTTATTATAATCAATTTTAATTTCCCCTTTGTAATATTTTCATATTGAAATATTAAAATAATAGATAAGTTGGTTGAATTATCGATAGTTCCTTGGTTCATCGTTTATCTCATCTTGTTGATTATTGATCTTCTTGGGGAGTATGACTGACTGTTAAATCTTTTGCTACATTTTCCCGCGTTATTTGGATCGACCATTTCAAGCCCCCCCTCACTCAACTTCTCATACCACTCCCCTCGTTTTTCCCACTCAAAGCCAACGTTTTCTTCCGGTTTTCTTCTCATTTTTCCTATCATAACCGCAAATTTTCACCACTAGCCTCCAGCATTCGTTTCCCTGCCCCTATTTTGTCTCCTCAATGCCGCCCCCGACATCTGCAAGCCCCCATCAGCTCATTCAAATGCTAAAGGTCGTTGTGCGACGTCGCGAACGAAAAATTTGGGTATGGAGACAAGCCGCAAGAGATGCGTTTTCACTCCTCTCGCCTTTTGCTATTTCGTCAACGAGGAAACTTTAGCGAATTTGAGAAAGGGAAAGTTTATCTCGTTCGAGGAGAATAGGAAGGTGGAACGTCTGTCGAGGGTATCCTTAAGGGCGTGCAGAAATTGAAAGATGGAGGTTTTCAAAAGACCTAAAATACCTTTCATTCCAAAAAAAACGGATCTTGACGCGAGTGAATGAAGTTATCATGCGAGCAGCATGGCCTGATTAGAATACTCTAAAAATGGGAAATTACAAATCTTCACAGATTCCTTTTCCATAAAATTAATAGGATCTTTAGCAGATGGTGAATGAACTTTTAAGGTGAGAAATTCGGAAAGTGATGCCATGAACAAACATTCAACACATCAAAAGCTGTATTACAAAATCGTTTTAGCTCTGAAAATTATCTCGTTTAAATAATCGTGTAGAAAAAAATCGTACTAAGATACAATGATGTATAAAGTCTTTGATCTTTAATTCTTTTAAATGAAAACTTTGAAGATTTACCTGTAGATAATGAAAATATTTGACTAAATTTTGAGTAACATGTCTCTAGGCGGAAATCTTTCGAGTATACGAAAAACCGATTCGTGAAAGATATATGAGAGAATTTAAAGAAGTAATATACACGTCAAGGAATCTCCATGTAGTTCCGGAAAGTTTGGTTTCTTCGGAATTAAAGTATACATACCGATGGGCACTTCTCATTGGGTAGTGCTTTCAGTACAGATTTGAGAAGTAATGAGAAAACATGGCGTAAGTTATATCAGCCAGTCATGAGCGGGAGCACGATTTTCCCATGAACATTCCACTGCGTTGCAAAATCATGTGACAACTTCTCCAACTCGAGCTTTCAGTGAAAGTCGTAAAGTATGTATCCAAGGCATCCCTAGAGCTCGAGTAACCCTTAGCTTTGATAACTTAGATTATCTGAAGCATTCCCTGGGGTTTAGTTAAACGATCGCCTCGCAAGAGGAAACCGCACTTTTTGAGAGTACTCCCAAAAAGTGCGGTTTCCTTTCTTGTTTTCTCGAAACACCGGGAAATTAGAAGAGGACCGCGACAAAAACGGTTATTGGAGATTTTAAACGTCCAATGACTTGAGGAAGTTGACATACATTTGAAAGTAATTAATCCCCGATTTTCCTTCGCTTTAACTGCTTCACATTAACATATTTGTAGGTTTGATTCATCTCTGATCCATTTATTATTTCGTTTGTGAATCAGTAAATGAATTAAATACATATTTGATATTTTTGAGACTGAATTTTTTTAACAGTTAAGAAATTAGGCTCTGTCTAAGTTTGCTACTCCGGTCACTATTTTTTTTTAAGCTTTCTTCTCTCCTGTCCACTGATATGTTCCTCATAAGATGTAGACCATTGGTTATCACGTTTTTTAAACTACTGCCCGCCTTTGTGGGGTACAATTACCCAACCGATGACCCAGTAACTTTATTTTAGCGCTTACAGAAGAAATTAAACGAATCAGGAATTATAATATTTATGTCTATTGATACATTTTGTTTGTATAATTTGCAGAAAAAAACATATATAAAACGGTTACTTTGTCAAGTATTTACAATATTAGATACAAATTATATTGGCAGAAATATTGTCTTCGATGGAACTACAATGCAAAAATAATTAATTTTTAAAAGTTTTAATTAAAACATTAATTCTTTTAGTTGGAATATTAATCTTATGGTTGCAATTCTCTACAAATACATTCTACGTAATTCCTTATTTCCATAATTATGAATTTTCACTCTTTGTCAGCTCTAAATTTCGATTTTATCATCTCGGAATTCCAACCACCCACGTTAAAACTGATAACGTCCACTAGTGGGCGGTAGCCTCTTGCTTGGTGACCGCCGATACACCGTATATTTCCGCAGATAAGTCGGAAGTTGAATCATAAAAAAAGCCCCCAAAATCCGGCGTCGTATTATAGGAGAGATACAAAAATAATATAATAATCAGTGCGAATGTTTGCAGCAATCGCATGGGAGTACTGCCAGATGCAAGAAAATAAAATTTGTTCATTAAAAAAATTAGACATAATTCCATGAACACTATACAGTATTACTATCCAGTATGGTGATTGCTGGTATAAAATAAATAGTTTGTGGATCGTCTTGTAGGACAGATATATGCTAAAACAATTAAAATTTAACGGAAATTCATACCTCGTTTTATCTGCGGGAATATACGGTAGACATTTAAGGTTAAATAAAAGGATCGAAGAAGGAACTTTTATTCTCTATTTTTCCTTTTTTGTACTTTATACATACTTTGTGATGGACAAAGTTCCCTTTGCATAGATTTTTTCTCCTTATTTGACGTAGGTATTATGTATACTTAGATTATGCTAGAGACTCAGGGTGGAATTGATCCAGAAGCTCTTCAAATATCATATAATATGAATTATTTTCTGACTTGATCGCACAAACTTTTCCATCTCTATATTTCCATAAGCTTCATATTATTCGAATTCTAGTTACCTTGCTGAGGCCGAACCTTTTGTGATCTCTGAATGTAATGTTTTATTTTATAACGTACAAATTCAATCGACGAGGGTTTGTGTTCGGCAAACATTGTTATGGACCAATTAAAATAATAGACGAATAGAGAAGTTAACGAAACGGTTCTCAATAGATGGAGCTATTTCGTTGCCCTGCATTACCAAGCAAATAATAATTCTTTAATTGTACTTGTTAATATCTTCGCGGCGATAGCTGTCTGATTACGTGTTAAGAGGTTCATTTCATATGGGAAGTAGTTCAGATTTCAACTACGAAAGATCAATGAATTAATTCATAAAAATGACATGGAACAAAGAATTAGCTTCGATTTAATTCATTTTGCAGGAGGTTGTAATTATTTTCTTTTTTCGATATTCTCCAAGGTAATGCATAAAAAAATGTAACACAGCTGGTTTGAGTATTTCATATCACTGGAAGTTCAAAACTATGAAGAAAAACCGAGCGATTTCATTAAATAAATTTACTTTTTATGTTTGCGGGTTATATCCCGTTATATTCCCGAATTTCTATCCTCAACATCGAAACAGCATACTAAAGAGATGTAAAAGATGAAAACACACGATAAATTCATTACAGAGACTGTCGATTTCAGGCGCAATATTTGAGCAACTATGAACCGTTAACATAATACAAAAAACATAGAATATAACATGTTTACGTCAGACATTTAGAAATGATTTTGATTTAATATCTCTCATCGCAGCTCTATGAAATTAGGAAGTAAATGAATGTCTCCTTTGAAAATAGATTTCTACTTTTTCACAAAGGTTTTTATTCAGGAACTACCGGTTTCGGATTACTACCATCGTCAGGTTCACACACAACTGAATCATCAAACTGCCGAGGCATACATTGTAATTTGAGTGATGATAGATAAAATACAATGTAGAAGGGGAAGAAGAAATGTCTCCTTTCTTTGAAATAATTTTTTAAATATCGTAGCGATAAAGAGAGTTTGTGCGTGGCATCTAGTTATACCTGCCGATCACTCAGCAACATCAGTCCTTTTAATGTTCAGATATTTGGTATTCTCTCTCATACTGGCTTACTGATATTCATGTCAATAAGAACAGTGAAAATGAGTGAACAGTGAACATATCGCGTGGTTATCAAAC